>OZ023165.1:31350074-31950074 GCA_963678695.2 Diplodus puntazzo
CGCTCCCCCGACCCAATCTGGCAACCTGCACTGGGATAAACTGCAGATATTAAATGGTAGTTCCCTCTCCAAAACATGCTCATTGTTTCTGTTGCTCTATGAAAAAAAAAAAAAAATACAATACATATTTTAATTGGTGTGTGTATCAATGTGTCTTTGGAGACATGGAGGCTGTTTTCTGCCAGATTCTTTTTTTTTCTTTATTCGAAGCTATCACTGCACGGAAATAAATTAAATTGGCTCATTGTAGGTTCTCAAGTCGGGAAGTCATTGCCAGAGAAGAGAGTGCGGCAAGATGAACTTAAAAGAGTGCCTGTCAAACCTAAAACAGAGAAAAACAATGTTCAAAATAAAGTGCAGCCATTTTTTGCAAAACTTGGAGATAGTTTTCTTGATTTTTTTTCAATGATTACTGAGACATTTCCGTTCAAACATCGTCAGACACCATATAAAGCCACACACAAGTTGCAGCCTCCCTTTTTTAAATCCATATATTATTTATTACTATTAATCAATTCACTTACTGGCCTTCACACACAATAATGTAATCAGAGGAAATAACGGCTCAGCAGAGGAAACTCCACATCGCCGCCTGGCACCCAACAATCTTCAGCTCCATCTCATCTGCTCGGTCTTTATATCAGTTCATTATTACTCAATATCAAGTCCACAGATGTTTCTCTCTGAACAAGGAGATGTTTGTGTGTGTGTGTTTGTGTGTGTGTGTGTGTGTGTGTGAGTGTGAGTAGAGAGAGAGAGAGACAGTGTCGTGGCACCACACCTTTGCCACAAAGGAAATTTGGCAGAGACTCCAGACTTTGTGGCGAGAAAGAAAAGAGAGACAGAGAGAGAGAGAAAGAAGGAGGGACGACATGGAAAGGGGGACATTTTTCCTCCCTGGTCCTGATAACACACACACACACACACACACACACGCACGCACACTCCGCACAATCACACACAAACACAAACAAACACGCACCCACATTCTGGACGAGAGAGCCAAGACACAATGGCATCGTAATGGGTGTGTTTACTAGTGTGTGTATGTGTGTGTGTTTATGTGTGGGAGAGGTCATGTTCACACACCGTTCTATTTTCGAATGCGCTGAAGGAGGGAAGTGTGTGTGATGATGGATGGGAGACACACACACACATACACACCGTGAACACGGGTCTCTGCGGGAATCCCCCACCTCTATCGCCAACACACACACACACACACACACACACACACACAAACACACACTTGCATAATGGACAAACACAAAAGAAACATCGGACACACAGAAGCACATAAAACCAAACACTCATCATTTGCGTGACCTTTGACCTGTAAAAATGGGACATTCAAACCCTTCTTGAGTCCTCAAGAGCAGGAAAAACGTTTCTGTATCAAGACAACAGAAATCTGTGTCAGCTCTGCGCTTCAGTCATACTTCTGCAACGACCACTGAAACTTTGTGGTACAGGATAGTTTAACTGAACACGTCTGAAATACGTTTTTGTTTGACGTCTCAATGAACATATCGGTATTTGAAGTCACCACCAATGATGCTAAGCTAAGGAAATAATGGCAAATAATAAATAGTAAATTTGACCGTCCAAATTGAGTAACAGTAAGTGTTTGTTTACCATTGTCAGCATCTTTAGATTTACAATGTTTGCATTCTAACTTTAGCTAATTAGCATGGAACACAAAACAGATGTGAGGCGGAACAGATCTGTGCTACATTTTGCAGTTATTTAGTTCTAAATATGTAATTCTGCCGTTCTCACTTCTAACACATGGTGCTTATGAAAATGACGTTCTTATGCGATGTAAGTGACGAGATCGAACGCAGATATTGTAACCTAAAGTATGATAGTTTCCTGTACTGAACCAAGTCGTTTGTGGAGCGTAAACCCAACAGAAATGGCGACTGATCCAAGTTATAAAATGTGAACAGATTGTCAGCAACTTTTATTTTGAAAGTCCAACCGGATGTTGCATATTATGTATCATTAATTACTTGTCCATGAGGCCAAGTAGTTCAAAACTGATGCTGGACAGGTAGGTAGAGCATCACAGTTTGAAGGTTAAGACCACGGACCGAGTTGTGGGTTTGGACATGTTGGTGCAGCTGCAGCGGTCGGTAGCTGCTTCAAATTCCGCTACATTTTTACTATTACTGTAACTTTTCAGTGTTGTTGCTGAAACATGTTTTGAATATTGACAGAAATACATTCATCAGCAATAGTGAAGGAAACAGAACATGGTGAGGTGGACTCCATGTGTACACATAGTCGAAGTCGATGCACAGGGTTTCCCAGGTTTGGAAATTTTATTTTGAAGTTATTAACCATATTATCACCATCTTGTTGCTGCTTTTGTTGATGCATATTTTAAAAATGCACATCAGAATTTTTCCCTGGGTGTATCTGTGTTTACGTATTTAGTATGTTTATAACCTTAATGATAAATGTTTTATGTTTGCAGATGAGTTAGTAAGTTTCATTTTGTAATGCAACCCTGTGTTGTATAATGACAAATAAATCACCTTGAACGCTGACCCGACAGCACCAAAGTGATTACAATTTGTTCTGGGGGGGAACATGAATGTATGTACCCAATTTCATGGCAATCCATCAAGTAGGTGATGAGATTTTTCTCAAAAAATCCCTAAAGAAAAATCACAGTAGGAATAATCCTCTCGGGCCAATAAACAGCTGCAAACAACGTAATTTTAATCCAGGTTTTATGTGGTGAGGTGTTGAAGTCTGGACCAAAGTGGTGGACCGACACTGTCGTGCTGCAAGAACAAAATTGTCCTGGAATCAACGTATAAGTTTAAAAATGATCGTAATTACGACGCTTGTGTTGCAGTCTACAGAAGAGATGCTACAATGAAATAAAAAAACGCAGAATTAGGTGCGAATCGCCGCATAAAGTTTATTCTTAGAGCTCTGATTATTTTTCTTTCCAGTTCAGTTCTGCACCCTGCTGACGCTGCATGAATAAACTTTCTTATATTCTCTTTTTTTCTTTATGTAATTATGCTTTATTCTGTTCAAGCATGCTGAGTGGGCTCCAGGAGGAGTTTCACGATCCCATGAAACTCATTCGAAACCCACTGTACTATTCAGAAGATGCCGCTCGTTGGAAAAAAACAAGTTTGTTTTTCTGAATTCTGCTTGTGTTAGCTGTCTGAACGGTCATTTATGTGTTTATGTGTGATGTTTTATGATCCAAAAATAGAGGGGCGTGATTGAGAAGAACCATTTTTCCCCTAATTTCTCCTTGAACTGAAGGTTTATACAAAACCCTTACATGCTGAGTCGGTTTCAGGGTCCTGGAGTGGATGAAAGTCGCTCCAACCTCTGATGGAATAATTTCATAAATGTGGACAAAATGGTGAAAAAAGAGGTTGTTTATCCAAAACTGCTGTCAAGGGTGATAAACAACTTAATTATGCGCCTTTTGGAGACACAGCGGCAGGAAGAAAACTTCACTCCTCGTTCGAAATCTGTCGCTCAGATGGTCCAAGGCTGCAACAAGTACTGATTATGACCGCTGGAGAGGTTTTTACTCTCTTACTCATTGTGTTGACGATGTCGTAACAATTTAACTGTTGTGTCTGTCAGATTTACATTTTGACAGAATATTTACCTCCTGGTCATGTACGTTTAATCAAAGCTTGAACAGTTTATTTTTATTCTTTAATTAGAACAACTTGAATAAATGATTGGAGAAACCGACTGTGTGCAGATGTTTTCATACCGCTAGCTTAGAGTCACATGACTGATCCATCGGCTTCACTGATCATTACAAGATGGTGCAATGTTTCTTTGACCCGACTCCCTCAGTGCAACAATCAGACTACAATAACATACGTATTTAACAGGAGTGTGCATCTCTCCCTCATAAGACAATTCGATACGTATCCAGATACATGGACTAAGATACGATTCAGGGACGGTGCCATTCGATGCGATACGCTGCAATCTGATACAGTTCTTAAAATTTGTTTAATGTCGACATTCATTTTCCATTATACATTAAAATAAGCAATTCTATAAAAGTGGGATTGCGTACCTTACCATGTCTCCAAAGCCATCACTCTCAGCCACACTGTAAGTCGTAAGTCCTTCGCAATAAAACGGGCGATAGATGCCGTGATGACTTTGGACCTCGCCGAGTTGTGGCTGGAAAAAGTCGTAAAAGTTAGTAGCCGTGTTGTTGTCTTGCGTGTTCTTGCTTGTGCTAGCTGTGACGTTACTAACGTTAGCATCCACAGACTCCTCGTCGCCCGCGTAGTTTTCTCCATGCCGTCTCACCAGGTGAGTTTTCAGATTTGTCGTGCTGCCGCTGTACTTAATAGCTGTTCTACAGACCTTACATATGGCCAGACTTCTGTCCAAATGTCCCTCCTTCTTATAAAATCCAAATCTCTTCCAAACTCTAGATTTCAGATTAGCTGGTGCATTGTAAACAGTGTCGGAGTTGTTGGACATGTTATTGTTGTTGTGGTTTTTCCCTCGGATACGCTAACATTACTCTTGCGAGAATCTCACATTGACCTTTAACCTTTTACTAGAGTTGAGAGACGCTCTGCAGAATCAGCAGCAAAGCTTCCGTCAACCGATACATAACTTTAGAATCGGACCATCGACAGGTTAATGGTAAATTTGAATCGATACAGGGCTCCACGTATCCATGTAGTCGCATCTTTAACGTTAAAACCAGTTACCGATTCATATCAGTTGAATCTTTACACCCCTAGTATATAAATGTTCAATTTGTAATATAATTGATTATTCAGTCTCATTCCAAACTCATCAAATATTGATACACTGATCCGTCTCTGCAACATAGTACGTAGACGTCTGTGACACAATGTAAGCACTGTTTTTTTGTTCACACTCTGTTGATAATGTTGTGCATTTTGTTTGTAAGCCTTTGTTTATTGTCTTGTTATAGGAAGGTCAGTGGTTCGATTCCTCTGGCCTGCATGTCAAAGTGTCCTTGGGCAAGATCCTGCTCCTGATGTGCTGATCGGCACCTCGCATGGCAGCCACCACCATCAGTTTATGAATGTATGTATCAATTACTTTAAGTTGCTTTGGAAAAGCATCTCCTAAATGCCTTAAACGTAAATGTAAATAACCGTACATCGGTTGCTAAGCGTGTCTGTCGTTGAACATCGAACTCATTTCTACCTGCTCGCTTTCTAACATCATCTTAAACTGAGAGTAACCCTGAGACAGTCAGCATCCGGTTGCACTGTCAGCTATCTGTCTGTCTCTAACCCGTCTATTCATAGCCGCGCAGCACAGCTTATCATTTCTTATCCTGTAATTAATGCACTGCAGCACCGCAGGACAATATACGACCTTTCCCACTGAACACAAGGCCTCTGTTCTCGAGTCGAACACTTGTTTTTGTCTCTCATCTCTTGTGTCCTGTTGTTCACTCCTTCTCTCCTCGCCCCTGTCATTTTCTCTCTTTCTCTCAGCGACTCTCACGCTAGTTATTCTCACACGAACAGAAATATTCACATCTTTTCGTTTAGTTAGTCTCTTTCATTTTTTTTTTTTTCAGGTCTTAAATCTCCGTATTCCTGTCCACTCATCTTCCTCTCATCTCTCTCAGTTCCAGTATAATTTTCGTATTTCAGTCTCAGGAAATCTGGAAACCCCCCTGATTTGTTCTCAGAGTCAGACGTGCTCACACCGACATACTGGAAGGTAGCGGAAAAGGGTCGGGAGATAAAGCAGAGATGCATTATGGGAAAGCGACCTGTGGGCCATGTGATGTCACAAGCAGGATTGTGTGATTCACATTTTATGATGAGCAGGTCGGTGACTCAGTGTTAGAGGTGAGACCTCACAGATAGAAAAAGTCCTGGTTCCTTTCTGCACTGACGGGGTTTAAAAACGTGTTTGTGTTAAAAGAGACAAATCCATCAGAAATACAAACTGTGTGATAAATTTTAAGCAGTTTCTTCTACTTTACCAATATAAAGTACCACTACAGCATAATAAACAAATATAATACAGTTCTAGGGGAATTGAGTCAAATTCACTTTAGTTTTGCCACCTATCAGATAATTTTCATCTCTTCTTTTGAGAAAACTCGAATCTTTGATTTTTTTTAAACTATTCTCTTTTTAAAAATGGTTGAAAATAATCTTTAATAGTTTGCAATTACTACTAAATTTGCACAACGGATCAGGTTTCACAGCTCGAAATGAACATTTTTTAAAATACAGTTTTTTTTTCCTTTTAAAACTTTCTATAGGAAGAAAAATAAACCAACTCAACAAAAGATTTCAGGTCAGCAAAGTTGGAATTTTACTAAAAACTCAAACATTTATTGAAGACAGACGTTTTGAAAAAATCTACAAATCTGTTTGCAATCTACTAAAAACACAAAATGTTCGGTGTATTCTGATCTATATATCAGATTCATTCAAACGCCATGTCTGTCATGGTTTTTGTTATTTGGTTTGATGATTTCCTCTTTTATTTTGAAGTTCATATCCTCATCTGTCATGTCTCACTCTTCTGCTTCCTCCCTTTGTCTGTTTTCCTTCCACACCTGCTCTACGCCTCATTTGTTAGCCCCGCCCCCTCTTCCTAGTGTTTTTCCACTCATTAACCTGACGCCTGTGTTTCTCCACCTGCAGCTCGGTAAGTTTGTATTGAAGTCCAGTCTCCAGTTCAGTCTTTGTTGAGTAATCTGTTGTGTTTCCCTTTTTTTCTAGTTCAGAAAGTAATAAGTTGATTGTTGTTTACAGACACAGTTACAGTTCAAATGAAGACTGCCAGCACTGAAAGCAACACTGATGTTTGGTGAAAATGTGCCAAAATGTCCAACAACTCTGGCTCCGGCTTCTTTTAAATTCAGTTTATCTTCCTCTCTTATCCATTTATATGAAGATATTTGCTGTGCATTTGAAGCACCACTCAAGGTGGCTGTGATGGGCACAAAACTAAGACTCTACAATTCAACCATAAAGTTTTAAAGGGAGGTGAAATGTTAAGAGTTTGAATAAAGTTCCCAACTTCGAGTTGGACAGTTATACGACTTCACAAAGGTTTTTCCTCGCATCCCTTTCCCATTACTCTCTCTGGGAATAAAAAACCTTACAGCAATCTTGCATATTTCACTGCCAAAGCCAAGGAATGCCATTCCTCCTGATTACAAGTGTATGTGGCGCCAAGAATGTGGTGGCAACAGGGAAAAAAAATAAATCTGTCAAATTGCGGAGGTTATATATAGGAAACGCTGGTGACATTTAAACATGTCGTCAAATGTTTGGCCGGAAAATAAAAGACATATCGTGGATTGACATACTTGTGTGTCGGTCATGGTGCCTGCTGACGGCCCCGCCGAGACATTTATGCACGTATGATAAGGCGCTTTAAAAGATACAGACAGGAAGTGTTCGATCACCCCGAGCTTTAAATTATAAAGCTCTGCTGAGCTGTTTAGTAATACGTTGGAAGTACTTTTGAAGGGGAGTTTTACTTTAGAAACCACAGCAGCCATATGAGATTAACCTCTGTCAGCCCCTGTCAAACTGTGCCACTCGGTCTAATAACAGGTTAAAGGTTAAAGAGTCATGATCCCTGCGCTGTCTGGGAAAATCCAACTCCCCGATGAAGTAATTAACACTCTTCTTTCCTTACTAACCATCGCGGAGGAAAAGTTATCTCAATGAGGCATGCCAGTGGTCGTACTGTGGCAGAACTGGCATCCAGTGAATATGTGGAATCTGAGTCTGGCTGCAAAAGAAGCGTGTTTGATCATCCAGCCGTTATCTACACCAGCGTATTCATAACCACTCACACTCATGTTCAGTCTGAAGGGCGATTTCTCTTATTGTCAGGGCCGAGCACACAAGCAAAAGAGTTGAAACAACACATAAGGTGCAGCATCGTTCACTCTACAGTCGAGGAGGTGAGGCAGCAGAGACTTCTGCCAGACTTTTAAAAACTTACCACCAAATATTTAGAGATTACAGTAGTCTCTGTCTGACTTAAAGGAAATGTTTAAAATTACAAAAACCACATGTGGTCTCTTTAATGTCGTCCCTGGAGACGCATGGTGACAGACCGGGCGCTCCTCGGGGGAGTTCATCTCAGGATTGCGCCGGGTGGGAGGAGTTTTTCTGGGTTCAAATCATTTTGTCGCAGTCGGCTCATCACTGCTGACAAGTGGCGACCACATACGACCACATCTGGCACCAAGTATTCAAACCAATATGGTATTTTTAACAGAGGTTGAAAAGACGTGTCTGTAAGTCGATAGTGATTTCGGCGCTGGAAACCAGAAGAAGGTTTTGATCTGTGATGATGAGAACCTGAACCATCTTAAATATTCTGGGTGCTGATCACATCTCACGGCTCCTCCATGAATGAAACCACGCGTTCATGAAATAAATCCTACAGAACTGATCTGGGTTCACTTTTTATTTAAACTCGCTGAACAAGTAGCTAATACAATTTTAACAAGCGAATTTAGGCTTCATTTCTGATTATCTGGTGCGACTTCAGAGGAAACCATCTTGAAATAATTCCTGAATATTTCCAAACTGTAATAACAATTTTCCTGTTCTTTCCATTCAGCCGACATGGAATGAACACAGACAGAAGCTTCCCTCTATATAAGCCTCATAATGTTTTAATTTATTTTTTAATTTGCTGCTGTCAGACAAGATAAAAATCTTATTCCGGCTACATTAAGCGACTTTTAGACACAGCCAGTAGCAGCTTAGGCATTGGTCCAGGATTGAAAAGAACCTCATTGTCAAACTTTCCTGAAATATGCTTTAAATCAGTTATTTCTGAATCCATGATGGGTTTGATGATCCCTGACAACAGGAGTCAGGGAAAGCAAACTGAAGCATCTGCGTCACTGGATGCAGTTAGCAGAGATTTCTTGGTTTTAATCAGATCGTTGAAGAAGACTGACTCCTTCTCTGTCTTGATAATCCAGCTTGTCGGGTACAAACGACTGAGACGAGCCGATCGCTCTCTGCCGCCATCCAGTACTCAACCAATTGGGCCTGAGGACGTCCTACATAGAGCAGAGTGTCATCAGGATATCAGGTTGGCCCAACAGTGTATCTATATTTGGCACAAATCGTTTTGGACTCAGGTGCAACTCCATCTGATTGTTGTTGGAAGTTTCTCAGCACAAAAAACAAAAATACTTTGAGTGAAAACAGTGTAAAGTGACAAGGCATGTAACTGTACGCCAGACCAGGTTGACTTCAAGATCATAATTGCCGTGCGCTTTCTAGGAGGTAGTAAACTAGAGTATGAACACTTCCAGAGTTTTAGACAGGGCGGGAGTCTTAACGAACCACACAGCGTTTTCTGAACTATTTTCACACAGACTCTTTAAAATTATGACTCAGACATGTTTGCCGTGGAATTCCTTCAAACCCCACTCCGCATTGTTGTGAGCCGCATGTTCTTGGCTTCAGTAACGTACATTCCTTCAGACTAGCACTCGCCACTGACCTTCCAGCAGAGCCCCCTTTTTCTACTTTCAAGACCAAGATATTCACATTTTGATTTTCAGAGGCTGAACTTTTTAGATACGCATTTTCCATCCTGACCTGAAATCAAAACAGGTTTCAAGTCATCTTCTTTTCTCTAAAGTTAAATTGTTTTGAATTGCAGCATCCTGAAAACAGGTAGCTAACAAGTTCTCAGAGTAAATAGCCCCTTTTAGATAGAAAAGGTGAAGCAAGGTAAAGGCTGCAATGTGCCGCCTTGTCTTTCTAAAGGGGAGGTGTAATATTCCTTTTTTTCCAAAAAGTCGCCACTGGGGTAGGCGTAAACGTGACGTGACGTGAAGCAGGAAGTTGGGCGTGAACAGTGAAGCAGGTCGAATTTGTCTTCAAAATAAGAGCTTTACATTGCACCCCATTGGAGTTTAGAACTAAGTTAGTGGGGGGCTTTTAATTTGAAAGTAGCGACCGTTAGTAGCTCGCCGCTACAACAACAAGTGGACAACGAAGACAGCTACAGAGACCGAGGAGACGCTGCATCTCCTGGATCTCAGCAGCTGTCCAGTCGCCCATCTTGATGTCCGCGGATGAAGTGATGGACTGACTGCTGTGATCAGCTGTTTCCTGGTTTTAAAACTCCCCGGCTGTGAGTCGCACAACCATGCACATCATCGACACCTTCGCTCAATTGCTGGCACGTCGACGTCTCGGATTTAGATAGCAATGGAGGTGGAAATAAGTGTACCCTCCGAGGCGTCAAATTGGCGGATCAAAACAGCCCCCAATATACCGCCTGCTGTGTAAACCTGTGGACCGAGCCGCAAAAAGGACGGCCACATTGGCGGCTTGCTGCCCAGAATAACAATGGCGAGTGTAAAGCACACTTGCAGACGATATTGGACCAATACAAAGAGGCAGATTCAACCTCAGCAATGCACAATGATGTGACGACACATTTATGTACGGCTCAGTTTTAACTCTTTGTCTTTATTATCTACATTTATTTAACGTGATGTCCGACGATCTCACCTAAACACTCTTTTCGGAAAACCAACCGCAGACTTCCAGAGAAGAGGGGGAAAAAGGGAGTGAAGCTGGTGTGAAGAAAGAGAAGAAGACGACTGCTGCCAAATTCAGAGAGTAATCAGAGTCAGAACTGTCACACTGACACAAACAAGTCCGCTCAGCGAACACATGGTCCGTGCGTAGTGTGGCCTGCGTCTGCCAGCTGCAGTCAGAACATTGGACCGCTATCGGGGGAGAAATTGCTTCCATGGATGAGCGGGGAGGAAAGCGCCAGACATATTTTTATTAATAATTTTTCGTGCAAGTTGTTCATAAGTTTGAACGTCCTGGTAACAATGATAACATGCTCATAAAATGGGAAATGGTAATAATCACTTCCAGAGCGATTTTATGAATGATAAGAAAAAAAACCCACAATGACTGAATTAACATTCACGCTCCATGGAGGAGCGGGAGGTGTGTGCTTGTCGCCACTGTTTGCAGAGCGTCAGCGTCCATCAGCGTTGGTGCTGACACAGCTGTCATATCAGTGCAGTTATCGCTCTGGACGTGGACGGCCTGTTACACTCACTACACTGTTACAGCAGCTGTTGTTGACTTTTTGGTTCCAAACCTCAAATCAAGAATCCGTTTGGCTGCCGGTTTGTAACGAGAATAACAGCTTCAGGATACAGATTTGTAATTTTTCAGCTCCAGAACGACAACTTGGCCGCGAGAATCATAACTTTACCTAACACACATTTTCCCAGGAAGAGGCTGCTAATGAAATCAAAGCCGACGACCAAGAATAACCTCTCGTCATCAGCGTGGCAGCTTCATCCGTCATCGGGAGTTTGTTAATAGTCTTATTTACACAAAGACACGTGTGAGTTTCTGCAACACGCAGATTCACACCAGTTCGATTCTACAGATTCACTAGTAATCCCAGCTGCCCACGTACATGTGAGCTGCTCGGAATGAAAAGACACTGTTCTTTATTTTTACTCATATTTCCTTGTTGTGCTGACTTCTACTTGGATGGTTGATCATGTTTCCTGTTGCATCATTCACTTATTTCTCTGCGATGTTTTCCAGTCGTGTCCGTACCGCGGGGATTCAAACTGTCAGCTCTTTGTGTCACACGACGTGTTTCTCTGATTGATACGCGTTCGCTGTTGGTATTATTTATCGCTGTGTTTGCATCAACATCAGTTCTGCTTTTGTCGGAGCAGCTGCAGCTTTAAAGCACATGGAGAGAACTGAGAGGCCGTGTGTTTGAATCTCAGGGTGGGAGTCGTCACTTCATTAGCTGCTGCTTTGAATTTGAGCAAAGAAGTTTAGCACTTTGTCACCGCTGAGTTTGATAAGTGGAATATGAATTTTAGGATTGTTTTCATACTCGGCCTTCGAGTTTCAAGAACAAAACAAAGATCCGTCTGTGGGGGGAGATAATTCACCTCTTATTTTCAGGACATTTCTAGAAATCAACATCTGGAAATGAGACAAAATAAAGCAGATGCTTCACATAACTGATCTAAACCTGCGCCTGCCTTTAATTACCATCACTGTGTTGGACCACGGCTTTTCAACAACATGGTAGCGTTTTTCCCAAAACCTCTTATCACGTGGAAATCCATGATAGAAACTGGCAGGAATGGGAATCAAACAGCAGTCTCAACAAGACGGCAGACTACTCTGAGACTTTTGCTAATGATGGGCGACAATCACAGCTCATGTGTCCACAACAGTCAGGTGAGCCGGTCCCTCCAGGTGTCATGCTTTGGGTTTTATTGGTTTGTGTATTTGAGCCCATGTTTTCTCGTTGGTTCGTCCGTTCTGTTGCTCCCGTGAGTCCCTCGTGTCTCACCTGTCACCTGGTCCCGTGATCTACCTCATGTCTACCTGTGTTGCTTCCCCTGCTCTTCTCAGCCTGCTGCTGTTGCATTTCAGCTTTCATTAAAGCTCGCTATCAGTTTTTTCGGGGGGGGGATTGTTGCAGCCCAAAGTTTCTGATTTAACAGCAGCATTTCTAAAAAATAAAAAAATATACATGGTGCATGTTGCAATGTTTTAAAGCATTTTTCTGCTACTTGTTCATCAATCGATATTTTTCCTTGTTGCACATGTCAGGCTTGTGATGCATCTACATGTATGACTCAGCATTTTCCACAGGGGAATGTGATTGGTTGACTTAACGTGAAAAAAAAAAAATAAAAATGCAAGGTGCAAAGCGTTTATGGAGATGAGTTGAAGTTGTGTTCATTGTTTTTGCGATTGAGACATTTGCAAATTACTGCAGGGACTCTGAAAAAAACTATGTACTACGTCTGTATTTGAATAGTTATTGAATGTATTTGACTGAAATACAATTTATTATATCTGTTTGTTTTAGAATTAACTTAAATTTTCTGTTCGTATGATGAGAGACCAGCTCGACAATATCAGCGTGTGCTGTACTGCAGGAAAGGTTGTGCGACGCTACCTGAGTTGTTGCTCAGCAGGACTTAACAATAACTCTCAAATCTGTTGCTTTGCACTCGCAGAAAAACACGTTCTTGAAAAACATTTTAATAATAAACTTAAACTCAAAAGGAAGCCTGTGATCGATGTTTTATCACAGACGTTTACAGACATCTTGCTCTGGATCGTCAGTTTCCAGCGTCGCTTTTTCACACGTACTCACACAAACCGAAGCAGCGAGTCTGTGCGATATTTCACGTATTCTCTCTTTGTTTTCACAATCAGACTCGGGGCCTGTTTAGTCTGCACTGTACATTTCTACTTATCTTATTTTTCCCATTTTTCTCCGTTCTGCCCGGCTAACAACGACTTTCTGTAAACTCCCCGCATTTTTCTGACCCGCGTTCATTTCCGGCAACAACTGAATATCTTCTGCCCATCAGACATGTGCTGCTGAAACAAGAGAGAAGAGGGAGAGAGCGCGACTACAATGTAGACGAGGAAAAAAAAAATCAAAGCGGGGAGGGAGGAGGGGCGCAACAAGTGGGACTCTGGATTGTTTGGCAGAGCGAGAGGAGTTTGGTGGGAGATAAAGAGGTTTTTTTTTTTTTGTGGAGTGCAAGTGAAGTCTATTTTTTTCTTTTGTGGTGTGTGTAAAGTGTGGGGTTTTTTTTTTCTTCTTTTGTGGCAAGCCTGTGGGAACTGCTGAATGAGATGGAGTGATTCCTGAAGTCAATGCTATCAGCCTCAGACACACTCAAACACTGGCCCTGGTTCAGAGGGGACGATAAGGATTGGGATGGGGCCGACGGTGGCCCGAGGGTGATAAAGAATGGGATCGAGCCCGTAAGCTGAATGGAATTCGATCTTGATACCGAACTAAACCGATACAAAAGAAAAAAAACACACACAATCAGACAAATAAATGCAGAATTTAGAGGAGAGAGAGTGAGATCTGGCCCGGGCTCAAACCTCCGACTGCTCAATCTTTCGTATCCCAAAGTTTCCTCCAATGCAAACGCCCGATCCATCAGCCCCAGCACATGCGAACGACCACGGAGGACGTGCATTCAATTATTTCTGAGGTTTTGTTTTCCTGTCATTACAGAATTAAGCTTATTAAACTTCACCCTGACGTCATGTTGAGTTGACAAAATAATTAGTGTCGGAGCTTTTCTCTCTTCTGGCAGACGGTCACGTTTGTTGAAACAAGATAAAATAATCACACACACACACACAAAAAAAAAGAGCAACTTTTCTTGTGATCTTAAGACAATAAGCTTATTGTGTCGAGGCCACAGAATAACGTTTGTGTGATCGTGGGAAAACAAAAAACTTTCCATGCGCAATCTCCATATTGAAGACATTAGCATGTGGTTGTCACTAAATCTTCTGAAAGCTAAACTTTTCAAGGCTTCGAGGCTTTTTAGTCATACTGGGTTTGATTTTGGCAGCACAGTAGTCTGTCATTTGGTCAGTCTGTTTGTCCATCTGTCTGTCTATAATAAGATGTGTCAAAACAAATTCAGGCTGTTTGCTGTTGTTTTTCATAGTTCCTGGAAGATCATTTTTTAAAATGTTCTGTGGACTGTTGACCTTTGATCTAAGCAAGGTTATCCAATTAAGACATCTATATTTTAACATTTTTATTACTCACAAAACATGTTAGAAAAAAAGTCTCCACTCATTTCACCGTGACCGACAACGCCAGCTCCGTTTGGAGTTCTTATCTGAGTCCATCGACTCTAAAGAAAGTGACACGATGAGCCGTCTTCTTCATTTCTTCAGGTCTTGCTCGGTGTCGCTCTCTGCCTCCAAACGCAATCTCACAGCCTCCAATAATAACTCAGCCTTGAATGCTATACCCACTAATCTAAATCTAAACACTGCGTTGCCCTCCACTCGTCTGGCTGCGTTGTCCTCAGTGTGGTTAACTGGAGGCTGATTTAAGCTTTGCAGCTGCCAACCTTTTCTCTAAGGACTCGCAGTCCCTAAACGACTTCTTCTTCCCTTGCAGAGGACAGATGTTGAAGATGAGGATCTTACCAGGCGTGAAGTTTAAATTGGGTTTGATTGGGTTTGTCGAATTTACGTGGGTTTGCGGCGATGACACGTAGAAATACACTGGTTGTAACCTGAGCGGCTGAGATCGGCGTCAGAGTTCGAGCCGTGTACATTCTCTGCAAGGGACAGGATTTTGAACAATCAGGTTTTGAGTGGGCTTTGGCTGCGTGCAGGTAAACAGTCCGTGTGGAGAGCAAAAGAATGCATTTAATGAAATGCAATGTGGGATCCCACCCAGATAGCACCAGATGTTGAGCCGACATTCAAATTTTAGTTGGAAAAACGAACTGAAAATCAGCTTGACGTCAAAATCAATCAACCTCGACTTGTTGGGAAGAGTTGGAAATTCAGTTGGAAATGAAGATTGGGTTGACGTCAAAACTGAAACATCAGGTCAACATCAGCCTCCTAAGACGGTGAAATTCTGTTACTTCACATTATAACTTAAAAACCAAACTATCAGCCTCTGACAATGCCAGAATGTGACACAGTGCTGACGTTGATGTTATGACGTTAATCGACGTTGGGTTTTGGTCACCATACGTCACGACAAAGGTCGATATTTTACGTCAAGAAGATGTTGGTGTCTATTCAGTTAAAAGAAAATAAACCTAATGATGCACTTTGTAAACAATATATGTTTATTCCTACTTTGGCTCCAACTCTCTGTTAGGTTTAGGCACAAAAACTTCTGGGTTACGTTTAGGAAAAGACACTTCTGGTTAAAATAACCACGTTCAGCTGTGTGACACAAGTATGTCGCTTCATCTCGCTGAGACGTCGGTCATCATTTTGCCTTTTTGCTGCCCCACCGGCTGTGGAGCAACAACAGGTTTACATCACTTGGAGCCAGAGTCCTGCAGAGTGCTGAAACACAAACACAACCTCAGTCCTAGAGCAAAGCCACTAATTTAAGACTTAAGTGCTATCTTGCCCACCGCGATCCACTTAGTAAGCCAGCGCTCTGGGCTGCAGTTGTTTTGAGCGTAGCTGGGAGAAAAAAGAAAGATGATTTAGATCTGAAGTGACATAATTACAATGTTTGTTCTAGTCATTTGTGGTTTACCATTATCATTAATTAAGGCGGAGCCGAGTATCTATGACGATTAAAAAAAAACAGTACCCTGCTCCACGGGACGCCTTTTGTCTGCCGAACACTAAAACAACACCACGTCCAGCCCATAGGCGCTAATTTAAATCCAGCTAAACACTGTGTAATCAGTCACTGTGTATTTTGTTCACTGGGCTGCAGCTGCTGACAGGACAGGCGGATCCAAGCAGCGAGCTCAACGACTTGTTTATGTATGAAGTAGATTTTTTTTCCCTTTTTCTTTTTTTGTGATTTGCGTTTTTTCTACCACATCTGTTACAGGTAACGTCACATGAAGTCACCTGACACGCTGGAGATTAACATCTCGATGCGTCACGGATCTTCAGGCCGTAACGATGATCTTTTCTGAACCTGCACCACGCCGCACAGTGGCCATGTGCAGAGACTGCAGCAAGAGAGACATTGGTATCTGATGTCATCCTGGGTTTTAGAGCTTTCTCTTTAAAAGGCCAGAGATATGGGAATATATGTAGTTTCTGTGTTAGTTATGTTTCCGTCAACTCAAGAAATTAATGTGTCTGAATCCTGAACTCTGCAGTGTCAACAGCCTCAGATTCCTCAGTTGCAGACAAAGTATGAACATCTTTGGGTCCGTTTTGTAAGAATTTATATTTTTTGCGAGTTGGTGCAGGCAAGCACGCTATAACTTGTCTAGTCCAACAGTATGAAGGCCGGGTCAGTGTCCGTCCTGCAGTCTTTTGTTTTGCAGAGATCTCCCTGACGACTTAAAGCTACTCTGAGATTCAGTCTTGTTTCCAGCCTCTTGCTGGATCACTTTTCTTGTCTTAGCTTCCTCCGTCAGCATCCGATTCAGTCTCCTTGCCTCTGTCATGATGTCCGTAGAGGCTGCACAACTGGGTTCCATTGCCAACTCGTCCAGCTTTGGTTCTGGTGCCCCTTCCAGCTTGACTTCCTGCTCCAGGCCTGGGAACCCCCCCTTCCTCTCAGTGGTCAGCTGTGTGCTAGCTCCAAGCTCCAACTCCAGTCTAGGTAGAGTCAGCTACATGCACTTTTAACTGAGCTAACCAGCAGCTAGGAGTTAGCTTTTCTTGTTGCTAAAGTAACTGCTTACTGTCCATCAGGCAACCCCGTTAATCGCAGGACGACCTCAGAGGAAAAAACAGAAAACGTTTTGTAGATAAAATACGATCAGCTTTCACCGACATAGTTTCTGAGATCCTACCTGCACACCTGACGTACGTAGTGCATTATTCTCCACATAACAAGTTAGCGTAGCATCAAAATGATTTCAAGACACATCATGTTGCTTTAAGTTGCTGTTCTGGAGCTTTCGATCGTATCATTTGGTCCTAATCAGCTCCCGTAGATGTTCAAACCCTCTCTGATTCCGAGCTGACTGTAAAAGTTGAGGTTAAAAGTTAACTGTTGACTTTAGAAACAGCAGCTGATGAAACAATCCGTCTGTTACGTACCTACAGTATGTACAGTGTAGTTATAGAGTTAGAAGTAATCTGTTTCCCTCCTCTCTGCAGAAACAAACATTCACAGCTTTGACCACCGTCTGTTTTCCGGGCCGGGCGTCTGAGCGGACAGACGGCAATTTAGCCATAAAGTTGGATAATGAGAATGTTCATTTTAGTATTTTTAGTGCGCGTTTATCATTTTGCTTTTACATCATCGTTTCTGAAAACAGGTCAGCACAAACAGCGGTGCGACAGCGTCGCAACCCCAAATCCAAGTTTACAAGTTTAAACGTGCGTGAGTGTTTTCTCTGCTGCGTGTGAAACAACAACACAGACCTGATTTAAAGCCTAAATACTATCCATTATCTCGGCCAGTGGACTCAGCTGCAGCTGTTTTGAAAGAGAAAGTGATTTAGATGTGAAGTGGGATAATGAGGATGTTCATTCCAATAATATAATCTCAACAGAACTCGAGCTGTGTCCCAGTTTTGTTCTGTTCTGATTGTTATCAGGTTTAGTTGATAAAAAACACTCAATTTTTTCAAGTTGTTGATGGATGTTCACCGACAAAACATGAATCGAAGAGCAGCTCGCAGCTGGAACACATTTCAGCAAATTGTCTGCAGTGGCGAAACACCACGAGGATGTCACGAAGCGCAAAATAAAGTTCTAAATCTTTGCAAAAATATTGATCTTTCTCTTCGTTGCACTGTTAAATATAAAACCGATGATGGCTTTTCCAAATTGCACTTGATTGACGACTGCTGGTGCTCGTTTTCATCGTCTCCGTTCGTTGACATTGTCATAATTTTCCCGTCAAAATCAAGAAAAAGTGAAGTTCTTAACTGCGAAATGGCTCTGCATGTCTTCGACCCTCCGTCCCACCCAACACTGTTGGCCCGGCCATTTGTTAAAACAACACAAACTCATTCCTCCAGCAAAGCCACTAATTTTAAAACCTAAGTACTACTTTACCACTTTCCAGAGGCTGCAGCTGTTTTGAGTGCGGTTGAGGGGAGAGAAAGTGATTTAGAGGTGAAATGGGATAATGATGATGTTCGTTCTCGTCATTTCTGAAGCAAAAAAACATCCTAATTTAAAATCAGGGCAGACGATCTGTGATTAAAGCGTGGCAGAGGAGGCCAACCGGCCACGGGCAAAATATAATTGTAGGTGCTATTGCTGGCAAGAGATTATCGAACTGAAAACATGTCTAACTTCATTTAATTAACATTTTAATTTCTGAGTCCATTCGGGGGTTGGTGTTGTACCCACTGACTGTCAGCAGCTCCACAGAGTCTGAGAGCAGAGCCGTAAAACATCGAGTCGGGTTTTGAATCAAAAGATGATATTGACGTCACTCTCAGATCAAACTGAAGCTTATCAAGTTAATCTAATCAACAGTTTATTTCAGGGTGTTTAATGCGCGTCACAGCCACTCAGAGCACCAGTGAGGCTGCAGACTTCTTCGTTAGTCTCGGTCGGTTGTGTGCTGAAGCCCGTCTGTCCAGGTTCTGGGCCACAGCTCGGTTGTTTTGAGTGCGGCTGACGCTTTCGATATGATTTAGATGTGAAGTGGGACGTGTGATAGTATTTTGGAGGAGAAGGGAGTGAGAGGCAGAGCTGCTGCTACATTACTGAGTCCTCGGCGCTGCGGTTTCAAAACGCTGTAATTCAGCAGAGCCTCCCCTCGCAGCAGACGGACGGCAGGAATGCAGTGATTCTGATTTTTCTTGGCAGGTTTCTTGTAGTTTTTTGTTTAATTGTTCAGTGATGTTTGGTGGATTAAGTCTGTCAGTGAAGTGTATCCCAGAGTTTCCAGAGTGTGGTAGGTCGCCTTAAAGGACCTTTTTAATGATTACAGCGGTATCTTCACATGCTTTACCCAATTTAATACAAATTATGTGTACTTTGAATTACTGCCGACCTTTTTCCAAACCCTACAGTAAGTTTTTATTTTGATTTCCTCTCTTCCAGGCAGCCTGTGGTTTCAGTTTATTTCTATTCAAATCAATTTGTAGCGACTTGAAACTTGCTGTAGACGGTTTATTCATCACAGTCAGCATTTATTTTTTATAGTTTGTCAGAGCAATCTTTTCAGAAGGAGCCTTTAAACATTCACTTATGTAAGAATTGGCCTTTATTTCTGGACATTTCTGCTGGCTTGATTTTTGCCTTTCAGCTCATTTTCATGGTGTGCTTAAACTGGATTATAATGATAAACTGTTTTTATGTAGCACCTTTTAAAACAGAGTCTTTTGACCAACATGCAAAAGCAGGAAACTGAGAGAGACATTATTATACAGTAATCACACGAAACACAAGGAAGCCTCGTCTCAGGTGAAGCTAAAAGAGAAAATGCGAAACACGAATAGTCGTAAAAAGTAAATGGAATAAACGTAGTGGATTGAAATGAAATCACAGGGAAAAAAAGCAGAATTTTAATGTGAGAAGCTTCCCGACACCTGATGGTTTGGGAACACAATAATCACCATAACACACCTTAAAAAAAAAGCATGTGGATGTGATATTTTCCCCAAAACACTGGTCAAATTAATAACCACGCTCTTTTTTTTTGTTTGTTTCTCTGTAATCTCCATCTATCTGTACATGACCACTGAAGTACAGTTTCCTGAATAATGTCAAAAGAGAGACGGTGTGCATCCAAAGGCTGCAGCTCAGTTGGGGTCGTGTCGAGGCGAATGTGACCAACCGTCAGCTGTTTCTTTGCACGACGACTTGTTTAGCGTCGACATCTTTTTCTGAGCCCAGCAGGAGACGTGGAGCAGCCAGAGAGCGTCCTCGGACATTCAGGTCCGCACAGAGAGTCGTTGACATTTGGGAGGAGTGAGAAACGAGTGCTGCGTTTTCCCTGAACACCGTTCACTGTAAGCGTTAATGTGTATATTTAAGATAAGAGTGAAGAGATTCAGCCGTGAATCAGACCTCCCACCACTAAATCTTGGCAGTGGATGTGAATGATGAGGTGCAGAATTGTTCAGTTTAGAAGTGCAGAGAACGAGTGATGTGTCATAAAGAATGATTGTATTTCACAAAATAGACATTATATTGAACGTATTATCTGACAGACAGCTTCATTTTTCACAAACTTGTTCCCTAAAATCAAATCTTTATCCACCAAATCAGAAGTGGAATCTGGTGCCCCAGCGGCCTCTGTGCGTCCTGCAGCGTCTCTACTGTCTCAGAAATTAATCTAAAGGTCGTTGCCTTCATGATTTTTATTTGTTGAAGAAAGAAATGTAGTTTTAAAAAGAGAATCATGTTTTTATCTTATAAATAAGGAAGTATGTTAAAAATAATCAGCGAGAGAGTTGAAATGATACGGACACAAAATATGTGACATTAACCACAACGACAAGCATTTGGAAAGGAATTTCCAGACTGTTGCTATTTTTGTTCTAAACTTTAAAGATCTTTCACGAACTCGAAAGGAAACAATGTGAATTCAAGCAGACAGATTCCCAAAAAGAAGAGACGGACTGAAGAGACGACAAGGAGAGAAAAAGAAGCAAAAAGATGTGGAGACTGAAATTTAAAAAAAAATGATTGTTTGAAGCTGAGAGAGGAAAATGATATGATGACAGGAGGAACGAGGAGTTTACTGGGGTCGTATGAAAGAGAAAGTGATATATTAAACACTGTAAAAGTGACAGACGGCCAGAAAAGAAGAAGGGATGAGCAGCAGAAAGAGGAACAGAGGAGGAGGAGGAGGAGGAGGGACGGTGAACAAACTCAGAGCCTCCAGTTTAGTCGGCCGCAGAAGTTGGGAAAGTATTCTGTGGTCGCTGCAACTATTCAGAAAATGTTAAAGATGGAGGGAGGGGATCAGAGAGAGAGAGAGAGAGAGTGTGTGTGTGTGTGTGTGTGAGAGAGAGGGAGAGAGTGTGTGTGTGTGTGTGTGAGAGAGAGAGAGAGAGAGAGAGAGTGTGTGTGTGAGAGAGAGAGAGAGAGCTGCGTGTATGTACATTATTGTTTAAGTATTCATTGGATTCTCTGTACGAGAACACGATGTTCATGTGTGTGTGAGTTATAAACAATCTACTGTATGTGCCTGCGGTCATGTGACTTTCTGGATGGTCATGTTTGTGTGTAAATCACTCCAGAAACACTGTCGGTGCTTACATGAACTGCTGTGTGTGTGTGTGTGGATCACTGACGTCTGAATCGAGCTGTGATCTGAAGAGATGTTCCTGAAGGTGATGGCGATGTGTCGCGTCGGGATGAATAAATAATGACGTGGTTCGCTTCTTTCTTTTGCTGCAGATAACCTCAGCTTCAGCAGCAGCACTGAGAGATCCTTCCTCATCATCTCAACATCATTTCATCCGTGTTTTGATCGACGCGTTCATGCAATATCCTTTAAAAAAGATGCTACAACTTCTAGTCTCTGATTTCGTGGCGCCGTCCAGCTTCTGGAACCAGAACCTGCCGCCTTCACTGCAGACAGAACCACCTGTAGCCTCGGTGTGACCTGCCAGCAGCTGATGGAGTTTACTCAGAATCAACTCTTCTCTTTTTAAGTTTTATATCCATGTTTTTAGGTGATCATGAAGAGACTCAGAGGTAACAGAAATCTGTCTTTGGGAGTTTTTTTGGGCAAATGAAGAAATCCACGACGACACGAATTTCTGGATCTTAAATACGTATAAATGTTTTGGCTGTATCAGAGAGGAAATAAAGATATGCTCATTAGTATTGACATGATTATGTAGTAGGTCCTGTCATGTGTTTATCCCATAAACACACACACACACACACACACATTATCAGATAAGGTCACCTGCTCATCAACACCCAGAAACAAACAACCAGAAAACAGCTGATGGTGCGTTCTGTGTGCAGAGACAAACAAAAGACACACAGGTTAACAAAACAAACACACACATCCCCTGTGTGTGTGTGTGTGTGTGTGTGTGTGTGCGTGTGTGTGGTCATCAACAATGTACACACACACACACAGCCATGTCACATTCGCTGCGTCCCACCATTGTCCTGCTGCACTTACTTCACGCACAATGTAAACACGTCGACACACGTGTAAAACGTGCTGCACCTACACATACACACAGCTGATAGGAATCTATAGTGTGTACGTGTGTGTGTGTGTGTGTGTGTATATAGGCATGCGTGTGTGTGTGTTCTGGATGGAGGGCAGTTTCTGGGAATTGTGCTGCCGCCACAGTGGGGAGATGCTGAGAGCAGCAGGAGGGTGGAGTGTGTGTGTGTGTGTGTGTGTGTGTGTGTGTGTGTGTGTGTGTTCATTGTTTTCACTTGTTGCATGGATGAAGATTAGAGCGCCTTTTCAACACTCCAACTCACACACACACACACACACACACACACACGGACACAAAGCTATGCATACACCCTGGTCTGACCTATATCCAACTTTGCATGCGAACACACACACGTATATGCGAACACACACACACACACACACGCAGTCTGTCTCTCAGAATAATGAGGGCAGGCATGCTGAAAGGAGGACAAAGCCCGTTACTTCATGACTGTGTTGATGGAAAGTGACAGAGACTCATTTACCTTATAAAACCTCGTTTGACCGGCCGGATGTCAAACCTGCTTCACTCCACCAGAGACGCCGACTGAAGCAGAAGACTGCAGATTAACACGACGTCAGTTTGAGATTTAAACTTCACTACCGACGGCTCATCGTCAGTTCTGTTCATTACAATAACGCCGTACTCACCGAGGAAATAGCTGAGAGCTGTGAGCAGATTCAGTCTGACTCGCTGATCGAAGGCTGTGGTGCCCAATTTCCCCGAGGTGGAAAATCATTCTTCTGAATTTGCTGTGTTCACGTGCGTCGAGCTAGAATACAGGAGCAACATGGACGCCAAAAAGGAAGAAAGTCGCTCAGAGAATCTAAACAACGTGTTCACAGCTGCTTCCAGTGTTCGAGCGACAAGGAAGAGCAAAGTAAACTACACAACACACCACTATGGTGACAGCATGTTTCAGCATCATGCGACATCTTTCCGAGTTAATCTTCTGACTTGAGCTGAAATTCACGTGAATTTTCCAAATGTAACAACAAACAAATGTACATGCAATAATTGTGCCATTTTCATGCTGTCTGCGTGTTAGCATTATCAAGGTCCTCATCGCTAAAGGAAGCAACAACAACAACCACAACCACAAAGCTGCTGAAAATAGCTGAAATGTATGAAATTATCTTTTACCTGGTCGCTAATAGCTAGCAGGTCTTCCCTTGTTCTTCTGTGGGGACACTAAACTATTTTAAAGTGGCACTGATGCTGCGTCCTTCTAGCTATTTCACATCCACGGTCCCTTTGGCAGGTCGCAGTTTATTGTTTGCCCACTGAGCTAATGCTTCTAAACACTCTGTGCTCCAAGTTTAATTGAACGCTGGTCGTGTGATCCGGCTCCTAATTGAACCTAATGAACTGAACAACAACGAGAAAAAAAAGAAAAAAACAGACCGAGACAAACGGACCGAAGGACAGACAGGCAGACGTTTTAAACTCCCACGAGTCCCATTTAGAGGAAGTGGAGGGGGGATGTGAGGGGGACACAGAGACAGGAAGAAGAAGCAGGGAGCAAACACTTTCTCAGTTTCACACCACTGCAGAGCTGCTGATGCTATTCTTCTGTCTGCAGTCCCAGAGGAGCGCAACACACACACACACACACACACACTCACACTTACACACTACGGTCAAACAATACGTGACACATGAAGACACACACAGGACAACAAGAGTGACGACTGAACTAAACAGGGTAACACACATCACACCAGTTTGTTTGTGTTGATATGTCTCATTTTGTTATATTTTACGAACAAAAATATACTTTTGCGTTTGTGTTTTCTGTTCATACGCTTGTGTTTTATCAAATTTGCAAAGCGTTTTAGATATACACTTCTAGGCCACCGTACAAAGACAATTATTTGCATTTTCCTCCACATTTTGGCATAAAATTTAGATTTTTTTAGTTCCCCCTAGATTTCTATATTTTCAGCAGTTCTCCATCAACAGTTTCCCCTTTTTTTGGAAGAACAATAGTACTTCTGCTGAAATTCAATCCCCTTCGGAATAACGTCTATATGCGACCGTTCTGTAGAACTGGATTTACGTCCGATGGCGATTTTCAATGCCAAGCAGGAAGTGGTGTGACGTTCACATAGAGCGGTGAAGGACCCGGCGGCCTCGTTCACCAACAGTGAGTTTGTTTCTGTGTCCTTATAGAATCTGAATGGTTTAAACCTGCAGAATATCAGGCAGAGAGAGGTTTTAATCAGCACGTCAGGTGAGAAAAATACAAAGAAAATGTGCAATAAATGCGAGAAAATAAGACTGAAAACTTGTGTGTCTGCATGCAGGATGTCTTTATGAGCAGTGTGTGTGTGTGTGTGTGTGTGTGTGTGTGTGTGTGAGTGGACTACACGTATATGAGGGGGTGTGAGAGGGAAGTGTGTGGGAGTGGGGCTGCCAGTGCCTTCCCACACACACACACACATCCTAAAACACTCATAAAACACACACACGCACGCACACACACACACATCAGAACGGACACAAACCCACAGCGCAGCAGTCGACCAGCCGACTTCAGTCCTGCTGTGACCTGGCCAAGAGGAAATCTCACGCATACACACACGCAAACGCTGTACAAAGCACTTTCTTCATTCACGAAGACAAATTGCTTCACAGTAAAAAGAAAATTGGAAGCAGACCGATCGACTGAAGAGAAGAGACCGACTGTAGAGTTTCATCTGAATGTTGGTCTCTGAGTGTTTGACGGACGGCAACACGCTGCGTCGACCTGGATGAACAACAATGTCACGCTCGTATTAAACAGTCACATTTAATTCAGTAATTTATGTCACTGTAAATCTGAAACCAACATCAGATCGTCAGGCTGCAGGACGACGTGCTGCGCATGCATGATAAGATTTTCTAGTTTCTATCTCATTAAATATGCAAATACGTGTCATTGCAGGTGTTTGATTCTCAGTGAAGGTTGAGTCCTGCTCCACGAACGGCTTCCAAACTAGTTGTGATGTCGCAAAATGAATGAATTCATCCGGATGTTACAGAGGATTCATTTCCTCCAACTTCATGTTGATGTTCATGAGCTCTTCTGTTCTCATAAGGTAAAATCTGAATGGAAAAAAGCTGATAATAAATATTGTTTTGATGGTTATAAATGACTTTTTTTTAACTATTCAAGTTCCCTTTAAATCGACAGAAATTAACTGTTAAGTCTGATTCCATCATACGAATGAAAGGTGGGTAAAAGAAATTGCTATAAAATGTGTAAATCACTTAAAATATACGTATCGTAACCATTTCAAAGTCTGCGAATGTGGACCAAAATTAAAGCCAACTTTTCCAGTTGTTGTTCCAATTTGAGAGGGAATTTTTGCCAATTTCTAGGCTGTGCTCGTATAGGACGACTGTGAAAGCAGCTTATTATGATCCACATTTTCCCTTCTTGTAACGTTGTGACCTGTAGAGGTTGTAGTAGTTAGTAACTACGGAAGCAAAGGAGGAATTCAGGCAAACCTTATACAGCCTGTTCTGGTCAATAGCGCAGGACCTTCACGCTGGAGAGTGAAAAAGTCATTTTTAACTTACTTACGAAGTTAAGTGACGTCACGTACGTAAGCCTAACTACAATGTTTTCCAGCCAGCCTGTCGCTGATGTGCCGTCATTTTGGGAGTAGCTGACAATCAACCCGTTCAGCTGTTTGGGAAAATACTAACAGATCCTTGTACCTAATCGGGAAAAGCAGATTCTTCCCGACGTCACATGAGTTTGCTATTAAAACTGAGAATCAAGGTGAACACAGAGAAACTTTCTTCCTTCAGCAGATGAATGTGAAAAAAGCTTTTTGGTGTCAAACTCTGGACGTACATCATCTGTGAAAGTTGACTAGAAGTCGTGCAAAGTAAACAAACCGATGCAGTCCAGTTTTCATTTTGAGATACTTCTGCAGCTTCACACTTTGACTCAACACTTGCTCGTATTTCATCTTTATGAACAACAACGCGCTGTTTACGATCGAACCGCCGTTTTTTTCCAGAAGTTTCATCTCGTCGCAACTGTCTTGAAGATAGAGTGTCTGGTTGGGGCCCCATGTCTTGTTTTACATGTCTGAGTTGTTAGCAGCTCAACCAAAGAGACATTTCCCCTCCAAAATGTTCTCAGATGGTTTTCATTTAAAGAACTGCTCGAGGCCCAAAGAAGTCCGACTCTTCAGTACTGCACAAAAACAGCACAGACTGGAGAAGAGTATGAAAAATAAACGTGAATGTAAAATATGTGGTACAAAACTTTTAACGCATTGTTTTTTGTCTTCGTTCCTCTTCCTTTAATCAGTTCAAGACCCTCAAATGTACCTTTGTGACCCTGTCGGGTCCAGTTCAACTGAAATACTTGTTTACACACTGTAGTGAAGAAATACGCACAACTCATGTTTGATGTCTGAGGGACTGCTGATGTGAAAGCATGAATACCAGCAGCCTTTCCTGACATCAGTAGAAATGAGTCATGAGTTCTACTTTCCCGCTGACGCTCATGTTGTCCGTAGTTGGTTAATTCTTGACGAACTAGACCGAAATTTACTTTTAATTCCTCACATGTGTCTCAGACGGAGTCCTGTTTATTGACTCGCCACATGTTGGAGTCCCTGCCGTGCGGAGAATGACTGGACGTGTGCCGAACCTGTGCCACGCAGGACCGACGCTCTCATTCTCTGTCCCAGGATGATGACATAATAATCACCTCGCTCCTGACTTCCTGTCTCCTGGTGGGGCCGCCGGGCTGGAATGTTGGCACCCGGCCGGGAAACAAACAAATACACATACGTTCGGAGCGGCTGGTACCGACGCAGACGCATTTACACACACACACACACACACAGAAGGTCAAAGTCGACATCCTCAGATGAGTCGAGGGAGGACCATGACGGAACAGTTAGCTTTAATCAGCTCAGATTAATGACTCGTGTTTAATCACACAGTCATTAGAAGTTTCTGGCAGCAGCGGTTTGACCAGATGAGGATCAGGAGGAAAAAAAGATACATTAATGAATTCTTCCCCAAACTGAAGAGGATATCCCAATACATCAGTATTAATTATCTGAAATAATTTCGAATTTCTTTTAGGGTGTATCTTGTATAATAGGGCCACCTTTTGAGGTTGGATTGAAAACAAACAAACATGTGTATATACAGATGGTAACATAACCGCTAACCTCTAAATCCCACCAGATCTGTGTCCGGTCCGTGTTCCCACCGTGCCCGATCCGCCGCGGCAGCGTATCTACTCCGTCTTTGTCTGTAGCAGACGTTAGCAAGTTAGCTCAGTTAGCCGTGCAGCTAAGTGGCCCTGGTGAGTTTGGAAAAACAAACTGTGACTGAGTTTTATTTTCATTTCTGTGGAGTCTGAATTAAGTGTGTTTCATGATGAGTTAACAAATCGATTAAGAGACACCTAAGAGATTCCTAAGACACTTAATTCAGAGAGTGTTTTCTGTTTGGTAGGAGAAACAGTTGGAAGAATATGGCTAACATCTCCGTGTTGAAACAAAGAAAGATATCAGGCTACCTGACAAATGTCAACACTTATATTTCTTCTCAGTCTTGAAGAGTTTATTACAAGCATGTTGTGTTTTCACCCGTGTTGTCTGCCTGTCTGTCTGCCTGTCTGTTTGTTAGTTGGTTTCACCAAACTTGGACGGACGATGGGGACATATCCAGGAATCCTTTCTCGCTTTCTTCAACTGGAATCTTGTTCTGCACATAAGACTGTGAATCAAATAGATGATTTAAATAAGCAGGATCACCGTTGTGTCTCCACTCTCTCTGCAGTCCCTCTAATGACCACAAGGAAACTTAGATTGCATTGAAGCGAATGAAAGAATAAAGACTAAGAAAGTCCTTTTGTCAAACTGCAAACCCCCTGAGAACCTTAACATGATGATTGAGCTCTCAGTTCCGTCACGTCAGGTGTCAGACGGCCTTTCATGCTGCAGATTGATCGGACTCGCTCAGTGTTTCCTCTTCCCACAATCGGGAATTTTTCTTCTTTGATGTTTTTAAACTCTTTTACAGCGCGAACATTATGTGTGGCCAAACTTCCGCGATATAATGACACCATTGTCCTGAACCAATAACCCTCCATAGAAAAGTGTACAAACGGTACCTGCTGGCAAATGTTTACAAGCTTTCCTCCCCTAAAAGATGGATCTGATTTACTTAAATGTTCAAGAGCAGAACATTATTTTTGTGGGTGACATGACATCCAGATACATTTCCCTGCTGCACTGATTGCATTTGATAAGAAAAAAAAAGTTTAAGTGATCTTAAATCGTAAAGTTCGAAGCAGGAAACGTGTCCCAGCAAGTTTCAGTGAAATTACAAAACCAAATTTTCCCCCCGACAGTCTCTTCATATCCAGTTAGTAACTGGAGAACCAAATCTTAACAAGCATCTTACTCACATCTAGAAATGATGAAAACAGCCTCCGTTCTGACGAAGCCTCCGCAGACTCATTTACCATCAGAGCGGAAGACGGAGCCGACTCCACACAATACTTGGCCTGCTTTCTGAAGGAAATAAGAATAGCTCCATCCATCCAACAGAGAGGAAACTTCCTGTCTGAGGTCATAACTAGCACTGACTCCATAGATCTAGTCTAAGTAGAAAAGGACACTTCCTGGTGCCAAGGGGTCAGAATGAACAGCTCCAGATCAAGGAGAGTGGGCACTTCCTGCTTCGGACGGTCAATAACGGAGACTCCAAAGATCCATTTGGAGCGGAGAAACACTTCCTGGCGTCAGAGGTGACTTCGAATGAGTCCATAGATCACGAGAAGAGGGCACTTCCTGAATCCAGCAGCTGAAAGCAAGGTTTCATTGATCTAATACACGCAGAACAAACACTTCCTGGGTACAGTTCCTGCTGACGGGGGTCAATCCATCGCCGGAGGTCAGAGAGCGAAGAAGAACTCAATCCAAACACCGTCATCACCCACAGCAGCCACGAAGCCTGAAGGGAAAGTTCACCTGAAAAAAATTAAATTTCAGTCGTTTTCTCCTCGAGCTGATGGAAAGTTTCCTAAAGTTTAAAATCAAAGTCACGGTAAAAAGTAAAAAGTAAACATGTCGGTTCTGGGTACGGATCAGTACCAGCTCACTTCAAACTAATCATGAATCAGAAAATGAGTAATAAAGAAGTTAAACTTGAGGTTTGCTGACCTTTCAAACAGTTACTCATTAAAAAAAAAAACAAGCCGAATTACGATATAAGTTTTATGAACTCAGTTCTCAGGAAACGATTGTTAGATCACAGATGCAGAGGAGGGACGTGACTCATTTGTTTGATTTCGCAGGTCAATGTTTTTCTCATTATATTTCCATCATCCATCACATCACCGACCGCCCTTTACCGACATTTGCCTTTTGTTTGTTGGCTGGAAATATTCGAAAACTTTGAATGCGAATGAACTTCAGTGGAAGCTGCCGATTATCTGCGCCGCAAAAACATCATCGGCGTCAACCACAAAGAGCAGATACATTCAGTTCGGCTGTCACATGTTGCTTCACACACGTTAGAATTAAAGAGTTCAGAGTATGAAAAAGTGCAGAAGGACGATAAAAGAGCTGTAAAGGTTACAAAAAAGAGAGAAGAGATACCAAGACAGCCGGTGGACAGAGGACGAGAGACAAGAACTTATGGGAGAGCGAAAACAAGAAGAGACTGAAGAAAGAGAAGGAGGTAGAGATGAGATGGAGAAGGAAGTCCGAGGAGGAAGGGAAGACCAGAAGGAAAACAGAGAGAGACGAGAAAGAAGAAAAGAAAGAAAGAAAGAAAGAAATGGAGATTGTTGTAAACCGTGACACAGAGACATGTTCGCTGTGGGTGAGCTGTCGTTGGTGTAAGTGTCAGATTGTCCATATAGAACATAATAAACAGACACTTTAAAAGGTCAAATAATCCAAACATGTCGGTGGACAGTGTTTTAAAAATCTGAATTATCCAGGAGGATTCTGTGAAGAGCCGTCAGGTTTCAGCACCTCGTAACTTTTGCTGCCTGTCGCCTCAGGACGCGGCCCGGTAGAGTAAACGTTAGCTGCAAAACCAAAGAGAAGCTCAAACCAAACATTCCTTTATGTTGAATTTTAGTATTTCGCTCTCGTCACAACGCTGAGCTCATGCGAGGTGAAGGCCCAGGATAAAACATGGCGGTCTGGTCCGCGTTCTGGTCGTCACGATCGTGGCCGTGAAAGATATCTGGTTTTTGGTCGCCACAAAAAACGTCTGGAAATTGAAAGAATCTTGTTTTTTACACGACAAAGACGGAGGGAAATATCCTCAGGTGTCTTTAACAAGATCCACTGGTGTGACTTGAGCTGAGTTCGGCCGTTGGAGCAGCTTTTATTTCACCTCCATCTCTTTGCAAATGGATTCACGTGGCATTGTGCACGCTTAAAAGATCAGAAAGCTGGTGGCAATAAACACACTCGCTTGTTCTATCAAGTTAGCTAAAGCCTGATACTCTCAAACACCTGGTACGAATCAGGACAACGAGGGAAAATGACAACCGTGGCATATTCATTGTTACGTTTTATGTATTCCGCCTTGTTTTCACGAGAGGAAGAAAAAGAAAAGAAAGAGAGGAAGAGTCAGAAAGGATAGAAGAGGATGACGAAGAAGCTGCTTTTGTTTCCTTTCAATCAGGTTTTTGGAGGAGCATCTTTCCCCCCCTCGCTGCATACCTCTGAGCTCTGCAGGTCTGCTGTAGTAAACACACACACACACACACACACACACACACTCGGACTGGCAGCTATCTCACCCGGCAGCTGTCGATGTCGCTGCCAGCTCTGCTCTGCAGATCCTCAGCTGGAGGAGGATCTTGGCTGCAGACATCAAGCAGCAAGAATTCATGAGAGCAAAAAAAAAATAAATAAAAAAAAAGTTTCTCCAAGAATTATTTACTCGTCTGGAATGCAGAGAGGAGAGCCTGATTTAAATTTAGAGAGAGAGAGAAAGAGACAGGACCGCTACAGTAGACCCTCACTGAGCTGTAGCTGGCAGGCAGCGGCGGGGAAGTTTGTTTAAAATCTCAAAATCTGTTCTGGATTACAAGAAAAAAAAAAAAAAATGAAAATTGGACATTTCTATTTGTTTTTGTTCGTCCTCGACATAAATCAATACCTGCTGTCCTGCAGGGTGCATCTCTTGAATAGATCAGCGTCGTGGTGACACGAGGTCGTCTTGTAACACCTGGTCAAAGTTTACAATCTTACAGTTCTCTAGAAATCTCAACTGGATGCAGCAGAACCGGAGAAACAAGACAAGAAGAGACGAGAGAGAAGAAAGATGAGGAGCTGGAGAAGAGATGGAGAAAGAAATCCACCGAGGAAGAGGAGACGAGAAGGAGCAAGAGACGGATGAGAAGAGAACGAAAGAATCAAAGAAAAGAAATGGAGATTTTTTGCAAACCATAAAATTCTCTTAAAATCACCAGAGAATTCTCTCTTTTACTACACACATTATGTATCGTTGAAACTCTTACCCACAATGCAACAAACAGTTTGGTCAGTGATCCGGGCGTTTTACGCTAACAGAGGCTGATGGAGGCCTCGAGCTTCGATCAGCGATGAGAAGCTACAGACGTCTGTGAAGATGAAATCTGACCATCAGTGTTATTTCATTTTAAGACAAGTTGTCCTCAAACCCAGTCGACTCTGATTAAACGCTTTATTTTGCTTTTTTCTCACATAATGCAGGACGACCTGTAAAAGAACGAAAGAATTTAAAATCAGACTTTGGTGTGAAAGATGGCGTTGACGTAAACTTTAAGCACGTCGAGCAAATCGAGAGTTTTCTTTCCCTGAATGTTTAATTTGAAATATTCTTCAGACGCCCCGAAAAAGTGAAAATATCAAAGTATTCAACTAATTTGTGTCCCAGGAAAACTGTTTTGGTTTTTTTCTTATTTTTCCAGCCCATTGTTAGAAGATCAGCGGCTCACAAAGAGACTTTCCCTCCCGACCTTCATATCGTAGCTTTGTCCTGTAATACTGAAGCAGATTTCCAAAAGATAAACTGATATTTGTTTGACGTGTTTTTACGTAAGTAGAATAAAGCTGCCACGCTGTGATGAGGTCATCAGACAGAATAAATGCAGGTTATTTACTTTAAAAATCACCTAATAAACCTTAAACTCCTCCAACACAAAAAGACAGAATCAAACTATTTCACATGTTGAATTAAACTTTTTTAAGAAAATCGCCACAATTGAGTCAGAATCATTTTTTAATTTTTTTAAAACACAATTTTGTTCTTTAGCTTCTTTTGATTTTATATTTATTTCATCTATTAAAAATATTACTTTTTTATTTATAAATCATATCCAGGTTAATAGTTTTCAGCATCTTACCTGGAAGAAGCTGAAAAATAATATCTGAATATTGAGAGAAAAAAAAAACACAAGCGGACTTTAATTTTCATCAACCTGCAGATGCCAAAAAGTCAAACGGTGTCCAAATAAAATGGTGAATTATATTTACAGAGTTTGTTCACACACACACACACACACACACACACACACACAGTATGAATGTACTGTATGTATCAACAGTCCTGCGCTGGTCATTAAGTACAGAACGATGTAACAACACTGACATCTGGTGGCAGAACAGAGGAACTACATCTAAAGGAACTGAAGGTTTCAGTCAGTTCTGCTCTGGTTTGTGTGTTTTTCCCTTTTACAACAGAGACAGAATGTATCTGAATTATTGCTTAAATCCCTCTGATGTAGCTCCGTGTGGTGCCGCGTCTCTAAAACGGATCTGCAGTTCTGCTCCGTCCTGCAGCGTTAAAGCTCAGAGACGTTTCGCAGCTCGGTGTGTTTGTGTGAAGAAGCAGGACGAGATGGTTTCTTTCTTCTCACATCCTCAAACTGAATGTTCTGGACATTCCCTCAGTGTTACTGACACCAGAGTTAAAAACAGTGACTTCACTCTGGCTCAGAGGCCCCCCTCCCCCCCGCTGAGCCCTTTGGGCCCCTGGGCCTGGGCCCGGTAGGCCCGTTGGGTAATCCACCCGTGTGTGGAGTATCCCGCAGTCATTTGTCTGAGCTGATCTGTTGTGGCAGGACGGTCCGGACTGGATTTAGACACACTGTGGAGAACGAACACAAAGTTGACAACAGTAGAAACTGCGGTTCTGTCATCAGTGACGACTCTGAGCCGCCCGCAGAGTTCTGTTGGTCCAGTAGATCTACAGAATATGAGAAATGAGACAAAATCAGGTTTCACAACATATTTGATCAAACCTTCATCGCTGATGATATTTGTTTTCAAAATGTGCTGGGTTTGCTTTGATATATATCTTGTTTACGCGATAAAGCCTAAAATTATCACAGTATTATCCCGTCTGTGGCTGCTGGGTGTCATTTAGAAGTTTCAGTCTCCTAATTAAGACTTTTTACCAAATATTTTTAATTTTTCATCTCATAATTTTAAATTTCGTCTCATAATTTTGACCATTTATCTCATGACTTTAACTTTTTATATCCTAATTATAACTTTTTCTCCTCTTTTTTACTTTTTATCCCATTATTAGGACTCTTACCTGATACTATTGACTTTGCATCTAATTTTTTTTTTACATTTTATCTCATAATTTTGAATTTCATCCGATAATTTTGACTTTTTGTCTCATTTGTTTGACTTTTTCCTTATAGTTAGGATAATAATATCATACTTTCTACTTTTTATTTGATCATTTTGACCTTTTATCAATTTTGTTTTTTACTTTTCATAGCATAATAATGACTTTTTTTTCTCATACTTTTGACTTATCGGTTCATTTTGACTTTTTATCCTTTTTTTAACTTTACAAATCATAATTATAACTTTTTTTCATAATTTCTTGCTTTTTATAAAACTTTTTTTACTTTTTTATCCCATTATTAGGAATTTTACCTAATAATTTGGACTTTTTATCTCATTTTTTTTAAGCTTTTCATCTTATAATATTGACTTTTTGCTCATAATTATGACTTTAGCTCATTACTAGGACTTTTAATTGATAATTCAGATTTTTTTATCTCATTTTTTTTTGGTTTTCCTCTCATAATTTTTACTTTTTTAATACTTTTTATCTCATAATTTGTATCCCTTAATTATTCTTATATCATTTATTTGACTTTTTCTTTATAATTAGGATGTTTTTACTTTTTGTCAATGTTTTTAACTTTTCACATCATAATTATGACTTTTTCTCATAATTTTGACTTTTTTTTTAACCTAATTTCTTTTAACTCATAATTAAGACTTTCTATCTGATAATTTGTATCTTTTTCTCATAATTTTACCTTTTCACCTCACACTATTATCGCAGTATGATCCCGTCTGTGGTTTTCTGGACTTCTGCTGGGTCCCATTAAAAGGTTTCGGTCCGGTGTGTCCGGGCTGAGTTCGGACAGAACTACATCTCCCAGCGTCCCTCAGTGTCCCACAACAACAAACGAGATGCAGTCAGCAGCTGGGAGGGAAGGAGACAGACAGGCTGCGGCGCGAAGAGGAGAAGAGAGGAGGAGAAGAGAAGAAGAGGAGGAGGAGGAGGAGAGGAGAGTTTCCCTCCACATCCATGGAGCTTCTCGCCGCAGCGCAGGAGGACAAGTGACGCTGGAAACATGGCGAAAAACCAGGAAGTGGAGCGCATCGCCAAAAAGCTGGATAAAATGGTGCACAAGAAGAACACGGTGAGTGAAAAGAGCCGAACAACAGATCAGGTGATGAGCTCCACCTTCAGCCGCTCAGAGGAGATCATTCTGGAAACACCCAGCCGGTGTGAGCACAGAGCTCACAGGCTGCTGCCTCCAGCTCACCGCTAACTGCTGCTGTTTCTGTCTCTGCATCACCGCTAACTGCTGCTGCTGTTTCTGTGTCTGCATCACCGCTAACTGCTGCTGTTTCTGTCTCCACATCACTGCTAACTGCTGCTGCTGTTTCTGTCTCCACATCACCGCTAACTGCTGCTGCTGTTTGTCTATAAAATCACAGCAGCTGTCGCACCTGTGAGTCATTTATCCAGCCAGCTCACCTGAGAGTTTATTAACATGGAGCTCAAAGTGAGTGAGCGAGGCTGTAAATGTAGTTAAAACTCTGTATATTATCTGTATTTACATTTAAAACAATGACAGTGACACTCAGGGTAATTAATATTTAACATGTGCTCTCAGGAAACTTCTGGAAAATGTAGTTTTTGCTTTTTAAAATGGACGACAAACACAGAAATCAGCAAATTAGTGGGAGAACATGTAGACCTTTATTTTGAAAATACGTCTAATAAGGCAGGAAAGTGTTGTGCAGAGTTTGACCTGATATGTTGCCTTTTTAATGCTCACCTGTGAGGTTTGTTTTGTGACATTTGGAAACTCTCCACACGAGCGTTTCATGTTTTATTTCATCACATTCTCCGACACACCTGGGCTACCTGTTTGAAGGTAGCCCATTTAAACCGATGACGCTCTTGTCTCGATCCGCGCAGAGCCATCGAAAAATCACCGTTTCCGAATCTGCTAATTCAAGTAACAAACACGTTAAATGTCCTGTTAGTGGTTTCAAAAAGCTTTTATTTTGAAGCAGCATTACAGGAAATGCTGCGTTTTCACCAGCAGGACCTCAGCACGACTCCTGAAGCGGCTGAAAGCGAACACGGTGAAACGGTGAAACACAGCAGACGTTTGACAGAACAAACACAAAGAGAAATGAGTCGAGTATTGATCTGAGGAGGAGGCGGCGCTCGTTACGAGTCGTCACCCCGGCCGGGTCGGAGGCTTGGACCTGCTGCGGCGGCGGGTCCATTACCGGTGCGACTAAAACTGGTGACAGGAAAACAATCAGCTGGCTCGGTTGGTTGGTTGCTATGCTGTGGACGGACGACTGACGAGGAGTTTCGTTGGCGTGGATTTGGGGCTTTTTGACTTTTATGTGCGAAGGAAAAAAGGTTTTGTAATTTCAAGTTTGTAGTTTCTGAGGCCACATTGAAAGTCTCTGAAATTGTCATCATGTACATCTGGAAATAATCCGAAAATGAGGACTAAAGGTTCCTAAAAGGAGCAGTGATGGAACTCTGAAGTACGATCCGGCAGAACCAGAGTGACCAAACCATCAGAGGATCCAAACGTGAAGCTTATTTCTGTGAGAAATATAAAATGCTTCATCACAGATACGGGATCTATTAGATAAGGAATGTAGGACTCCAATCAGCAGTCGTCCTGTCGAATGAAGACCATCTCGTAGCTTCTCAGAGGACGAGGAGCAGGTTCTAGACCACCTCTGAGGAGGGGAACCGAGGACAAACACTTGAGGTGGACTAAAAAATTCCAGAATTTCACAGTAAAGTTTGATGTACTGATGAATCGAAGTCAGAGATGTCTGTCAGCAACAGAGGGGTTTGTGTACGGAGGTGGACAGGAGAGAGAATGATGGCGGGAAGATTCAGGTGTGGGGCTGTTTCTGACTCCACCCGGGCCGAGGAGAAGCACCTCTCCATCCTTCAGATAGACGTGCTCCGCCCTCCTGGACTGATTCATTCTGCAGCTGCAGACACACCTCAGAGCTCTGACCCGGAACCTGAAGACCAGCGAAGACCGACGAGTCCTGACTGTCATGGATTCTCCTCCACTCTTCCCTTTTCTTTACCTGCTTCTTGATCTCTCGTCTGTTTCTGAAGGAAAAAAATGTAAACCTGCTGTGTGTTTAGTGCAACAGCTGCTGCAGCGACTACACCGTCCAATTTACATGAGCATCTCTGCCGCTTAATTTGCCTAAATATGAAATTTCCGGCGTAGAAGCCTCTCTGTCCTCCATGTAGGATTCAGTCTCGTGCCTCCATCACTCTCTCCGTAACCTTTAGTGAGCACTGAACGATCGTCTCGGGGCGTCTGGGTGGCAGCTGTTGGGCGGTGGGTGGGATGTTGCCATGAATCTTCACGTGCGTTACAAAACACCACCTTGATTTTAGCGGTTAGATAAACGACGTCCACTGAAACAAATCTGTCACTTTGAACACACGTCAGAGACGAATGCTTTGTCGTTTGTCATTAATAGGTGCACAATAAATCAGGTTAAACAGCGTGACAGATTGATCCGCGGGCTGTGACTGACCTCATAACTCACAGGAAGTGATGATGCTGTGTTGTTTTGTCTGCAGGACGGAGCCCTCGACCTGCTGAGGGAACTCAAGAACATCAAGATGTCTCTGGAGACGCTGCAGGTAATCAGCTCCACCCCTCCGCCATGTCACCGAACGCCACCAAGTGCACCTTGAAGTCAAACACGATGCTATTACTTCTAATCTGGAGGCCCATTCATGCCTCAAACTGATACGTCCTTCTCAAACTTTATAAATGTAACTGTGGTAAGCAGCACATCCAGTAGGGGGCAGCTCAGAGACCAGAGAGAGACGGAGATTTCTTATGACTTGCATTATCTTTGCCTGTCAGCTACACTGCCCTCCAGTGTTTCTGTGAGGTACTGCTGTTTTTATTTATCACCAGCTTTCAGAAAACGTGCCGAGACCAGGACGAGACGAGCGCAGAATACGAAGGTCGTATCTGTTCTCGCATCCAACGTTGAGTATAAATGAGGTGTAAGGCCGATTTATGTGTTGCTGCAATCCATCGCAAGTCTAGAATTCGATATGTCAGCGTCAATATTCCTGACTTGTAATCCAGTCGCGCCCCAAACAGATATTTGTGTGGCAACTTCACGAGCAGCTACAGCAGCTGATCGAACAGATTTATGGTGCTTGGTAAGAAAGGCGGAGGAGGCTCGCAGCAGATTCTCCCAAAGTCTCCTGTTGGGATCAATCAATGCAAAATGCTAGAAGATATAAAAGTCTTCAGCCAAGCCGGGGATCTGATCTCACCTGCTGTCCTTCTGATCTCATCGATGAGAAGTGGCATCGAAGTTTATTGGGAAATTTGATGCCTCGTTATGATACGCTGAGGCAGAAATCCTGTTTGTTCACATCTAAGTTACTGCTTCTTTACAGGCTCAGCTTTGTTTCTGCTTCATCTTTTATATCCCGTGTTTGTGTGAACATGTCGGTGAGAACAAAACGCGTCTGCACAAGGCGAGCCGCTTCACGCTCTCCTCTGATGTGACGATGACCTCAGCGTCTCTCTCTCTGCAGTCGACCAGAGTCGGGATGTCGGTGAACGCTGTGAGGAAGCAGAGCTCAGAGGAAGAAGTTCAGACTCTGGCCAAAGCTCTCATTAAGTCCTGGAAGAAACTGCTGGGTAAGTGTGTGTGTGTGTGTTGTGTGTGTGTGTGTGTGTGTGTGTTTAAGGACAGGGCTGTGGCATTTTTATGTGCATTTTGAAGAATATCTCATCAGAAAATGTTCGGAAACAGAAACTCTGACGTAGCGACCGCTCAGGAAACGGCTGATCCTGCATTTCTTGGTTGTCTCCGGACAGCAGGCGACATGGCCGACGCTAGCTGACATGCAGGAGCGATTACAGCTCCATTTTGTCTCCTGGTTTGTTTACGTCTAGCTTCTGTTTACTTGGCCTGCACCGCGTCATCCTCTGATGTAATTACACTTGACGTAGCCAAATGAATTCACTCAAAACAGTTCATGGAAATGCAAAAGTTCGCTTAAAACTTGCTCGACATTTTCTGGAACCATGGCTGCTGACAGGTGGAGGCATCCAAGTGTGTGTGTGTGTGTGTGTGTGTGTGAGTGTGACGTAGCGGTAGAAAAATGCATGTTTTATTAATATTGATTTATCTGTTGGTTATCTATGCAAGGTTACTATAGTTAATTGTTCAGTCTGCAAAAAAAGTGAGATTGACCGTTACAAGTCTTGGGAAGATGTCCACGAATTTCTTGTTTTTCCAGACAAACAGTCCAAAAACCAAAAGAAATGTAACTTCTAATGATATCAAAGCTAGAAAAGCAGCAAGTCCTTACGTTCTGAAGCAACCACAGAGTGTTTAAAGAAAGTCAGACAATAACTCAGTGATGCACGATGGCCTTTCGCTGAAAACAGTGGATGAGCATCACACCGGTTCATTGTTCCGTGTGTCGTCCTGCAGACGGTTCAGAGGAGAAGAAGAAGGAAGGCTCTCCTGTGAGGTCATCGTCCACCTCCAAGGACTCAGGCAGCAGTGAGAAAAGGTCCGTCGCACAGTGATGAGGTCACTTTTAATTAGAGATGAACTGATTCTACAGTCAGTTTTTGCATTTCTTAGTTATTTAAAATGAAATGTTCCTTTATTGGAGTGGTGTCCTGTCTCTCTAACTCCAAACTTCTCCTCCTGCTCAGCAGTAAGAAGTCAGGGGAGTCTGAGACCACGCCCACCACCCTGACCACACCCACGACTCCCACCTCCCCCACCACCCCAGCCCTCCCCCCTCGGGTCACCTCCTTCCCCCCGGCGCCGGTCACCACCGACAGCGTGAGGAACAAGTGTCGAGAGCTGCTGGTGGCGGCGCTGCAGACTGACGGTGAGGACGGATTTATTTTTCACGTTTTCACAACCCAGAGACGCTGACGGGACCTGGAGGCTCTTTAACCTCCTCGGTGAACGAAACAAAGATCATGTGACAGCTGATATTTCTAGATTTTGATATTTTGAGGCGCGCAGAATAAAGAATGTTTTTCTCTGGTGTTGTGAGACCAGCTGGAAAAAACGTTTGGTGAAGTTTTGCCTGGATATTCTCCCAAACGTATTCTTAGTTTTTGAATTTATAAATGTTTCGTATTTGAAACGGAATTTTCAGAAGAAAAATATTTTGTTTTTTTTTTCTCCCAGGATATTTTTTTCTTCATGAGTGGAAAAAAGATTCAGGGGTAAAAATATGTTTCGGGAGAAAAAGAGTTTTGGCAGATACCTCATTTTCTTCAGCCTGTCGTGGTTAAAATTAATTTAGCAAAAACAAATGCTGAAGTGCATGACTACCTCATATTTTCTTCTGTGGGAGTTTCAGTTTCTCTTTGCTCACCAAACACAGTATTACAGAAGCCCTGAGGAGCAGGTGGACATGTGTTCTGTTTCTGGTGAACCATTTAAATTGTTTTCTGTCCTGTGTTTATGATTTAGACAAAAGTTTTTCTAGGTCAAGCTTTGTAAATTAATTTGTGTAAAAATGAGTTTTAAAAAAATGAAACTTTTTTTTTTTTCTTCCAAACAGAGAAAAATCAGGAGAGAAAATGATTTTTGAACATTTATGTAATAAAAAAAAAAAGCAAAAAAGCAAATCTCCCCCCCCCAAAAAAATTATGACAAAAATGTGAAATCAAGCAAAAAAAAAAATTATATGTATTTCAGGAGAATTTTTTTCAGAAAAAAATAATTTTGTTTTTTGTTTTTCATGTGTGAAAATGAGCGGAAAACAAAAGTTTTAGTTTATTCGTGTTTGTTTGTTGACCTTGTTGTTGATTTTTTTTTTGCTCCTGATTTTTTTTTTCTCACTCGGTTTCTCAAATGTAAAAAAGAATTTCTTCTAAATTCTTTAAATTCATGGTGCCATTAATTGTACTTTATTGTTTTGTAAATGTAGTTAATGTATATCTCCATTTTTAAAGTGCACACGCTGTGTTTGTGTGTTCCAGATGACCACCGGACCATCGGGGTCGACTGTGAGCACCTCGCGGCACGAATCGAAGAAGATATCCTTTTATATCATCCAGACTTTAATTCTGTGAAAACAAACAGAACCAGTGATGTTAATTATCTGTTTCACTTGTTCCGAGCTGTTTTTATTTGAGTAAATGTATAAATGTGTTTGTCCGATACGCTCTGTACTTACGTGTGTTAGCGTTTTTGTCCTTGACCGCTCCTCGTGCCCACAGATCTTCCAGGAGTTCAAGTCCACGGACATTAAATACAAAACTCGCCTACGAAGCCGCATCTCCAACCTGAAGGACCAGAAGAATCCAGACCTGCGGCGGAACGTCCTGTGTGGGAACATCTCGCCTCATCGCATCGCCAGTATGACTGCTGAGGTCAGGCGTGCAGACATTTTGTCTCACTGTTATCTCCTCGAGGCGTTCGTCTAAGTGTTGCGTGTTGTTTTAGGGTTAGAAGGATTCTCTTAGTTGATGGTCAGGGGCGAGAAGATGTATCACAGCCATGTAGACGGTTTAAACGTGTGTGTGTTTAGATGAAGGCCAAAGAGAAGTTTTTTTCCCAGATGTGTTCTGTGTTTTGGGCTCAGATGGAGCCTTTTCTGATAACTTAAGAATGTAGTTTGGTGATATTGATGTTTGGCAGCCTGGAGTTTGTCCACAAAGTCTTTATAAGGTTACGATCATACGGAAGCCCGGAGGGACAAGTGAAGACATTTGTTTTTCTGCTAATCCACTTTTATTTTTTCTTGTATTCATGACTTTAGAACTGGTGGGGAAAAAAAGTTTTGCCAGTTTAATCTTTCTATTTTTATTTTAAGTCTGTGAAAATGTGAAAAAACAAAAAATACAAGTTTTTTAAGTTGTTTTATTTATTTATTCAAGTTTCAGAGAATTTTTTTTTTTTTTTTTTTTAGGAGAATAATTTTGTATGTATGAAACCAAGTGACAAACATGTCAGGGTAATTTTTTTACAAGCGTAATTTAAGACAACATTTTTTTGTGTGGAAACTGGCCGCAGAACTCTTGAGCAGATTTATTCAAGTGTGAAACCAAGTGCAAAAATTTTCAGGAAGAAAAATATTTTTTTTTTACAGGTTTAATGACGAGCAAATTCAGTAGAATTTATAAAAAAATATATATATAATTTTTTATTGACCCGACATTAAGACAAAAATAATGTATTAAAAAAACAAACATCTGTGTAAATTTTCTTTCCAGGAGGCCAAAAACAACTCAGGAGGGAAATATTATAGATGTCATATAATATAATTTGAACTTTCAAAAAACATTTTCTTTTTTACATGTTTCCAAACAAGCTTTTAGGTGAAACTACGTAAAACCAAGTGGAAAAACTAATTCTAAGGAACTTTCAGAATTTTTTTCTTACAGGTTTAAGACCACGCAAATTTATTAGAATTTTTTTTAAAAAAAAGAAAGAAACGTTAAGGGAATTATTTTTACATGTTTGAAACCGAGCAGAAAAAACAATTGGGTATAATTTTCGTGTTTTTGTGGCTCTTTTTTTTATATTTCAGAGATTTTTTTTTTATGTATGAAACTGAGCGATGAAATCTGGTCAGATTTGTCTTTAGCCAAGCAAAAACATTTTTTTGAACACAAAAAGATTTCAGGCGGGAACTCAGAGATTTTTTGAGATGTTTGAAACCCATTGAATAATAAAAATCAGTCGAAGTTTGAAAACGTTTTTGAAAGAATTTCAGTAAAAATGGTGCGCTAAAAATATGGGAAGTTTAAATCTCTTGAACGGCTTCACCGATTTTTACCAAATTTGGTTGTATGATGTAGAGCCAATCATGAGGCCACATCTTGAAGGTGCTCATGACTGGTCAATGTGGGCGTGGCTTATTACAACAAATCCAAATCGCACACATTCAGCCTTTTGCGCTTCCAGTGCACTTCCCATGACAGTGAATACCACGGCTCAGACGTTGGCCTGTGTCTTCACTTTTGCCCACGAGCTCGTCATTCTTTTGGGCCAACTTCCGTGGGCTCTGCGGTGCACGGGGGGGCTTGGCCCCCGTTCATAACTGCTTGCAGTTCGTTTTTTTTACGTTTGAAACTTAGAAAAAACAAAAAAACACAAATCAGTTGCATATTTATTTTCTTCATATTACAGGTACAAAAAAAATAAAAAATCAAATTCCAAATTTTTTTTGAGAAAAATTGAAAAAATTAGCAAAGAAATGTGTTCAGGTCCACCAGTTCTCAAGTCACAACAGAAAATAATTTTGATAACCTAACCTGTGTGTGTGTGTGTGTGTGTGTGTGTGTGCGCAGGAGATGGCGAGTGCGGAGCTGAAGCAGATCAGAGAGAATCTGACCAAAGAGTCCATCAGAGAGCATCAGCTGTCGAAGGCCGGAGGAACGGAGACGGACATGTTCATCTGCAACAAGTGTCACGGAAAGAGCTGCTCATACACACAGGTACGCACGCTCACACACACACACACACGCTCACACACACACACACACACACGATGAAAATGCTTCACTCTTGAGTTTATCGTGTGTGTTGGTGTTGTAGGTGCAGACGCGCAGTGCTGATGAGCCCATGACCACCTTTGTGTTGTGTAACAGCTGCGGGAACCGATGGAAGGTAAAGAAGCGATGAAGAGTCGCTGATTTAAACATACTTCTGCTTTTTTTGACGCTGAGCCACCAAAGTGTTTTATTATTTGACGATGTGATCACGAACAGCAACACACAACTCCTGCATGGTGCGACTTCCAGACTTTTTATTAATTTGAGTATTCACACACAGGTTGAGTCTTTAAATGAGGCCACAGTGACTGACTGCAGTAACGGTTTCTCACCACAGGATGGCAGCAGAGACTGACCTCTGCTCCTCTTCCTCTCCGCTCACCTGCTTCCTTCTACCTGTTCATGCTCTGCTCTCTGTCTCCTCCCACTGCCTCTCTACATCTTTCTAAACTTCATCTCACTTCTTCGTTTTCTTCATTTCTTCTCCCTTCACCTTTTTCCTTGTTTTTCTTTCTCACTGTCAGTTCTCTCCCTCCCTCCTCTCTTGTTTACGCCTCTTACCTTCCCGCTGTCCTTTTCACCCTCCTCCCTCCATCTCATCCCTCCATGTTTACTCCTCCCCACCTTTTTCCTCGTAGTAGTTTTTCCGGTCCCTCCCTTATTTAGCCCGCGGCTCTAGGTCAAGGTGAAGCGACTAATTTGAGGAGCTGATGGTTTGTGGGAAGTGTGTGTTGTTGTTGTTTTCAGTAGAATCGGAGACCTGGAGGGAGGACGTGACATTTCAAACAGAAACAAGTGGGTTTAATGAAGCGATGCCGAGTTATACGACCGCTTTAACCTCGGGAACAAATGTGCAAACAAACACTGGAGACGGATTCTGCAGAAACACTAAATATGATGTCATTTTGAAATCCTTCTTTCTTTCTGTCTCTCTCACAGTTCTGTTGAAGAGGACGTTTGTGTGTATATTATTCTATCATCAAACTAAAAGTGAATTGATTGTGAATTTTCTTTATTTTGTATAGTTTCTTTTTTTATATATAAAAACTAAAAAGCTAAATTATATATAGAGAGAGAGAGTTCATGTTGTCTATTGGTTTAATTTGTTTTGCATGGAGCACTTAAGAGTTAATTTGTTACGATAGATGAAGCTTTGAGCCGGACTGAAATCACATTTGGGCCTTTTGTGGAAACAGTGGATGTGCCTTTCTTTGCCATGTTGTGCTGCCACATATTTTGCCCTTTAACATTTATATTAAAGTTGCTCTTGGATCAAGATGACATCAGTGTGGTTTCTTCTTTATTTGTCTTCCTGGATTTTCACAGATTTTAATATTTGGTTGGCTACTGATAAAATGAGTTTATTTGAGATCTGTCGGTCTTTTCTGTAAATTTGAACAGAAAAATAACAAGTGTCAACAAATTTTCCTTCATATGCATGTAAAAAATCTTGAAAGTTAAGTCAGTCTGCACCAACAGAAACTCGTCTCTCCCACACAAAACACCGCTCCTGAAACGCCTCGTCAGTAGTCCCGCCTTTTAATGCTGCGACTTTGTGACATCACACTTCATCACAATGTCACATTTTCCATATTTTATGCCTAGCAGCTAGTTTTTCACACAAGCACAGTTGTTCCGTTGTTATTGTTAGCGGTGATGGGTCAGGCATGTGTGAGCTGACCAATCAGAGGAGGCTGGTGATTCAAAAGGGGCGTGGCCTTAAAGAGACAGGAGCTAAAACATGAGGAAACTGATCAACTTGCTCTCGTTGTGAACCTGAAAACAAACATCATATGTCTCCTTTACAGCAAAGTTTATCAGACTTTATAGAATGTTGTTATCAGATTTATTAACTCAATATTGGCATCAGAAATCCTGTAAAAACGCTAGAAGTCAGCAGTGTATCTGACATCACGAGATTTGCATTTTACATGAATTCAATATTGAAATTTAAACCAACTTTCTTAATAAACACACTGTTAAAAGAATAACACTTTATGATCACCTTAAATTTAATAAGGTGACTGTGGCAGAGGCTGAGTTTTCAAGCGCCGTCATTTCTAGTTAAACTATTACAGAAAACGTAAAGACGATCACTGTTGATGAACCATCAGAAGCCTTCGTCTACTTTATTCACTCAGAGTACGTTTGACTTTTTTACAGGTAAAAATAAAACCTACAATAAATCACGATGGCTGGAGCAGAAACCAGAGTCGTCGTCTTTGTTTTTTTCCAAACGTCGCAGGTGTTGACGGAGGCGATGACAAGCGGTGAGAAAGCGGAGCGGAGAAAGCTCCTGTGGTGTTTGTTGTGGAAACACCGCCGAGCTCTTTCCATACATGAGCATGGGAGAGAGGTGGAGGAGAGGAAGGTGGAGGAGAGGGAGGAAGGTGGAGGGACGCTGCGTGACACCAGGTTCTGTTGGGTGTCTTCCTCTCTGGATGGAAAACAGACTGAAGTGTTGAGACAGAACGCAGAGCGGCTGGATCGGAGAGACAACGGTTACTGAGTGAACCAGCAAACAGATTACAAACCGACCTCACAACTTATCCACATATTTATTTATTATTCACCATGTTTAGTGTGCAGCAGGTGAGAAACTTAATGGCGGGTCAGAACTCGAGATGGAAGATAATCAGTGTGAACCAACAGAAACCCAGAGAGGAAACGCTGATGTTCAGATAAAGAAGGGTGTGTTTGTGTGACGGTATGATGGTACGAGACTGTGTGTGTCTGCACGGCAGCCTAAATATGTAGGTGTGTGTGTGTGTGTGTGTGTCACAAGCCGTCCTAAACACAAAGATATCAGGTTACAGTGAAGTGTGGAAAAAGACCAGATGTGTGTGTGTGAGTGTGTGTGTTGGTTTCCTTTAGGAACTGAGTGTTGGGACTGTCAACACTGTCGGTCAACGGTTTGTGCGTCTGCGTCTGCGCTCAGTTCATGTTCACTTTCAGCTCAAACCGTCGACACAAACTGCAGATTCACATGAGAAAAGTGGCTTTTCGTCCGAAGCCTTTCTTTCTCTTCAGGCTCGGCGACGAGCTCGTCTCACTGTTGTCACGCTGCGTCTCGCCGGAAGGAACCAAACACACATCGAGTCGTCTTCTTCATCTATCTGTGACATTGATTCAGTGCTACTCATGTAAACTGTTAATCTCCAGTATTTATTGATGTCGCCTGCAATGCCAAAGTAAACCTACAGGGGTCACAATACTTTAAAAAATGTATTTTTCTTTAAAGGGGCAGTACCAAAAATATAACAAAAATTAAGTTACAATTTAAAAATTGTATCTGTAATAGTTTTTAGCTGCAGGAGGAAATCATGCTTGGTCTGCATTGTTGGTCGTGGTTCCAGGAGTTGTTTTAACGTATTCTGTGTTCCCATTCCTGTTTTCTTTTTTCTTTCAACAATATCTTTTGTGTTTTGCTTAAAACAAATCTTGTTATTTTTTTCAATCCCATCTGAGCTCACACCAATTGTTATTTTCTTCTCAAACCGAGTGGAAAAAATAAGTTATTGCAGGAGAATTATTTGGTGAGGCTCATTTTTTTTTTTTTTTATTTATATCAATCAAATAATAATTCACTCAAGATGACCTGCTGTGTGTTGGCAGGTTGTGTAACATCGCTGTCACGTCTCTCTTTAAAGAAGATTGTGTTGTAAGCGGTGCTGACCTGCAGTCAGTGTCTCAGGTGGAACTGTTCATCATCAGCTGTCAGACCAAGCAGTAGCATTTAACGGCCTCAATCGGATATACGACCCGATTCATATTACATCCTAGTTACTGGTTATAATGGAGACTGTCAGTCAGAGCAGCTTGTGTTTTTTCTTATGTCCTAAAAGCCATTTCAACACCAACAGAGCTGCTAACTTCAAAAATCCTCCTGCTACAACTTTCACACATGCAAAAAAAAAAAAAAAAAAAAACCTGGGAAAACTGTTTTTTCCACCAGTTCTCAAAATAATTTAGATCAGATTTACAAAATAATTTGGCAGAAATGAATAACTCTTCAGCTTCCCCTCAGGGCTTCTGTAGAGAAGCGAAAGGTTTCGAGTTTCGAGTTGAGACGCTGATACTGATCAGAAATTAACTTCTACTGATGAGTGGAAAAATAAAATCACTGAGACAAACACTGAACAAACACAGCTGCTTCTCATTGGATGTTCAAGGGTTTCTGTTTATATATGTACAATTAAAATCACAGTTTTAACAAAATATAAAATAAATAACATTAACAATACTAAGATAAATGCATTCTGAGTGACCAGTCTGAAGACCGAGGCATCTCTTTTTTTAAAACCTGTTGTTTCTGCCTCCGCAGACAACTACAAACATTTGTTTTCCTCAAACTACATTTCCCATGAAGCACTGGGTGTAAGCATCCCATCTCACATAATATCTTTTTTCTTCTATATATGTATATTTTTTTTTTTTATTAGTTTTCTCATTAATATATCTATATGTATTTTTTTGCACCTGGGATTTCCTCCCACCCCTCTTCCTGAATCGACCAACCACAGTTCAGCCCTGCGGCCTCCTGCAGCCAATCAGGAGCAGGCGTCCGAGTGGGCGACAGACAGTGGTGAGGTCAAAGGTGAGAGGTCACAGAGGCAGAGGTCAGCAGCAGCAGTGCCCAGGTAGGCCACCCTGGTGTGCGTGTGTGTGTGTGTCATGTGTTACTATACTTCTGAGGACAACTTTGACTTGTAGATGTAAAACTGGAGCATCTCTAGAGAACATGGAGGGTCGTTTTATCTTCTTTGCTTCTTCCTGACAGCAGAAAACTGAAGTTGCCAATTTTACACGTTGGTGACCCCTGACTGATTTTGTCCGGGACCCTCCGGAACGTCTCCTGGAGAGGATACAACTGAGGCTGAATTATCTTGAACACCAGATGTTGTTGATGTGACGCTGCCGTACTTGTTTCTTAGACACTTTGAAATCCTTTTTAGTGACAAAGGCAGAACTTTTGAGTTAAGAGCCGATATCCCAGGTCAACAGTTACGCTCGGTCTATGATTTGGCTGCAGCTAAAATGTACTTTTACTATCGATTTAACCTGCAAGTTGTTTTTGGATTGTTTAGTCATGAAATGGAAAAAGAAATTCAGTTGAAAGTGATATAAATCTCCATAAAGCATAAAATCTTCATGTTTGAGAAACTGTCAATCAACCAAATGATGAATCAAATAATTGTTTAAACTCTAAATTAATTACTATTACAAGAAGAAAACATGTCACATAAATACTGTACATCAAAAGGTTCATATAATATAACATATAAATGGTGTGTTCTTGTTGTGAATAAGAAACGTGTAAATCTGTGGAGGCAACATGGTTTGTGGTGATGTATCGGAGAGGTTTAAATACGTCAGACAGATGAGACAGATACAATTCTCCTAACAGAACCTGACGTGCAGATAACTTATATTTTGGCAGACTGTCATTTCTCACTGAGGGTTTATAGTTTGGACGAGAAGGAGAGAGACAGCCCGTGAAGTATAGTAACACAGATGTTGTGCATGTGTGTGTGAGTGTGTTTGTGTGTGTTGTTTTTCCAAACTCCAGTGTTTTATTGCACCTGTCTGTGGCGTCTGTGGTGTTGCGTTGGGTGGAGATCAGTACAGTCTCAGAGGAAATCTTCCTCTTCTTGCAAAAAAAAAAAACCCAAAGAAACAATCCAGGAAGGCGGGAGAGAGGGAGGAACCAAATAAACAAAACAAAAGAACAAAAAAAACAAAAAAGTCAACATAGTTAAAATGTTCCGTATAGTTTTCTCTTAAAAAATAGACGTCTCGTCTGTTTGTAAATCAGTAGTCGGAAGGAAGTGACATCCATCCATTCGTCCGTTTGTTTATCACAGGAGTGAAGAGATTGATCCAGCAAATCGAGAGGAGATAAATAAACAACGGGAAAAAGGAGACAAACTGTTTTCGTTTGTCGGCGGGGATGGAGGGAGAACCCTGTGTTTTCCAGTTGAAAGAAAGAAAAAGAGAGAGAGGGAATCAGACGGTGTTTATCTTGTTTCCTCTCGGTCAGTTCAGACGTAGAAAACAGTAGGATGAAAAACAAGGCGATGAGGCGGGCGGAGGTCACGGACGCCCCCTTTAATTGGCTCTTAAAGGTGATTGTATGGTGATAAGGGGAGGGGCAAACTGGTAGAAAAAAAAAAAAAAAAAATCCACTTAGAATCCATGGCACGGGCGTGTATGTCTCCCACGGCAACGCATTAAAATCTCCCAAGTAATCATGTGCATCTCCATGTAACACTATACGATATCCCAAAGAAATACTTCCACGTCCGGATCGCTTCCCTCTCCGATGGTGAGGCGAAAAAACGAGCAGAGATGAAGGAGGAGAAGAGACAGAAGACTGGATATGAGGACAGAAGAAAAGAAATGAAAGACGAGAAAACACGACACGTTAGTCGCATGGTAGAAAAATTGAAGCGCGCCGTCATTTTTAAACTGTAAAATGTCGGATGGATCGTTTCTGTCAACACGAGCCCGCTGCTAATATACGAGTATCAGCGTTTAAGTCGCAATAATCAAGAAAAGAATGAGTAGAAATGTTCAATTCTTGGCAACAATTCATTCAAAAACAAATCTGAAGGGACCCTGATCAGAAATATGTGTTTATGTTATTTATGGATATCGTTATCAGTGGCAAACATCTGATGATGTTGTGGTTGCGATCTCACTCGAGGTGCATTCACTCAGATTTTTCTGGACCTTTGAACCACATCCTCCCGGACACTGTTCAAATTCCTGAGGAAGACTGTGAGCGAAACTGAAAGCTCTAGAAAAAAGCCAGTAAGTAAGATCCCCTCGATGAATGTACTGAAATCAGTTACCGGCTCGTGGACGTACATCTTTAAGTTTTACGCCTGCTGATGGTCTCACTGCTGTTTCAGAGGCTTTTCCATTCTCACAAAATTTTAAAATGTATTTACGGCTGGAAAAAAATGTAAAATTTAACATTTAAAGATGTAATTCTTTGTTTACTCTTCACAACAACTGTCGGACAAATACTCCGATCCTGTTTTGTGTTGTTGTTAAATGTACGTAACTTGCAAGAATTTCTCAAGTGAAAAAGAGAAGAGAGGAAAGCAAAGGAAGATGTAATGAGAACAAAGAGACTCTGGTGGGGATGAAGCAGAGGAGATTCAACTGGAGAGCGGCGACGAGAAGAGACGAGACGAGGAGAGAAGAGAGGAGGTGTTGGCAGCAGAACCAAAGGTTTTAAAATATGGAGGGGGAAAAAAGAGAGAGAAGAAAGTCTTGGCAGTAATCGGAGAGGTTTGGGATTCAGGAGGAAGAGTCTGATAATTTCTTTTTAAGTTCTGTCCTGGGAGGAGGAGGAGGAGGAGGAGGAGGAGCGTGTGAGGGAGGCGATGAAATGGTCTGGCATCAGTACTGTGAGTGCAGGATCAGAGGAGGAGGTGGAGGCGGTCTGGGACTAGGACTCGGAGGAGGTACGCGAGCCGCCGTGAACCAGCGACTTGTAGATGCTGGAGGAGAGGAATCTTGGGTAGGAGTCCCTGTGCATCAGCGTGTAGATCTGTAGCTGGGCGTCTTCGAACGAGTGAGGCGTCGGGTCCTGCATCTTCCTGTTGATCACCTCTCGAACCCGGGCATCCAGACTCACCTGAGGGCACATTTAGTCTAGTTTAGTGAAGAGACGACAACACGGCAGACTGCATATTTATCTGCCATCAAATATCTCGGTTGCTTACACGCTGTAACTTTGGCTTTTAACTAAAGATCCCGAACCATTAACATCATCTATCGACTGTTTTCACACACGAGTCAGATTGTTGAGCTTCACGTCACTGTGTGTCAGCTGGAAAGCACAGCAACAGTTTGTCATGAGCATCTTTCAAAAAAAACCTCTTACGTATTGGTATTAAAGAAAAATGTAGACACTAGATAATTCACAAAATCTGAGCGTCTAAGATAACCGACAGAGCAGTGAGTGCCTGAATGCATCCTGTGTCGGCAGACAGGAGTGAAGCTGCTGCACTGTCGCTGTTTTCTCTACACAGCTGGTGTTGACATGCTATTAGCTTCCATAAGCGAAGCTACAAAAAAAAAAACAAAAAGCCCATTTTCATTTCCAAGATGTCGTCAAAACACTTGTTTTGTGTTTTGTGTTCAGTGTGCTGAGATCAACGTCACAATTAAAAAGAAAAACAAAAAAATAACAACTAGAAAATATGGGCGTGCATCTTTTTGTTAACTTCACAATTCAACTCGATTCAGAGTCTGAGCTGCTCAATGCCGCAGTGTGTGTTGGTGTGTGCTACCTTTTTCATTAAGTCAATATCACGCTATAAACTAACATTTGATTGATAGATTGAATCTAAAACCTCATTCTAGAAGGCTCATTCTCAGTCGATCCATTAATTATCTCAGAAGTCGGCGTTCTGTACTCAACTCAAAACTCACGCTGCGCCTGTAAATCTGGTCTCGCAGGTTTATTAAGGTTTAAAGTTGTTTTCTACTCTGCACTTTTGTCATTACTTAACTTCCATAGAGGCAGGAACACACACGCACACGCACACACACACACACACACTTGGAGTGGCCCTGCAGCGACAGCACCAGCTAGATATTTATAGAACGACAAGCTTTCTCTTATGTTTTCCCTTCGCTCTTATTTAGGCACACACACACACACACACAGGGAAACAGACACAGGCATCCTACCAAGGTCAGACATGCAGACAGACATCGAAGCAGGCATCTTCTCTGCCAAACTCACACGTCTGGATATCTCTGTATTTTAGTGTGTGTCTATAAAAAGCACCTACAGCCAGAAGGTGATGAGAGCAGCAGTTTATAGTTTCCTGTGAACACACTGTACACACACACACACACACACACACACACATGCAGACAACTGTACATACAAACACACCAGTGTTGAAACATGCCAACACACACACACACACACACACACACACACACACACACACACACACAACGCGGGGTGATGTAGCCTCCGTACTAATAAAGCAACCACTGTTTAACACACACAGTTAAAAAAGCAGTACAGCACATAATGCTTCCCCCGTTTCTCACCATAAAAAATAAACTTTAACACATTAACCGTGTGTGTGTGTGTGTGTGTGTGTGTGTGTGTGCGTGTGTGTGCGCCACAGTACATATCTCTAAGTTTAACCACCAGCAGTAATCACTGGCTCAATCAGCAGGGCTCGCATTTCTTACGGTGGGGCTGATGTGAACTCATGTGCAAAACAGCTGACGAATGCAAACTTCCAACAGAGGACACGTTCAAAATTAAAAGTAAAGAACAAATAACATATTGATGCAGGGCTGCGACTCAAAACTGTTTTACCATAGATTCATTTGCAGATTTGTTTTTTTTTTTACAGTATCAGATCACTTGACCAGGATGCCTCAATAACTTATTTATATACCAGCGAAATGGCCTGAGCATGTTAACATTTTCACCAGCCACATGATTAAATAACCGTGAAACAAATCTATCACAGGGAGCCGAAGGCGAGGCAGCAGCATGTCTTGTTTTGTCAGACCAACAATCAAATCTTTGCCATGTTTGACTGAACAAAGACTTGAATCCTGAGCCTTGAGCTGAAGAGAACAACAGCTGAAGGGTTCATCATCTGGGGAGCAGGATGTGCTCAGAGAAACGGACGGACATTATCAAAACTTTGTGCTCCTTGTACCGTGAATATTAATAAAGTGTTAGTGAAATAGCTTGTTCGCACATCTCGCCGCAGAACTAAAATGTTGGACACAGATGAAGCAACATCTACACTGCAGAACAAAAAATGAATCCGCCCGATCTTTCAAAAGAAAATGTTTTCAAAACATCGTAGTTCCCTAAATTAAAATCATCTCCTGAGACACGGGAACAGACCTTGAGCAACATCCGCCTGATGGTTCAACATCCTGAAGCGATTAACGAGTCATAATCTTTTGGAATTTAAACAATGACACAAGCCTTGAATCTGCGTCCCTGAAAACAGGGAACTAGAAGAGTGCAGTGTCTGTGTTACTGTTCACTAGAGGGACGTTAAGTTTGACTGATTGATCTGAGAGATTTAATGTTTGATTGACACTTGAATCAGCCGACGGCTCTCCTTACCTCTTTTGGCGACAATATGGAAATGTAGTCCTCGTAGATGGAGCGCGCTTTCTCCTCAATGGCATTCTTGTTGATTTCCTTTTTGAGGTCTTCGCAGGCCAGCCAGAACAGCATGTTCTCTTCGCTGTACTCCGTCCGCAGGAACTCCCGGAAAACATTTCGACCCGCCGGGTTCTTCATCAGCTTGTCGAAGGACTGAGACCACAGCCGAATCTCTTCCATCGAGGGTTTGGTGCTGAGGGAGGAGGAGTGGAAAAAACAAGTGTCAATGTCTTAATTATTTACTTATTCAGTCACTATTTCTTATTTATTTGTTGCTGAATGACAATCATAATCCAGATTGTACACCCTGTATGCAGCTTGTTGATTAAAAAAAGAGAAATGTGCCTTTTTTGAGTTGTTGTTTCTGAGTCGACTAAATGCTTCGGATTCTGCTTGTCATGTTAACCCTGCGTGACTTCACCGTGTGTCACAGAGCTTCTTGTGATGTCAGTGCATCCGTAAATGTTCAGTGCGGTTGAGTTTGATGAACATTACAGAGTTCTGATTTGTTAACACAGCTTTGGACCGAGTTGTGTTTCAAAGTTCAAAGACGTTCAAGAGAAAATATCCCAAATCAACCAAACACAACGTGTGTGTGTGTGTGTGTGTGTGTGTGTGTGTGTGTGTGTGTGTGTGTGTGTGTTGGCACTGCAGACTCACCAAGCTTCACAGTTTGGTATGGTTTCCATCTTGGTGTCCTGTGATATTCTCTTCCTCCTGCTCCGCCTCCGTCTCTCCTCTTCATTCCTGAAGGTGAGACTGACATGATAAAACGGCTTTCAGACAGGAAACACGCACACGCACACACTCACACACAAACACATACACATACACACACACACACACAGTGCACAGTAATTGCTGTCAGGGCTATAAACACATGTACAATCACCCACAAGAGCGTTACAACCACATTTAATGGCAACACTAACCACAGTTATGTTAACAGCAGGGTATGGCAGCAGCTACAGGTGTGTGTGTGTGTGTGTTGTGTGTGGTGACACAGAAAGAGAGAGAGAGAAAGCTATAAATAATTAGTTCCCCCTGTGGAACCTTTATAGCCCTGATCACTGTACAGCTACTGTCTGACTAATGTCTGGAGACTCAGTGTGTGTGTGACTGTGAGCAGGTTTGTCCAATGTATTCCTGTGTGCGTGTGTGTGAGTGTCTGAGTGTGAGTGTGTGTGTACATAGCTAGACTTGACCAAACGCTCCGATGTGAGACTCCTAATAAAAAATACAAGTGTGTGTCAGCGTTCCGGTGGAAACCACAGGAACTGTGATTGGTCAGCTCGGGCTGATTGTGTTTCCTCCTTGCAAATGAAGACAAGATAACACCACTTCAGAAAGGCTCAGTAACCTGCTCCTCTAGAGTAACATAAAACATATGTTGACAGGGCATTTCTACTCCAGACGTTCTGCTCCCTGTGATCACCGCTTTCTATCACAGAGCAACTTAGAGAACATAAAGATGACGACGTCTGCTGTTAATGCCGCACAGTATTGGACTCTTATTCAGTAGAGAGACTACGCTGCTAACACAGCTTACAAAGGGATCGTTCTACAGAAGGACAGCTTTAACATCGGCAGGAAGCAGACACACACAGATGAGCACTGGTGACACAGACTGCTGAAGTTGTTCTCAGGTCTCTTCAGGCTGCAGACACGATAAAGTGCACTGAAACACCGATAAGGCAGCTGTGTGTCTTTTAACAGGACCGAGAGAGCCGCTCTGCCACTGTGTGCTTGCTTACATTACAAGGGCACATGTGTGCAAGTGTTCCTTTGCGTGTAATTGTCAGTGTAAATGCAGTGTGTGTGTGTGTGTGTGTGTGTGTGTGTGTCTCCTACCATGAGCAGCTGCAACAGCAGCACCAGCAGAAGCAGCAGGCGTTGGGCCGTTGGGAATTCTGGGTAGTGGTCATGCCGCGCCCTCCTCCCGTCCCGCTCAGCGCAGAGGTCTCGCTGCGACCCCCTCCCATGGCCAGCTCGCCCCCTCGCTCGGCCGGGATCGGACCTGTGTACTGCAGAGACAGAGAGACAAAGAAAGTGTGATGTCCTCTGAACTGTTGAGATGAGCCACAATTTATGTTTTTAAAAAAAGGCAATTCTAATAACAGTTTGAAAAGTTGATTCAAAATCAGACTCAAGTCAAAATGCCAGAGTATTAATAGCAAACTGCACTTTTAGACTAAGTAGTAAAGGTACTTGTTCAGCAGAAAAATCATCATTGTACTGTATATTATATGTACTTTTCATACATATTACATCCATTTACTGTTAATACAAATGCAGGAATGCATAACTAGCATTGTACTGTAGCAGGTGGAGGTGGAGCTACTATACAATGCCAAGTAGTTTAGAGGGAGGCTCTTTCCAGTGGGGCACAAGATAATAAATAAAGTGTTAGTTCGCCCGAAAGATCCTGTGTTTTCATTCCTTTATGGGTCAAAGTAACTGGTCAAAATAATGACTAATAATAACTCTGCAATACGGTATGTTTACATGTCATGAGATTATATTTTCTGAGATGGTATTGCAAAATGAAAAGGAAACAAAACGCTGTAACCCTAATCAAGAGAGGATTCACAGAGTATGAAAGGAGAAAAGTTCTGCCACACACACACACACACACATCTGTATTTATTATGTGATCCTCACTTAATTTCCGGATATCATTATAAATCAGGGCTACACAATTAATAAAAATACTATGGCCAAGCGCAGAAGTTGCATAAAGTTAAATTTGTTGCAAAATAGCATTCCTGTGGAGCTGCAGAGAAATCCAACAACACAGTACATTCAGGTCAAACGGGAGGCCGCAAAGCTGCATCCAGCGGACACGCGGAGTAAAACCTTTAAAAACATTCTGATGAAGGACTCCCAGTAAGACGGAAAAGAAGATAACTTCTCATACTCCTGAAAACAATGTGTTCCAATATGTAGTCTGTAAATGTGTGTCAGAATCTGGAGAAACCTGAGCTGGAACAACACTGCTGGTGTTGGGAGGCTAAAAATGGTTCTTCACGTGATCATCTTTGTTTACAGTAATCATCGCAAGGTAGCGCGGTTAATGTGGCGATCGTGTGTGTCAGTGTCAACGCCACACGTAACATGTTTGCCTTTCCACGTGATTATGAATTTACAGTAAAAGGATCTGAAGTGAAATATTAAAAGCTCTCAGCAGGGTTTGGATAAAATGCATACTTTATTGACTTATAGGCTGAAGCACTGTCTCTCTGAAACAAACAATGAAGACCAAAAATAACAACTGAATTGTAAATTTAGACAGGCGGGTGACGAAGAGAAGAAAGAGAGATTTGTCCGTTAGATAAAGGAGCAGTTTCAGTGACTTGCAGGCAAAGTTATGAGCAACTTCCTTACATTCAAATCTGCTCTGAGGTTTATAAGGGGGGGTTGAGCTGGAGAGAAAAAATACAAAAGGCCAGACAGTGGAGCTAAAAGAAAGAGAGCTATACAGACAAGAATAAGAAAAGAGCGTGAGACGATAGAAGATGACAAAATAAAAGAGATTATCGAGTAAAAGAAGTAGAAAGAAAGAGGGGAAACAAGAGATTCACACATTCAGACAGCAGCGATGGAAGAAGAGAGAGAGACAGAGAGACCATCTAGAATAGAGGAAGTGAAAGAGAGCCGGTATGGAGACAGACCGGGCAATGTGATGCATCATGTGATTGAGCTGTGATCACACGCACAAATACACACAAAGATAATCACACATACACAAATACACACACACACACACACAGGTTTCTCAACTTTACGCTGTGGAGCCTCTGGTGCACTGGGTGTTCAGATGATGTGGCAGGAGGACATTTGTTTGTTTCTAATAATCAAAAGTACAGCTCCTATTCATATATAATTTACTTAAAGCTCAGACCATTCAGCTCCATTTTGTTAAACAGAAGAAATCCAGGGGCTAATGGAAGTTAATACGTTTTGCTACATGTGGGCCAGAAGCAGTTGAAGAACCAGCTGCAGGCGGGCAGCTATACACGTGCTGTATGGTTGCACACAACAACACACGTATGAGCACATAGTGTACTCACAGACATGCACACAAAAAGAGAGCAAATATACATATACATAATGAAAAAGCACACAGAGACGCGCATAAAGGTGAATTCAGACGGACAAAGAGAAGTAAGCCGTTGCATATACGCACACACACACACATGCAGATAATTCCACGTCCGTGCTATCGTTAGATTGGGCTGCGTTTGTTATTTTCACATTTCTCTAAAATGGTGAAACTACGGCTCAGCTGACATCAGCCTCCAGCTGTCGACTGTCTGTGTGTCTGTCTGCCAGCACGGGGACAGAAGTGGGCCGCTTGACCTGTGTGTGTGTGTGTGTGTGTGTGTGTGTGTGTGTGTGTGTGTGTGTGTGTGTGTTTGATGTTCGGTGATGCTGGTAAATTAATGAATGAAAACAGTAACCTGCAACATTTTCATGTACATAAAAAACCTGCTGCCTGTAAGGTCACACAGTCATGATTCAACATAACACCAGTCGAGACTTTTGTCTACCGCCATGTATTACATTCTCAGTTAATGTGTGTGTGTGTGTGCGTGTGTGTGTGTGTTTTCTGTTTTGCAGAAAACCAGTATGGGTGCCCTGCCAACCATAACCAGGATAAATATTAGTTAATAGTTAAAAAAATATTTGCAGAGATAGAGTTAAGATGACAAGGAAGTGAATTGCCTTCTGTGTGTGTGTGTGTGTGTGTGTGTGTGCGTTTAACAAGATTTGGGTTGGAGTGTTAATCTGATTAAGCTAGATGACATTAGAAAGACTTAGAAACCACACACACACACACACACATTCACACATTCACGTGGAACAAAAGAGGAAGTGAGACATGTGCTCAAAAGGAACTGAACATATTCGCCTGTCTTTTTCTTTTCTTTCTTTCTCTTTCTTTGTGTCTTTCTTATTTATTCTGTACTTCTGTGAAGTCTGTGTGCTCTATTTTCTTTTTCTTTCTCTCTTTCTTTCTTTCTTTCTTTATCTCTTTTCCCCTGAGTCTGTTTTTTCTTTCCCTCTAACTAAAGTGGTAATGAAACTACTCTAGTTCAGGCATCACCCCGAGAACACATGAATTCACACACACTTTTTGTATAGACTTGCCTTTTCTTGCACACACACACACACACACACAAACAAAGGAGGAAATGTGATAGCTCGGTGTTATAAAAGATGGGGCGGGTGATAAAAGAGAGGAAGGGAGTGCTCCTCCGTCTTTGCTCTAACAGTGCAGGTAAACTGTGACATCATTACAGTGTATGTGTTTCTGGAGGTGTGTGGTTGTTGTGCCGGGTACAGTATTGAGCTCACTCACACACAATCAAACACACACACAATAACTGACTGTAGTCTCCGGGTCACTTTTAGCATTAGTCCGCTGTGATCACCTGCTTCGTCCTGTGTCATCTCTGCATGTTCTGGCAGCACAGATGGACTCACATACCGCGCCAATACAGCAAGATGAAATTTAAATTCAGAGAGAGACACTGCCGGGGCTTTTGTGTACTTCATTCACATCTACCAGTACACACACACACACACATAAACACACACACACACACAGCTGCACCTGCCAGCAGGGTTTAAGTAATTAAGCGCTCATTTTAAGTATTAATCTGAGAGATTACTGCTCCATAATCTCACCACACGATCGCCAACAGCTCGCTGTGTGTGTCTGTGTGTGTGTGTGTGTGTGTGTGTGTGTGTGTGTGTGTGTGTGTGTGTGTGTGAGAGAGAGACAGAAAGGTGGGGGATCACAATGACAGATCAAGAGATGAAAAAAACAAGGTGAAAGAGGACGAGTAAATAAGCGGAAATCTTTTCTGTCTTAAAAAAACCTTCAGGTTTACTGACAGCATCGACCACAAATGAGATTTTGAGGGACAGAGCGAGAAAGTCCTGGGTGGTCCACAGTCTACTGGCTTTTTTATGTATTGTCTGAATAAGAACAATGGAGAAGACACTGAAATAATCAAAAAATATGATTTTCTGATGATTTTGGCGACCCCCTGACCCTTCCATCAGTGCCTCCAACAGACCAAATGTTTTTTCTTTTAAACAAATACAAAACGTAAAATAAAATATAAGAATTAAATCCATCAGCTGACATGTACTAACTGTGCATATTCATGCTCCCCAGAGGAACTACACTCAGGACAAAATTAACGCTAACTTCAGAGGTTAATGTTTCAACAAAACAACTAGCGGAGTGCTGTTTGCTTTGGCATGGTTACATGTTTTCTATGAAAAGAGGAAGCGAGGGAAGGACAGATCTTATCCAAGTACAAGCGTCTGCAATTTTGCCACCTGGGGGCAATCAGTGCAACTTTTTCTTTGCTTGGTGTATGTGTTCGAGGTTTAATATTTCACAGTATAGAACCCTAAAATGTAAGAGTTCTGTTAACTGTAGCATATTTTTTGCTGAATACTGGGAAGAGTACAGAGTTCACTCTTGACTGAGGGTCACTGAGGACATTGGATGCATTAGTGAAGAAAGGAAGTGACCCTCTCCAGATTCTCTGATTTCTACCAAGACAGTAAAAGAAAACTGTTCATCATTTATACACTATATTTACACTCATCTCATCGATCTAAAGACAATTGAAACTGGCAGGTTATTTGCTTTAACATACGCTTATGAAGTAAATGTTGATTGTAGTATGTGTGACCCTTCCAGAATTCGGATGGGTTCCCTTAAATCTTTCTTCTTTTTGTCAGCCACCAGGCACGAAATCTCTCAGAAAGTGAAGGCCGACTGGTGATCCAGTCATTTCATGGCTCTATTCTGGACTAAATGCAGGGATAAACTCATGTTTGTTCTATGTTGTTGGTAACTCTGAGGAAAAAAGGAAAATGATCTAGTTGTCTTTCCGACGGCTTTGCCGATAACAATACCACTTGGAAACACAAGGCGGTGGGAAAGTGTTCTGCCTCAACTGAAAGGTCAAACTGCAGCAGGTTAAACCGTCTCAATGTCATACAACACTCTTAATGTAATGCACAAGTATAAACGTGCTAAAAATCCAGGTAAAAGAGATTCTATTGTGGAGAGAATTCCCTGAAATTACTTGGAACTTAGTTCTTTAAGCCCAGAACCAACCCTGCAGATCAAACAATCCCTACTTTAAAACAATTAATCAAGACTAACCATCTTAACTTCACCTCACACTTGTTAATCATTTGTCTTCAACAGCCCATTTCCAACAAATCTGATTTATAGAAAACTACTTCCGTGAAACTGCCTCATACCTCACTGAAAGTCAATCAATTGAAAATCAATCGCAATAACCTATTGTCTTGGTTTGTTTGACCGACAATCCAAAATACAAAAGCTACTGAATTTTAAAAAATAAAATAGTAAATGAGCAAATGATCACAGCTGAAACACTGGAACCAAGTTAGTCAACCAGATGTCACTTTTGATTGATAAACATAAACACCTGTAAGGATTGGCAAATCAATCTACATGACAGCTCCATCACAAATTACAAAACTCTGTTTTTATATTGCTTATCAGTTGATCTACTATGTTGAATAAAACTGGTCTCCAGAGCCCAAAACGACATCTTCAAAGTGCTTCTGTTGTCCAACTAAGAGTCTGAAGCCCAAAAATTATTAATCGATCCTCAGAAATGACAAAGAAACGCAGAAGATTCTGACATTTAAATTACTGGAACCTGCAAATGTTGGATGTTTTTTGCTCAGCCAAGCCTGAACAGAAGACTCGAAAAGCAGCTTTTAACAACCCATTTTTACGTTTCTCTTTAGGTTGCAGCCTGTAGCGACTGAAGTAATTATCACAGCTACAATGTCGAGGAAGGTGAAGAACTATAAAAATCCATACAGGGAGGAGGTCAGGGATGGATGGTTGGGTTTAACAAGCGCAGTACTTTGATACAACAGGCCGCTGTTCGGGTCCAGAGTGAAAGAAAAAGGTCATGAGATATAGAAGTAACATAGTCATTTGAACTAAATCCAAAATGTTTTCTGAAACCTATCCAAGCAGTTGTAGTTCCGTAGTGCCTATAGCTAACCAAACTGCAAACTAATGGCCAAGGTTTGAGTTTTGTTCTTGGGGTTATAATTTTCCCTCAGTAACCTTTACAGCAGTGCAGGTGGATTTTAGTGAGTCACGCCTCAGATCCAGTGCAGGAAAGGAGAAATGTTTTATGGAGGAGGGGAGCTTCTCCAAACTCCTGTCCTGACATGTTAAACACTGCCAAAGCTTTGCTAATGCACTGTTTAACACACACACACACACACACAAACACACACACACACACACACACACACACAAACACACACACACACACACACACAGACTTTATACTGTATTTTCTCTCCTCTCGTTCTTGGTCTGTCTCTCTTCATTTACTCTTTCTTTGGAAATGTCACACACACACACATACAGACACACACACACACACGCTTTCACACTGCAACTCTTAATTTACAACACACACAAACACAAACACACACAGTAAGTGGGTCTATAAATCCAGTCTAGCACCACTCTGAGGTGACAGATTCAAGGTTTTTCACCAGAGGGTTGCGCCGACACACCATATCAGCTCCCAAATTCATCTCCTCTCCTCTCCTTATACGGACACACACACACCACACACACACACACACACACACACCACACACACAGTAACACTCAATCAAGCTAAAACTGCTCACACGTGCATTTAAGGTTACAGCACACAAACACACTGTGATGTACACGATTTTAACCACATACACGTGTCCACTTACTGTACAATCACACCACATCCCACACACATACCCCCCCCCCCCCCCCACACACACACACACACACACACACACACACACACACCACACAAAAACACCACTACAACCATTCAAGCTGCAACACGCCCATTTCCAGCGGATGTTGCAATCCTACTAAAACACTTCCAACACATGTTCTGTCCAAAATCAGGGGCAAGAAACATTCAAAGAACCTTAATGTGACAAATTTAAATATATTGTGCGTGTCATCCAGAGTGACATATTACTCTGGATACTCTCAGATTCTATTAATGTAAAGAATTGTTTCTGCTGAGTTATTCTAAATGCTATTTTAAAGTCCACTGTCCTCCTGTTGACTTCCCTTGTAATGGGGAGGCGGAACTACAAATTTGAGAGACCAATAAAAACAAAAAAATTCCATCTCTATGGCTCGATACCATACCATTTTTTGTCATTTGAGCAAACTGACCCTTTAAAAGACTTCCTGACAGTTAACAAGTTTGATTCCTGCAGCTGACAGCAAGTACGTGTCCATCAACAGCCACATTTCCTGTGAACACTGAAGCTCTGCCTGCTCATTATCTGCTCAGCTGAAAGTTTTAAATGTGAAAAAGTAGAAGATCTCAAACACCAAATTAACAGCAGCTTCGAGGACAGATTCAAAGCTGTCCGCTCTCAAATGCATCGATTCCAGCATGTTTTTCAGTCAGACAGTTGAGTATTACAAAACAATGACATCAAACTCATGCGCACACTGCTGGAAACCTGCAAAAAAAAAAAAAAGAAGGAGTCATGGCAGAGAGGAAGAAACGGGCCAAAGTGTGGCTTCATTTTATGAAGAAAGATGACAACAGTCCTAGTTGTTACCGCCTGTAAAATGATCGTTTCAAGTAAAAGGTGGAAACACCAGCAATTTGCTGAAGCATCTATCGACGCAACATATCTTAAATTCCAGGAATTCTGTTTCTCTCTCTCAGTATGCGTCCGCTCTGCTGACTGTCTTCATTTTTTTTAATAAGTCGCTCAAAAAACACACCTTTTGTTTTGAATTTTTTTCCCCCCATTGGTTCTGTTTTCACAACAGCAGGTGAGCCGCGTGTGGATGAAGCTTGTCGTTAATTATGTAGCCCCTTTTTAACGACCTGCAAACCAACGTGGTACCATCGCAACAGCCAGGTGCACTTACAAGCTTGTATAAAACATTGGCACGAGTCAGGCTACATTAAATAAGAGATGTCACTTTACAACTGGTGTGTTTACAGGCTGGATTTAATACAAGAGAACACGTCTCTCTTTGAGTTTCTCTGCAGAACGTGCAAATGTCAGTAGATGGAAGGGGACGTTCTGGAGATTTTTTACCAGTTAACTCATCGGGTGGTGTTGCTCTCAGACGGTTAGCAAAATGAAATTGGAAAATGCTGTTATGTGTCACCTAATACACCTGGGGGGGGGGAGTTGGCAATGCCAAATACCTCGGTAATGCCAACTCCCCGCCAGTTAGTTAGAACTGAGAAAGCCTCTGGGATGAAAGATGAAACGTCTTCAAGGACTGAAATAAGTCCAGTTGCCTAAGAAACAGCACTTAGATTTACCATGACCTGCATGAACTGTGTAGACCTTCTACCTTCCAAACAGAAAATGTATCAAGAATCAATAAGGGAATTCATAGAAGTAGAATTGGACCAATGCGCAGAACCGAGAACGGCATTTGTATCAATATAATCTGATCAATTCCCGTTCCTAGTGGTCAGCGTTCACATCATGCCAACACACTCATTATCCAACACTTACAAGTACGAGGAATCTATTGACTACAAACTGCCTTAACTTCACATTGAAGCTTAACCTTTTCCATTGGGATCAGTCATGAATATAATTTTACTTCAGCAGTCTGAGCTTTGAAACCAAGCGAATGAGCAGACAGTGAGTTCAGGATGAAACAACAGGTTAGCCAATTAACAGAAAAACTCATCTGGGACAATTATAGACCAAAAGAGTTATTGATAATGGAGAGAATGATCTGCAGATTGGTTGATTATTAAACACTTTTTTAGCAAGTGGAACACAATTAAACCACCGTTAGATTAGCATCTAATTTAAACGCCTGCAGGGAGTTTTGTTGAGGAATTCTCAGCCTCTAACACGTGAGACTGAAGAGTTGGATTTGACAGCTTTATTAACAGAGATGTTTTCTGACAAGGCAACTGATGGGGATCCACTTAAAACTACAAACTGAAGCCAACACCTGTCTAGAAGGCAGGAAATCCATCTGAAACTTTCTGATTTGTAACAAAAAATGTGGGTTGTTTATCGGTCCCCCTAAAAACCCAAGATGTCGACTTTTCAGGAACTGAGAAGTTCAAAATTTGATGACAAAGCATTTTTAAGGTAATCTTACAGGGTGTTGAAAGTGTTTCAACAGACAGAAAAAAAAGAGAATTTCCCTCATAACCCACAGTCGGGTTATTAAATCATGTAAACCTGAAGAATGAAGAAGCTTTCACTTTGGCACAATTCTTCTAACCCTGGTACTGCCTTCCACTATCTGTTGAGATTTAAAAGTCAGAACTTTTAAGAGAGTTCAAGGTACCCGAACCCTGCTAAACAACCAGCACAGTTGAACTGTCAGCACACAGAAAACATTCAGCAGCAAAGCTCACCAGAGACGAGATGTTTCAATGGTGGATCGACGATGGACGACTGAATGAAAGAACAAACGGGTCCTTCTTTTTATTTTCTCGGACTCTATGGCCACGAGCTACGATGGTTCATCAATCAACACGACTTCACTCCAGTAAAGGAGGACGAGACATGAAAGGCGACAGGAAAAGATGGAGAGAGAAACAGAGAGAGAGAGAGAGAGCGGCAGGAAACAGAGTCAGAGGTATTGTGACACACAGCGCTTCTTGGTTTCTTTCTGAAACTTGATGAATCAGACCTGGTGTCTACACACACACGCCCCCACACACACACACACCAACCCAACCCTACCCGTTATGACTACATGGGCCTATTCATGTCAAAATGGCTTACAGAGAAAAGCTCCTAAAACCAGCACTTACATTCTTTCTTCCTTTGAACTTGGACACCCCTGGAGTCCAGTCCAGACTTGTCAACATGTCTCTCCTTCACAAGAATGCCAAATTTTTTTACAAATCTTACTATGTATCCCCCGAGCTACGGAAATGCTCCAGGCATCCATGCGTGAGATAGAAACGCCTCTCCACAACTTGACTTCCTATCGTGTAACTCTGAATGCTGCAGCATACCGTGATATTTCAGGCAACAGCATGCTTCAAACTTTGCAGCAACAGTTTGCAGAGAGCCCTTTCCTGTTTCAGCACGACAATGCCCACGCGCACAAAGCCAGGTTCTAAAATTAACGGTTTCCCCAGTTTGCTGTGGACCATGTCTGGCCTGCACAGAGCCCTGACCTCCACCTCATTCAGCACCTTTGGGATGAACCGGAATGCTGACGGTGATCTGATCACCTAACATCAGTATCTTTGGACCTGACTAATGCTCTCGGGGCTGAATGGGGGCAAATCCCTGCAGCCAATTTCCAAAAACTTGTGGAAAGCCTTCCCAGAAGAATGGAGGCGATTAAAGCGGCAGATTAATGGTTTTAGAATACATTTTGATGAAATATAACACTAGGCTTATCATGCTTCAGGTGAAAATGAGCAGTGGCGCTACATCACAAAGCAATCACATCACAGATTTAATGGGTGAGGCTATTGTTTAAGCCAGTGGTTCAACCGTTTAGAGTTTCAACCCCCCAGAAAAATCAGGTTGGTGTTCATGAACCCTGAGACTTCATGTGTCATCAGAACTCATGTGCATGTACACTTTGTTTCTCACAAACACTCGCTATTAAAGCTATGTCAAAGCAAGTTATATCATTGTACAGGCAATGCAATGTAAAAACCATTCTTCAGTCTAAAATAAGTTGTTTTATTTATTCTCCACAACCATTTTGTGACCCCTGGAAATGAACTTGTATCTCATCTGGTAACATTGAAAAACAAGTTGACATAGTCAGGACAAGCAGGAGACATTCTACATTTGTTTCACACTATTTAATCAGAACAGCATGTTGCAAAAAACAGGAAACCCAAGTTTTTACAAGTTGGGAAAAAGTCAAGACTTACACCAAACACTCACTGCAACACTTTCAAGTTAGAGACCACGAGTAAGTTAGTTTGAGAATCATTCATTGTACAAAGGTTTCACCCAAGAAAGTCTGCATTCAGTTCGCATTAGTTAAAAGTTTGTCTTGACTCATTAAGCCACGCTTTACCACCTCCACTAATGGATTAGCTGATGGAAACTCTGTGGGTGTAATGTTGAGGTGTCCACATACTTTTGTGAGGCTACTGTGGTGTAGCAACTATTAATCTACTCTCACAGGAACACACATCTATGCAGTAGGTTTCCTGAAGTGCTTCGCCCTCATCAAAGACAATTTTAACATTACACTTTGCGAATTTGACCACTTCAATTAACCTGTGAAATATCAAGCTGCCGTCGAGCAATTGCTGTATGGCAAAATTGTACAAATCACATAACCAGCATGTATGAGGTTTGTTTAACATCAATCTTATAGAAGGAAACATACAGATGAAGGATGATAGGACAGTTAAGATTAGAGGGAGTGAAGACATCAAATATAATGGAAAAAAAGGGGAGAGAGAGCTGTGAGAGTGAAGGAATTTGGGGGAGTGGAAGGAAGTACTAGAGAAAGAGAGAGGGGGAGATGAAGAGGCAAAGTGGGAGGATAATGACATAAAAAAAAGAGTGGAGGGAGTGGGAGGGATAGGGGGAGAGCGAGATAAGAAAACAAGTAAGGGAGAGAGCGAGAGAAGAAGTAGATAGATGGCAAACTGAGGGGGAGAGAGGGGAGAGAGAAACGACAAGCAGATACGAGGGAGACAAGCTGACAGCAGTTATATATAGTCGACAGTGGCAGTGACATGTGGAAATTAAATGACAGTTTAATTTAGGAGAATGAGGAGGAGAGGGGAGAAAATACGCTGAAACAAAGAGTACAGTAGAGCCCAACTAATACAGAAATTGTGAGGTTGATACCACTGATATCAATATTTGAACGTTACAAATAAGTATTTGTTCAGTTGAGCTCATTAACCAAATCAAAGTCAGTGGAAACGGAGGCAGGCTTCTTCTTGTTGACTATCATTTTTCCAATCCCTTTCCTTTGAGACTAAAATTCAGTTACCTTGCTCTAAAACCAATTATTGGCCCAGGCCATTGGGGATTTAACGAGGGCCTTTCTCAAGCTGCATTCTTGTCTATATTTGTGTTCTCATGGACACTTGAAATGTCATCAGTCACGGCTCAACTACAGTTTCAAGTACTGCTCAAGGTCTTACATTTATCCAAATACAATCCAAATGTTGAGGAATGTTACTGCTTCACACATCTTATCTAGGATGTTTTGGGAGCCGACATGTGTGTTGTTGTACATGTATCCCAGCAGCAATGGCAGAAGATACGAGCAAGACTCAAGACTGTTATAATGCGAAGTAAAAGGTGCAATTTATAATACTGATATAATAATCGATTTATCAAAATTGGTGTTGAAACATCGATACTGAATATTTGAAAGTTTCAATGCTCATTTTTTTTGGAGTATCGACGCTCCAGTATTAGCCATGTTTTTCGCCCTCCTCTCTTGACACTCATGCACTGCTGTAGTTTCCACACAGTCCAACTTCCTCCAGAGGTAAATGTATTGAATACCTGGTATTATATGAATTGGATTGTGATTTTTTTAAGACAAATCTGCAAGTATGCAAGTTTGTGGCCCTATTCGGGACAGAGAACAGCCTTTTATTTCTATTATTTCCATTAGCCTTTTGCTAGCTGACAGTTTCGGTGACACAAATATTTCCCAGACAGTTAAACAAAGAAATTCAGACAGAGTTAAAGAAATGAACACAGTTATAGAGTTGAAATGCGACAATAGTAGTTGATGAGACAGTTAGTTAGAGGAGGAGGTGCAATTGGTTTACCAGAACGTCCGTCATGTTGTGAGGGCGGGCAGCTGGTTAGTGTGCGAGTCGTCAGCGATGTTAGCAGGCCGGACACATGCATGTCATCCCCCCTTCTGCCTCGGACCTCTCCTTTATTAATACACACACACACACACACACACATACACACACACATACAAACACACAAATATATATACACGCAAACATACATCCACACATTATGCCACGTAACCACACAAGCACAATGCACCGCAAAAACATTCACATTCATACATGAATGTGTGCGTAAACCCACAAGAACATGCAGTCATGGACCAAAAACACAGCGTGTAACAGCCACAAACAATCCCAGGGGAATGTATTTATCCACAAGAACGTAGGCGTACACAGGCGACACACACACACACACACACACACACGCACACACACACACATACACACACAAAGGAGAGAAAAAAAGGCCATAGTGAGTGTGTGTGGACCAGTCGTCCATCGTCACCTTCCATCAGAGGTGGATCCTTCATCTTTGACATAATACATTTCCAAAAAACATGAACCACAGAAGTTTTCATTCAAATTTTGGCTTCAGATTTTCAAAAGATTCAGTGAAAGACAAAAGCGTGTTTCCATGAGCTTCATTTATGCAAACCTTCTGAGGATGTCCTAACGAAATGATCTAATCAAGCGCTTCAGAAAGTCTTCTCTTGGTACATCACGGTGCGTCATGGCTACTTCCCATCTATGATGACAAGTGTTACTTTCACACACGTTAACACATTAACCAGGTGCCTCCGTGTTACGTGAAAACACATCAGATCAGCTTCTGGTTTCCAAGCACTTCCTGGCTGTATGTTTAATTACACAAAAGTGATTCCAGTGTTTTCCCAGCAGTGAGATGTACAGTGTCAGGGAAAAAATAGAGTCTTTGTGGATCCATACTCTGGAAAAAACTGATTTGAGGTATCAGTATTTGAAGACAAAAAGTTGGATCGGCACATCCATAAAACACCAGTGAATGGTTGGAAACACACAAGGGCTGAGTTCGCAATGCATTCTAATCCAAACCAGGGCTAAAACATCACCAAATATTCAACCAAACCAGGATTAAACATGATATAATATTAGACTAATTCAGGGCGTCAACGTCAGTCTACATTGGACCAGACCAGGGATTTAACACCAGTTCAAACTGGACCAAACCAGGACTAAAACTCCACCAACTATTGGAGCCCAAGACTAAACACGATATAAAATTTGGGTCAGTTCAGGGCTTTGACACCAGTTCATAGTGGACCTGACCACAAGTACAATTTTAGGCTAAACCAGGCTGAAATAATCAATGAATATTGGACAAACCAGAGCTTAAACACACGATCACAACTAGACATGGTGTAACGTTGGATAAATTCAGTGTTTTTACATCAGTTCATATTGGACCAACCAGGAACATTGAGCCAGATGCTTAAATAATCAGTGAAAATGAAACAAACCAGGGGCTGAAACAACAGTCAATACAGGCCCAATCAACAATGACGAACAATTTCAAAATGTTAACAGCAATGTAAAGCAACGTTACTGAACAAAAAGACAAAAAAGAAAGCTTGGAGATGTGAGGTTTGACTTTTTTCCAAAGCAGCTGCGCTATAGGGTTAATTTGTCTTTGAAATCCCTCTCAAGTGAGTAACTTGGTTTCAAACTTCCAAATTGAAGCCATGAGATGGAGATTAGTGGCAAGGTTGTTGCTCATCATGTAATTTAGTTTCAATAAGGAGAGCAAATGAAAGAAGTCGTTTTGGGAGAAACAGAAAGGATTAATTTAGGGATTTTGGCCTCAAACCCAACAAGTGTGCAGCCAGAGAAGATTTCAAAGGAGATTTATTGTTAGCTCAAATTTCAAATGCAACTTTGTGAGGGCTTCATACATGTGATAAGTTCATAAAAAAGCACATGGAGTGACTGGTGATTGTATCATTCTGATATTTATAAATCAATTCCATATCTGTGTAGGCCTGCCAAGATTTCCAGCCACTGACCACACAAATGACTTATTCTGGGCAAATGAAGAGAACCTTAAGATTTCCTTTTTTTAGAGAAATGTTATCTGTTGCACGCATATTGTGAGGTTGGTTTATCAATTTATTATTTTATCAATCAGAAGAGATATAATCTGTATTTGTTATAATACCGGTGATTGACTGCTTTTTGTCTGGTTTGATGGTAATAATGCCTTAACTTCTTTATATGATTTGGATTGGAGTTCGTTTGTTGAACGGATGATAATATAGCACTGTCAGTGGTATCAGCTGATAAAGGATTCACTATGTTAATGTTTACATAAGGACCTCTTCATGTGATCCTTTCGAACTATGTGGTGCTCGGGAGATCTAAGGTTTTATCTGACATCACTGATCAGACTGCCGGTTTTATGTCCATTTCTTTATGGACTTATAAAACATCAAACCACCAACAAGCAAATGCAAGTGAAACCACCAGACACTCACAGGACAAAATGATGATGAAGAGACACACACACTTGGCCAAATGGCAACCACATAGTTATAACACACATCACCACAGCTGGACAGAAAGACAAACCATAAGAGACTGAAACGAAAAACAAAGGAGGAAACAGAAAGACGCAGGAAGGGAAGACGATGACCAAGTTAAAAAAGAGGAAGCAAGCAACAGACACAATGAAGAAAGACACAGGAAGAGGAAGTGTGTACCAACTGGCAACAAGAAGTAGGAAAAAAAAAGATTCTAGACTCCTAATCAGGTCAGTATCATGGAGGTTGTACGTTTCTTCATCTCAGGTTGGGCCTCAAAAATCAGCCGCAGAATACGTTTTCTGAAAGCGGATACAGTTTCACAGTGACGCAGTCTACAACTGCTGCTTTAGGTCGAAAATCCCCATAAATGACAGATCATATATGAGAAGGGATGTGGATTCTGAGGGCGTTTTCACACTGAATGTGTTTGAAGCTGTTAAAATCAAACTTTGTCCTCCTTTTGCTTGATTTATGGAGTGATGTGTGAAAAAGTTTTTACACCCACAAACTCAGAAACACCTACAAACAAACCTTTCACTTCTCTTTCAAGAGGATTCGTTTTAGAACTGAGTATGTAATTCGAACAGGGTACAGGAAAGGACTCCCAAAACACAAGGATTTAGGAGGATAAAAGGAGCTGGATGTTGACATTTGATAGCCAGCAGGTCCACATGTTCAGACACACCAAAGAGAAAGTAGACGACAATGCAAAGAGCCATGCTTTCAAAAAACAGCCATTTCTGACACCTTCCACCTTTACTTCCAATGTTAAAAGCACCTTCCTGTGAGTAACCCTCACCTAAAGCTGTCCTGTATGATTCATGGCAATACGTTTACCACACAATGAATGAATAAGGAGGGAGGGACGAATTGTAAAGTACCATCTCCTTTCAAATGACACACATTATACATCAACGCAGCAACACATTCATTTCTGCTTTTGGGTCTCTTCCTCATAAAAGTGTCTAACCAGTGGTTACACCTACAACGGTCGTAAAAAAGTAATTATTTAAGAATCTTACAAGTCCCGATGGGAGTATTAAATGTATAGTTTACACTAAGCACATGCTATACAAGACATTGTATACAATAAGGCTACTGCGGGACTGCAGATAGAAAATTCTTAGTGTCAGTTTATACATAAACATACCATGAAGTACAGCAAGGTCATGATAAACTGGAAGTACTGTAAGACACTGTAAGTAAATGGTTTCCGGCCTCAGCTGTCCCAGATATGAGCTGAAGCTTTTTAATGTGTCAGTAAATCTGTTTTGACCGCACTGGGGGTTCCCCATAAAAAAAAGACAGAACAAGAGTTTGGGTTTAGATTATTCTCTGAGATAGTCGGATGCAGAACCAGACATTCTGCAGTATCTCTGTGTTTGTTGTTTTTTCTGAAACAATGACAATAAAAAATATATTCTATAGTATAGCTACAGTACAGGGCAATTAAAAATTGGGGGAAAAAAGACTGCAATTCAGATCGTGATTTTGATTAAATAGATCTTAGTTTTTTGGCCAGGTTGCCAGTCATAATAGAGTGTATCTAAAAACAGATCTACAGGATATCGAAAAGTGCAGACTGACTCTGGTTGAATAGGTTATAACGCGCTAGATCAGCAACACTGAGGCCACAATCCAACTATTGTCTGTAACATAAATGCAAAACCTTCCATCGATAAGAGAGAAACTGCTGCTCTAATTAAAACAAGACATTATAAAAAGCAATGTTGAAACGTATTAGCGTGAAGAGCGAAAACTTGCTTTGTGACCGCATTCCCTCACGCAACATTCTTTAGCATGTTGTTGAGGTTAGCGACTCGCGCCAGAAGCTACCTCTGAAGCTAGCACGCTGCTATCTCGCAAGTTAGCAAACTCGAACGAAAAAAAAAAAATAATAATTTACAATATCTATTTAATGTACCAACTACGCCCTAGGTGCACGTTAGCATTATGGCAGGGAAGAACCATGGCAACCAAAATTAGCCTAGCTTAAATAGCTAGCTAGGATAGCGACAGATTGCTATTGGTTGACAGAAGAAAAAAGTCACATGACACCAAGCTAGCCAAGCGGGAAAAGAAACAAGAACTTGAAATTGAAGATTTCAGGCAGACGCAAGATATTCGACACAAAATCGACATGTAATCCTCACAGCGGCTAATTTTTACAAACTTGTATTACAACTGAACCCGCTTGGTATCATAGTTAAGCTAACTGTCAGTGCTTGAAACAAACTTAGAAACAGAAAGAAAACCATAAAGGAAGCAAGACATCAAAAATAAAGTAAGACAACCCAATTTTTTTTTTCCCCCCCTACTTTCTCAAGAAGCTGTTCGCGTTAAGCTCGTTCTGCTCGGTTACAGGAAGAAGCAGGTAAAGACTCAAAACACCCGCTGCTGTCATTAAAACAACCGTTTAACGGAGACATGACAGGGGTCCACCGGACTCCTCGCTCCCCCACAGACCGCCTGCCTGCTGCCCGTGCTTCAGAAGGAGCCGAGGAGGGTGAGAAAGGAGAGAAGGGAAGGAGGGAGGGGAGGGGAGGGAGGGAGGGGAGGGGAGGGAGGGAAGGAGTCACGGAGACCGACCTTTTCCTGAACACCGCGGAGCGAGGAAAAGCTCCGCCGCTGACTGGAGACCAGAGAAGGGGAAATTAAACTGAAAGCAGCCCCCCTCCGCTCCGCTCCACTCCACTCCGCTCCGCTGCCCTCCCTCCCCGTGCTCAAGCTCGGTTCTGCAGCCGATCAGATACTCACAATTTTGGCATTAATAAGGTCCGGAGGGCGGTATCCGCTGCGCTTTCTGAGGCACATCCGTGTGGTTTTCTCTTCCTCTGCCGCTCCGCACCGGAGGGGGGTGGCGGGTGGATTTTTTTTTTTTTTTTTTTTTTTTTTGATTTATTTTTCTAAATATCCTGCCGCCGCCGCTGTATCGGAAGAAGAAGAAGAAGAAGAAGAAGAAGAAGAAGGAGTCCGCCTCCTCCCCCCTTCTGCTCGCTCTCCTCCTGCTCGGGTTTTTCCCAGAGAGAGAGGGAGTGATAGAGAGACACCCACAGTGAGCGCCTGTGTGAGAGAGAGAGAGGAGAGAGAGAGAGAGATCACCGCCCTGGTGGACAGGGGCAGCAGAGCGCATGCGCGGATTCACACGTCCATCCAAGCAGGAGGGGACCCTGAATCCTCTACAATAAAACTTTACACAGCGCGTATACTAACTTTTATTTGCTGCACATGTCATTACAGCTCGTGAAAAAATCGTTTCCGGTAATAATTTATGCACTGATAACGACTTTAATGATAAATATATCTTTATATTACTTCCATGCACTTCTTTTATAGCCCGCACATAAACTAATTATCTAGTCAGGACAGTTTTATTCACACATGCATGTAGAATGCAACATGTATAAAGGTATATATTTTTAGTTTTATGCACCAAATCTCCACCTTCATGTTTGAGCAACTTTAATGTGATGCAGTTATTCATATATATGGAATATAGGTCAAGAAAATATGATGCAACTTCTCAAAATATTTGGTGATATTAGAATATGGGTGCATATATGCAATAACACTATATGTCACAGAATAAACAATCAAGTGAAATAATAAAATATCCCCAACTCATTTTGAGTAGTGTATATATTGTATATAAACAGCTTATTGCAAGATAATTTATATTTCTATTATTTATTTAACACTACACCCGAGACTGTTACGATTAAATAATAATTTCCATTATTACTAATTTTTGTAAAGTGAATTCAAATCAGACAGCAGGTCATTTCTTCAATATTTTCGAATTGCATAAATTCGCTAATAGATTGTACAGATGCAGAGCAGTCAGAGGAAGTGACAAGCACAGAAGTCAAGTGGCCACAAGTAAAAGTTTCTGTAGCAATATCCTGCTTTGCATACGCACCACAGATTGCATTAGATAGGACATTTGTGGCCAGAGATTAAAATCTCCCGGCTTGCAACTTCTCTTCTGCTGGTGACATTAATAAACGATTTCTGTTAGAGCCATTTTTAAAAGTCTAGCTCGCATTCACAGCTGGGTTTACAACAGTATAACATTACAGTGTTCGGTGAAAGACAGAAGGATTCGTCCATTAACTGTGGCTCCTTCTTCTCAGAAATCTTGAGGTGTCAACCACGTGTTGAGAATCAGTTCAAAGCAGCTAACCTGTTCTTTTATTCTCCAACAGTTTCCTCTGTAGTCCCACCGTCTCTGTTCATACAACCATATTTCCTGTCATATAGGAAACAATGTTGCATGCAAGCGCAACTAAATTCTTGCACATTAAAAGAACCATAATAAGTTCTGGTTCACATACAATTTATTATTTTATTTCATGGTATAATTACTCCTTTTAATTTTATTTTCTTGTTTGGATAAAATCTGAATCAAAATGATGAGTTTTAGCAGGAGACAGTTAAGGTTTTTGTGACTGCTTCAAATGATGTGAACATACCAGGAGCAACAGGAGGGGGCGCCATACACCAAGGAGAGGGAGAGAGAGAGCGAGAGACGGGGAGGGACGGGGGGGGGAGGTCACAATCAAGCAAAAAAAATAAAATCATCCAAACAATAAAATGCTGACCAATAGATTTCACAAAAGACACTTGTAGTTGGTCCAGTAAATAAGATGTCCTGCTTTAATTCTGATGTTGTATAATGACACTCCCTGGGCGTAAGTACCTGATACTTATATTAAAGCACACAAAAGCAGTCATCAGTAAAAAGCTCGCCACACATAAACAAGTGATTTCATGTCCGACTGCTGGTGAAAAGGTTGAATTTTTCCAACAAAGCCGGATGATCTTTTTTATTTGTATTATTTAGACACTAAAGAGCTTCCAGTCTCATTTCCAGTCATGTGTGAGTCCTGAATACGCCAGATATGTCTTTGAAATCCACAGTGTGTCTCGTAAGTTCACTGAATCATGTGCCATTTGCTTGGACTTTGAAGTTCATCGCACGTCACTGCCAGATGCTGTAATTTTCATTCACAAGATCACAACCCTGGGGCTGCAGGAACATTGTTCAGATGCTGTGACCTTTGACGTCAGCTGCCTGTAACATTGATGATCATGGTCTTGAAGTCTAAAGAATGAACACAGCTGTTGTGTATTCTCAGTCAGACGCCCCCTGTTGGGACCTTGTCACCGACACACACTGGAGCTGGCTTTAGTCTCCACCACTGTTCGTTATCAGAGGTTAACCTTTGATCGCTGATATGATTCTGAATCGTATCTGGTGGCACAAATCTGCTCTGATATGTGAACGGGGTGTGAAGTCTTATCAAATGCACTTCCACTGCCTACAGCATATCTGCTGCTTCGTGTGTAGGTGACATAAAAACATTAGGGAAGGCCTTGATGTACTGGAAAGCTCACTTATACAACAACACAGGGAGAGCACACTGTATTGTGGCACATTTGACTAAACTGTGATCATTTCCTACATGTCAGTATGTCTGCAACAGTTTCAAATTATCCCAAGAAGGTTGTAAAGTGTGGAAAACATGTCCTTGCCCTTCCCATGAAATATACTAAAACTGCCACTTGTTGATTGTTCTGTGCAGTGATTTCTGTCACCACAGGGGGGCACTGAAGCTGCACATCAAGTCGCTGAGACACGCTGTGTTTTGATGATATGCAGATGCAGATGCTCTCCATGATATCAACCAACAGTTGCATTCGGGATGCATTTTCTCCCTCAGCTCCAAACATTTGATTTGTCCTCAAAGAACCTGGGCTGAGTGCAGTTTGTGATTCACTTTAGAACTCTTTGATCCAGGTAAGATCGACCGAGTCTGTGATATTTTATCTCAACACCTCAATGACTCACTTTCGTATTACTAAGCATTAGCACCTGAGCGCTGCCTACACAACTATAATCCTATAATGATTAGTTCCTGAGAAGGACCTACAGCCAAATTACTCTGCCTGAGGATAGGACGAGGTATTTTTGAGGGAAGGCTGAGCATTCCTCAGCGAGCGTCATGTCAAGTTAATTTCCCTCTTCATCACTGGTGTGTCTCGGAGGGCATCGCAGAGTGAGCGCCTGCAGACATCTCGCAAGTCAACAAAACAACATGATGCAGAGGATTGTACAAATGGAAGGGAGCCACGAACTGCTGCAGAAGATCTATTATGCAGTGTTAAATATAAAGCCGTAAGCGCAGCAATCAGCAGAAAGATTTCCAGCAGGAGAGCTTTTAAAAAATACATTGAAACGAACATGAGCTTTTGGCAAACAACAGTGGGCGTGAAATTGCATGATTCACCTCCAGTTTCCACATTAGTTACCATGTAAACAAAATTGAATTAGTCCGTGTGAAATCACTCGATGTGTAAATGGATTTGCTTCAATAGACTGTCCTGTAATGAGTCAGGTGAAGCTGAGCAGTTACACAGTTCAAACTCACAGGAAAAAAACATATTTTTTTTCCCAGCTTAAAACCTTTTTTGTTGGTTTTAATTATGGAGACAGGATGTGACTCATTTCTAAATTTACACCACGTTTGTATTTTACCGATTCAGCCACGAGCTGCTGAAGACAAACTGAAACCACAATGTACTAGAGAGATTGTCTTCTCTATTCTTTACCTGCAGGCCTGCAGATTTTTGTCGGCTTCAGGTTTGGTTGGATCAGGAGGAAGTGAAACCTCCACACATGTCTGCAAAACAGGAAACACACACACACACACACACACACACCGCTTTTAATTTTTATCCCCACATGCATTTAAACTCGCTAACAGAACGTTTCTGCACATTTGTTTTCCTGAAGTGTTCGTAATGACATTTTACCGTGATAATTGTGTTCCTCTGTTGTCCCTGTTGTGTTAAAAACATTATTCTGTGGCACGACTTTGTGCTGCAATCAGCGAGTCCCCTGTTGAGTTTAGAGCAGAGACTACAGCCACGTGCACGCTCCCTAAGACAGACAGACAGACAGACAGACAGACAGACAGACAGACAGACAGACAGACAGACAGACAGACAGACGACGGACAGACAGACGGACGGACAGAGACTGTAATAACCAGTGGTGGAAGAAGTATTCGGTTACTCAAAATCAACTCTGTAAAATTAAAATTAGAATAGTTTGCAACTAAGGTTCACCTGTAGAGACTGGTCTCCGTGTTTGGTGTAATGATGTTTAATGTCCCTGACAACCTCTGTAGTCTCATTTAGCTACTTGTTAGCAGCTGCCTTTTTAAAGACACGTAAAGCTGTAAAATGTGACACAGTGAGATATTTACAGACGTCAGGCTCAACCGGACTTAGCAGCCTGAGAGTTAACACGGCTGGACACCGGACGTGGACTGACCACACTGAACACACTCGCCTCTAGCGTTACTAAATGCGTGCTTAACTTCGGTGGACATATCTGCAAGACAAAACAGAGACGTCTTTAACATCACAATTAATGTTTTCCATAATCTGCTGATAATGTTAGTTGATTTTTCTGAATGTTTTTAGACTATCTTGCAAATTGCTCTTTTAAAAAGTCTAATGGACAACTAAAAATAGACTCTATGGGGACGAGGGAAACAGCTTCCAGTCGTGAGAGTGAGGCTGCATGTTATCTGTACATCCCCCCAGGCACATTTATGCAGAGCGAGCACTGCTTCCTTTCCCTGCCTGGTGACTTTATGCCTGTGAATCCAGTGTTTTCTTATTGTGGTGAAACTTAAACTCTGCACTCTTGGATGCATAAAGGCTGCAGCAAACCCACTATGGACTTGGCACTATGGTAAAGAGATGATTACAGTCTGCGCAAAGAAAGCATTGACAGCTGCTGATTCTGAGGACAGAAGGAACATCTACAGTGTCTGAATATGAATAAATATGTACAATAAGATGAATCATATTCTGCTGAAAGCTTTAGATTAACTGGGAAAATGTAGCCGACATCATCTGTCAGCTGTTTATTCTAAACATTAACTCACAGTATGTGGTCACGTGCTCTTACAGTGTGACATAACAAATACTGTACAGCATATTAAACAAAGAGTCAACTACAGTAGACAGAAGCACATACACTCCCATATATGAATTATAAATGCAAGTTTATGTAAGATGTCTTTTGATCACGCAGATGAAAGAGCTCAGATAGGAACTCTCCTCACAAATACAACTCTTTGATTCTCAGTCTGAATTATTGTGAAGCCATAAAATGTACAGACGTTCAGAGAGTGTCTGTTGGGTCCCATTAGGACGGGTTCGGTTTATTTCAGGGTAATGTGGGCAGTGTTGATGCTGGCGGCTATTTTTAGATTTAGTCTCCACAAAAATGCTTTAGACACGTTTCAGTCGTCTAACCATTTTTATCTTTTTAGTCAACAAATTCAAAATAGTTGACTAGTTAGTTTTCTCTTTAAACTCGTCAGCTTTACAGATTTATTTTTCAAAGTTGCCCGACAGTTTTAGTCCACTGTTGTGCAGTTAAGATCATTAACTAATTACCATTAAGATTATACAAATATCTTTCTAATAAATTGCTGTTCAACTAAGAAAACAGTTAGACCTGATAGTAACACTGTAATACCAGGATCAGAGCTTCCATTACCTTTTTCTGGTGAGGACGAGTGAAATATTATACATAATTGAGAATAATTACAAGCTGTTGTATAAATATGTAAATGAAAAAAACGTTATTTATTATTTAATTTCCTCATGTTTCACTACAGCAGGTGTTGAACCTACATGTCCCACACAAGTTTATTATTACAACATTATTCATGATGCAGCTTCATGTTTTATTCCCAGGATTTGAAGCTAACTAACGCTAGCTAACACATTAACCCAGCTAACGTTAGCCTGAAGCCAGGCTCATTCAATCAAAACTGACAACAAACTCAAACTTAGTTCACGCTTCCATCCAGGCTGAGCCGGCGTGGTCTGCCAGAAATTTAACCAAAGTTGACACAGCTAATTGCTGCTTATCACTTACACTGACTCAACATGAATGGATATATATGTTTTGTTTACATTAGCACCTAGCTAGCCACAGTTAAGTTAGCTAACTCACCGGGGGTATCGACAGCAGAGTTCAGCTGCCTCTTCAGGTGGTTTATATTCTTCCCGCGTCGTCTCTCAGTCCTCCTTTACTGAACTCTATTGTCTTTTTGCCCATTTAGAAATAAAGTGTGTACAGACATGTTAACGTTATTCCCCTCTCCATATTTACAGCATGACGTGAGAGACTGTCAACCGGCATACGTCAGTCAATTGGCGTAACCACGCCCCCTTCCGGTTTCCCTCATTGGACGTTTTTTCGAAAACAGTTTGTACAGAAGACAGTGAGGAGAAACAAATATATATAAATATGTTTATCGTTTCAGTTGTTCCATGAATAATACATATGATGTTTGTGAATTAAAAAGTTAATTTTCATGCCAATAAAATCACAAAGATTTTGGCTCTCTGTTGTTTATGATTTCTAAAGCCACGCCCCTTCCGGTCCCTCCCTACATTATTCTGGAGACAGTTTGTACAGGTCTTTACAACAAACAACGACTTTATTGGCTTTATTTCTCATCTTTTTTTAATTCACAAACATCATGTGTGATTCACGGCACTATTTAAATGAAAACAATATTTTTTTGCTCCTCCCCGTTGATTGTTTATAATTGCCAAAGCCACGCCCCTTCCGGCGAAACCCAATTGGACCTTATTTTGGTGGGGAAAAAAATTGTACATTTGAATTGTGACATGAATTACAATGCTTGTGAATTAAAAAGATCATTCTCGTTGTAAAGACAGTAACATCTCATCTAACATGGCCGCCGCCTCGGAAACCTACAGACAAAGTTAGTTTTGTTAGTCAGTTTTGTCAGATGCTGATTTACAGGTTGGTGATTGTTCAACGAGGTAACGCCACTGTCGGCTGTGTAGTTTTTTATAATTACATATTTTCTTATAGTCTTATATTTCACTATAGTTTTGAGACAAACTGCGACTTTGTCTTTATAACTGGCGAGGGGATCGCAGGGTTCATGAATAAAAAAATGTCTCATCGGGTTCACTTGTCACATTTTGGGGCGTGTGTGTGTTGTTTGGTTCAGGACATGCACAACATGAGCCTTGCAGCAGTAACCCAGTTTATTTTTGTGGCTTGGCGCAAAGGTGGAGGAGCGGCGTGTCGAGTTCAGCAGGTCAGTTGTGGAAATGGCGAGCGGCAAAGACAAAAGAGGCCCAGAGTTAGAGTTCGGTCGGTCTGCTCTGTGGGAGCAATTTGGATGGTTTGGGTTAAACCAGGTTGCTTTTTTAAAGACACAGATAAAGACTAAGTTCAAGTGTCAAAAACAACTGCAGAGAAGCAAGGACGGAATGCAAATACACAGATGCTAGTCATGAATAGAATTTAAAGTAAGGGCTGATACAAGGTGCCCTGATAGCAACAGATTCTGAGTCCTTTGCTGTATGTCTTTGTCTCTCTTTCTCTTTTGCTGTCTGAGTAGCTAATCTTGAAAAATTTGATTTAACGAAAATTTTGAAAGTGAAATATGTCAGATAGTTGATAGTTGAGTTTCATTCCCAGGTTTTCGAAGATTGACAGCTGTCCTGACCCACCAACCCAAAGCGCCAGTGTTTGACACCTGTTGGCTGCACGTCCTTCCATCAGAACAAGATTCACCAAAGATGATCCGAGCAGCTTTGGAGACACGGCAGGTGTTCGGAGCTGAAGTGGCTCGAGGATTGAAGGTGGAAAATCACACACGGTCGATCCGGGATTAACATCACTGCTGATATTGAATGAAGCTACCTGACCTTCCCTGAAGACACCAGTCCTGTCTGAATGGAGCTTGTGATGTGGCAGATCACTGACGTCACTGCAGCTCCTTCGAATTGGACCCACTGACAATTTGTTAGTGTTGAGCTGGACATGAACAATCCAGAATCCATAGGATGATCAGAGCAAGCTGTTGTTCCTGTACAGTTTCCTCCTCTGGGGCCAGAAAGCGTTTGAATGTCAGCTCTAAATTAGCTTATTGAAATTAGCATTCAGTTACTGTTATGCAGATGTTATTTTGTGTTGAAACAAAAAAGGAAAAAGAAAAGGTACTTCCTTATTAAATACTTTAATTAAAGGGGGGGGAAAGAGACAAAGACAGGAAGTGGAAAAGCCACAACAAGGCACATGAGGATACAACGACAAAATTAAACAGCTGAACCAAACAGTCAAACCTTGACAGCAGGGTGGTCACGAGGGGGCCGGCTCTGCGGTCGGGCTGGAACTGGACTGTCTGGATTCAGTAAGTGGAGGGGAGGATGGAGGACGAGAGCAAAGCCATCCTGGATAACCCTTCTCGCCCTCTACGTGATGAGCCGGAGCAGATGGGCAGCTTCAATGAGCCACTTGATCGTCTCGCTGAGGTGTAAACAGGAGCACTTCATTTGTACATGCAGCCATCAGGCCACGTCCACTCACAGCGCTCTGCCTCTCCACCGCCTCTCTGCACACATCGCACGCTTAATGCATTTATTCTATTCCTTATTTTTATTTTCCCACACTGTGTTTGTTATTTCCTGTATATGATACCATGGTCTGGATGGTCTGAATACTGAAATCTGATTTGTTCTGAGTTTGAACTTATTCTTGAAAACGACATAGTGTCTCTTTCATCATACGGTGGGATTATATTTACTCTGTGTCAGCTGAATGCAGTGTTCTCCAACTTTGAGCCTGGCTTCATGACGTTAGCTTTCTTTCTAGCTAATAGCCAAAGGGTTTGATGAGCCCAGTAGAATCTAAAAGGTTTGTCTAATTGGAGAACAATGTCACTGTTGCACAAGAACCATTCTGTCCTCCTCACTCGCCTCATTAGAAGCTTTTGTTATTGAAAATAAGACATAAAATAATTAGCAGACATGGCTTTAAATGCAGTAAATGGGTGTTAATATTAAAAGGAAAGGGAAGGTTTTCACTAGAGATCTGCTCTCACTGGGAAATGAAAACCATCTTTGAAACATCAGCCCTGCTTTTAGCTCGATGACCATGAATTAATTATTTGATCACTTTATCTTGGAGGGATTTTAATAACCAGGGGGCATTACACAAAATTTCCTCACTTAAAAGTCGAGGAGATCGCAGACTGTGAAATCACTAAAATCTCACGTCCGAAGCATGTAGCCGCTGTGCAAGACCTTAATGTTTATCTGGGCTTCATCGAATGGTTTGTAAAGTCAGGTTTTATCTGACGAATATGCTAAGAGCTGTTGTTTATTCATCTGTTAGAGCAGTTCAGTATGGAAGCTCAGCATTTGCAGGATAGATGCATGAAGGAGGACATCTGTATCTGACCGCCTGCCTCCTCCTGTCTGTCATACCTGAACATGTATTACTAAGCCAGCCACACTAATCAAAGTGCTATCAGGGTGAACTCGCTCTGACCAAATCTGTGTGTGTGTGTGTTTGTGTGTGTGCGAGCATGTTCGTCATCAGGCCTCAGCTCTAAATCAATGTTAGTCATTTGCGATCCTCCGCTCCCTCCATTATCTCCTCCAGTTTCTGTCTCAGGAGAGAGTGGGAGAGAGTGGGGTTGTGTGAGGGTGAGACAAATGAAGGAGTTCAAGAGACGGACAGAGAGAGTTAATCACCGAGGCAAACTGGACGCAGGTTGACAGACAGTGCAGCCGGCCGCCAAAAGAGGAAGCAGTTCACTGAGGACATTTAGACAAAGTCTCGGCGCAACATGTTCCAGTCAGATCGACCGACGCAGATCAGAAGCAGAACCAACATTGTAAAATCAAGTCAAATCAATTTTATTTAGAAAAAAATATGGAAAGAAACCTCAGGAGGAGCGACAGAGGAGGACGGACATGTAACAGACGTGGCATGTACAGAACAGAAGCACAAAATCACAGTTTACATGTTGCACTGACAGAATATCAGATACATATTATATATATATATATATATAAAAAAAACAGCTAACTAACCCTTCACCCAGTCCGTCCGAGACAGGATGATAACAAAGTCTTGAGGTTTCACTCTGTAGCAACCTCATGACACGGTGATCCAACAGCTCCGTATGAGTTGCAAGTTCACCACGTTGCACCGACTCTCTTCGCTCTCAGGGTAATAAATAAATGAGCAAAATAAACCCGCAACATTTCAAGAAGGAAGTGCTCTTACCCTGATTTTACTCACTGTACAATAAAAAATACAATCATGCACCTCTCTTTTTTTATACCGGACTGAGAGAAGATGAATTGCCTCATTAACTCGTGTAAAACTCAGATAAAACATTTCGACAGGCGGCGTGAGAGGAGCGCCGTATCACCTGGCGACACTTTCATCTGTCGACGTGTCTCAGTGTGTTCGGCCTCACGCGACTTCTAACATTTAACAGAGAATCTTTTAAAGCGTCCCCGAAACACCCCCGCCTCTGATACCTTATCGGTGAGGGTCACGAGCCCGGCTGATCTGTCAGAACATGTTCGTCATCATCCTGTAACACTGTCACTCCGTCTCGACCTCACACTCAGCCGGAGTCTCTCTCTTATTCACACTCAGCCTTATGACAATGATAATGACATGACATGACCACCCCCGTGTGTCTCTGTGTGTGTGTGTGTCTTCGTTATTGGTTCAGATGTTACGATTGATCCGGGAAGGTGAAGGCAGAGACTGAGTCAGGAAGGTGAAAACAGAGATAAAGGTTGTAACGAGTTCAAGCAGGAGCGAGAGGGAGGGTGTCTCCTCTGACACGGTGATGATTGGAGGGATAACGCTGCCTTCAGTCACGTCCATCATCGCCCCAGTCTGTCCTCGGTTTCTGAACCCTCTTACGTCTCCAGCCTTCTTGTCTCGTCTCTCACATTAGATTTAAATGTACCCTTGATCTTCAAAAGCAAAACAAAAATATAAGAGAACGTGACAAACATTTCCCGCCAACCTCCAGGATCTCGTGACGCAAATTCAACCGATCGCCCTGAATTCTTCTCGGCCTCGCAATTTCGTCCAATTACTGCAACTTCCCTGCAAGTTTCAGCAAATTCACTTCTGTGTTTCTGGATGTGAAGATAGCAAACGTGTGCTCGGAAAACGTTGCTCACATTTACCTCCAAAGCTCACAGCCGAAGACCGTCGTGCAAACTGTTTTCATCGCGGTGGAACGCGAAAGACAGTCGTCTCTTGTAATACACTTTGTTATGCAGAACACAGCTGCAACAATCACAAAAACAGGGACTGACTCACTACAAATACTGAAGTGAAAACAACACAGACAATATGTTTAATGTTATAAAGGATGTTAGATGTTCTTGGGAACTCTTAAAACACTTTTATATGTGATTTCACTCTGTCACATTGTCTTCACATCGTCATGAAGAAGGTTACGGCGGCTTAAAGTCAGACGCTGTACATTCTGACTCACCTCCTCAAACATGTTGCTCTTACTTTTGAACTTGCACATTCATTCTTGCAGCGTGTTGTCATTTGATATACGTACGCTGGCCTCAATGACAATCCGTCAGACTCATCACCTCTTCTGTCTTCACTCCGTCACCTCTGCTGCCCTCTCATCGCCTCGTATCCACCTCTAACCTCCCAGATCCTCCTCTCCTCTCCTCACCCCTCCTCCCCTCACCCCTCCTCTCCTCCTTTGCAGTACCGCGCTACATAAAACATAAATGCTGTATCTTTATGTAACAGAGACCCTGTTAATTGTGCTGATTGATGGCTCTATCTAGAGCAGCAAACTAACAGGCACAAAACGGCGAGAATATTTCACTTCTGGGTCGTTAACTGCAGACGGGCTTTTTTTCCTGATGAATGCTTCGCAGCAACGACCCGTTTCTCAGCTGGAAACTGCTTCTGTTGTGGAAAAATAGAGGTTGCCACTTAAATACCATTTATTTTATTGTTAGAAGTAGAACTTTAGTTTTGGGATTGTTTAGTCAATTGATGAGATTTAGCAGTTAGTTTTGATTGTTGTAATTTCGTCAAGCCTTTATTTATTTTCTAGCTCCACAATGACGCAAATTCACACATGGAACATTTTTCTGTAAACTCATTAAAGAAATCTTCACTGCAGCTGCTAAGCTAAAAGCGTCAGCGCGTCTGAAGTTGGTGCGCAAGCTTGACGGCGTAAATAACATTTTTTTTCCAACATCATTTTAAACGTTCCTCTCTCTCAGTTGTTCAGCAGAACTCTGCAGCGCTGTTTTGCAGATTTATATGCCTGGCAGGGTTGTTTCGGTGCACTTTCATTGCTCTCAGGCTTCACTGGTGCCTACGGGCGCCACATTAGGCCGTTTGGTTTACACGTAGGCTTCTCTAATGATTGAACGTGTGGTTCGAAAATCACAATATTTATCTGTTACGTGCCGACTGTGTTCACACAGAAAATCTACAGGTGAGAATTAATTGGCCGAGACTGTTTTGCAGTCCGTGTTGCCTGAAATACCCACCGCACAGACGATAGCTGCACGCTAGCCAGCAGCGTGTGACAGCTCACACTCAGACTCTGACTCAGAACTCGACAGCAACTTTATTTCTTTCCCCTCGATCTAAATATATGAGGTAGATTCATGAAGCAGTTCTTTTGCTCAAGCTGAATAATTTCCACCTCCTGCAGGTCCCGACGCTAATTTGCAATTTAAAGTGCTGACATCTTTCTAATGACTTCAGATGCAATCACACTTCTTCTGAAGTTTGCATCACTTACTGTCAGAACACAACTTAAGTTTTTGGTGATTAGCAGATTTTAAATGGTAGATTGCTGCGTTCACAGAGCACTTTTGTCCAAGGCTCATTCACGCTCACTCACTAACTGATGGCGGCAAACAGCAGCCGGGTCGAACTGCACAGAGCAGGTGAGCGAGACAGGAAGTCAGACAGCAGAACGCCATAGTGCATCAGGTTGGTTTTCAATATAACCGCCCCGTGCTGGCTTGAGATCTGCAACAAAGATGGAAATATTAGCAATAAAAACACAATTATAACAGACAAAAACAAAACGATCTTACTACATAGCTGACTCAACCACAGCAGAAGCAAAAAAAAAAAAGGAATAATGGTGAAATAAAACGATAAATGAGCAAGTCAACAACATCAGGAACACAACACGGGGTAAGAGACAGAGCGCGACAGGAACATGAATATTTACCATCACCATGCTGATTAATGATCTGAGACTGTGCAGCTGTGTCACGTACAAGTTCCTCAGCTTACCTTCTGAGGTCCTTTTGGAAAACACAAAATAAAATGGAAAGCAGCATCTGGCTGTCCTTGGTACAAATGACCCAGACGCTAGTGTGGTGTGACGGCTAAACACTTCCCCTTAATACAAAGTGACCGTGACATTGCACCGGCACGGCAATAACATGTGTCCTCCTGCACATTAAACCATGGCACCAAGGACATGAGACTGGCAGCCAGTGTGTGTGTGTGTGTGTGTGTGTGTTTGTGACTGCATGCCTGTATCTATTTGTTTGTCTAATTTGCAGCCTGTGTTAAAAAAAAAAAAGATAAGTCATTACCACTTGTACTCACAGCCTATGTGTCCGTGTGTGTGTGATCGAGCGCGAGCCGACAGATGTGACTGAGGGGAATACTAAACAGGTGCCACGGAGCGCCGTGACTGACAGGCGAAGATAAGGGCAAAGAGACGCGCGAGGAGAGACGGACAGAGAGACGGAGACGGATGGAGGGAAGAGCAGGACGACGAGAGGCGTGACGAGAGAGCCAAGCGAGAGGGTAGAGAGAGGTGTGCGGACGGGGAGAGAGGACATCCTGTCAGCTTGTAAGCATTAAGTTACAGCGCAAAGTTATCGGTCGCTGCTGGTCGGCTTGTTTATTTAGTTCATTACGATGTTGTCTATGTGGTCCAACCCAGCAGAGAGCAGAGTGAACCCAGACATCCCAACACTGAGCAGAACAGGGTCAGACAGAACAGAACACATGTTCAACGGAGCCAGCATGTATTCACTTTCGGTTAATTTTTCTACCGACCTAATCTACTGACAGATTATGTCGAATAAAAATCAATGCATGCTTCATGATTCACTTTACAGGTAAATGCTCTTCATCTCAAGGTCAACAGGTTTTTTGTTAGATACCTGATTCAAGGTCTGTGGTTAAAACGAGCAGACAAGATTTTCACATTTTTGTTAGTAAATACCTGTGAATTTTAAGCGTTAACGTGTCTTTAACAAGGAGGCTGCTGACGAGTGGCTAAATGAGACTTTCGAGGTTGTCGGGGACGTTAAACGTCATGAAACTGAACACAGAGCTCGTCTTTTCACCGGCTCGTCTTCACAGCCGGATTTTAGTTGCAAACTCCTCTATGATGTGCCTGCTCAGGCCTGTGAGAGCTGACCAATCAGAGCAGACTGGCAATTTTTTGAGAGGAGGACCTTAAAGAGACAAGCACTTAAACAGAGCGTTCAGAGGGTGAATAGAGGTGCTGCAGCGATGGACAGTACGAGACTTAATGAGCTTTAATGTTTCTTTTTAACATTAAAGCACGTAAACCTTTACATTTCAATTAAAATGACCCATTAAGACATAAAATGATGAGAGTTTCCTTCTACAGTGACTGAGATGAACGACCCGATGATTTGAGAGAGGGAGATTAAAAATACATGCAGTTAGTGTGCTCAGGGAATCTGCTGGTCCATCCATCCATCCGTCCATGTTTAACAGTTAAGCCATTTAATAAAGAAGATCAATTATTGCTGAGTTCTGTTGAGATTGAGCCGTTCGTCAACAATCCCAATAAATCCATGGAGGACCAGCGACCAATAGGCCGGCACCTTTTAAAACCAATAAAAAACAAATAAGAACACAGGGAAGAGAGAGAGAGAGAGAGAGACAGGATCTATCGGGGATGATTGGCTCGGGGGAACAAGGGCTGTAAAGTGTGTCGGCGTGTTTAACAGAGTCGCCGATGTTTCACAATGTTTCGGTGTGTTTCTCCAATCAATACGCAATTAAATTGGCTCATTTACCTCCCGACATTTAACAGAAGGAGACATTTGAACTCAACCCACACACACACACACACACACATTCCTTCTCTGGACCAGCGTCTTCCTATTATGCATGTTGCTTTCTATACTATCGCACTTCCAACAACATATACTTCCTGTACATTGTGTTGTGGACATAAATCAATGTCTCAGCTCTTGTCACATTTAATCAATGAGAGCTACGTCGTCTCTTTCTTTCTCCAGGACTCAGAGAAACACTCACACTGAGGGACTCGAGTGTGACAGCTCATTCCTCAGTGGACTGAAAGGAGTTGTAGGTATGAAACTTTGGTCACATGACATCAGGGTGTTTTATATGCGGTTCTCACTCTGATCTTCCACCTTTGACTCCTTCCTAGTTGTTGCTAGTTGTTCCTATCCAGGGTCTCATACAGAACACGGATGGATTCACACCTCCTGTGTTAGAGGGTTATACTTAAACCAGTCGTTCCCTCAGACTGGGTCACGGTCTCTGCAAGATTTGTGCGCCCGATCTGTAAATCATGAAGTCCTATAACGCAGAGAGGATGCTGTTCCTGGAGCACGTTGGACATCGCCTCGGTGCTAGCTGTTCAAACAAAGCTCGTCTGTGAATCGCTGCAGTGGTGGAGGTGTCTATCACTGATCGATATCAACAGATTGTCTCTGAATGACCAAATACATCCCCCTCACTCTGGTCACTCTTGGTCGGCTGCTTTGTCTGGTTTAATCAGAATGCTTGATTGGTGCAGAGCCGTGGTCGGGCCATACTGCACAAACATCACCGAGATGGGATCAATGAGTCATGCAGATAAGACCTTAATAACCACTAGGAGACAGATTTTGCATTTTGTCGCTCCTCCCCCGTTCATTTAGACTCAAATCTGTTCATATAGACTGCAATTAAACAACACAACTCCAGGCTCATAAAGCGAGAAGATTATCAAACTAATGAAGTCAAAACAAGGAGGAGATTACCTGGAAAGGTCACGACTGAAGAGGTTAGTGGAGGTCAGACAAATTAAAATTCATAGAAATCCATCAGAAACTTTGATAGAAATCTGATCTGAAGATGCTTCAGTTTACTTCTCAGGTGTTGGAAAGACGGTCAGAAATACAGACAAATGATGCTTCTTTCATATCTCAATATCACACCGGTAAGTATCAATCAAATGAAACATTATTACTTAAAAAAAAGCAGGATTCAAACATATTCACGTACTATAAATAATCAGCTTCAAAAAGCATCCACAAGGATGTGATTATCAGTTCTAGATGTTGTTTGATCGATAATTAAATGAAATAACAGCAAAATCAATGAGTGCCAGGCGTTCTATCACTCACCAGGATGTTAATTTAGATGCAAATCATGAGGAAGGGGAATAAATGCCACGGGGATCACTTCAATATGACAGAGACGACACCCACAGGTGACTGCAACAACAACAATACAAAATAAATTAAAAAAATGGGGGGGAAAAAAAATGGAGAGCCCAAAGAGGAGAGACGTTTGATGGATCATTTCTCATAAACTGGACCTCGAGTCAAGTAAGAAGAAGCGCAAAGAGCCGCGTGTCTGCAGGCAGACGGAGGGAATGAAAAAGAAAAGACAGGCGAGGAGGCGAGGACCAAGACGAGCGCAGAAAGAGGGGGAAATAAAGTGACAGGGCGAGGGAATAAGAGAAGAACTGATTTAAAAGAAACTGATTGAGTATGATGTCAAGAGAAATGTGACAACAGAAAATCCAAACAAATCGAGATGTGCTGTTTAAATGGAAGGTGGCGGTAACACGAGCACATCACGGAGAACAAGGAGAGTGAATATTTGTTGTATTTTAATTAGACTGAGCTGGTGCAACAGGTGTGACCGAGGAGAGGAAGCAAAGCTCTTTCCTCTCCCAGCCATTTACCTCCGTCACAAGCTGCCGCTCAGCTGAGCTTCCCCTTTCGTTTTTATTGTGTGACTTCAGTGCCGCAGCACGGCGGAGAAAAGACAGCAAACTACAGAGAACAATATGCAAATAGAAATGAATCATATAATAGTATGACAGACTCTGTCGACCTTAAATTAATTATCTTGAAAGAGAGCGAGAGAAAAAACGCGACGGATTCATTAAGTCAGGAATTCCGCAGCGATAATTGATTCAGCAACAGCGAGAAGATATTTTAGTTTCACAGCAAAATTCCACAGAATTATATTGATTTTTAGATCTGAATTTCAATTTCTGGCAAATCAGGTCGTTCTTCAACAGTAAAATCAAAAGCCATGTTTCCTTCAAACTGTCAGGAGAATATTGAGCAAATTTATTAAATAAAAAAAAGCCAATTAAGCTTGTTTCCATCTCCTGGTTTGAATAAACTAGACTAAGAAGTTGGTGGTAGACCGTCTAAGTCTTTTCCAAGAGCTCATCGCTTGTTGCCGAACACACAGTGATTCAACCATCCAATGAGAAAGTTCTGCCGTGGTTTACTCGTGACAACCAGCAAGAGAAGCATCTGTTTGTATTAAAACAACAATAGCTTTTCTATTATAGCATCAGTCATATCTGAACTGGAGAGTACATTTCATTGAAAGGAGAGTAAAGAGGTACATGGAGAGCTTTTCCTGATGGCGAGCTGTTTTTGCCTCCCGACTGACTTCAGTTAACGCTGAATCCCGCAAGGTCCGTGTCCGTGAGGTCCGTGTCCGGTCCGTGTCTGATCCACCACGGCAGCGTTACGTGAAGTCCATCGTTCGTCTAATCCTTCAGTTGCGAAAACCAACCTTTTGTCTGTTTGTTGTTGTGTTTATAACATACACATGTGATATTGCGATCGCACGTGATTCTGATTGGTTGAAGTTCAACCAATGTTGTTTTTGTGATACTGAACAGTTTGTAATGTAAAAAAAACACCGGTCAAATGACATGAAAGTCTTTCGTGTTGTAGCATTTCACACAACCAATTACCAACCAACTTAATCATAACTCAACCAGCAGAATATACAGCATGGTTGTGAAACCACATGATTGGCTAACAGCGCTGCAGATCGACTGGCAGACAACTGGACTGAATCATCTCTGTCGTTTTGTTCCTGTGAAATGGACGCAGATACCTGATGACATCATAATAAAAAACATTGGATTTAAATCCTAGATTAGGACATGAAGTGAGCACGGATTAGAGAAAGATCGAAGAGTAATAAAAAGGATCAGTTCGTCTGAATCCAATGAAAGAGAATGAGTCTCAATGGGAAGAGAGCAAGTAGGAAAAATGAGAAGGTGAATGAATGTGGATACAGAGAAACAGAGAGGGCTGCTGCAGTGGGGAGCAGACGGAGAACAATCACATAAGAGAGGTGCAAACACACTGAATAAAGAATGACTTGGATAGAAAGGAGAGAAAATATTGGTCCTATAAACTACGGAAGAGGAAGACAGGATGTGCAGACGATGAGATACGGTGAACGGGTTAAATGGAGGGAGACAGCGTGAATGACAGACAGGAAATTAAAGGTGTTGACAATCATATTAGGATTAATGAAACAGGTGGGGTGAAGCCTTTGGTGAGATTTTAATGAAAAGTTCCTTCAGATAAGCCTGAAGGTCATTTCAGGACGGAGGGCTCATTCTTATTCCAGTCAGAGAAGACGGACCAGGACCGCCGGCGCCTCCGCAGACGCTCGTTTGTTTAGCTGCGTATCACATGTATGTATTACACATCACATCAGCAGTCATACATGAGACTGAAGGCTCCTTCTGACCCGGTTTTCGTCCAGAAATAATGTTTTTTTCTTTTTTTCAAAGATAAATAATAAGTTCAAACTATTTTAATTTAATGACACGAACAGCTGCTGTTCTCTCGTGACATCAGCAGCTTGGCAAATGCTTCCTGCTCTGAGTATTATTATAGTTTTAGGAATGCATTTTTCACGCCTGTGCTGTTACATATGTATCAGAAGAAATGGACATTTTGTGGAGAAAAGGAAAATATGCCAAGACTAAACTCAAAATGTAAAATAGAATAAGCCTGTGACAGTTTTGGGGCTCCATTACACGAATATCATTTAATTTGTCCTGAGCTGTTAGTTGACTTTAATTTAACAGGAGTCAGGTTTGATTTAAATTAAAGAGGAGGTTCATGCTCAACCAACCACTCCTCCATGGGCCCCGACCCTCTCAGGGGTTTAGACTCATTGATAAACATGACACAGCCTCCAGCATCAGTACTGGATCATTCTACACGATGTCCATCTGTAATGTGACCGAGCAGAAATCCAACGATCCAAAACTTTAAAATGTTTTGAAACTGAAGACTGTGAATTTTATGAGAAGACGTCACTGAGTCATCCAACCTCTCCGACTCCGACCGATCGTTACACGCTCCCTGCAGTAACTCGTATTTGTTTCTCTATTTCAGGGGATTAATCAGGACGCGCTCCGTCTTTGAGGTGTAACTAACATCCGAATCATTGCTAAGATTTCAGATCTGCAGCCCGGGCTATGCGGTCGGGCGCGGATCCAATTATCGCCGTCTGGGCTGCGAGGCGACTTCACCTTCCAGTCCTGCCCTCCTCTGTTGTCGCAAAACAAATGACTCATTTTCTCAGCAGAAATTGATTATCGAGATTCACAGCAGCGAACGTCTGTCAGTGAAGTGTGATGGTGCCGATTAAAATCTGCTCGTCTGTCTATCGTGTGAGCAGAAGTGATGTCGAGGTTTTCGGTGACGGACGACAAACAAACGGATAACGTCAATCTGATGACAAGGAAGTCTGTACGGGAACCTCCCAGTTATATTTAAGTGAAGTACTTGAGTAAATATACTTAGTTACATTCCTGCTTTCAAAAACAAAATAAAAACCCAGATTTGTCTTGTAGGTTCAAATAAATGAAGACAGAAGCTGCTGCGTTTATTAAAACAACGAGGAAAAACAACACCAGCAACGCGACTCTTCAACGATGTGTTCAAGGGTTTTTAAATTTTTTTTTAAAACACTTAGATCAAATTAAAAAAAATAAAAACATAGATCAAATGCCATGCAGTGATTTGCTGATGGCAGTAAACTGTATGTCTTTCTTTGGTGTGTGTGTGTGTGAATGTTTAGGTAGGCGTCGGCCTCTACTTCACTTGCTTTGACACCTCCGGAACAAACACTGAGGGCGTTGATCTACACCGGTCTGTCAGGAGCCAACGAGCTCCACGAAGTCAGTGCTTTACACACACACACACACACACACACACACACACACACACACACGGTTGGTTTGTATATGTTTCTTCCTGTTACTCTGGTAAAGGTACACACAACGACTGCGCAGTATTTTTCCTCGACGTCTTGACATCTCAAGAAAAATTGCACCTGACCATGAAATGATGGACCGGTCCGTTTATAACTGCACCTGCAGCTGAAAGCACACTTAGAGGCAGCAGCTGCGAGCATATTCTATATTCACACATGAGAAAAACAAAATGAAAAGGGTTTGTAGGTGTCGTAGGTTTGTCCTGAGAACCTGCTGCAGCATGTTTCAGAATCACAATAATTGAGTCCAACACAGGCAGGAATCAACGGTTTTCATCCAACAGGCCGTCGCAGCTGAATCAGTGCTGAACCCAAGTGTTTTCCAGCAGTCCACTTCTTCGTTAAAGAGCCCCGAGCTTCCTCATGAGGCCGGCTTTGTTGCCAAACGCTTCAGAAGGAGAAGAGTTAACCAACCACAGTGACTTCAGCTAATTGACCACTGCTGTCAGATATGCAGCCAATTAAATTAATCACCTGGACTGAACTAAACACTTCTAATTAAGATTTTCTGTCAAGTTGCACAGCTTCTCCAACACTTCCAATGGATCCATGTTGGACTGTGTCCTCGTCTGGGATGATGATTTTGAACATACAGGCAAAACCCACCAAGAGTTCATACGATTGGTCTAATCCATTATGGTCCATTTACACACACAGCATGTCATTTTTCTTGTGGGAAGAGGAAATCCCCAGGGAAACTGGGAAATCCAGCGCTGCCGCCTATGACGACACAAATGTGCCGAGCCAATTGACACCACACAAGGCGAGAAAAAGCATGTTCAGATACTCACAAACGTGAGCAGCGGCAAGTCCAAGGTCCAGTCCTGGACCAAAGGACGATGCGAGCCCCCAAAGTTGTCACGACCCGACTCAAAAGCTGTGACAAAAGGAGATAAAGGCACCAAAATCAGTGGTCTGGGTGTGAGGGATGTTGGATGATTTAAGACGAAGGGGTCTTTATCAAAACTAAACAATAAGATATTATCTGAGTGCTGAGTGGGACGGCTCAGACGGAGCAGTCACTGCCCAGCTGTCCGGACAGAGCCTTCAGATATCTTCTAGAGGAATAAACACCCAGAGTCACATTGAATTCTGTTGCGATTTGGAGCAATTAACCAAGTGCTGCCTGGAGCTGCAGGGGAAATGTACCTTATTCATGAATGTAACGTTGCTAAGCCATGTCCACACGTACCGAAACTATCGTTTTTCTCCCCCGTCTTCCTCGGCGTCGTTTTAAGAATATTTGTGTCCAAATGGATCCACTGTAAATGACTCAACACGCTGTAGTTCATATTCCAGCCTATAGGTGGCGCTTTAAATCCACCAAAAATGGAGAAGAAGAGACAGAGCATGCGCATAAAGCCTGTGAGCTGTATACAAACAGACAGTAGAAGGAGAAACCGAACACAACAAGAAGAAGACGAAAATGGCTGGTTGGTTGTCCATAATCTTTTTTCGCTCAGCGTCGTGGCAGAGGAGCAGAATATTTTGCCCTAGTAACCCTGATAGGCTCAATATCTTCTGCAGCACCAACACAAGCGTGCAGTCCGCCATTGTTGTTGCTGCTGCTATGAGACATCGCGGGGTTAAGAGGTCGACGGCTAGAGGTCAAGAGGTGGGGCGATGGCGTCACCGATACGCAGAGTATGCAGATTTGCTGTCCACATGAGAACGCACAGGCGGAGTTTTTAGCATATTTACCGATACAGAAATAGAGCAGAGGCCACAGACATCTGGAACCTCTGGAGAAAAATATCACAGCAACATAACCTCGACATAAATCATCCAAACACTGAGCATCTGACTTTCCCTCGTGTGATTTGTTGATGTTTCCGTATTGCAGCATACGGTTTGCCAGTCAGCTGTTTACTGTCGTGCGTATGCACAGCTGTATCTCTTGGCACGCTGACGAGCTTCGTAATATTGAATTTATATCGACAAATAAGCTTGTAACTGGTCAGCCAGCAAATCCATTACGGTGTTCTACCGAGAGCAGCTGCAGGCTGATGATCGATACGGAGCCCGAGCGCTGCGGTCACGTGCATCTAATGTACGTACGCAGCAAATTATGAACAATCATCACAAACGAGCCGTGGGACTGTATGTATCCTCTCTCTCGCTCTCAGCGCTCTGTGGGAGGATGCTGTTTTTGTTTCCTCGTCCATTATCTCTGTGTGTATAGAAAGCACTCATGTACGGCTCTAACCAATTGTACAGATTTGACCTGCAACTGGAGTTAGGATCCTCACAGAGAGCAGCGTAACACCAGAGTCACCGAGAGCTGCTGCGAGCTACCGTTAGCTGATCAGCTCCTGGCTCAGCTAGCTGTGCAGCCGACACCTCTGATTTCAGGCGGGTTAGAAACCTTTTCGGTGAGTTTTATTTTGTTTCTGTTGAGTTTTTACGATGAGTTAATGAGACAATTATACGCTTCTGTTGTTCAGTAAAAGAGAAACTTAAATTTAAAAGGTGCATGGTTGTATTTTGTTTTTTGGAAAGTGCAATTGATGTATTTCCTTTGTTGATATTTTGTGAGTAGCTTTTGTCACCTTTATACACAAGGTAGGATGGGTCGTGGATAGCTGGTTAGCATGCTAAGTCTGCAATACAGTACATAGACACTCCTGTTGTTTCTTTACAGTATTTTGAAAATGGCAGGTCACTGTTTGCAAGTTTGAAACAAAAATGACCGACCGACTCTGTCGGCCTCTGAGCCAAACTGTGAAAAATCTCAAAGTTATTCTCTCAGCTATTGTAGATATTTCCACAGACGTCACTTTCAACAGTTTTTTAATTGGAAATACTTCCTACAGAAGAAACACACTGGTCCACATGGAAAATTGTTAACAGGGCGCTCCACGTATTGTCTGGAAAGACACATTGCTGCTGAACTTTTTTAAAAGCTACAAGCTAAATTACATTTGCTGTCTCAAAAGCTCAAATAAAACCACAGCCATTTTAAATGGAAAATGTATAAATACTGCATTTTATATATCCTCGACATTCTCAGTGCTGTTTGCATTTGCATGAACCAGGTGCACGTATCTCACCTTTCATCTCCACTTCTACCGATAATAACAGCAGGAGTGGAAATGTTTTATTCAGTGAAGAGCACCACGAAAAAAAGCCGACGAGCGCTGCTCACCTGTTCTCTTATTCCTCCTACAGACCTGAGGAATCTTCTCAACAGGCGATCCTTGAACTTCTTGCAGCTCACTTTTAAAAGCACCAGCTGTAACCGCTGACTTTATTCCTCTTACGCTCGACGTCTATCTACTGAAACCTCGTCTTTATGTACTTTCTATCTAAATGTGAGAGGCCTTCGCATGAAACCACAACACCTTGGTTCGATGTGACAAAGTTAAGAGGATGGTTGTGCAGCAATTAAGAAGCTCCTTTGACCTCCGTCAACATTAACAAGGCGAGCCGGGCTGCATGGTCGATGTGGAGGCATGTGAATAAGGCTGACTGTGGCGTCTCCTCCTGTGTTACAGTCAGATACGTTATTGATTTCCTGAAATTGTATATATTGAGCAAATCCTTTTGGTTGTTTATCTTTTGTTATTGTCTTAAAGTTCAGTATATCGGCCCGTTTTCTTCCTCGCTGTATGACGATAACATTTGCGATCCATCTATGTGTGGCGCGGATAACGAGCAGTGGGAAGAGAAGATGTGAGGCTTGTGACCTGAATGCTGATCGCACCCGGACAAGGCGGGACAAATGTGGGTGGCAAGTGTGAAAGAGCATCATCACCATCGCCGAGGTGCCCTTGAGCAAGGTCTTCAACCCTCAAACTACTCCAGTGGAGCTGTTCAAGCATGTCACATCAGGCCGTGGTCGTCTGGGGCAGTTTCCAAGTTGTGAATCTGCGCGAACCTCCTATTCCTGAAATAGAGAAAGTTGCCCTCAGTGATACTTCGCTGGCTTTGACTTTGACTTCCAACCCCAGCAGAGACCATCAAAGTGCCGCTGTTGTTGTAAGGAATATGAATATTTTATACTGTATTGAATATTTTTAGGTGTAAGGGAGAAACATTGATGCAAAAATCTTCCAAAAAGATTCTCAGTACCTGGAAAAAGTTCCTGTTGTAGAAGCAGTGCATCACACACACACACACACACACACACACACACCTGTATCAGACATGTTGTTGTTGTCTGTATCTTCGGTGATCCTTGAAAGGTTTTATTTTGAACTTGAATCAGGAGTCTGAGGACAGAAGGAGTCGTACACTGCACACACTGCAGAGCCCGCTGAGGAAAGATGATTTGTGATTTGGAGCTGTATACAGAGAAGTTACTCGACATGTTAAATGTAAAAAAACAGCAGCATTAGTCTTTTGTTCTGACATTTAAAGTGAACTCTGTAAACTCTAAAGCAACGTGTCGTCACTGACAGAGAACAGTTTGCACCACTAAGAGGTGGAAAACATAAACAGAGTCTGATGGGATGTGAACACTAATCTTTGGTGTTGTGCGTTTTAACACGTCCTCACAGCTCAGTGACTGAGTAGGTCGATGCCGGTGACTCCTTAAACAACATGACGGTATAAAATAAGTACGTTATATATGTAACTTCAGTAACAAATGGACCTACAACTTTATGTATGTCACTTACATAACATACTTGACGTAACCTCGCTTTGATATGATGTCAGCAGGTAACGTTTCTACCAAACATGGCATCTTACATTCATATTATATGCTAGTCAGCTGACTTTCACTTCCGGAGGAGACATCGACTGCATTTGCTGTTTTCGTGGTGAACAAAACAGGGTCGGCTTTTTTAAAGGTGCCATACATAAGAACCTTTGTTCAAAACATTAAAAAAAATGACTAAAAACATCAACAGAATGTGAAGAAATAACAGTTTTGATGTTTTGTGTTGAAGTTAGCATGCTAACCAGCTAGCCCCGGGGTTGAAAACCTCTTCCCGCCAGCACCACACAGCTCCCGTGTTAGCCGTATAAACTGTAAGGCTGCGTCCGAAATTCCATACTAACATGCTATTGAGTATGCTAAAACAGTATGTTAGATTTTTTAGTATGTCCGAAACCTTAGTATGCACCTAATAGTACGTGAGGTGCATACTATTTCCGGTAAATATTACAGTATGCAAGCACTGGACACTACGCTGGCATAAATATCCCACAATGCAATGCAGCGGTGACGACAACAAAAACACAACGGAGAACTGCAGCTTAAATGCAGCTCTGGTGTAACGTCTAACGTTATAACGCTTCAATTTAAGTTTCTAACGTTACCCGTTTAATGAACGCTAGCTCCTTAATTAACTCAGTTAACATTATAACCACAATAGTGTGATATTATAAGCGAAACCTTATACTTAAGTAAAAATAAAACATGTTTTACACAAGTATTATTGCAGATTGCCGGTAAAGGCGAGGTTGACACGGGTTACCACGGTTACGCATGTCCAATCCAACCGGCAGGAAGTGCGTCACTTCTGCGCTAAGCAGTGCGTCTGAAAAGATGCATACAACAGTTATTCACTCAAAAGTATGTTGAACGATAGTACACACATTGAGTATGTAGTGTATAGTGCGGAATTTCGGACGCAACCTAACACTCCACTGGTAGACTGGCTAGCTGCACGGCCAGCTAAGCTAACAAGCTCGTAGTAGCTACAGTAATGGACGTATACAATAATGCAGTTAGCAGTAGTTAGCTGGTGGGAGTATGAATTGAAGGATGCCAGTTCTTACGCACGGCACCTGAACCGAAGCGAAGGCTCTGTTGCCTGACGATAAGAGCTTCAGATCATTTCTTGGATACGACATGTTAAAAAAAATCCACCTGGTAAAAGATGAATAAACTAAATGTCGCAGGAAATAAATAATGTATAAAGCTTCCCCAGTTTCATCCAGACTCCCCACAGGGAGCGTTGTGTATTTCCCGAGGCCAAATTGGAAGCTCTGGCATGCTAACTGAGAGGAACACAGAGTGCTGCATCTTTCTGCCAATCACTTCAATCAACACGGCGGAAATGAGAAATAACTGGCAGTGTTTCCATCTGATCCGTGTGGAGCAGAGGGGCAGGTAGCGTCGCTGCACAACGGTTTTAAATATTCGGTCTTTATTCCCGAGGCGAAACAAGGTTAAGAAACGAGCCTCTGTTCATTTATCTTCCAGCAGACAGCCGGCAATGCTACGTCGCTGGCCTGGATGCACTAACAAGTTGATTAATGGCTGTGGTGGCGGGGTCCAAACTTTTCTCTCCCCGGCCTTCCTCTCCATCCTCCATCTGCCAGCGACAATCGACTCCCTGTGAAAGAAAGTTATCTCGCGGTGGCAAACAAGGCGACGTGCTGCTGCATTCAGCGCCAACACAAAAGGGCAGCGACGGATCGTTACAGGGGATGGTACCGATGTACTCTTTTGCTCAAGGACCTGCGACGAGAAACGGACACATTGTGAGCTACGTCCTGAATCAACCCTCTGCTTCTCTTCAGTGTCACACAAACAAATGTTGTTGCTTTTCTTTTCACATTGTTGTGGATCGAGGAGATCTCTGAATCACAGCACAAATGATCACAAGAGAAGCTGGTGTCCTTGTTTTTTCTGATTCTACCTTTAAATACACTGTCAATAAACAAATGAGCTTTTCTTCAAGGAGCATTAAAACGTCTTTGAACGTACAATAAGAATCAACACTTTCACATAAAAATGTTTCTAGGAAATTAAAATAACCTGTCAGAAAATACAAAGTCAAAACATCTTGGTACATTTGGCACTAAGTTTTTTGCTCCAATGAGAATCTTGCTTGCAGATGTTGAGATGTCTTCAGTCCGCTGTGAGCATCACGGATCACGTGACCGACTTCAAAGTTCAAATTTTGCCAAGAGGTGGCTCGGAACATAAAAAAGCATTCGGAAAACCTGTTCGTATCTTTTTAAATTCCCTCACTTCTGTTTTTCTCGTCACCCATTGATTCATAAAAGAGAAAAACACGACAGGAATCTCCCTGAACCCTGAACCTCCGAACAATTACAGTGTATGTACCCAGAAAGACATCTACGAGCAGCTCATAAACATTTTCAGTTCACGTACAAGACGACCTTCCTCTGCGCTCTTATTCTGAAGTGCAGCGTCCTGCTGTACAGCAGCCTCTCCTCACATGCTGTACTTTCCCGTCTGTTGGGCAGCTCGCTCTGCAGAACCGCTTTATGTGCGCTGCTACCTTGCCCAAGGATATTTTCTCATTTTCACGGAGCAGCTATGCAAAGTACTTTCTGTACAGCTCTCAAAGTGCATTTTGGAGGATTGTGGTTCCTGCTAGCTAGAAATCCACAACTACAGATAACTTTCATTAATAAAAAAAACCTTCCAAGATACAAGATAGAATTGAAAACTGATCAACACATTAGGGTTTAACGTATCTCCTGGACGACTCCCTGTGGTTTCATAAATTCTGTCGACATGAGGGTGAGCCGATACTGACTGAATTTAATTTTTTTGGTGAACTGTGACTTTACACTTCCCGACCTGGCCTGGTTCATTCTTACACGTCGAGTGGAAAAAAAAAAGATCTCAGACGGGCTCCCTGAGGCTCGGAGCCTGATAACCGTGTTTCCCTTTCATCCCAGCTGTAAATCAGCTCCCGATTGATTCAGAAGCTACAGTGAAAAGCAGCAGGGCTCCTGGTCCTGAAGACGAGGGGTGAGGAGGATTAATGGGCAGAGAGATGGAGGAGCAGGGGCAGAATCGAAGGTGAGAACAGAACCGGGGAGCAATTTAAAGATAAGAGCTGACAGCGGAGAGACGTTTCCTCCCGTTTCTGATGTACAACTACAATCATCTGTAAAAGGTATCAATCCAGTTTCCACTCAGCTTCAGTAGGAGATAGAAATCAAATCAGCTCTTTGTGAGTGAATTCAGTGTCTGTGGAACAGTCATGTTAATTATAACGTTAATCTTCACTCAGAGCGTCGTGTTAAATTGGATTACGTCTCTTAAAGTAATTTTATGGATATGATTATGCAGAGTACAGTAAAGTAGCGTCAGCATCAATGGAGGCTGTCGTCTGAAGTCTTCCATCCACGCTGGAACTAATTGGTGCTCTAAACTGACTTTTGCTGTGTTTCCCAAATTAATAATTCATAAACACGTCCGTCACAAATTAACACGGCGTTTAAACAAACGAGTGATGCAGCTGAGAGCTCTGATTAAATCAGAAACGAGTGGACAGTGACTGGAATTTGTTTTACTGCGAGTTTCTAGTTTCAGCATTTTATTTTTGTTGTCTTACAGAGCCGCGGACCAGAGTTCAGTCTGCAGGATCGACCGGCCTCCGGAGGTAAAGGTTCACCTGAACCACCTCCGTGTGATCACAAATAAATAAATACGTTTCCAGGCAGTGTTTGGTTTGACTGTTCTGTAGAAACATGGCGGTACAACTCCTCCCATCGGGTCCAGATCAGAGCGATGCTGCAGGTGTTTATTCCTTCAGCGGCTCTACAAGCGACTCTCCTCCAGAGGCGAGCAGCTGAGAGACTCTGAACACTTTAAAGTCACTGTGTCACTTTGTCTCGCTGCTGTATCGAAGGCAACTGGACCCGTTTCAGTTTCTTGGAGACGTTTCACTTCTAACTCAAGAGGCTTCTTCAGCTCTAACTCACCGGACGGGAGCTGCACGCTACCCTATTTGACCATTTGTATCATATTTGATACGCAAGTTTCTGAGACCTCTATCTTGACAACATAATCAATACTTTCCTTAAAAACCTGTTGTATATCACCTGATACCTGTATTCTGCCCACTAGTGGATAATCATTCCACTGCAGGCAGTGGAAGGACTTTTTTTGGCTTTTTCAAAATGGCCGCTGTCATTAAATCATTTTCACACTTTTTTCAGGAAAATCTTTGCTAATTTTCAAGAAGTTACAGTAGGAATAACATTTATATTGTTACTAATTTTTTAATGTAAATATGTTATGTATTGAATCAATGCATAATTACTCAGTGATTCATTATATATATTACAGTTAAACTGTGTTAAAAATGTGTGTATCAAATTTGATACTGCAGGTATTTATCTCTGGATGGTCATGTCACATTTTTGTCAGGTAATCGACATCAATCCTACCACAATACAACCACACACTATTTTGCAAGCAGTGCACCAGCAATCACCTCTCACATGCCTACTGTGAAGGTGTAAGGTGCATCTTTGCCCGAACAAGGACCGAAACTGTTCTTGTGCCGACCACAAAGTGAAAAAAAATGGCTGTGAAAAGTTTTATGTATTAAAAAACAATGAGAGAAACTGCCTAAGATGTTCTATATTTTCAAAATGTTATTTGCACAATTTGATTTGTATCTAAAATCAACATTGTTGTGAGCAAAAAGTTGCCAAAAACGCCCAATGTATCGAATGTGATACAAAAAATATCTCCTAAACAAAATGATATAGAAAAAAAATTTGAACTGATTTCATTAAAAGGTTTCATAAACATCTCAGTTCCAAAAAATTGGAATTTTCTGACAATGTTTTGATGGGTCAGGCTTTACAGGGTTAAACTCTGTGTGGGAGTGTCCTTACAGCGTCGTGGGTCGCTAAGTCTATCTGAGCCCCGGTGTGAATGGTTGCTCAGCTGTTTGGGGAGGAAACTCAGTACAGCACTGAAGGTGGGTGATAAATAATGTCTTAGGCCTCCTCCGCTGTTAAAAGACGGTGTGGCTTCAGTTTCAGTTTTAGTGAGTAGATGAAGTAGAGAACAGAAAGGGAAATCCATGCAAAGAAAAACGCAGAAGACAGAAGAGAAAGAACGATGGTTTAAAGAATGAAAGGAACATCAAACATGAGATACGGGACATCGCAGGTGTCGATGGAGCTCGATAGTGTGTTTGCTGAAGTCGATCCCCGGGTGAGGCGATCGAGAGGTGACGGCGTGAAGAGGGAAAAAAAGAAAAGAACGAGGAAAGACTGAAGAGGAGGCCACAGCTGTGGAGGAACAAGTGTCATGTGGAGTTCCTCCTCCTGGCTCTCAGGGTGGAGAGACGTCTCCATGAGGACGCTCGTGACGTCCACCTGACAGGAGGAGACCAGATATCTGTCTGCTGCTCTTCAGGTTTACGAGAGACACTTCAACAGCTGCAGGTGCTGCAGAGGTCCAGGTGGGACACAAACACACAGCTGCGTTCAGTTCATAACACCAGAGAAAACAAAGGGATTTTATTTTTCATGTTGAGGAAATATTAATAATTCAAAGTTAACAGTAGACCGCGCAGCATCAGCGCCCGACAGCTGCTCCACAGTGCAGGTTTTGGATTTGAGAGCAGCGTACTTTGAGACGATCACCGCCCACAGCATCTTTCCACCATCAGCCTCAGGAAGGCGAGGAAGAGAGCCGATAATCCAGTTTAGGTTTCTAAGGCTGCTCCTGGCTGACGCCCGGTCGCAGGGAAATGAAATTGCACGCAGATAACGAGCACTCGACGAGCACCGTACTCCTGCAGGACGTGAGGAGACTCTGTGTTCACATCCATTATTGTTGCTGCTCAAACGTATTCAAAGTGGACAGAAAATGTTTCCAGACATCCAACCTTTAAAAAAACATTTAATCCCCGCTGCTGCTGGACAGGTGCTCCAGGTGGGCCGAGTTTCTTCTTGTCCACCGTCACTTCACACTCTCCATATCGGTGATACTAAACTCATGACTGAGCAGGAGACGTCTTTTAAAGTCTCTGCCGTCAACTCTCATCGTCTATCTGCGTCTCAGCGGTTTGACATTTCTTTCTCACCTTCGGAAATCTGCTTTACTTTAAGGTTTCGTCACTTCCAGCTGTTTCAGGAGTCACGTGAAGTTTCTGCTGGTGATTTTGTTGCTTCCTGCTTCATAGTAAAAACCTTTAAATGACATAAATGTAAAGTAAAGGCTTTGTGTTGGTCGTGGATTCAGCACAGCTTTGTGAGCGGAGATTCTTTAATAACACTGCAGAGAGAAAGTGTGTATGAAATAAATAACTTTATCTATGGAAACACGGAAACAAACTTTAATTTTGTTACGTAACCCCATGTTGATTAAAGACAAATAAATCAGCTGGATGCCTCCATATTTGCATTTTCCGTCTGTGTTTGCTGCTGATCTAATCTGCACAAAAATAATTGGATGAAAAAGCTCATCTGCCTCTCATCCATTCATCAGCTCTCATTTATTTTTAACAACCACTCAAGCTTGACTTTTTTTGTTTCTTGTTTTTTTCTCATCTCTCCGACTGTTTCCCTTTTATCTAAGTGTCATCATCCATCCACGCTCTCTCTCAGAGGGTTCCTTTGTTTCGCCTTCGTCGGTCCTCTCGCTCCCGCGGCTCTTATCAGGCGCAGCGACGCACCTGAGAGCTCTTCACACTGCGGAGGAGAGGCTCCATCAGGCCTCTGCACACAAACACCATCATCAACAGTGCTTCCAAATATCCAATGAAAGACTGCAGGAACTCCATCAAACACAGACACTGATGCACCTTCACACTCCCAAATGAACTATTGTCCCGAAGCTTTTGTTTCACACTCGTCCTGCACAGCCAGATCTCCTCAGCGCCGCGTCAGAAAGCGGGTGTTTAATCCACGTGCGTGTCTCTGAGGTGTCTGACTCCGGCTCTGCCGAACACCAGGATGCAAAACCCGGCTGTCATGACGGCGTACCACGTTAACACGGTCTTGACGGCTATCGGGAAGTCGGGATGTGACGTCACTGACTGTCCTCGGCCCAGACGGAGGTAGACCAGCAGGCGTATCTCAGCGGCCTGTCGGCCCTGCAGCCAGCAGTAGTAGATGCCTAATTAACAAAATCAGATATTTTAATCACACTAAACAACTTGGAGAAAACAGGAGGTGTAAACTCTCCTAGCAACATATCACAGATGATGTATCTGACGGCTTGTAAACAGAGGCAGGTAAACAGAACACCACCTGAAGGCCGGCAGCGTCATGAAATATGAATGGAGATCGATAAACATGCATTTTTCAGGAGGCTCGTCCCGGCTGATTGCATTACAGTTTTTGGTACCTGAGTCCTGAATCTTTGCAGGGTTAAACAGCAGGTGGTGTCCAGTGTCTATCAGCAGCCGGGGGGGCGAGGCGCCGAGGGTCCGACCTGTCGCGTGTTCGTATCGGTAGATGGGTTCGGATTCTCGGTCCCAGGCCACGGCCATGTTGGCTCGAGCCCCAGGACAGCCCAGGGTCAGGACACGGTCCGCAGGGTGGCTCAGGTAAAACACTGGTACCTCTGCTGGCATGGAGGCAGAACTACAACACAGAAACAACCTTTTATATACCACGTCTCCACAGGGCACCTTACCTGTCGGTCATACCAGTGCACCTGTAGCTACCTCGTCTCAGCACTTACTTGTACCCAAGAAATGCCATCAGAGAAAGGATGCTGGAGGGTCGGGGGGCTGGAGGCGGACAGACCACTTGACAGCTTCTGACCTCCAGCTTGGCTCCAACTCTGCTTCGCTTCAGTTTCCCAAACGCCCGTGGCACCGCCCCCGAGCCGCACGAAGCCACCGTCTGATTGGCCCGTCTGTAGCGTACATGCAGGAAGTGGGAGTGGACGTAGCAGAGGCCGACGCGAACCTGCTCTCCCGGGACTCCACAGCGGTCGCAGACTGACCAGGGCCGGAAGCTGGTGAAGACCCGGTACAGCGGCCGAGCAGAGCCGAGTCTTCTTCTGTTCCTTTTCTCGCTCGTTGTTTCTGGAGCGAGCCTGGAGGCACGAAATCAGAATATGAGTCACTCTCTCTCTGTGAGTGCCGGTGCTCGTTTGCTTAATGCAAATGTACAGTAGAGTAACGCGGCTGCTCGGGGCGGATCAACCGGTCAAACACGCTTTGCTGGTGGAGAACAGAATCTCAAACAACCACAACTGCTGATGGAAATCTAGCTGACGTAACTCAGGAACAAACATTCAGCCACAGGGTAACGATCTAGTTCCACATCCTGTTCAGTGTCACATGCCTCACTGACCGGCTGCTGAAAGTCAAAGCAACAGGTGATCTAATAACACACACTTTAAAATCTATTGTTGGAAACGTGGTTAACAATTTAACCAAATGTCTAACAAAGATTGGGACATTTCAAAGATGTACATGAATACATTGATACAGACAAACTGACGGATTCCTTCCTTTAGTTAGATTTTCATCCAAAAGTTAATAATCCTTTATTATCTCTGGCTTTCACCCAACAGCGTGAACATGTGCGAGGTAACGTGACTCATTCAGCAATGAACAAAATTAAAATGATTAAAAAAGTGATGATGGGACGTCTCCTAACACAGAACTGACTACGAGACATTTATCATCATTATTGGTGTCAAAGCCTGGCGGCCGTAACGTCCGACTGGTCTGTACTCGTCACCTCGGAGTGAAGCTGAGCGTACGCGCCTCCTGGATGTCCAGGTCGTAACCGTAGAAGAAGTCTTTGTGGGCGGAGCCGCAGATGTAGACGCCGGAGTCGTCGGCGCCGGCCCTGAAGATCAGCAGGCTGAAGAGGCGGATGGCGAATCGGCTCTGCAGGCCGGCGCTGTGAGGGACACGCCTGGGGTCCAGAAGCTTGTTGCCATGGTGATCGGTCAGGGCTCTGGTCTCCCCGGAGCCGCCCAGATGTTTCCGAAAGAACCACACCACTGATTGGACCTGAGGCGCACAGGGAACGTAATGACCAAAATATATCTGCCGCGAGTCGATAATGCTGTTCGGCTGATAAATACCACAGACTCAAATTACTTCAGCAGATGCTGAAGATTAAAGTGTCTCATTCCGTCTCGGAGGCCAAATACACAAGAGATTGTCTCTCTTCGGCTCTGTGTCGAACAGCAGCCTTTAACTCTGCTTGATTTCTTCCTTTGTCTGCTACAGTTCCTACTTCTCCGTACTAGAGGCTGAAGATTGCAGCGCGATAATAACCTTCAGCCATTTACACAGCTGCTGTTATACAAAGAAGAGAGGAGAGGATGTGTTTCCTTGCACTGTCGATTTGTTTCTGACAGGTGTCATAGGTCACAGGTGAGAAGGCTGCCGAGCCAGTGAGCTCAGTTTGAGACTGTGATTCAACATCTGTAAACCTGACACCTCTGGATAGTTTTTAAAAAGACTTCCAGACATGTTTGTGTGAACAAACCAAGTATTTAAAGCGAAATCTTAATCTTCTGCTGATCCTAACAAAGTGGTTTTTGTGCCTAAACTTACGTCCAAGGTCGACATTTGTACCAAATGTAGCACATGACGTTCACATCATGTGATTATCATAATTGTCTCCATCCATGATCAACACAAACACAGATCCATAAAACAGCTGCACGTTGGTGCTGTTACCTGGTGAGGTTTGCAGTGACAGGGCAGCTCCAAAGTGACTCCAGCCAAGTAGGCAGCGTTAGTGAAGGTGAGGAAGGCAGGACAGGCTGTCGTAGCAAACACATCCTGCTTCACCTCCGGAGCCTCGTAGCTCCTCACCTCAGGGCGCAGGACGAGGAGGACGAGGAGGATGAAAGAGGCGTCACACATCTTCTGTAAAAGTCACAACTTGAGTAAATATTTGTGCTCGTCAGAGGAATCAGAGGAGCGTTCGCTCTGACTCATTTCACATCCGAAGAATGAAACTTACTTTCAAAACACAACAGGTTTGATGGAATCTGATGAGCTCACCGAGGACCGTCTTCAGTTGTCAACACAAACATTTTGTCGAGTCTGAACCCGATCTTATTCCTGTTTACTGACAAACTCATGTTTATGTGTGTGTGTGTGTGTGTCCTCTGGTACCTCGTGTGTTTGGAGGACTCAGTTCTATCTTCCTTCCTCCCTCTCGGTGAAGTTTAACAGCTTTTAGCTCCTCCAACACGTCCTCCAGCAGTTTTTAATCGTGTTGTGCTGTTTATTTTGTAAATATATACACAAACTGGGGTTGCTATGGTAACAACATGTGGTTCCACCGGCCATATTTCAAAATAAAATGTAACCCTTGCAGTCGTGATTAGTTTCTGTGCGATCATACGAGATATTACAGCCATGATTCAGGCTTTATTAGAAAAGGTGCAGTTTTGTTTCAGACTGCTGGACAGAGGGAGACGTGTTTTAACTCGGGTTGGTCCAACATTGTAATTTACATTGAATATCTTGCAGGATGGAGAAGTATCGTAGAGTGAAAGTCTCTCAGCATCTTCCTACACTAATTAGAGGACGTCGTGACTGATGACAGCTAACATGATGTCATCAGTCACGACATTTTCCATGCCAACATCCCGAAGAAGATGAAAATCACACGTGCTGTACATCACTGTCACTTTGGCATGCTGATGATAGAGTTTATTTAAGGCAAGCTTAACCAGAGCAGCCTAACCAAGACTAATCAAGCCTGCCAGCGGATAATTCTGCAGAATCCCAGTTTCAGGTTATAGGTTATTCAAATTAAACCGTGTAAGACAACTAAAGTCTGAAACACACCGGGCCAACCGTTGGCCGTCTGAAGCGTTTGGGGAGACTCAAACAAATCTGTTCGGTGTGTTCAGCTGCGTTGGAAGCTTTTGGAACCGCACGGACAGCGTCTGCTCCGAACGTTGGCTGTTGGCCGTCTGAGCCGTTGGATTCTCTGATTGGTTGTCTGCTAGCTGTATGACCATTTTGAATGGTGGTGTGCTAGCGAATCAGCGCGGTGTGTGGGAGGGGCGGAATACCGTGTGCGCCACTGAACTCTGTGGTGTGCGCTTTGTTTTTCTGTGCACTCCATTCCATCATTTCCTGTTTTCATGTTTTGGATCACCGGCAGGATAGCAGCACCACCCCATCTCGCTCAAGTGCAGAACGTACACACTGCTGTGGAGTCGAAGCGGAGTGTTCAATGCAACTTTTCTGCCGAACGGGTCAGACGAGAGGCAACAGAGCTGGCCGATGGTTTGAGTCTGGGCAGTGTGTGTGTGGGGGCCTTAAAACTAACAGTCAGAAAAACAGTGTGACGCTCCCTGTCTCTTCAGTGCAGATGTCTCAGTCTGAACCGGGCTTTAAAAGGACAGACAGTACCGTGTTGATCGTTAGACACAAGTGTGTTACATCCTGACACCATAATCACCAACATCCCTTTTCACTGCAGCACACTAAACCTGCTGCACCGCTCCAGAAAAATATCTGCCTCAGGAAAAAGATTCAGCGCGGTTGCAGCGATGAGGAGCTGCACACAGCTTCGTTATCCGCGCCTCAGGGTTTGTTGGTGTGAGGTGAGCAAGCGCTTCGTACACTTAATTCATCCTGCACCTCGTCACAGCGCCGCTGCGGGCGCTTTTTGCTGTAATATTGTAAAGTAGAAATAAATGAGTGCAACGATGCGACTCCCTGCTGAGCTGCAGGTCCGTGTGTCACCGGGCTGAACGCCAACACGCCGCTGACCACCTTCACCGCCCGCAGACATAAAAACAAGACTGGGATGATGTAAGCTGGCAGCCGAGGCTGAAGGCCCGCACTGAAGGATGAGTTCACTCTGTGTGTGTGTGTGTGTGTGTGTGTGTGTGTGTGTGTGTGTGTGTGTGGTCGAGCAGTTTGAGGGTTGATTTTGGGAACAATACAGAAGGTGTCCGGACATCAGGATGACTAACTGTGTTCAGAGGGGTAAACACTTCAGATGACACATCACTGGTTTCCATTAACAACGTGGAGTTTAGCTCATGTTTAAAACAACACATATTAATTTTGGGCCAGCTGCATTATGGGAACTGAGTCGGACCTGTCTGTTTTTTGACGAACAAATGCTTCTTACACCAGCATTGGTTTTCTTATTATTTGATTTTAACTGGCCAAAAAAACAAAACAAATACAAGAGTCGCACATTAGCACAAAAAAACGGAGTGAGAACATGAATGTCTTATTTTGAAACTTTGTGTTTGTTTAGGTTGTATGTTTTATTCCTCTCTCACTCTTCACAGTGCTTATAATCTGCTCTCAGGTGAGGAAAACATCATGGTTCGTCGTTTGTCACCAAGGTCACAGATGGAGACGGTCTGACCTCTGGCTACATCATGTAATATCTCCAGGCGCGGCGGTGTGACTTGAACTGCAGCCGGCTGATTGCCATCCTTGTTGGTTTGTAACAACTGATGTTCGCCTGACGCTGCCTGCATGTTGTGTTGTTGCATAATCACGTGTTTGCATCACAACATCAAAACACACTAAAAGTTAGCAAACCAGGTCACGCCACATTCACATGTTTATCTGTCGCAGGCTGCGTGCCATGTGGACTCTTCTACGAAACATCGCATTCACATCACGTGTTTATGACCTGATGTTGATATCGGGAGGTGCAGGACCTACAGGTGACAAGGCTGCCGAGCCAGTGAGCTCAGTTTGAGACTGTGACAAGTCTGGACAATTTACAGGCATGTTTGTGAGACAGAAAACAAGTATTTTAAGCAAAAATTGTAATCCTCTCCTGATCCTAACTGAGTGGTTTTGGTGCCTAAACCTGACGGGACCATAAGCACAGTGTAGTCTGTGTTTTCTGCCGATTGTGTTGACGGAGAACGAATGTGTAACCATAAAACAGTTTTTCACAAATGTCTCGTATTTATCTAATGTGGTATTTTATAAAAGCTGCTCATCTTCAACCGCTCGGAATTCGTAAACACATTTAATCGTAATCTTGCATCGACTGTTTGTCCTGGAGAAGTGACACATGTGTTTGTCCTCTTTCTTGAAACAGTCTGATCATTTTTGTTCATATTTCATGCCTACTTTGGCGAACAAAAGGCTTGTTGTTGGTGTATTTTGTGCGCCACTGTACCGCATGATTACTGCTGCACTCACTTACCTGCTGGGAAGAAAACAGGACGCACGTCTTTCAGCTCTTACTAGGACTTTTTCTTTCCCTGTAAACATGAAGTAGCTTGTGTCTCATCTGAGGACAGTGGATTGAATTACACAAATGCCCTGGTGAGGATAAACCAATTGTTAACGCCTCTTACAGGTCTTTGAAGAAATGGGGACAAAATGTTCTCACTTTCAAGAAATGTCACTTGGAGTGCTGTTTCTTCTCCTCTGCTGTCACACGTCTTTGTCCTTCCTGTCCGTTAGCCGTGGTCTCAGTGGAAACATCATGTACCTTCCACGCTGAGGCGACGCGCACGACAACCTTGACGTCTCATCCCGACATCACATTAAATGAATCCTCCGCTCTGTCCAAACTGCACATCCAGCCTGCCGATTTAGCTCCGGGTATTTTTAAACACGCAACCTTTTCTTAATCGTTTTCATCGTCTGTCCTCGCCTCCATCTCCTCCTCCAGCTCCTCCTCCAGCTCCTCCTCCTCCTCCATTTATTGACTGATCTAATAGCGTCCACTCTGAGGCTGGATGTTGACCACCACACAGTTTATCCCCTGTCACTATCACTCCTCCTCCACCTCTCATGAAAGCTTCCATTAAATGCTCGGCGTCACTTAAACATCTCCTGGTCATCTCGGGTAACGAAACATTTGGAAATGTCTGAAACAACACAGTGAGCCTCCACCTCCTCCCTCCTTCACCTTCAGTCACTCCTCCCGTCACCTCATCCATGAAATCACAGCGTTCATTGAAGCATCAAATGCATTTCACTCCTTCGCCCCTCGTCTTCCTCTTCTGCTTCCTATATTCATCTTCTTCTTCCCCCTTCTTTCCATCGGACTACACCAACAACATTTCAGCCTGATCCTCAGACCTACCAACGTGTTTATGGACCTGACATTTACTCTATTGTTAAAGATAAATCTATACAGTCATGTGATTGTTGGTTGAGATCTTTCTTGACTTTTGTTGATTTTCACTGCTGCACTGAGCTCAGAATATTATCATTTAAGGATGTTAGCATTGGTAGAATTATTTCAGTGTCGTCTCGGGAGGAAAAATAAGATTTCTCTCAAAAAAAAAAAAATCACTAAACAAACCACGTGGCATTTTCCCTCCCCGTCGATTAAAACTTTCCAAGCTCTCCTCAGTTGTTTCATACCTCAAACTTTCTTCTGTCTGCATGTTTTATTCATGGATGTTTTGCTCAGACACACTCACGTGTCTGTGTGTGTGTGTGTGTGTGTGTGTGTGCACTTAGAGTAGAGCAGGGCATGATACGATTTCAGATCGCACCACCAGACTTTATATATCGATCGTTCCTCCCTCTGCCTTTTATTTATTACCTCCAGCTGTTCTTTAAGATTCAGCGAGCGGAGTCTGGAGCGCTCCAACAGGACGCGCTAAATGCAATCAGGTGTTTTCAGACAACGACGCGTTCACCTCACGGCCTCACTGATGGTGAACGCTGTTTGCTGAATGTAAATGCTGCCGCTGGGTTTGGATGAAGGACGTCTGATCTGCATGCAAAAACACAGATAACGCGAATTTTAAAGGGTCATTACAACTGTCTTCTAGCATCATCACTCCAGATCGTTCCATTCAGTCCATCAGTCAGCCCAGCAAGATCCCTTAACCTGAGATTCCACCAGATAGGAAGTGTTCCCGACTGAAGGATTAGTAGAAGAGCTTGTGTCTGTCTCTTTTTTGAGATTTGTGTGCTGGTGTCAACACGGAGTGTTTTATTTTGAGAAGTAGCCGGATGTTATATTGTTGTTTCTGTGCGTGACTTCCTGTCTGCTCGGTGCTAAATTTAGCTGAATTGCTGCGTCGTGCTCCGGCATCCGCCAGAAATAGAAGTCCTGCGTATCTGTTCTGGAGGGCTTCGGACTGCCGGAGCTGCACGGAGCAGATACGCAGCGGACCTGCTGGAAGTTAACACAGAGACTACGGTGAAACCATCAGCTCTGCTGGCGTGGTGGAGACGTATCTGGTGGAATCTCGGGGTTAGTTTTGCATCAATCTCCTGTCTGAGTGTCACCATAGTTTTTTTTTTAATTAGTTATCAGCCTCCCTCAGTCCACTGATGCCCACAAATGACAAACAGTCCTTTCAACAGCATCCTCCTTCACATTCACACCAGTTGGACTTCTCACACGCCGCCCGGGTCCGAACACAGCCCTCCGCTGTCGGCCAGCGAGCTTCTCCACTCGAGCAGTTGGCAGTTGAGCCGCTTCGATCAAAGGCCGGTGAAGAGGAGCTGTTGCGGGGAGGAGGAGGAGGAGGTGTTACACATTCATTCTTCACACTCAACATTTCCCAGCTGGTCCCGTGAAGCCCGCTCCTCATGGGGATTTAGTTTCACTGCGAGCCGGGCCAGAGGACACTGAGGTTTGTGGCTCAGTTCATCCGTCTGGGCGAGAATTTTGACTCGGAGCCTGACTGTGACTCTTCGGGATGGACTGCTATGAAATGTGGATATTTATGGTTCTCAGTGATGTAACAGCCGCCATCAGGCCAAAACTGAATGAGCAGATTGCCATGAAATTGAGAACTTTGAGGACTTCATAATTGCCAGATGGTAAATCTATTTTCATGTTGGATGAGCTTTCATTCGATGAGCAGATTACCATAATATTTTGCTCGATTTGATGATTACATCCACACACCACAGGCGACAAACAGTTTGATTGTTATTAATGACCACATGTTTTCTTATTTTCTATTTTTTATAAAGGAAAAATAGCTAAATGAACAGAAAAATATAACTAAAGCAGATTTTCCCTGCAGGGTGTTGGAGGTCACGGGTTTGATGAGATTGAAAACGATGTGAGTCTTCGCTGTGGCCTTCCAAACCGAACACATGGGACGTTTTGGAGCCAGCTGATAAAACAGACAGATCACAAGAGGCCATTTGGAGGACGGGGGAATCATCCATTTGGTCGGTTCCAAACACACACGTAAGCCCTGATTAATGTACAGAAGTGAGTGACCTTCGGAGGGATAATCCCACTGAATTCCAGCTGTACTTCACACAAGACACAGAGAAAAGAAAAGATTGCCAGCAGGATGAAGTGCACCGGATATAATCTGAGCAGATGAGAGTAGAAAGTTTCCTCTGGGACGTCAGGAAATCTTGCAGCTTTAGTATTTTCATCTGCAATTGCAATTTATTTCATCCAGCGTACCTAAAAAAAAATTGCCATCAACGGAAAGCATGCCTGGGAAATCATTAAGCTAGAGCACTAATGGACCCGTGCACCAGTACCCAGCCGACACTGTGGTTCTGCTGGGAAGCTCCTGGCTGAGAGGGCAGCAGGGAGGAAGAACAGTTCTCAGTAAATCATCCCTGGACAAATAAAGGCAGGAGCTGTCTGTGTGTTTGTATTCATGCTGCAGAGCACACAGAGCTTTACGGTTTAATCAGAAAAAGTCCTGTTCATTTCCACCGCGGCGCTGCGGCGTTAATGGAGGACGGGTACGTGCTGGGGGAATATTATCAGCTGGCTGCGAAGCTTTGCTGAGGATGAAGCCTCGATGTGTGGCCATTAGATCTGATGGGGACCTGAATGTTCCGGCTTAATAGAAAACAGCTTTGTGTCGGTGGAGCGAAGACGAGCACACATTCTCCAACGCACAGAAACACTTTCATTAACTTCGGCTTTATTATAACGATTCATAAACACACACAGCCTCAGAAAAAAAAGTGATGATGCAAGTTTTCTTTCCTTATTGTGCGCTCATAACATGTTTTTTGTCAAATCCCACTCGATTGATCGATTGATCACACATTTCAGTACACAGGAGAAACAATGCAAAAGGTGGTTTTATGATTTATGTGATGCATATTAGAAAAGTCTGCGTGTGAAAGGGGGAATTCAATTATGTCACACATTAAGGTAACCTAATTCATCACGGAGAGCGCTGCACGTGTAGCAGGTGGTGGTTGAACTGGAGGATGTATTGAAGAGTCTCAAAGCCTGAGGTAGACGCTTCTCCGTCATCTGGTGGTACAGCAACGGATACTTCAGTATCCTCTGTCAGATGGCAGCAGGGTATGTATTTATGTACATATATTACAAAATATATACAGCTGTGGCTACTAGCTGTGGCTGCGTTATTTTTGATCGCGCTACCTCACTAGGCTCATGGTAGTGTGATCAAAAATAACGCAGCTACAGCTCGTAGCCGTGTGTCAAAGATTGAACAGAGGCATGATGTCTCACTCTGTAGCTAAATTGGAGCGTGTAATTAAAATACAAACCGGAAATTAGCATAAAGATATAATATCTTTAAAATAAGGTGGGGACTTTAGTAGGATTTAAATGCTGTAGTAAGAAATAACTGACTAATGTATCAGGGTTAGTTGTTCTCTCAACTCAAAGCTAAAAGCTGTGCTCCATCTTCAGTGGACGTTGGTCTTAATTGAAGCATTTCTTTTACAAACCTGATGAAGTATCATTAATGACCACGGCCTCTATTTGTTGCACGATAAGATAAAAGATTCACTTCACTACTCGACCCTGAGAAAACAGTAAAAACAAACACTAAGACTTTATAAAAATTGCATGGGCAACAAACTTCTTGTTTGTGTTTAATGAAGTGCTCCCAAAAGCCAGATGATTATTAGATTCTGAAAGACCAAGCTGTTATTCATGTTTCTGTTAATGTTTGCAAATTGCTCTGTTCATTGACGCAGCAGCTTGAATATTAATCATAGTTATTAAGTGTTTTCTTTTTCTTAAAAGAGTGAAGAGTTCACACACACAACAGAAGAATTAAACCAGAAATAACATGCACCAGAGACATTTTTGCTTTATTTCATCCAAACAGTGGAGGAGGAGACGTTCAAAGATCCAACCTGCGTCTCACTGGAGGCAAAAAGCCGTGTGAATTTGTCCAACTGGATTCTTCTCAAACCAAAATAAGCGGAAACAAGACTGCGGCAAAGGTCAGTGAGCAAACCGACCCAATGAAGGAGCTCAAACAGCAGGGACCTGTCCTGAAATGTAGCTAACGAGGACTCGCCAGGGTGAGAGGGACAAATCCAAAATCCAATCAATAAAAGACATTCGATCAAAGGGGCAAAGACTTCCACACGAGTCTCCACCTCTGGCTCGCTGAGGAGCCTCCTCCAAAGAGATGTTGAAAGGGAACTTCAAACCCTGATCCATCTATTCATCAATCTACAGACAGTGTTTATTTGGGGGGGTTGATTAAGGTGATCGGGTCCAGTTTTCCAAAGTAGAAATCCCTTCACTGTCTTTCACCTACACACACACACCCCAGATATACACTGTAATCACCAGGCAGCATAAAATGTCATTGAAAAAGGTCGGCAGACATTTTCCCCTCTGCAGCTCTCACCATGAAAGGAAAAATGACAAGGTCATCGTTGGTCGAGTGTCACCGCTTCAGGGCATCAACAACAGTCTCCTAGGCTTTTAGTCAGACCTGAGCAGCTGACCGCCGACTCTCTCGGCGTTACCTGTCTAATATACCTGTCACTCAGTGTCTCTCTTTCTCTTAATGTCTTCTCTCTGATGGAGTAAAATCTTTAACCCGCGTGGCTCTGAACCGGACCTCCTCTGGACTAAAGTCACATACAGCCACAGTCATGTCTAAAACAAGCATGTCAGCACAGTTCACACACTATCTGAGCAATAATCTCAATACAGCTGAGGTTGTGGACATCGGTGAATGAAAAGAGGTGTGTTCTCATTACAAATATTAGTCAAAAGTGTCATCCAACCACAACAGGAAGACATTTCGTAGATACATGTCGTTCCCGGCCACTGCCGATGCCCGACTCTCTGTCTCCCTGGAGTCATAGTCCTGATCACCGCTGCTGTCAATCGCCTCCATACTGCGTCCCCCCTGTCTTCAAACTGGAATCTGTCAGAGGCTGCGTCTGTCCCAGTGTGATGTCCAGTCGTTGTCAGTGGGAGGCGGCCGGCCCTCGTTGACTACAGCGAGTCATCTGAGGTCCAGGCAGACTCCACACTTAGCTCCGCGGCTAACTGAGCTACATGCCAACAGCAGTGGAGGATATCTGCAGCAAAGAGAGTGAGCGGCTGTATCAGTCATGCTGCCTCATACAGTTCTGCAGCTACCTTCCATCTCGCACCTTGAGTGACATCTTCAATAGAGGAACGGTTACACAACAACAACAACAACAACAACAACATGACACTGCTGCTGCGGCGAGGCGAGCAAACCCTCAACTGAATACTCCTGTCAGACTGTCTCCCTCTCCGTCCATCCGTCTCTCTGCCTCCTCCGTTTTGTCGTTCTTCATTAATCATCTCTCCTCCCCTCTGACACTAATTATTATTAATTAGTCATAGCTGCTTCTATTTCTGGACCTGCTAATTGCGTGGTGACTGATTACTTACTAATACATAAGAGGAGATGTTTACGCGTGTGACCGAAGGGTGGTCAAATCAAGCGCTTTTACGCGGATGCAGGTTCGGATCAGTCGCAGCTATGCAAATGTCTGTTTATAATTCCTGCTTGAATGTAAATGTGTGTGTGATGCCAGTGATGACAGCTGTGTGTGTGTGTGTGTGCAGAGTTGGATGAATGAGTGACCTCCTCCTCCTCCTCCTCCTCCTCCGCTGCCTGGAAATGATTTCAGTCTAATTCTATTGCCATAATTGGCTCATGGCGTCAACTTGGCTTTCCCATTATCGTCCTCAAACAGAGCAGAGGTCGTGTGACGTCGCAGGCTGACTTACATGCTCGACCCTTTTTTTTTGTGTTTGCTCTGCGGGAAGCCAACGTGTCCGAGGACGGCTGAAAGCAAATATAATAACCTCTCCTGCTGAGGCGGGACAACGGTGACTGTAGTGAGAACGCGGTGAGGGCAAGAGAGGTTTTTATCTCTGACCTGTCATAAAGACTCAGGCGGCTAACTTTTTCCTTGATGCTGTATAGCGCTGTCACACTGTGGCTGTGAAGAGCTCTCCTGCCCACAGAGTCGTCCTCCCGCTGCACTGATAGAACGAGAGTATCATGGAGAGGCCTCTGATGTAACAAATCCAGCGGACTGCCCTGCTCACTCTCGGCTGATACGAACTGCTTTGATGGAGTAAAGAGTGAACTTGCGTGACTCACATACGGATGAACTGTCGCTGTCTTCTCACAGTGCAGCGTCTGATCTCTGAAGCTGACTTTTCAGCCCGTGTCATCGGTGTTACCATGGTGATGATCTCACCAGAAACAAGCGGCCGCCCTCAGTCGCATGAACCTTATTGGCGTTTCTACATGTGTGGGCATCTGGAGGCGGAGGGGATGCTGATGGAGGCTGTCAAGTCAAGTCCCTGCTGTTCGAGACAGTTTTGACATCTGTGCTGTTGGTGGGCAACCAGTGCTTGAAGTGAGCTGGTACACACACACACACCCCAACAATTCCCACAATGCACCAGTACCCAGTTCCTTTCTGTGTCCATATAAACTAGTTGGGATGTTCGGATGGCTGCCAGTGCACCGAGCAGATGTTTTTGACTAGTGGACGATGACTTTTCAGCCGGTAATTTTAAGGAAACTTTCGGACAATTTCCTGTCATGTTTGAGGTAGAAAAAATTGGGAATTTTAAGCCAAACTAACATATTTTTCTGACCCTAACGAAGTGATTTTTTTTGCCTAAACCAGAACATGAGAACAGTGTTGTCACAAATAAAAATAAAAAGCTGAACCTAAAGAAACGTAAAGTTGCGACATAAAAAAAAGACTCCCATGATCCCTCATTGTTTTCTTTATAAATCATTTTTTGCAGAAATTACAGCCTGTGTTTTTAAAGTATTTCAGCTTCATAGTTTCGACACGACTTGACACAACTGAATTATCTCTGTTCAGTCTCTTTTATACGCAGTCCTTTTCTCCATGCACACATAACGCAGCCTCCACACGTGTTGTTGTTTTCAGCAGCAGTTCATTTGCAAACCCAACAGGTCAAAGGTCAGTCGAAGCGCCGCAGCAGCGGCTCGCACAGCTTGAATACAAATCACCGCGGATCGATTCGGCAGCATTCCTCCACACTTATCAACCGGGGTGTTGAAAAGGAAGTAATTTGGGAGTTCACGACCCCCCCCCTCTGGAGGTCAGAGGTCAAGATGTCACTATATGGAAATGTTTTCCTTCCAGCAGATCAGCAGATTGATACGAGATATTTATGAGTTTAACCGTCACTTCAACCCTCTGGAGAGACGTCCTGTATGTGAGAGGAATTATAATGGAGCTACATACTGTGACGCTGCGCGTCCGCCTCACCTAGTTTAATGTCAGCCAAGGATTTGAGTGCTGCTGATCAATTACTTTTAGATTTATATTGCATCAAATTGCATCTTGTCTTGTTTTTGGTTCAATGGCACAATTACTGGACGGCTCAGTCTCAGCTGCTGCTGCTGCTGGCAGAGAGTCAGTTCTCTGCAGATCAGCGCTGATAATATCTGCTACCTGCCCAGTACTGTGATGGTGACAGACAGACAATTAGCAGCTAGCTGGTGAACACAGTGGAGCGTTTAGCAGCCAGAGAGTCGGATATTTTCCTCTTTTGGTGGACATGCTAAAAGGCTGATTACTGGACTGTTGTATCAGGGTTAGCAACACTTCTTGATAATATAGCATAAAGCTCTGATGTGTAATATAGGTCATTTTCAAGATGGCGCCGTGCTAGTGGCAGCCTAGCGTAGCAGCTCCCGGTGGTTTCATAGATTTATTGAGTTTTTAGCTCGTTTTTCTTGTTTTAATTTATAGCAACTCAAGCATTTTATTGTATGTAGTATTTTATTGTTTCTATATTTGTCCTTGTATTTTGATTGTGTCTGTATTTTAGCTGTATATGTAAATGTATATATGCATATGTGGGTGTGTGTGTAAATGTGTTTTTATTTAATATGTGATTGATTAATTGTTTATAGCTGATTATGATTAGTTACTGAATTGTGGAGATTAAATAAGGTATAAATAAGTGTATATTTCTTTTCTTTTTTTTATTATGCTTATTTGTCGACCTATTTGAACCTTTTGTTTTGTTTTCACATGTCGGAGTTCATTTTGCATTTGCATAACATTTGAAAAGTTAAAGTATGTGTGAAGATATCTGGGTTTTGCGTTTTTATTCTCACTTTCTCCAGCTTGTTCTCTGCCAACAGAGGCCATTAAAATTCAGTCATGCAGCTTTCCGACTGCACTGACAGATCGACACTCTTTGAGATGCTGACTGGTTCACTGAGAGGAAGAAAAAGAAAAAAATACTTCCACTGAGCAGATTTGTGATGTTTTGGGTGAAAAATCTGGAATAGTACTACAGTCTATTTTCAGAAGGTTACAATATTCATAAAGTGTAAGCTCGAAGCAGGCACTTTGGATAAAAGCGTCAACTAAATGGACAGGTGCAGGTAAATGAAAAGGGAGAGTGGGAGGTAAAAGAGGCCTGGAGTGAGCCAAGAGTGCAGAGAGAGGAGACGGCTGCGTGATAAATGGAAGGAGACAAAGGCTCTTACAGGAGGAGAAGACGCCGGGAAAAAACAATCAAAAGGAATATAAAAAAAAAAGATGGGAGGAGAAGACTGTTTGTCAGCAGGGTGGAGGTAGATTTGTGTGAAAAGTTATGGAGGGAAAGTTAGAGAGAAGTTATAAAAGGATAGATCTGCGCTGTTATGTAACGGGAGGGGAGGAGACGGCGCAGGAGATGGATGGTGGAGGATGATGAAAGGAGGGAGGCGGATGAACAGATGCAAGGACTTTTTCCCTCATAAAGCGCGGATGAGAACGAGCCCTCGTCCACAGTTTGTGTTCATTTGTCATCCAAGTTCACTTGAAAAGGACGGAGACGAAGGGCAGAAGGACACAAGAGACGCGTGTTTGTATAAATAGCTGCTTTTAAGGGGGTTACTCACTATCAATGACATTTTAAATACAAGGATCGTTTTTGACCTCCAGAACGACATTTAAAAGCCAATTTGTTGATCTGATGCTTGAGCAGGAGAACATCTTTCGTCTGTGCCTCCCAAAACTGTTATAGATCACTGTAACTACTTTAAGGGCTTCTTCGCTTTAACATAAAACATTTGCTGTTTTGGGGGAATTTTGTTAAACAAACGACGCCGCCATTTCTGCTGTGAGGACAGTGTCCTTGTCGCTTTGCCAAATTTAAGCAAAGACTTGTTTTTTTCTGCCGTTCAGGTAAGTAAAGGAATTTAAAGGAGAGGTTTGGTGATTAATTTTTCTTACTGGCAATAAATCCTGTCACAAACGCAGACACAGACGTTGGTAGGCAGGTTGAATAACAAAAAGTGAGCTTCGATGATAAGCTGATGTCCAAAATTCAAAATCCAATGTAAAAGAAATGACAAGGAAAGATAAATATAAAACTGGGGACAAACACAAAGCTTCAGAGAACAAAGCGAGTGGCGCAGAGCACAAAAGTGTGTAGGATAAAGTAAAAAAACACAGACTTAAATACACGAGTGAATGAAGGAAACACAGGTGTGCACAAAGATGTCTGGGAAAACAGACAAAGACAGGAAGTGGAAGGTTAAATAAAATCCAAACCAGGACAAATCTTATGAAAAAGACAGAAGAAACATACAAACTGATGCCGAAACAGTGTTCAGTTGTTTTCATAACCATCAACTGGATCACCAGCAAGGTCAAGTAATTAGCAGCACTCAGTCGATCAATCAATGAGAGGCAATCAATCAAAAAGCCAGCGAAAAATGTCCAAACACTAAAACTGCTTAAAATACAAACTGTCAGTCACAAAATCACAAAAGACAGCAATAATCAAAAGGACACTGTCCAAACTGTCCTCGAGACACAGCAAGCAAGTGATGTATAGGTGCTGTAGTGCAGCAATGATTGGCCGTTCATGGATCTGCTGCTCTCAGGAGGGAGAGCGGGTCATCCACTAATTGGAAGGTCGTTGGTTGGATCCAAGGATCCCGCTGCTGCTGCCTGCTGAAGTATCTTTGGGTGCGACACTAGAATCTATAGAGCTCCAGATGGCGTCGGTGTGAGTTTGTGTTGAGCAGAGTTACATTGTGTGGCTCTTTGGAAAGGAGGCGCTAATTGCTCCTGATGAGCAGGTTGGCACCGTGCATGGTTCCAACCCGCTCATCAGTCGACTAAAAAGAGCGCTTTATAAGTGCAAGTCTATTCACAAGTACATTTAATGTGATGCATTAAAGCTTCAGACCACTTTCTCACAAGCATGTTCCCCAAAACCCTCTTCCTCGTCTTGCTTTGAAATATCACCTGTCTGCACATTTGCCAGGAACGTACTTCTTACTTATGTCTCACAGAGTTCATAGAAAGTCCTCATCAACACATGCTGGCGACTCAGCTTGGCGTTGAGGAGGGTAGGAGGAGGAGAAGCTGAGTCGCTGGCTAGCAGAGCTAGCTCCGCCGAGCTGTGGGGACGAGGGAGCTCTGTCACACGGACCTGATCCGCTGTGGGTACGGTGAACAGGGATGGATGTGCTTAAACTTCACAGGACAGCGAACAAACACGTGATGTAGGGACAGTGGTTCAGTGGCGTCCGAGGTTATATGTGGACTTTGGCGGCCCTCAGGCTCATTTTTTTAATATTGTCTCTGTATCCAAAGGCAGCTGAAGTGTATTCACTCTGCCTTAGAGCATCTATTGTGGTCCCAAGCTATTAAAAACCCACCAATGACCTGCATCGCTTCACGGGGTGACATTTAGTTGTTACACCCAACAAGGCCACTGTAGTTTACTATAAGTCAATTCCAAATACACTGTAAATACTCAGTGGGGCATCAAATCCACTGCTAGAAAATAGATCCTGACAACAGCACAACTTTAGTGTTTGAGTAAAGATTGCTATAAAAACAAAGTGATGAAATATAAGGTAATTAATGACATATAAAGTAATGATTGTGTCACTACAGCTTGTGTTTACAAATCCGTCTGGAAAGGAGTAGGAAGCCAGCTGAGAGAAAGACAAAAAAAAGTCTTCAGGGTCATCTTGCAAACTCAGCTGCCTCGCACGGTAACCTCCGGGACGCATTAACGCACCAATTCAATTTCAAGCCTGCACGCTTACGCGAGTTCATGAGATGATTTGCGTGTAGAGATAATATTTTATAGTTGTGCTGTTGTCAGAGGAAAGCTCATTAAATATTAAAATCTAAAAGGATCATCGTCTGAGAGCACGGGAGTACTCACAGTAAGTCAATTCAGAGCAATACGTTTGATATCTTTAAGGTGCGGTTGGGAAATTTGTCCTGATGGTGATGGCGGAGGGGAGATCGCTGGGATCACCCACAGGGGAGCACGAGCATCCAAAAAACATCTCGGAAATCTGAAGCGTTGTGATATTTTGAAGGACCGAAGTGTTGAAAACGGTGGCAAACAAAAAGGACAAGGATCATCATGAATACACACAGTAAAAGATGTTGAAATATCTTGTTTCACTGATCGACAAGGAGATTGACCAACGACGCCATTTTCAAAACAGCCGGTCCAGCAGGAGACACTAATCACACAGGAAGCAGCTGTTTACAGTAGCCACTCTTCAACTACTGAAGGTTGAAAACAGCTGACCTTCAGTGTCGAAAGGGCAACATCGGAGGAAATTGCTTTAACCTTTTTTTTCCTCTCACAATTACTCCAAAACCCATTACCAGGACCTGAAAAACTGTCTGAAAAGGTCAAATCGTTCCTTATGAAAAACTCTCAGTTGATCATTTTTTCCACGATGTCCACCAGGGAAACATGTTCGTTGCTCTACGCAGAATAACTCAGCGCGGTGCTGCAGCGCTGCAGGCGGGTGCTGTAGCCTCCAACTTGTAATGGGAGTATTTAGTTTGTCTTAATGGTGTTTCAGTGGAACGGGAGATGTGCTTTGATTGCTCACTTAACTAACATGACGTCCATCTCATCACAATGCTTCTCCCTCCATCGACTCCCCCATGAAGCTCGTGGATCACTGATGACAGTAAGTGCAGGGACACTTCATGAGTTCGTCCTTTAGAAAGCAATCTTCTTCAGGCTTGGTGCCATTTAATGGGGTAACTTTTGTTCCCTGGAAGGAGGCAGTTCTTTAATGACTGAAGTCAGGGATGAAAAGACTCCAGTGGGTAGTAAAACGCCACAGATGTCATGGACGACTGATAGATGATTGCCCGCGGTATTGTTCTGCAAGATGTGCACTGATACGCAGCTATATTTAGGTACGAGAGCAGTGAATCTGCTTTCTCCGGGTTGGGAATACGTGGAAGGAGCACCTTTACAGCTTTGATTCACAATAACTTTTTTATATTATGGCATTCAATATTTCCCCAAGTTCTTTATCAGCAGGTTTTGGCCCCCAGAGTGCACTTTTAAGAATAATTCAGGGATTAACAAAACCATGTCGAGTGTCCTGTGAGTGCGTTTAAATACTTCCATCCTGGAAAACCAAAACTAGTGTGGGATTATTTAAGGGTCTTTACTTTGTCACTCCACGCTAGTCTTTACAGTAGTACCTTTGATGCCAATAAGAATCAAGGACTTTTCATTAATAATAATAATATTAATAATCTTTCCACAGGGATGTAGCTGTTCAGCTGCGGACAGATTTACTGTAGAACGCAGACGCAGATGACACTCCGCTGCTCGTTTACAAAATGATATTGTCAGATACTTTGACTGTTTACATAAACTTCCCTTGTTTGCGCTGACACACATTCTGAATAGAGATAAAGTTTAGTTGTTGACTGTAAATTAATCTTTAAAACGATGTGTCAACAATGTTTCAGAGGACACAATAGCTGTTAAAAACAATGCTGCCATGGATCTGCGTGTGTGCCGGGGAAAAAAAAAAGTTTCCTGCCGCAAACTATTCAAAACATCCTGACAGAACTGTAGAAAGGCTGTGACTCATTTTGAATAAAGGGACATCTTTTTGTGACTGAGATTGACGTCCGACGTGTTTCCGTGATGGCAGTCTGTAGCCGTCTGTAACTGTGAGCAGGTTTGATTGATGTGGATCCTCCTCCTGTTAGCTGCCATCCTCTGTAGCTGTCAGTTCACTTGGATGCATGTTGAAAGCTGACTGTCTCAACAATTAATACAACAGAATAGAAGAAGAACACAAGGAGAACGCTCTGACACACTTTTCTACAAGGTTATGTTCGGTGAAAATACTTGATTGAATAACTCAACAATAAGATGGCAGAAGTTTCTCACAGAGACCTAATGCGTCAATTTGTTTAATGTCGAGAACAATGAATCCTTTAGTTAAATCACAATGTGAAGTCCTGCACTCTACAAGTACGAAAATTAAAAGCTAGCATGATTATCTGTTGAGAACCACACACCTCTGAAAAAAGTCAACTTTTCACGCCTGTTTTCATCTTTGTGACGAGGCGTTTTCCAGCTAATCCAAGAGGGTTTTTAATGAGTTTATTTAACTTCCTCCTTCAGTTCACCACAAACATACAATCACTCATCATTTGGAGATACATGATCTTCACTGGAGAGGAAGGTGTAGAAATGTGTAGTCTAAAAAATTAACTAATAACTAAAGCTGTTTTGATAATCTAGTGAAGTAAAAAGTAAAATATCTGCCCCTGAGATGTAAAGTAGGGTATAAAGATGTACACAATGGAAAGAACACAAAGAGTACAAGTATTTAAGAAAATATCTTGAGTAAAATACTAATTTAAATTCTGCAACTCACTAACTACGGAAGTGTATTCCATTCACTTGAAAAAAATTTTCTGAGTAATTTATTTTTTGGTTTGTTTTTTGAGTAATTTTTTTCTGTATTTCTGACAATTTTTTTTCCCGGTTTTTCTGACTAATTCTTTTCCTGTTTTTCGGAGTAATTTTTTTCTGCTTTTCAGAGTAATCCATGCTTCCGGGATACTTTGAACTCCCGCTAGAACTTCCAACCTGCAAGTGACTCCCACGGACATATAGTGACTCCTGCTCCTGATTTCAAATGCATGTATTGTATCCGTGGAGCCATATCTGTCCAACTGATCCTGGAGAAACATTGCTATGTCTAGCAGATCTGAATGGGCTTTCCTTCTGAACAACTGCAAAGTTCTCCATATCAGGTGCCTGTCGACAAACTAATGGTAATATCATCTATATGACTTAAAGACAGGACTATCTCCCAGTGTCTTAAACCCAGATCAAAGTAGTAAAACTAAACAAGCCGGTCTAATTGTTTCCATTTAAATCGAGGTATGAATGTGTCTCTTGTTTCAAATGCTCTCTATACTCTGAAAAAAAATTCAGAAAATCAGAAAAAAATTACTCCAGAAAACCAACCATAAAAATAAATAACTCTGAAAAACAGAAAAAAAATTACTTCGAAAAACAGACCAGAAAAAAAATTACTCAGAAAAACAAACCAATTTTCTTTTTTCAAGTGAATGCAATGCGCTTCCGTAACTAACAGACTCAGTTAAGTAGTCTAAACATGTCTTAAGTGTCATAGCCTGAAGGTTTTAGAAAAAAACTAATAGCGGTCAATGTTTTTGTTAAAGACAAAAGTGGAATATTTTAGGATTTACTGTCATAACTTGTAAATTTAATGTGTTCATTGTGAACTCTGCATCGGGATTCAGACCAGATAAGATTTATCCCATGTAGGATCCACCTGATAAAAACAGTGAAACAACACAACAACAGGTCGTACATGGCCATCGTTTATTTATTCATTTCATATGCAGAGAAAAATATACAATTTAAAATTCAAGCTCAGCAAAAAAGTCTCTATGCATTGACAACAAGCCAGCTAGCACGGTTCAGTCTGCCGCCTGCAGAACGCCAACAAGTACGTTTATGTAGCTGCAGCCAGAGTCATGTGACACAAACAGCTCCGTCAGCCGACAGCGACCAATCACAGCCGATGATCAGATCAGCTCGTTTCCTGAAAATGAAATGAGAACTTTTTTTTTTTTAAAATGGTTTAAAGAAAGTTCTGAGATCACAGCCGTACAGTGCGGGCGGGTTTGTGGCTGAGAAAAAAAGGTGGTATGAGGTATACGAGATGGAGACTTGACAGCAACGAGTCTCGTTGATGAAGATCTTTTGAACGTGTGAGCCTGCTGAGAACTGTTTGTCAATGACTCGGGCAGCGAGCAGAATGCAGTCCACAAGTAATACACAGACACACACCAGACAGTCTCCCGCACGGCAAAGAAAACACTAATGCGACACCATTTTTCTCTTTTGATAGCGATAATAGTAATAACAACAACATCAACATTGTTTTGTTTTTTTCTTCCTCGATTTGGATTTTCAACAGGTTTTTTCTTTATTTGACATTCATGTGGTCTGTAAAATGTAAACGAATGAGAGGAATCTCCCTGCGTTCGGACGCACGGAGGTAACAATACGTACCGTTACGGTTGGCGAGAAATAGTTTTTGTTTGTACACCAAGAATGACAAGAGAAAGAGGTCGGACGTGAAGTGATGATCAGAACCATGTTTTATACTTTTACGTAAGTGTAATATTCAAACAGAATGTTTATACAGAGCTAACAGACGGTATAATTATGCTCAATCTGCATTGTTCGCCCTCTTGGAGTCCTTTTTATGTAGTTCTGTGCTACAAAAACACCAAACAGTAATACAAAATGTCGTTGCCTCTTCAAATTTAACAGTGACGGTTAAGCACAAAGAGCCTCACAGCTGCGTTTTAGCACATCTTCATAAAAGGCGAGTCATGACGAAGCCGGTGTCCTCGACGCTCCGGCCATGTATCCTACACAAAGTCTGCTAGGTTGTACAAAAGACGACTGGTATTCATAAAGCTATCTCAGAACAGAAGAGCAGACTTGATCATCAAGGACACCAGAGCTATGGCAAAAAAAAATATTAAATGTTTTCAAGAATTGATGGCATTGGATCTTCTAGACAAGCCTCACAAAGCCAGACTTCATGTTGAAAAACCTTGATGACATAAAGCTTCGTCTCTTTGATGCTTTACACTGCACTCACCCTCCAAAAACCAGCTGGTGCATTCCCAGCCGACAGCTGATGATTAGCAACTGAATTCCCTTTTGTGTTGCAGTTGCAGTCGACGGTGACCTGAAGTCAAATTTGTGGATTTGCTGAAACAACTCGACACTTTATTGATGCTGCTGTGCTGTATATGAATAAAAGTAATAGTAAACAAAGTAAATGGAGCTGTGTATAAATGAGAGCTATTCGATTTTTTCCTTTTCTGTTTTCCTGTTTGTAGTTTCTTGTGCATGTGAAAGATCTTGAAGGTCAAAAAGTCTGCACCAACAGAAGCTCCTTTCTCCCACAGAAAACACTGCTTCTGAAACACATCGCGAGCAGTCTCGCCTTTAGTTCCCTGACTTTGTGACGCGACACGACGTAACCATGTCACACACTTGGATATTTACTGCCTCGTGGCTAGTTGGCACATGAGAATTTGTTTGGCACGCTCAGTGCAGGCAAGGTTATTCCAGGGTTGTCCGACTTTTAGATTAAGTCAGACAACAGAACCCGGCATCATATCGATGTTTGGTGATGCGAGTAAGAATATTGTCAATCGACTTCTGTGCAGCTACCTTGATCTGATATCCAAGCGAACTGTTGTCTGCTCTGATCTCCAGGACCAGGTGAAGTGAATACTTGATACATGATGAACTTCAATACTATGAGAACCATTCGCAGGCAATCGATGGTAGGATACAACATCTGGAACACCTGTGATATTCAAAGCTGGATACAGTGTTTCCCCAGCCGCGTGACCTATAATAGCTTCCTGAAGGTATTTGCTGTCAGCAGTCAGAAGATAATCTCCGTGTTACAAGTGGTCACCATCATATTCCTCTGAAGGGCTCCCAAATGTACGACGCTTAGAACGGGATAATGTACTCTGAGGATGCTGCAGAGTGTGTTATTGGATTTATACGTTGGCTGAAACCATAGAGACGCTTTGTTAAAATCATTTTCCTGTTTTTTAAAGTGTCCATTTATTCAGTTTAACCCGTGCCATTAATAAAGTAGACGAACCCCTAACGTAAGGCTAAAAACAGCTTTTTTTTTAAGAAATGCAAACTAAAAGTTGAATCGCACTCTGTCTTGCTGATGACTCTTGTCCTCGGAGGCTTTATGAATACAGATCTGGACGAGTATAAACTAACAGCGAAGCACCAGTGAAACTAGAACACATTTTATCCAGCCAGAGAGCGAGCTTCAGTAACAGACTTCACTTGATATTTAAGGCAATGTAAGTTCATAGAATTGTTCCTCTCAAACAAAAAGAAGACAAAATTGGGGAAATGGACACATTGATACGCGCTGCCAAGAGTATCTGCAGCAAATAAAGATGGTTTGTAAAGACATACAGTAACTTCACCGGACAACAAAAGACACATCAACCACAACCCTTCGTGACAGCAGGTGATGTCAAACTTTCTTTTCTGAAACTCATTATTAAAAAAATGTGAAAAAGAAAATTACATATGGTTTCATTTCAATTCAAGACATCTTAACCAATCAAAAGAATACGAATTCTATGAAGAGACACAAATATAAAATTAAAGCGGACACCAACCCTAAAACAGAATCCACATGTTGATTCCTAAAGCCTCAACAGTTTAACTGTTAACCGCTCGTGGCGTAAAATCTACGATGTCAAAGTCAGCAACTTGTGAAATGTGAAATTAAATTGTCATTTCTCACAGCAAACACATCAAATATTTCTGTGTCAGCCATTCTCTTAAAGTGAGAAAGCTGATTTTCTTTTAGCACTGATGACCGAAACAGAATTATAAAAGTGAAGCTATGAATCAGATGTTTAATGACTAATTCTGCTTCAGGGACTTCATAATAAATCAAAATATATAATGTCTGCTTGTAAAACTATTTGTTGTTCAATCATTTTATTTTTATACAAAAGTGAAAAGGTAAGATTCTTTTGTCATCTGTATCAGAAGTGCCAGACAAAAGTGTATAATTTGTCCTGACATAATACTTATGCCATAAAGGAAACTCATGAAAGTCTTCTTTATGTGTAAAGATTTCCGATTTATATGAAAGACACATTTCAAATTAAAAATTTCGCAAATCATTTCACCATTTTGATTCAAACTTTTGATATGTGTCTCTTGTGTCAGTTAAAGTGCCCAATAAGTGCCCCAAAGATGTCAAAAAGCTCAATGCTGTATCATGCAGTCGGCATTAATTTCCCAAACCGTCTATTAAAGTAAGAACACCTGATGTGGTTTCTGCTTCAGGGTTAATTTCCTCTTTAAAGACACTAAGAAGAGAGAGAGCCCCTTTGTCCCTTGGAGTGGGGTCAGAACACTGTGACCCCGTCCTCCTGCTTTGCCACTGTGGTGCTGGGAGTCCAAATGACTCACTGGTAAAACCCCGAACCCGACCCCACCCAGAGGTCACCACCAACAGTCTCAAAACCAACATCAACCCCAAACCCCGTCAGTTCAAGCCCTGAGTCCTGGAACCGGACAGCAGCACAGACCTGGGAAAAAAACAAAACATCCAGATGTGTCATTTCCAAAACACCTGTGATATTACCTCCCGTTATGTTGACTTTGCTTTTATTCAAAAGGCCTACATAATTTGGTGGGTGATAGAGGAAAATTCAAACAAGAGTTGGAAGAATGCAGCTAATATTGTCCCTCCTTCTTATTTATCTCTATCATTGTAATACTGCTGCTTTTTACACAGTCAGTCAAAATATGTGGATTTAGTGATATAATTAGTGTGATTATTTTTGCCTGCAACTCCACACATAACAAAACAAATCATCAGTTCACCTCAGCGCAACTTCATAAACAAAACCTCTGTAAAAATGAGCCCTAGTGTTTTACTTCCCTCAAAGCAAACATTCATGTTGGCAAACTTCAGTCTGCATCAGTGCCCGCGGATATTGTTTCTCCAGTGAAGAGGGCAGGAGGTGGTGCTAAAAAGTGTGACGCAGCTTTGCAGTGTACAGTGGTGATAAAAATAGAATCACTGCAGGGAAGTTTTTTTTTTCACAAGAGGATGAAAGTATTTTTCTGCAGCTGTTTTCTGATGACCTGATTCTTGATTATAAAGGCCCCAGAATCAGCTGATGTTGAACTAGATCACAAAATTCCTCGTAATTCATGAAAAAGTTGAGTCTTCTGTTTAAATACACTTTAGTTTCTGTTTGTACTCAAACAATACGCACAGAATCACAACTGGGATTTAATTAGAGCTCAAATCAGTGAGCAGAAAAGGTTTTCATAACACCCAGATGAGTAGCAGCCCTATTCATCATCATTATGAACAAGCGTTTGTATTTTTCTCTTTTCTTTTTTCAAATAGCTGTTGGCACGAGACAAGGCAGGCTGTGTGAATCTGCTCTCATATTTAATGTATATTTTTTCAAAATATGCAGATTTTTTTTCATAATTTCTTCCAATTAAGAGGAACAAATTCAGTATCATTCATCACTTACTTCACATGTCTTGTGTGACATTGTAGTTCTGTTAGTGCTTGAAACAAATATCTGAATGCATTGTTTTTACCCAGGTCTGTTAAAAGATTATATTTATGGCAATATTTGAAAGTCTTTGCTGCAACTTGTTTTTTTGGATCCATCCACCCTTTGATTCAGGCTAATACACCCACCCCTCCACCCCTTCCCCAAACTCTAAATGTCCAACGACCCACAGGTGATCATAGAAAGTCTTCAAAAATCGCAAAAACTCTAAGAAACTTGTGTTAGGACAGGATTTCTCAGACTTATGTTGTTTCTGGACATGTTGAGAAATAACATTCATGTGACCCATTCTGGGTCCATAGACAAAGTTTAAGAAATATTGATCGAGAGTAGATTGTTGTTCTTTTTCTTATACCAGCTATGGTTTGCAGATATTACTGTACATCCAACGTCTATTGTCCGAGATATCGCATTACACTGTGTGTGTGCCCGTGTAAGTCCTGATAAGGGCTCAGCAGCATATCATCATTCTGTAGACCAATTTTGAGAGAAAACATCATAAAGAAGACCTCATACTGAGATCAGTGTGGGACACAGGGTGTTTGGTCCACCACGTCCCAATTAGTTCCTCAGTCTGAAACAACAGATAAAGATACAGGACTCTGTAGTGGACATTTTCTCAATCACACACACACTTCTAGAAAGCTTTACTCCTTGGCAAGTCTTCAGTCTAAGGTTCTTACAGCCAGATAGCCACAATCCATGCTTCCATTGTTGTTCTTCCTACAATCACCAAATGGTGGTTTAGGAGATTTTGGTATCTACAGCTCCTTTTATTAATCCTGTGCTGTTTATATGCCCTCTCGAAATGTCTAGCTTCAACCCCTGTCCCTCGCACTCAAGTAGAGACTCGGGCATCTGTTGTACATCCCTTTCAAGGCTGATGGATCTTTCTGAGGTTTCCCAACATCCGTAGCTCCACACCTAACTGCCTCAGTGGAGTTGGGGCCATAATCATTACAAAACCCAGGATCCACAATAGTTTCAGATTTTCCCATGTCCCAGATTTCCACCATGCTTCCCACCCTAGCTTTCAGTGCATCAGATTTCCATCCATCCATGTTGGGTCCTATGTTTGTCTTCGCCATCCTTATTCCTAAATTCTTTTCCTTTCCACTCCATCCTCCTCATCTCCCTCCCCCCCACCCCAGGCTAGTCTTCTCGTTGGGGGGCGGGGGGGCTCGTGCCGCTAGAGAGCTGTAATCTGAGTCAATTCTGTATTGGAGTTCCCTGTTCCCTGTTGCTCTCTCCTCTGTTGGGGGTCTACCCCCACCAAAGGGAGTTCCACGCCTAGTCATGCTGGATTAGGAGTCCCTCCCCCGGGCCCCCCGCCATCACCGGCTTTGCAGCTGTAGGCCGCAGCCACCTCCCTGGCGATGCTCCTCATCCTACCAGACTGCTGTGTGTCAAGGCGGAACGGCGATGGGTGGCAGAACTCGCGGAAGCAGCGCTTGAAATTCTCATCCAGGAAGGCGTAGAGCACAGGATTCAAGCTGCTGTTCACGTAGCCCAGCGCGATGCAGAAGTGCATCAGAACCAGCGTGAACAAGCTGCTCAGGTTGAAGCCCAGCGACTGAGCCAGGACCATGATCTGGATGGGGGTCCAACACACGACGAACGCTGCCACCACCACCAGGACCATCCTGGTGATGCGCCGTAGGTTGCGGTCCTTTTCCTTGGAGCCGGACAGGATGCGAACGCTGCGCAGGCGCTTGACCATCAAGCTGTAGCAGATGCTGATGATAGCCACAGGGATCAGGAAGGAGAAGAGGAAGATGCAGGTGCCAAAGACTGGGTCCCAGTGGCTCCTTGGTTCAGGTAAGACCACGATGCACTCAAAGCCTCAGATGAGAGAGGAAGACAGGGGAAAGAAAAAAACTTAAGTTCCCTACATGAAAAAAACAGACTGAAAAGGTTGGGTACAGACTTTACAGGGTGTGTTAGCATACAGACTGGAAGCAGGAAGAAACTGCAAATCCTGCTAGATATCACGTTATATCATGACAGCTTCACACTTGCTCGACGGTCCAATTCTCAGTTTCTATATCTTCCGATCTTTTAGCTGAGCTAGGCTCAATAAGTCTGGATGAAACTGATGCCAGTTTGCCAATGTAATTAAAGATTATATCCAAAAAAATACATATTTTTTACATATTGTGGAATTTTCTGGATAAAACCTTCTTTGTATATTACAGTGAACAATGTCGGTGATCTGAATATGAAATGTTTGTTAAAAATGTTCATTGCTAACATGGATTAGGCAGTGATAGTAACGATATAATGATGATAATTATAATAGAAACCAGACATCTGCATCTATCGTACGACACAGATGCATAAAGGTATAAAGGAGATTAAGTTTTAAAGGATAAATGAAGAAGGAGAGTCAGAGGAGTCAGTTTTCACAGGAGGGTTGGTGTAATCAGTTTAATCATAATACAGTCTGCAGCTAAAGGAGGATGAGGACGGGGTGGGAGGAAGAGGACAGGAAGATAAATGTGTCTGGACCTATAGAGAGATAAGAACAAAATGAAGGATGACTGCAGATGTTTAGAAGAAGCATGCAGGTTTGTCAGATCTTGCATTAAAAAAGGTGAAATAATGTTCTTTAATATTGTATGAGAACATGTAGCGCACAGTAATATATGCATGCAGAGATACATTCAGATTAAATACTTCAAAAATGATCTAAGTGAAAAATGAGGTGAAAAACTAAAATGTGTCTCTACCTACTGAATGTCACACTGAGTTGCAATGAACGATGACAGCGGAATACATTTTACAATATTTAAACACGAACACACCTGCGTTTTCAGCCCAAACTCACAACACAGAACAGAATCCCAGTCCTCCTTATCGGACTGAATAAATTCCCATTGTTTTTTCGAAAATGAAACTTGGACACTGGAGGAAGAAAAATCCTCTTCACAGGCAGGAAGCAATTAAACACAAATTGAAGAGAGAATACGAAACTGACTGCCAAACAGCAGTGAGCCGCATTTCTCCCCCAGCCGATAAGAGGAAATTTGCTGCCGATCCGAGGGGTGCAATTACTGATTAGCTCAGGAGATTTCTGGGAAAAGATTAACCCTAAAAAAAATACATGTATCCTTTACACTGCAGTATCATACAAACCATGAAGCAAGAGGAAAGGTAAGGAATCACTAAATTAATCTTTAAGGAGGCCTGATTTGATGTCAATCCATCTGAATTTTGTCCAGACATTCCACTGAAAACCACACATGTAAACCTCATGGTGTGGCTACAGGAAAAGTCAGAGGAGCATCAAAGTCTTTCAGATTCATCCTCCTGGAACCATGAATGGTTGTACCAAATTGTGTCCCATTACATTCAGTAGATGCTGAAATATTTGACTGTAGTAAAAGTCTTCGTCCTCTAGCCAATATGTAAAAGTCTTCGTCCTCTAGCCAATATGGATACCTGTACAGAATTTAGGATCTGAATCAGAATCAGCTTTATTGGCCAAGTCTGATTCCAAAAAAGTTGTTTATCCCATGACTATTGTTTAAAGATTAACTATATTGTCTGTGTGCTGTTTTCAACTTACTGACTACAGGCAAAACATGTCCACTTGTTGGTTTCACGAATGGCAAAATCAGAAATCAGTCAGTGAGTTTCATGCTCTAATAGTTGAGATGGTCCAGTCTGGACCAAAGTAGGAGACAGATGGATCGACCGACCAGCAAACAGACATTACTATTTTTTAAAGCCGGACATTAACACGGCTAAAAAACAACAACAAGATCAAGAGTTCCATTCCCATTTGCAATGGAGTGAAATCTGCTTCATTTAAGGTTTTGAAACTGCAGTAAAAACACTGAATCAAATCCACAGTTATTTTTACACTTCTTCGAAAAAGCTTGCCATCATAAACTTAAGAGGTGTAAACTGTTGAACTGCCTGCAGCAGCAGTTTAATACTTTCTTGCTTAGTCAGCCTGGTGGAACGACAGCACGCTGTGTGCCTGGCTGAGCACAACGTGGAAAGAGTAGAAGGAAAATCTCCCGTGCATACTTATTTTTTAACGATCCATTTGTCAGAGAAGCTCCAAACAACCATTGATTATAGTTGTGAAGTGAGCCGGCTCTGGGCTTCCTGCCATTAGATGAGTATATGTTTTAATCATGACTCTTAAGTGAGCAGAGATTAAAGAGATTTCATTTTTCTTTTTGAAATCCTGAGGCTGTTTGTAAGGCCAAGAAATCAATCTGACTTAAAATCTAAGTGATAGCAGTGAAGCTTTAAAGTGCAGCAGGGTGGTGGAGGAGGTCTGCACTCCCTGGGCCTTTTAGTTACTCCGATTACAGTAATTATCCTGCACGAACAAGTGTATTTTTAATGAATTAGGGAAACATACTCCCTTGAGAGCACTACTTCAAATTAATAATTGCCTGATTTTGCCAGTTTTAAGAAACAGGACACCCCTATAAACCTTTATCTTCTACATTCATCTTTCCTCCACCAAACTTACAAATGCATGCTTATGATGTTGCAGCTCTCGCCATAAAAGAAACATAAATGCAGTGTTTTTGTTTGTATTAAATCCTTAAACTGTCTTTCCACCGGGGAGATGAGGTAGGGCGCACACTGCAGAGTAGACTGCATAAACAGTGGCGATAAAGCCAGATCAAACAAATAGGAATGGGAACTGTTGAAAGAAAAAGTTGATCTATTATTCCCTTTGGTGGGTGCTTTTATCTGCTGAATCTCGCAGGGGCCACGAGTGCACATTATTTATAGTGCGTGGGCTTCCCCTGTAAAAATGGGAGCTGTGGCGGCGGCTCCATTACTGCCGTGCTCCAACCATTGATCAAAAACACAGTAAAAGTCTTTGTGAAAAGGACAGGAATAGTAATAACCTGCGTGATGGGGCTGTGAAGTTTACGTGCTTTATAAAAATTTCTGTAAATGGCTCTCTGTTTCTGGTGGGAGATAGTGGTGGAAATGAAAGACCAGGCAGGTTTAGAGCCTAATGGAAAACAACAGCATCAGATCTAACAATGGTGTCGATCCCTCCTCATGGAGGGTCAGAGGACAACGGGACCAGCAGCCACTAATGGGGCTTTTCCACTGGCACTCCCACCACGCTGCGCTGATGTGCATTCCCATTTCCACATAGCAAGTCGTGCTACACCTGGCCCACGATGGACGGTCTGCAGGCTCAACATGTTCGCAACCCAACTGTTTCAGTATGTTGTGACTTTACATGTGTTTAGGTCGAGGTTTCCACTTCTCTCTCGTCACAGTGGCGTACATCTGCGCTGGTTAGGTTTAGGCACAAAAACCACCTGCTCAGGATGAACGCTCTGGTTGTCGTGATCATGGATGGAGACGCTATGATGTCCGCAGCTGTCATAAAAATGTCCAGTGGTTTGAGTCAAATTGCGGCCTTGTTGGTTGTGATGACGCCACCACCATCCACTGATGTGGAAGTTGGCTAATAAGGATATAACGTGAAATGCAACAATTGGTACAAACGTCGACCTCGGATGTATCTGTGGTTTGCAGAAATATTTTATCCTGGCGACTCACTTTCAGCTGTTTCAGGACACAAGTTACTGCTGTTGACAACATTCCCTGATTGTTCTGCTTACATAACAAAATTAAATGTGTTTATATCGAAAAACGAAAGACTATTTACATCCGCACTCACGACCATGACTCAAGACAAGTGCATCATTACTTTAAGACCTTCAGTGATTGGCCCTGCTGTCAGGTAAGTCCCTGCCGCACTGGGCTGATGTGCCGATGCCAGTCTGAGGTAGCACATGTGCATGAAGAAGCCTCATAAGGTCACTGTGGATGTTCCTCTGCTAACCCGTCTTCACACGGAGAAAACCGCTCCCTCTCCATCTCTCCCCCTCTGTTTTTCAGACAGCGCTGTCATTTCTCAGAGCGCAGACACTTTGATTTATTATCTAGAATTTCATTTTATTCAGCTCGGAGACAGGCCGACAGCTCGGCTGTTCACTGATATACGGCGCAACATTAAGACCTCAAAGACTGCAGCTTCTAAGCAGCTCCATACGGGAGTGTTTGTGGACACATGTCAACATGTACGTGAAGGTTAGTGTGTCTTCATGCCATCGCACAGCATAGAACAGTAAAAAAATGCCACATTTAATTGAAGTTTAGCTTTTCAAATCCACACTCTGCTGTCCACTGTATCCCTGCCAGTCATGAAGTGAGACAAAGAAAGAGCTTTGACATTTTCTGCCTCCACAAAGTTCATTTCATAACTTTTCTGGCTCCAGTCTCTCAAACGGACGTCCAATTTAAAAATTAATAACACGATATAAAGGAAGTATACATGTCATTTCTGAGAGTGGGGATCCGTTGCAGAGAAGGGATTTCTGGCCAACTTATTTCAATACACATGATGAGAAAGTGTCTGAGGAAGTGAGAACTCAAGTTCAGCAGGTGGTCGTCATTAAGGTAATCATTAAGGACTCTACGCGGACCATCTACATGTCACGTGGAGGTTGGGCGCTCAGGTTGAACTGAAGTTTTACCTCCAACCAGGTTGTCTACTATGATGGACATTTAGCTTTTTTAGACAATAAGAAATGTGCAAGACAGCAGGCAGGGAGTACAATGGTAGTTTTACGCTCAGTCATGGCAACAAGGATAACGCAAACACATAGAAACATCAGGGGAACACAAAGAAAGGCTTGAGAAACTCAACGAAAGCCTGGACTTAAATACAAACTAAATCAACGAGGGGACGAGGTGCAGGTGGAGAGAGGCGGAGAAACACAGGTGAGGGTAATGATTGGAAAAACACCACGAACAGGGAAATGGTGCTGATGGGCTCGAAAGACACCAAAGAGGGAAGAGCTAGTGAACCAGATACAGGGCAGGCGTGGAGGGAAAATCAGGCTGGTGAGGAGCACAAGACCTTAGAAAAACACCCAGCACACCCAGCAATCAGAAGGTGTGAGAAAATGATAGAAATGGAAGAAATCGAGGGAGGTCGATATGCTGCTGCCAGACAAACCATTTCACCTTCACGTACGTTATTCACCTGGCTAACTTTTGTAAGACCGTGTCACAGAATATGTCACATGTTGAATAATTTTGATCAACAACGTGACAACACTGAAGCAATTAATATTTAGTCTTCACTGTTGCTTCGTTACGTTATCTGGATCCACTGCAGCACACACATTTTACATTTAATCCTCTTCCACTTGTTAAATATTTATTTTTATATTGCATTTCCATGGATGCACATACCTGCACACATTCCCCGAGAGCATTATCTCCACAGGAAATAGAATAATTCAACACTTGATCCGATTCTCTGGATGTTGTCTCTTCTCATAAATGACTCTTGATATATGTTGATGTGTGCACACCGATTCCACGCACTTCTCAGTATTTTGATGAAAGGGCATTAAATACCTCCGCTCTCATCTCTCCGAGGAGTCGATGTCTGGAGGAAATCTCAGAGACGAGAATTATTGCCGCTCCATTAAAGCTCCTCTGCAAGCGATGGACGCCGCATGCAGAAAGGTCAAGCCGCCATCACGAGATAGCTGTTAGCAACAATCACTCAACGGCTATCTCACATTCTGAAATGTCAGTGGATGACTTTTACTTCCCGCTGTTTCTTCATAAACCGGTGTTGTCGTATTTTTTTTTTTAAACCGTGCAATGAAATACATATCCGTGATTAACCTTCATTAATACAACGTTAAATGTCAAAAAAAGTTCAAAATCATCATGTTAGAAGAAGCAAACTGTACTAAATAAAATAACTGTTTAACTTATAGTTCCCATAACATTAGAGAGATCGAGTGGTTCCCCACCACGTTCTCCGGTGGACTGATCTTTTATTTCATGTATGTATTTGATCAAGTCGTAATTTTTCTCCAAATCCTTCTGTGGCGGACGACAAACACGTTGTACTGCGAACCCTTTTTCTCACCAACCAATAGGAAGCACAAACACACACACACACAATAATGACTAATGTGATCAGGAACAGCTGTTCATGGCACAGCATGGTTAAGGTAAAGGGAAACACTGTGGTCGTGGTAAACAGTTGACAAAATTCAAACTTTGGTCTCCTGCATGGAGGTCCACATACATGCCGCAATAAAGACACACTACTAAATGAATTTCGGCACTAGATGCACCTCGTGCGTTGTAGATAGTTTCCCAAGACTCTGGGCTGAGTGTGAGTATCAGAGGAATATTTCGGATTAATTAGGTTTGTGGCGACATCCCACGAGACTACTGACCAGCTGCAGATACATCCACCATGACTCGACTTCGCTCAACGACATCCTGAAGGTTTGATCGTACCAGCAGGTGCGTACACTCATAGAACTGGAGTTACATCCAGTAACTACTTTTTACAGTAAACATGGAGTCGTTGTTATGAAAGTTTGGCTCAAGCTCCAGAACTACTGATTTAAGTTCAAGAAAAGATTATGATTTGATTCAAATAAGGACGTTTGTTACAAAGTGCTCACTGTCTAGTAAAACACCATGAAGACCTCCTCAAGACTGTTCTTCCTTCCTTCCTTCCTTCCTGTCTTTTCACCTCCTTTTCTTTATTTCTTTCTCTTTCTTTCTTTCTCTTATGTAACCATGAGTCTGTGTCTCATCCCACGTTGTATTTCACACTTGATGATTCTCCTCCTCTACCTTTGTGCTTCTCATTCATCACTTCTTTCCCCTCTGTTGCGTTTTGCTTACCCCCTTATTTTTTTCTTTTCCTCCCGCTTGCATCATCTGTATTTATCCCACACTCTTTCTGCTCTTCACATCTGTTTCTCTCCAATTGCTCGTCTTTGCTCTGCCTCTCTTTCCTCACCTCTGAAAATGCCTTCGTTTTTACTCACGTTCTCTCACTCACTCACTCCTCCTCTTTATGATTTTCCCTTTCTTCCATTACCATTATCCTCCTCGGAAAATGATTTTCTGCAACCGTCCTGTCTGGACTTTTTATGTCTTGTTTTCGTCTCTCTCTCGGTGCTAATCTCCTCTGCCCTTTCCCTCTTTCTTTTTTCAATCAGACCAAAACCAGCACTTTCCTCTCTTGTGTCTATCCTTCCTTTCACCTTGCCTCCCTTTCTCATTTTCTCCACCATCATTTCCTCCTTTTCATTCGTCTCCTTCCCCCCCTTATACCTTCCATTTTCTGTGAGGACAAAGGCTGCGGTCTTGCAGTGATTGGATCCTGCTGCCCTCCCACCTGAACACATGAAAGCTTGTTACCTCAGTCAAACAGCCGCCTCAGTCGCCGCTGAGTCCCAATATCCCCACGCCACTTTTGATATTTTACCAGCAGGACGCTTCAGGGATTAAACACCTGAGTTCTCCAGCAGTAAACAGACTTTGTACGAGAAACGATGAAGAAAAGAAAGATATGATCTCACTGCTAAACAGCTTAAGTGATTTTCCATCAGTATCAGCATGTTGCTGGTATCTTTAATTAAATGGGCTCCTGATAAAGCGATTATAAAATACAATTTTCCCTTGCATTGCTTTGGTGGTGATAACACGGAGCAATCTTTAAAGTACAGGGCAGCTTTGAAACATTTGAATCCTCGACTAAAGAAAAAAAACAAACTGGAGATAAATGCAGAAATCCATCTGCAGCCGCATCGAATCCCACGAAACTATCGCGAATCTCAACCGTGCGCTCGCATCGGTGCAATGAAACGATTGGCTGATACGTTTCCCGCTTTGGCTGCGAGAAAGCAGATGACCGGCGGGATATTTGTCATTCTTGAAATGCTTCATACATCCTGAAGGAGACGTGGATGAGCCGGACCAGATGTGTGGGATCAACTCCAGAGTAACTAGGAGCTGCTGAGTACAACCTGTCGGCCACTCCACCGCCGAAGTGCTTCTGTGCAGCACATTCTGGGTTATGGGACTGTAGCTCTTCTCTCAAACACGTTTTTAAACTGTCTGCTCTCTGTCTCTCTCGTTTCATTTTCTCCTCTTATCTCTGCCTTATTTCCTGAGAGAGAGAAAGGGGCATATTATAGTGTCATGTCTAGGTTTATAGCTAATGTTGGCTAAAGTTGTTATTCGGGAGAAGTTAAAGTTTTCCGTGCCAAATCCAGAACACAGATAAAAGGAAAGACATTGATAGCAGCTAGAGAGAGACTTTTTTAAATTCATGGACGTTTGACTCGCCCACAGTAACCTTGAAGCCAGTTGTTGTTGTACGTGAACTTACTAACATATAAAGTGTGTCTTTGAAGCTTCTAGCTGCGTTAGCTTCTTTAGCTCCCGGCTGATGAATGGCTCTGACAGTAGCTGAGCTCGGCTGAAACGTGAGCCGCGCTCGTCCTTGTTTACCTGCTCTAGCATGAAAAAACTTGGAGCCGTCGATGGATCTTTACTGGCAGCGTCCTGCACAGTGGAGATCGTCAGTAAAACCACGTCTTTACAGTCAACCACAGGTTTCACAGAGACACATTCAACGCTTTTTCATGCAGCCTGTGTATAAATCTGCCCCATTACGCCATCTCAGTAAGACCAATAATAGGTCTTTGCTCCGTTTACTGTATTAATTGATTCTCTAGACGACAGATTGAGATTCAAATGACAAGAATTGTGCCGTGTTGGAAGTTCCTGACCGCTCTGGGATTGACAATCAGAACAGATCCCAGACAACAAGACGCCAACAAGAGTACATTTCAAAATAAAAGCTGATGTGATGCATTCTGGCCTTTGCAACTTGTTGAGGGCCGCGGTCGTTTTGTGCAGGTCACAACGTCGTGATGATTTCATCCTCTGTGGTTGATGCCTGTGTCTCTTGTGGATTTAGCAATGTGTTGTGCCTTCAGGCTGTTTTTCTACTAATTGAGGGTAAACATCCTGCAAAGTCCTGAAAATAAAAGTCCTGATCGGCAGCCACAGCTCATCCGTCATGGTGTTCATCCTCCCGTCACAGAGCTCGCGGTGGGAGCTGTTTGGCTTTGGAGGGTTCAAAAGGGTGAAAGTCACCAGCTCTGGGTTTACATAACCTGGTCTACCTTTTCTGTGTGTGTATTCTGAGTTACCTTGCGTGCATATGTGCGTGTGTGTGTGTGTCTATCCTCAGGTGATACAGCTCTTGTCATAAAAGTTTTATCTGGTCGTGTCAGAAGGGTGAGAGGGCACGAAACTCTAGGACACACACACACACACACACACACACACACACGAATACACAGAGTTCATTTTATTTCTCAGAACAAACGGCTCTTTTACTTTCTCGATCTTTAGTGAGGATGCTCATATGATCTCATCAGTCTGCATCTATTTCATTCAGTCATTACTACACTGTCTCTCATGTCGCACAGGCCGACATCAGACATCTGAATTTGACACGACAGCACCAAACATGAACGACTGAATTCAACTTCAAATAGGAAAGGAGGCTGTGACTCCAGTGAATTCTCTCCTGCAGACGGTCAGAGGTATAACCGACCTGCCTGATGCGTGCAGAGGTGTGTAGTTATTCTGCAGCAGCCGAGTGTCATTTTGCACATGATTAAACTGATGTGAACGCAGCAGGAGGCCGGTCGTAATTGCACTGGTGTGGCACACGTCTAATCAGATGCTTCGGCTTCAGCAACATGTGTGTCCTGCTGCTTTCAGACGGCTGCAGAGGTTTGATGAGGTGTAGGAGAGGCTCGTCGTGTAGTCTTAGACGATGCCAGTGGAAACACTAAACGTACGTCATCATTTTCCACGACTTTATCTGCATTATGTGGTCGCTCGGCATAAACTCAAATCAACGCGGGCTATTTCTTCACGTAACAGGAAAAAGAAATTCACATTTGTTTCAACGATGTACCTAAGATGAAATACAGAAACACTAAATTCCAAACGAGTATCTGACCCAGGAGGCACTGCAATAAAGACAGCAGCAGCAGACCTGATATAAAGTCACAATATTGCCTCCACAGAATGATAATATTGTGCTGGGGAGAGTAAAAATAGGAGTTAAATATAGAAACCGGAGTGATTTATCACATAGCATGGGTGAGAGTACTGTACGTGCTCTTGTGAGACAATCCAAGCGAATACGGAAACGGACTGACCTTGGATTTTTTTTCTAGATAAACATCTTCAGCTGCCCTGAGAGTCCTGCAGCTGACGTCGTCGGTGCTGATGTTGTTGTTGTGTGAGTGTATATAAATTACAACCATGACTACAAATAGGATCGCACTTTCTCAGCGTGATCTTTGTCTGATTAAATCTGAAACTAAAGTGCCAACGATCACGTCTCATTAAGCCGAAGTAATAACGCGCCACACACAACCTCATTATATTGGACGTATAGCGCGGCCTTAAAATAACCAGCAGACGCCGAAGAGCATTAATTATGCATTGTTACTGTAATAGCGTTATATTAGCATAATCTATTTGTGTTTGTAATCACTAGTTCATTAAAGTGTACATGCTGCAGCTTCCACGCTGTAAAAATACACACACAAGGGAATCAACTCTCCCTCTCTAATGACGTAATCCCATTTTATCATCGAAAGAGCGAAATTTCATCCTAATCCAGACTTTGCATGAATAAATACGAGTGTTTGCCCGACCGAGCTGTGATCCTCCTCCTGTTTGGTGGAGATTGTTCATCACCCTGCGTCTTTCTTTGTTTATTCCCTCTGCTCATTTCCTCTCGTCCAATAACTCTTGGCTCCATCTCGTTCCAGCCGCCGACACTCGTCGTCCAGTCAACCTCCACCTTCGTTTGTGCATTTGTAATACGGAGGTTTTGCTCTGAATCCAACCAGAGGCGTTGATTCATCAATCGGCAGGATAAAATGTTGGTCCTGCGGAACCACAGATTCCATGTTCACGTTACATGTGTATGAGTTTACTTCCGTGTGTGGAGGAGGAGAGGATGGTGGTGGAGTTACTGAGGAGACCTGGGGACAGTTTCCACCTCGGTGTCTTTGATTGTTGACTTGTAACATAAAGAATTTAAAGTTTCAACATATCTGTCTGGTTTTGCAGAAATGCACATTGCCAATTTATTTTCTGCCGATCGGGTTTCGATTCGTTAAACTCGACTACACCTCGTTGTAGTGAGTATTTATCTGCTTAGCTAAGTTTTTCTATTACTATCTTGTTGTCTTTGACTTTTAATCCATGTTTTCTTTTGATATCAAGCTTCACAGTATGTGCTCCTTGTCTCTAATTACTCTGACATTCCAGAACTACCATCCGATTTCCATCCTGTAAGACTGATGCTCTTGTTTTTAACCCCAGTGGATCATACATCCAGGCTACGTTTCAGTCACAAGGATATTAATGTGCTCGTCAAACACTAATATGACTGTTTGATACGTTCTCTGCTCCGCTACCTCTTTGGTTCAGGTTTTCTTTGGGTCAAAGACTGCAGCTGTTGTAAAAAAAAAAAAGAAGCTGACTATCAGCAGGAGAAAACAACGCATGCTTCATACGTCTGAGTGCAGAGCAAATACCAACATCGCACTACTTCTTATGCAAAGCAGGAACAGTCAAGGGTTATGAAAAGCTTCGGTTGTTCATAAAGAAAGATCCGATGTGTGTCGGAGCAGAAGCAAGTTTCTGTAACAAGCCTGAAAACTGAAACCCTGACGGACACACAGCCAGAAAACACAACTCGACACATTTGCTGCGAGTCCTTTAGATGGATTAGTCACCGCACCTATCGGTGACAGCAGGGTGGCTGCTGATTATAGCCTCCCTTCCTGCCACTGTGCCCTTGGGCAAGGCTTTTGACCCCAATTACTGAGAGCGGCGTGCCGTGACTTTCCCTGCAGCTGTCGGGTTATGAAGCCACTCCGTCCTCCTCTCTGTTTAGAGGAGATGGGAGAGCGAGAGGAGAGGAACGGAAGTGGAGTGGAGTAAAACCTTTATGATCCCTGAACGTCGATATGTTGCACATAAAAACACAGACGATAAACAACCAGCGGCCAACAAATCGTATATAGATATTAAAGTATAATACAGGAGTGTGGGAGTAAAACATTAATGGAGAGAAAAAGATGAGAGAAAAAAAAAACAGAATACGAGAATATTAGATCGAAATTGACACTAATGAGATGGCAAATCGCTAGAATGAAATAAAGACGAGGTGTGAATGAAATTAAAATGACAATGAATGTAAGAAGACGACAATCCGAGAAGACCGAGTGAGATTAGAAACGAGGGGATGAGAAGAAAATGCTGGAGATACCGAGGATGATACAGGGAGGACAACTGGCAGTGAGAATGAAACTGAGGCGTGAAAGCAGGAGATTAAATGATAATTAAATGAAGGAATTGTGAATGAAAAGAGTGTGAAATGCAATCATGAAGACATGAATGAGGATAATAATTGAAAAGAGGAGGATTAGAGACACAGATGGAGATGAAATGAGAATTAAATGAAGAAATTAAGGGGATGAGAACGAAATCAGCAGAAAACTAATACGATGAGAATGAGATGAGGCGGCGATGAAATAAGAGAAATGAAACGGATGAGATTTCTATAGGATGGAAAGTAACGGAAGGGGTGAAAAATGAGAGATGATGCAGAAATAGGAGGAGAAAGAAACGTGGAAGAAGACAGAAAACCAGAGAACAACGAGGCCGTGCAACAGGAGATAAATCGAGAGCAGAGAGGAGTCTGGCTGCAGACGGAGCTCGGCTGCAGAGTGGACTAATAAAAATAATTAGAGGATTAGGTCGTAGCTACAGGCTGAGACTGGATCGATACCGAACCACCAGACCGCCCATTCCCCTGCTCGCTCCCGCCCATCCCTCCGTTTAGCTGCAGAGCGCTGTGCTGCTGCATGTGTGGGCGTTTCACTGAGCGATTTTCTCTCTGTTTAGCATCAACATCAATATGAAAAGCATAATAGTTGTTTTCCCTCTTTTCTGCCCCACTGGCTCCTCTTCCAGATCTTTAGTGCTGACTTATGTATGTGCAGTAATTCACCCTAACAAGGTTACAAACTGTCGACGGAAAAACACAGCAACAGAGGGTTTTAAATAAGGATTTGGGGGGAAAATGATGGATTTTAAGAGGTCACTGACAGATGTGGGAGCAGCAGCAGAGCTGCCAGAGGTTCTCTGGGCTCGAACGGGGCTTAGAGAGGAAAATCAATTCACAGGCAGGCTTGACCCTGACCATGCAAAAAACCTTTAAAAAAAACCTGTAGCAGAATCAATTCTGAAATTGACAGGCGGCGAGCGCAGGGCAGAAAGGATTGGCGTAACAAGATGTCCTCTCCTGGAGCGTGTTGGCAGCCGCGTCCTGCACCAGCCGCAGGACGAAGGCATGTAGCTGCCAGGGCGAGACGGGAAACGAGGCGCAGTAATCAAGCCTGAGTGAAATAAAAAGCGCCGACGACCTTCTCCAGGTGTGTGCATCACTGAGCTGGGATCAGTTAGGAATCAAATGATAGATGTGAGTTCCTCCAACTTCAGGTTTTAGATGAACAGGTGGAGCTCCTTCAAAATTTTCTTCATCTTTTATATTGAACTGTTTTTTTGGGGGGTTTTATTGCCGACACAAGTATTAATGACAAGACAGGAAATACAATTATCAGTTCATCGAACACTTGGCCAAGCGACAGGAAATCAGAGACTGCTGTTGCCAACATCTTTACAGAGACCCGTCTCACCACAACATCCTGGATCTCCGAAGTACACGACTGCAGCGTGATGAGACGGGAATATACATGTTGGATTTTTCACTGTTTTGTAATGACAGATGGATCACCTTGAGATTAGGGGGCCTAAGATAGGACCCTGACGACAAAATGGAACAGAGGATGAGGGTTAAATTGTGATGAAAACTGTATTTGATGTGTACTGGACAATAAATGTAGCGTTCATAGCTGATGGAGACGACACTGTGGTCCAGTCGGTTTAGATTGTTTGGGTGTTGCATCAACGTTTGTCTCGGTGCCAGATGGTTTTTGTTCCTGTTGAAGCAACATCACAGATGATGACGCGGCGAAGGGCCGGTCGACACTTTCACTCCTCTCCTTCCTCTTCGTCTTCCTCTACAGACGTCTGAATCCACATGATGTGATCACATGACCTCTTCCTTCATCCTTTTGCCTGTCCTGAACTTGTTAACCACACTCGTTCTACTAGTTTCACAATGAGTACATTAACTTAATGAAGGCAGATAATGTCAAATGAAATCACGTGTGTATAATATATTCTGAATGAAAGTGAAAATGTCACAGTCAGCACGTTAATTAAAAAAAAGAATTGTAGTGAATGTGAATCCGTGGTGAGGGATGACGAGTGCATTCAGGTGAGCAGCGAGCGCGTCTGCAGGCTGACAGACGACCTGATGTCACCCAGCACGCCAGCTGGCACACCTGGAGAGGTTCAGGTGAACTGACTCATAGCAGCTTAACGCAGGTCTGCATGCCGTCACACAGGGGAGAGAGCGGCGGAGGGCAGAGCTGCATCTGAGGACGTTCACACAGACAGTTTCCAGCCTCGCCGACGTTTGACTGTCTGTAGATTTTGTCTGATATTCAGACTGAAAGGCCGTTTTTTTTATCTTTATTAATCAGTCTGGAACGACATATTTGTTAACTTCCAGGGATGGACGATCGCTCTTACCAATCAGCTACTCTGATCTGAAGCTCTCAATAATAAGAAAGATTATGCAAAATCGTTTACTTTAGCTGATTTTTGAGGGAACATCAACTGTTGCTAAGTGGAAATGCTTGTAGGCTTCAGATTAACAAAGATGTTTTGCATCACTTGCGTGCAAACGTGCATGTTAGTGACGTGTTCACCCAGCAGCGGTCGGTCAGCCACAGAGAGAAGGTGCTTCGCACGCAACATAACAGTTTTTTAAAAAGTGGAAAATCTACAGAAAAAGAAAGAAATTCACCATTCAGAAGAAGGCAAGCGGTCTAAGAAGGAAAGCAAAGATTAAGCGTTAAAGCATTAAATATAAAAGCCCAACATATGAGATCGAAGCACATTTTGAAAATATTTATTCCCATGCAGATATTTTAACATCTGTGATTTCTTTCTGTGAAGATAAAGTGAATGTACACTGAAACACTGCAGGCTGAAAGCTTTACTCACTCTGATAAACTCATCTCCTCACAGACCAACGTGTTTTAATCCTTTATTATAAGAGTTAATTAAACAGGTTCTACAGCAGATCAATTATAATATGAAAGTGACATTTAAAGCTGATTGCTGTCAGCACGTATGACCCTGACGAATCATTCTCACACAGAGTAAAAATAATCATTTACTGCAGTGGAAAACTTTTCTGACAGTTTTCTTGTTTGACTGTGAAACACAAAGATCAAAGTGTGTTAAAAAGATAAAAGAGATAAAAAGATATCTGATGTTTGTGTTTCTGCATTGTATTTCTCAAATCTTTAAAATCAACCAAAGTTTTAAACCTGAGGTGATTAAAACCCTGTTTTCTTATGATCTTGCTCTGTAGAGATGAAAATTACCATCTTTGGGGGAAAATTTAACAATTTTGTTTTCGTGTAAGATGGTTATATTATGACTGCTTATATCAGCAATATAAATTACAACATTAAACTTGTCCTCTCCGTTCTCGCTTTAGCTGAACGTGTCATAAACAGTAGAGCCGCTCTGGCATGACCCACATGAGTAAGCTAGCTAAACAGGCTGCGTGTTAGCGCTGCAGTGGTCAGGATTGTTTCTTTGCTTTAAAACAATAAAGTCCAGAAATTGTGTTTTATGAGGGAGAAATCTCAGCAGCTGCTTCAGGAATGTTGAGCCACCAGTTTAACGACCGACCCTGTTTACCTACTGATGACATATTTCGGTGATTTTCTGCTTTGGGTTTGTGTAAACTTCACGTACTGCCCCTTAAAGGTTATTGTGCACTTGTTACCGTAAAAACTGGGCAGGATTCTCTGACACTTTTTGCCTTTTTAGGAGCAGAGCCGCCATCTGTGAGCTCTAAACTCCAACAGCAAGTTTGTCATGATATCCGAGGGCTGCCTGCACGAGCGTATCACCGACAGCTCATCATCGTCTCACGCAGCCATATAAGGCAAATGCACTGCTTTGAGGCCGAATACAAATCTTAGCACATGTAGAGTATAATCTTTTTTTTTCACTGCACAACTTTCCATTAATATTAGACTATAAATACACGTGTGTTTGAAGAGGAAAGAGGAGGAAGAAGAAGAAGGACCCAGCTGGATCCACTCGGCAGAAACTGATAAGCAGCTATAAGAAGAGAAATGAAACAAGTCTATTTCACACCGGGAGTGAAGCTGCTGTCATTCATCAGGTGTTATCAGAGAGAGAGAGCCTGTGATGAAGAGTTGAAGCAGTTCAAACATATATTCAGCCTTTTTTCATATTTACTCTTATTCTCTCAATCAGAGTCATGGCTGTTTGTCATTGAGACCAACGTTATCTTCGTGTGATGCCGTATAAACAGTCATGCCTACATATTTAAAACTTTCATTCCATGCCATCCACATTTTAAGAGTTATAGACGTGCAGGAAAGGATGAAGTCAGGGGGGCTTTATCGTCGTAGTCGGCAGGTAAACCTTGTGAAACGATAGCTTGATAGTTTGGATAGATTTAGGTACAGAAAAACATTTCAGTCACGGCCTTGTGGTTTACGCCTCCGTGCACCAGTCAAGCTGCTGCTCCTGAACTGTGGCGTTGAATATTGAAAGAGAACATTTTTAACTTAACATTGTAATGGTCATTATGATGATCCTATTAGACATTTATGTAAAATCTGGGTCCATCCTGGAGTCGAAGTGAACGTTTGTACCAAATTTGAAGAAATTCCCACAAGCTACTCTTGAGATATGGACCCTTTTTGCAGCAGACATTTTGACTTGTCAAAGCAGGACAAACACAGGTGTGACCGACGATGGTGCTGTTCTGTTAAGTGTCCCTGTAAGCCATGCCAGTACCAAGCAAGCATGCACGACACCTGAAAACATAATGCCTCCGCCCCGCCGCAGGCCTGTGGTCGACCCGTCCAATCAGATCGCTCATGTTGCACTGAGAGCGGCACAGAAGCGGTTAAACCTTCATGAGCGGCTGATTGACATCTCATTAAAGGAAACAGGGTTAAGCTGTGGCTCCTGAAGCCAGACTACATCTAATCATCCAACTCCAGGTGACGCTCTATTTCATATTGAGTTGAAACGACGCTTTATGCTCGTAGTACGGTCGGATCGCTGAGCAGAAGCAGCAACAGCAAAGTATATAAAGTTGTCAGACGTGGAAAGTTATAGCCTCGTCGTGAAGGTTTGATTGTAAGGTGGCAGGGAGGGGAAAAGGCTGATTTTTATTATTCAGTCACATAAAACCAACTCAAAGTTTGGATTTAAAAAGTACAGGGGGGCGTTTAGACCGGGGCAGTAAAATCAAAACTGTCTGTGTCGTCTTTGGGAGTTATTAATAAACTTATCACATATTTCCTTCTTCTCACAAGGGGCGGAGACAAAGACATGCATTATTCAAACTTATAAAGCTGGAGGGCAGTGAAAGCAACATAATTAAAATGTAGGATAATTAAAAGCTGATGGAATGGTGTAACTACTAATTTGTCAGTTTTATATTAGATCCCATGATCTCATAGAATGGGAACATTACATGAAGTCTGATAGCTGTATCTGAAGTCTGATACATCATTCATCATTTAATGTCGTTAGATTGCAACTTTTGTCCAACCGACAGTCCAAAACTGGAAGACGAAAAGCAGCAATTCTTAAATTAAAAAAGCTGATTAATTTTCTTTTGATTGACAAATCAATTAATCGACTAATCGTAAAGCTCCAGTGACAGGAATCAATTAGAGGACCAGAACCACGGGGCTATTATGTCTCTTCTCGGATTCCTGGATCCTGCAGCTGAGCTCAAAGTGAAAGAAATTTAAACTTTCATGGTCACATCAGTGCGGGAGAGTCTGCTGAGGAAATTACCCAGCTCATGTATAATACTGGGAAAAAGCAATGAATAGAAATGGTGGGATTGCTTCTCATGGCTCGGTGGGGAAGTGGATTGGTTTGAGTTTGGAAGCACCTGATGGAAAAATGTGACCGTTTTTCTTGGCGGCTAAACTGCATTGCAGTAACTGTAGCTGTGCTGTCCTTAATGATCGACAGCGGTACGAGGAGACTGCGTTCGGTGAGTCTACAGAAATGCACAGAAATGTTTATTTCTTTGTTCCTGCTCGTTTAATGGATTACAGTTCTGGTTTATTTGTATTTCCTTTCGAAACTGAGTAATTAGCTCTCTGCTGATTGAATCCAGCGTCACTGAATTCAGTTGTATTCTCCTCATTTAGTTAATCTCAGTCATGTATATTTACACAATGTAAATTATGTTGTTTTTTCTAGTAGTTTCTTTTAAAAACATTCAGCCATCTGAGCTGCCATTATTCAATAAGACTTCAAGTAATCAAGCTGTTAATAATTAAAAACAACAGCCTGATTGAGTCAAACATGACGCACGCTGTTATCTCTTCGGTCGATTGACACAACCTCCGTTAACTGGTTCGCATTAAACCAGAAGAGATCAAGAGCTGGAATTGTTTCTATTTCGGGAGGTATAAATGTGCACCTGCTGTGTGAGAGTTCATCCGACATCATACGGAGTCTGACGGGCAATAGAAATAAAGAGGGAAAGGTGCATCGAACGACAACATGCGCAGAGCCTATTAGTCTGTTGCTGTGCAATAAAAGCCATAAAAACTGGGACAACATTTTGTAAATAGGTTCATTCACGTCACACTTCCCTCAGCACTCTCTTCAAACACAGTTTGAAGCTATTTTTCTCCAGCAGACAGTGAAATATTTCTGTAAAGACTGTGTCGCTGTTCAACATGTTCTCACTTCCAACTCGTCGAATTCGGCAGCTCGATCAGCGGCCTCGAGCTTCGAACTGTGACACGCTACCAACCACGAAGCATCAGATTTCATGTGAAGGTCAAATCAAACACTGACGGTTCTGAATGGCAGTCGACCCGTCCTACAATCTCGCAGTTTGATCGGTTTCCACCGACCAGGCTGCTGGTTTTCATGTATTCGCATAAAAGTTCATAAAATCACAGCCACAAGTAAAATGCATGTTACGGTGCAGTACGTATGCTGTAAGGCTCTTTGTGCGTGTATGTGTGAACATGTACTCACTGTTATGTTCCATTTCCTCCTCTACATTCCCCAGGACCATGGCCGGGACGCCAAAGGCTGAAGCCAGCACCCACACGCAGATATTCACCACCTGAGGACATGATTGCATGAAGGTGAATCACTTGTAAAGACGGACTGGTTACACAGTAAGAAGCATAATTTCCCTCATGTCCACAGATCTACAGACTGTGAGTGGACAGTTGGGAGGAGACCGAGGGTTTGTATTGGCGCAGTGAGCTGACGTGGTCCACATTCTTCTTGTAGACTCGAGGCCAATCCATCTACTCAACGTCGGTCAAACAACAATGGCAGCACCTATCAGGAGCGAGGTACACATGCCGTGTTTGTCGTCACTGTTAGCGTCATTCAAATTCTGACCTCAAACTTACGGTACGGTTTGGAGGTGCTAGGTTAATGTAGCTTAGAGCTGCTCGCCTCAATCACAGATGAGCTTTAGAGGTCTGGTCTAGTGTTACCAACCATCCTTTGAAAAATGGAATCGTCCCGTATTTAGAAACAAAGTTACGCGTCCCGTATTGAGCTTAAAAGGGACGCACTTTGTCCCGTATTTCCGTGAGAATCAAAATGGTCTTTAAAATGTCAATGGAATCAATGAATGACAGGGCTTTTTATATGAAAATATACGGTAATCTTATTACCAGCCCTCTCCTGCTCTGTGACCAATGAGCTGACAGCACACACACACACGAGAATAATAACTAATTGGTCGAGGTACTGTTGCTTGCAAGAAGATACCGGAAGACAAAAGACCGGGGTAACTGGGAAAACAATCCAGCATGCCACAAATTCACAGGACACTGCAGACGGTACGCCTTCCGCCACGAGCAGTAACGTTACTCCCCCGAGAAAAAAAAGAAAAGGCTGCAAAAATACAGACTCGAATGGGAAAAAGAAAACGTGGCTGGAAAAAGTGGAGATAATGTCTGCCGGCGCACTTTTTCTGTAGCCCATGGTGGACTGTTTGACGTGAAACAGCATGCTTCTTGTGGTCGACACATTAAAAACGTGAGGGACGACCAAGTGGATCCTCCACCAGGCAACACCAGAGGCAGATATGGTATGTAGAAAAAACAAGAATGTTTTTTAAGTCCAATAAATGTCAGTATTTTATGGCCAAAAAATGTGTGTCCCTTATGTATTTTTTTGAGGGAGTTGGCAACCCTAGTCTGGTCCTCCTCCACACCTGCAGATTTATTTTTTATTTTTTCCAGCCATGAGTCCCGTCTGAGTCACCAAGAAACTTCACAGACCTCGATGAGTTCCCCTTTGAAGTAAGATTCCTTCATATTTTTACACAACGGCAATCTGATCGGATCAGTGTGATGAGGAGAGACTGGGCAGAGAAACTGTCAGAAGCGTTCAGATCAGCTGTTGGGTTTCAGCGTTTCATCAGCACCTTAAAAGGTGTTTTCTTAAGATGCCATCACAGGACACAAGGTTGACTCGTCAAAGTCCGGTCCAGATATCGCTCGAATAGCTTTGCTTTCACATACCATCATAATCAGAGGTGTGGACACAAAGTAGCCTACAGTACATCAGCCTGATGCATGTCCCCACATCAACCTCTGTGTGTGTACATCACTGCTGGAATATGACAGTGCAGGTGTCATCTTATTTTCATGCTTAATGTTTCCCAGCTTGACAGCAGCCACGTTTCATGACCTGACGACGGCTGAAGCGAGCCGAAGAGATCGTTGACGTCTTATCTGATGCCGGCGGTCACTTCAGGGAGAATACAGGAGGTGTGAAGGTTTTTGAAAAGGTGCATATCTCACTTTAAAATGAAAGTTTCTTTTTTTACCTTGGCCTTGTGAGGAGTCCTCATGTCCAGCGCCTTGACAGGGTGGCAGACGGCCACGTACCTGTCCATACTCATCACTGTCAGGGTGAAGGTGCTGGTGAACATGTTGTAGTAGTCGATAGACACCACTGCCTTGCACAGAGCATTCCCGAATGGCCAGAAGCCGAGGAACACGTCTGTGCCCTGAGAAACATCCAGAAATCAGAGAATGAACATGGAAACACAGCCGGGGGCAGAACACAGAACTCCATCTCCTCTGAAATATGACTTTGGACAGTTAGTTCTTCAATGAGGTGGAAACAAATCAGGGCAGCGAAGCATGAAACCATAACACCTGCCAACCAGCCAGTGACTGATGAAAGTCCTTATAACATCCAGATGCTAGCAGAGATCACTTGAACCATCACAGTCTTTCAGGGGACTTTATTAAACGTTCATAGCACTAGATGAAGAGGCATGTGAATTAAAAACAGAGAGGTAAAAATGGAGTGAGGAGAATTTGAAGCAGATTTGAGTGGAACATGGTGGCATGTTTCCTCATCTTACGTTCATTGTTCATCTTTGATAAAAACAAAAATGCCTTTTATCATTTAAGGAAAGTGACTTTCAGCTGACTTTCCATCCACGGTGAGGCTAAACTTATCCTGTCATGTTAAAACGGGGTCAACTAGAAACTTGCAAAATAGAGAATGTGTCTGAAAACCAGAAAGGTGAGACTGTTTTTTAACTTTCCAACCATCAACAACAAAATCTTGATGTCTCCTGTTTCTCAAATAAAGTCAGCCAGCAACAGCGACCACTACAGACCAGGTCGGGCTATTATGTTCACCTTTCAATTAGTTCTTATTACTTAATGGTAGTCTAGTGTAGTTCAGGAAACTGTTATCTGTTGCACATGAGTAGGTGGTTGAAAACGTCATACCTGGAAAGGCAAAGTAGCCAGGAACAAGGAGTCAGCCAGAGCCAGGTTAAAGATGTAGATGTTAGTGGCTGTTTTCATCTTCGTGTATCTGAAGAGAGACGAAAACACAGGAAACGCAGACAGTTCAATATCTGAGACAGGCGGCTCCTTTTATTGTCGGTCACACACATTTTAAACACCTTAATCAAAGGTCTGCAGCCTGTTCAGGGTTTATTCCAGTCTGCAGAACCAGCAGAGACACGCTGTGTGGCTGAAGGTGCATCATGGTTACCAAAACTGACTAAAACCTCCACAGGGAAACTTTCAAATAAGGGGCTCTGTTGAACATTAACACACCTCAGAATACTAAACTGTGAATAACCAAAAAGATGAAGTGGTGTGTGTGCTCGGTTGGATTAGCTGCCTCCTCTGCCGGAGCTTTGTTGCTGATGTCTTGCTCTGTCTTTTCCCCTGAGGTGAGGTGGACTCGGTCTGAGCCGCGGTCTGTGGTGGCCCAGCGGTTTCTGCTGCTTCTTCTTTGGTATTCCTGTGCCTGTGGTTTTGTTCCCATCAGGTTTAGCTCTCAGTCACTGCTGGATAAACCGCAGAGCGTATTGACTTTTCTGATCGTTTGTTGTCTGGTTTGCCTCGAGGGTTCTGCTGATTTATTTTTATTTCATCTTACCGAGCTGCCTCTTTTTTCTTTATGTTGTTGAATCTTCATTCTTTGATTTCTTTTTGACATGTGAAGAGTTGATTCGCAGGAACAGATAAACATTATTGTTAAGAGGACAAAACTGACGTCAGTTTGATTGAGATTCCTTTAAGTGCACAGTTGGAAAAAAGTGATTTATGATGAGACGTTAAAACGATGCGACAACGATGCGACTACAGGTCGATGGCCCGATTCTAAAGATATGTATCGGTTGACGGAAGCTTTGCTGCTGATTCTGCAGAGCGTCTCTCAACTCTCGGAAAAGGTTAAAGGTTAACGCGAGATTGTTGCGAGAGCAACGTTAGCGTATCCGAGGGAAACAAATCTGAAAACTCACCTGGTGAGACGGCATGGAGAAAACTACGCGGGCGACGAGGAGTCTGTGGATGCTAACGTTAGTAACGCTACAGCTAGCACAAGCAAGAACACGCAAGACAACAACACGGCTACTAAAGACTTTTTTCCAGCGGCATCTAAGTCTTTAAGGTCATCACGGCATCTATCGCCCGTTTTATTGCGAAGGACTTACGACCTTACAGTGTGGCTGTGATGGCTTTGGAGACATGGTAAGCAATGCTACTTTTATAGAATTGCTTATTTTAATTTAAAATGGAAAATGAATGTCGACATTAAACAAATATTAAGAACTGTATCAGATTGCATCGTATCGCATCGCACCAAATCGCTCCGTATTTAAAATGTATCGTCCCTGAATCGTATCTGGATGCGTATCGAATCGTCTTACGATGGAGACGCACACCCCGAGTGACTTTTGTACTGAACGTGTGTCGGGTGTGTCCGTTACGCAACTGCAGATATTTTGACTGGAAAGCACTCTGAGCGCTTCTCTGCTTCAGCTGCCCTGGATAAAACTTTACAAGAAAAAAACGCATTGCAGTCGGATATTTCCGCCTCCCCCTTCTCCTCTCCCCCTTCTCCTCTCCCCTTCATTCAGTTTGGCCTCGGGCTCTTTAGCACTCTCCCTTTTTTCCTCAACACATCCTCTTCTTTCTTTCCTTCTTCCTTCTCTGACTCTTTTTTTTTGCTCCTCATGTCCTCTTTTTTCTGCAGTTTGAGATGACGTTCATCGTACTCAACACCCCTCTCTCTCTCTCTTTCTGAGGTCTCTCACTCATGTATTCCCTTGCATCTCAACATCTGTGTCTTTCAGTCTTTTATCCTTTCATCCTTCTCATTACCTTCCTCTGACTTTTTTTGTTTTTTTTTAGTTCTTTGTATCTTTCCTCCTCTTCACTTCGTTATCTGTCTCCATGCCCTCAGCTCTTTCTGATTTATTTCCATCCCTCTGACTTGCATCTGCAGGTCTCAGGAAGCCGAATTGAAGATGTTCTCAATACTTTTACAACATTTTTCATGCCTAAATTTAAATTTTAAGACTTAACAGCTGCAAAATGAACACAAGGAATGAGGAGTTCTGAAAGGAGCGGCAAAGAAGAGGAAGAAGAGCTGCTGAAGGACGTCGTGTTCGACTATCAAACCAAATAATGCTTTTCATAATAATCCAGATGAATCTAAATCTTTATTTGTGAGCAGACGTTCACGTAGGTTAATCGTTATGTTTTGGAGTTAAAGTTTGTGGACTTTCACTCTGAATATCGAGCTGCAGAGACAAGGGCCTTTACTATGTAGGCTATTATTATTTTATTATGATTTTGTCACCTTGAAAGAGTTTTGATCCTTTCATTATGCCACTGTGAGCAGGGACCATGCAGAGAAGTGTCCCTGACAGAGCATTAGTGGAACCAAAGCACAGAAGCTTCATAACAATCAGTGTTTTAGGTGTTGGAGTCTGTGAACGCACCGCGGAGCTTTTAAGTGTGTTGACCTGAAACACGAGGGGTGGATGTCGTTCAATGTCTAATCTTTATCTGAATACAGTTACTTTAGCAAACTGTGAGAGACAGATGATAAAATACAACAAATAAAAACACAAAGTGTCCTGAATTCAGCTAAATGTTAATCTGAGGTTGCAGCAGGCAGAGTAGTATTTCGTAGTCTCTTACTTATGTACCAAAAAGATTGTAAATCTGGAAGATACCAGCTAAAAAGTAAAAAAAATTGGTTTCTTCTGTAATCTTTTACTACCGTAAAGTAGAGAGGGTGTTTGGGAAATACTAATAAAACTGAATGTGTAGGAGACTATACGGGCATCGCTGTGTTTGACAGAGGCTGGCAGGCTGCGACGCCGGCGAGAGACAAAGAAAACTAATGTCTTGCAAATGATTCTGAAGAGTGAGAACCAGACCAGCATCTAAAATGACCAGGACAACATGTGTGGGTAGGTTTACAAGCTGTTTTATATGCTAATTTGGTTTGGCGCACAACAGAATGTGTTTATGTTGGATCTTTTGCAGGACAGCTCGGGTAGTTTAGTTTAAAGTCTGTGGCTCTTTTGTAGCGGGCTGCTGTCTCACAGCATTTGGGTCAGGACAGTCCAGCAGCTCAGGAAAGACACTGAACAAGATGTCATCCCTCTTTGATTACGCACTGAAATTAAACAGTGAATCTTGGAATTATCCTCCACAAGTGTTTGTATGTATGTATGTATGTTTGTAAGAAAATGTTGACCTGGAATATGATGAAATCTCTGGAATCTCCATCCTTTTATACAGCAAAGCACCTGCGTGCCAACAGGGACTTCATGGTGCTTCCAAGTGCATCACTCAGAAATCTAGTGGAAGTATTTTTCTGCGTTTCCCTTCTTGGAGCGAAGCCTAATCTGTCGTACTTTCAGTACCGTATGATGGAGGATTAGGAGCCGATGAGCCCGGCCACACGTTTCAATTTAACCCCTGATTCTAACCATCTGCCTACAATACTGGTTTGCACAAATGTTTTATCAGAACCAACTGTAACGGTCAAAAGCTGAGATAGACGGCACTGTCCTCCCTTTGGGTCTCTGACTTCCTCTCAAAGGAGAACACATGGCGTTTCATTTGGAGAGCAGATGCTGTAGCATAAAAAAAAAAATGCCAAAAAGAAAACATGCATCTTAATTTCAATTGGCCTCATTAATCTACGATGAACTTTGTGAGACACTTCTGTCCACGCTGACGTGAAGTGATCGCTCAGAAGAGAGGCATCATGAACACTACAGCCCTGGTTCTTACAGGAGGAGTGATTACAGTCTTCATTAGTCTTTCAGCGTACATATGTTGTTTGACTATAACTGTACAATGGAAGAATAAGGTTAGACTCTAAGTCCGAACACTCGTATCTGGAGCATTTTACAACCTTTTCAAGGCTTTTTGAGACGTTTTGAGGATCGCTGAATGTTTGTTTCTCACCTCTTTTCTGAATCCAGCTTGTTTCCTCCTCTAACTTAATGCACATTAAGACAATAGCTGCTGTACGTGGTGGAGAGCAACAATATAAAGACTACTTCTCCTCTACCGTCCTTCTCTTCATCTCCCCATCCTGTCTCCATCCTCTTCATCTTCATCCTTTCGAACCCTTCTTTGCTTTTCCTTCGGCTTCTTTCCTCTCATTCTCCTCCTTTATCTCCTCTACATCTTGCTCCTCTGATCCTCCTTCTGTCTTCTTGTCCTCTTCCACCTCTTACTCTCTTTTACACCCCCCCCTTCTTCTCTCTGCGTATTGAAGACTTGTAGGCAGGAGAGTCTTCAGAGGGAATATTTTATATCTGTTCAGCTTTCCTTCCCTCTTTACATCAGGGACCGAGTCTTCCCAGCCAAACTCTGTAACTCTGCCTCCCTCTCTTCTCCAGAACGTCTTGTCTTCTCTCTCCACGGGTCTCTTCTGGTCTCTCTTGTCTTCTGGCCTTCTGTGTTTCTGGCTCAAAAACAATCCCTCTCTTTCTCTCTCTCTCTCTCTATTGCAGTGGTCTCACGATATCCAGCCCTGTTCCCCACACTACCACATTTTCTTTTCCTCCCGTCCTCACTCTGTGTCATTCACTGAAACTATAATTGCATTATAATTATGAGTTCAAGGCTCCTTGCAGCGGTGGCAGCGACAGAGAAGAGAAAGGAAAATAAAGAGGGCGAGAGAAGAAAGGACGGAGAGACGAGCCCTGAGCACAGAGAGGCTACAGTCAGTAACATGCAATAATCCTGGCAGATATTCTCGTTGGACGTGTGTTGAATAAATGTCCTTTCAATCAAGTTTTAAAGAGGACAACTTTCAAACAGCTCTACGTTTGTTCCTCCGATGCGCGACATAGAATCACCGATGCTGCTTTGACAATACAGGAACATCTTTTCTTTCTTCACATGCACACTGATAAAAGAAGCCGTCATATAAAGGAAAAAATGACGCATTGTTGCACAAGATGATTAATTTGCTTCAAAAGACAAGTCACCGCGACGAGCGCAACAGTAACACAAAAGAGGAAAAATCAATATCATCCGTCGAAATCTTTGAACGCCGGAAAAGGAAAATTACTTTTGGCTTGATAAGTTTCTGTATTAACAGCAAACGTCTCTTAAATCATCTTTCTTTGTTCAAAAATCAAGACAATCCTGCAGAAGGCAGAAAAAAATCCTGCGATGAGATCACACCAGGCGCGGCGCCGGTCTACATGTTGACGTTCTGACCCATTAGTACCCACGGACCCCCCAAAAACCCATCAAAATCAATTCAGTGAGTGTGTAGCTGGAAACTAAATTAATTATTATTATCATTATGAACAGAATGTGAAGAAAAAACAGTTTTGATGATATATTGAAGATGTCTGTGCATTCTGTTGAGATCAACCGCAACCGAAGTTAGCGTGCTAACTAGCTAGCCTGGGCCTGAAAACTCCGCTGGAAAAACCAGCGTAGACCAGCACCAAAACACAACCAGCAAGACCAGCAGGGGTTGTGTTTTGGTGCTGGTCTGTGCTGGTTTTTCCAGCGGGGAAGCTCTCTGCCATCCAAAGCTCCTGTGCTTCTGGTGAAAAGAAGAGTAATAATAATACCGTTAGCAGCAGTTAGCAGTTTGTCTGACAATACGCTGTTGGGAGATTCAACACATTCAACTGGTGGCCAACGGTTGAAAGTTGGTGAATTGATGAGCTAATTGACGCTATACCATTCACCCACATCAGGGATCAACCAGAGAGTCTGACATGGGATCAAAGCTTCTGTCGGGATTTAAACTCCTAATCGCAGCTGTGTGAGCTGAGCATCGGTCTAATGTTTCTCCCTCGGTGCATATTACATTCCTGAAATGCAGCTGAGACGCTCTGATCTCGTAGTCTCAGCTCAGTTTGCAGTCACTCTCTGTTTGCACTTAAGGAATTCCACAGCCTCCAAAATAAGCATGAAATATTTAACCATCCGTTAAAGACGCTTTACTGCTTTATGCCTCCCTCGCCCTGTTTCCTCTCGGCTGCCAGCTCATTCCTCAGCTCGCTCTCTAATTCTTTTTTGACTACTTTTGGCTTCTCCAGCGTCCTCATATAAACACTGAAGCCGGGATTGTCCTCTGAACAAAATCCAGTTTGCAAGCTGACACCGGCACACAGCAGCTCCCGACCCGACCGACAGACACCAAGTTCCAAATGTAAGATTCTAATAAAGAAGTAAAAAAATATTCTCAGGTTTAAAACAAAGCAAACTGTAACTGTTGGAGTCATAAACCTCAGTCTCCCACCTAAACTCCAGAGTCCGATACATGTTTTCTTATCCAGCACTTTGTCAATGTGATGATCAACAAAACTGCAACCATCTACCTCCAAACGCTAGTCAGGCCACAGCCACTTCGCTCTAGCACATGAGCTGGTCGACTGGTACCGCCGTCGCTGACAACGAAACAAAGCTCGCGCAGCGGAGTCGCGACTCTTCTCTGTTCTGTGGTCGAACGAACTCCCGACCAATGTCAAGACAGCAGAGCCACTCCCCATCATCCGCTAAAGTCTCAAGACTTCACGTCGACCCCGCGTAGCATGACTATTATTTCTGACGTGGTCCAACAGTGTTTCAATATTTGGAAATGTGACACTGCAAGATGTTTCTAAGCAGACCCTGAGAACAGTTTCTAACCATTTCAGTAGGTTTTTTAAGCCAAAACATGGACATCTTCTGAACCCCCAAGTGGTTTTTGTGCCAAACCAAACCCAATATAAGCACAACATCGTCACAGGAAAATAGAAAACAGAACCCAAAGAATAGGATGTTCACGTCCATTCCAACATCTATTCTGGCAATTAGTTTGCTTCAAAGAGTGTTAACAACTAGTAATGGTCTTTTGTTGAATGAAGAGAAAAATATTGCTAAATTTCTTCAAGCTCATGCTGCATCACTACGCGGTAATCCAGCTGGTCAATAATCTCTTCACCACGATTCCCCTTTTTAGATGTTTCTCCCCATCAGGAACACAAGGGATAAAACTTCGATATGAGTCTTACTCCAGTGTTCTTTTTGCCGCCCTTTGAAGGCAAAAAACTGCATGTGGACAGAAAAGACTGGAGCTCACTGATTAATTTGCGGCCTTTAGTGCAAACAGAAATGCAGCAAATCAATCAGGTCGCCGCAGTTTGTTGTCGTCCTCGTACTGAGAAACACCCGATTGAGCTGAATACTGTTGGCAGACGCTCCGGTCGCTTCACACTCGTATTCATTTTGTCTGGCCGTATTTCCTGCCTTTTTATGAAATTTCATTCTTTAGCCTTTAACAAAGGAGGCGAGGAGAGTCATTGTCAGGCAAATCATGTTTGGTCTCTGGTGCCACCTGAGACAGATAACATCAATCAGGCCGAGAAACCAGTGGAAAAAGGGAAAATACTCAGCTCACTTATTTCAGCTCTCGTTTACAGTAAATATCACTTCCTTCAAATCATTTTTTCTGTCTGTCTTTCAAACAGTTGCACTGAGCAGCTGGCTCAGATTGGATGTGTTAATATTGTCGTGTTCAGTGAGTTAAAGCAAATAGTTGAATTTCTTCTGTCTGTATTGTTACAACAGCTCTTTTTTGCCTCACATCATTTCATCGCCGTTTATTCTCTCTCTTTCCATCCGTCTTTGTTTTTTATTCCATCACCTGTTTGCCTCTATTTGCACATGACTTTGATCTTGAAATCAATAAATACAATTAAGGGATTAGCCCCGTGAACCCCTCGGGAAACGCATTTGTATTCAGCAATGAAATGAGCTGAATTCGATAGTGGATGGTGAATAATTGAGGGCTGTGAGGTCAAGATTTTGCAATTAATAGCTACGGTTCCATTTTTCATCACAGCAGGGAGATTAAAATCGCACATCGACAAGGAGAAGGATCACAAGCTGAGCGTCTAAAGCAAATTATGGTCGACATTAGCGCTACAGTGCTTTTTACACCTATGAGTGCCGTGTAGTCGCACACAAGTAGAGCCGACTTTAATGTTCAATGCTCAGAACGTGACACAACACTGTCGATTTCTTTGCCGATGATGTCGTCCCTCTTCACGTCAGGAATCCAGCGCCACCACAGGCTCATTTTCTGTCCTCACTTTCCTCGATAGCACTCCCCCCCTCCTTCCTTTCATCGTCTCTCCCCATCTGACAGACTTTTCTTTCTCTTCATTTCTCACTCTGCTTCTTCTCTCCATTAGCGGAGGGGAGGAGGAAGGAGGAAGAAGGATGAAAGGAGTCTATCTGATGACTCTTTCATCCGCCGTGCTGTTCAGCCTCAAATATTAATAATCACTTTGAATTATTCACAAACTGCCGGTCTGCACTGCGTCGGCTTGAATGAGCTGTCACACGCTGGCACAAATGTATGTGTGCGTGTGCACGTTATTGACTTTGGTGGCTCACGCTGCGTCTACAGAACAGGGATCACCTGACAGGACAGAACACCTGGGTGAGACTGTAAAACTGGTTATAGCGATGAAGTTGTTTTCCATTTTTCCAAACCAGTCAAACCATATTTATGAATTATTCTCTCGCTTTTCTTAACGCTGCTTCCTGAGACCTACTTAATATTTTCTGTTTGACTCGATCGCAGTAATTTGATATCTCTACCTGTGTTACAGCCAGAAGCCACAGCTCGTCTCCTTCCTCATTAGAGATTCGCTTCGAGTCGGAGAAGTGGACTATGTGCTTATTACTTTTGCTTCGTGGTCAGAGTGACGGCATGATAACTAAGAGGAGGGAGAAGAAAAGACAGTCAGTCATTTTATTCTAAGATGAGGCATGCATTAAATGTAAAGGTTCAATTATTGTCATTTTAAAACACCGGTTGTAGAGTTAAGCCGTTCTAAAGTGAAACTCTCGCCAAAATGCAACAAGGCTTTTTTTGTGAATATACTCGAGTCAAACCTTTGTGTAAAAGCACAATTACGATGAAAGAGGCACTTTTAAGATTCACCATAATTTCGTTATCGGGTCAAACTCATTTTCAATGGGAGTGCTACGGGCACTTTTACGATAGCATCAAAATCTCTATTTTTAAAACTCTAAGAAGGCTCGACACAACATGAAACTTTGCTCGTAGCATCACCAGGGTCTCTACACATGAACACGAGCATTGAGAACATTGTTTGTGTACACAGAGTTACTAAAAAGAAGGTTTTTGAACAACTCACGTTAGCAGTAGCTTGTTCCACTCGCCGCCGTCCTGCCAGTGGAGAAGTGTCGATCTCAGAATGTGACGTAACCTGGAGGACAGTTAAGGTGGAACTACTGTCTTCCAGCAACAACTATCTACGCGAGATCTCACGTGACTTTTCCAGCTTTTGATTTTAGTATTGTTTCTTATATGAGGCTCCTTTTTCAACTTCAAGGTCAATATTGTTTTTCACTAACAACAAAACAACGAATTATCCTGCATTTATATGGAACTAAGCTTTAGGAGCGTTCCACCTTAACTGTCCTCCAGGTTACGTCACATTCTGAGATCGACACTTCTCCACTGGCAGGACGGCGGCGAGCGGAACAAGCTACTGCTAACGTGAGTTGTTCAAAAACCTTCTTTTTAGTAACTCTGTGTACACAAACAATGTTCTCATTGCTCGTGTTCATGTGTAGAGACCCTGGTGATACTACGAGCAAAGTTTCATGTTGTGTCGAGCCTTCTTACTGTTTTAAAAATAGAGATTTTGATGCTATCGTAAAAGTGCCCGTAGCACTCCCATTGAAAATGAGTTTGACCCAAAAACGACAATACGGTAAATCTTAAAAGTGGCTCTTTCATCATAATTATGCTTTTACACGAAGGTTTGACTCATATACATTCACAAAAAAAGCTTAGGTTGCATTTTGGTGAGAGTTTTGCTTTAACAAAGACACATTTTGCAATAGCGTGTGGAGGATGAATTGAGGAGTCTCACAGCCAGACAAACAGCATTCTAATGAAGCTGTTGTTATTCTCCAGGTGTGTGAAGACTCAGTGGAGGGCAGTGGATACGGCATCTTCTGTTGGCCCTGAAAGCACATTAGTGAGGGTCCAGGCTGGAGGGATGTTGTCTTTGATGTGCTGCTCCTTGAAGCACTTCATCAGGACGGGGGTGAGTGCCGCGGGGCTGGAGGTGTACCACTTGAAACACATAAATTTCACATCCTCTGACAGTCTTTTCATACATTTTTTTTCTTGATCTTCTTTTCTTGAAGATCTAAAAGCAGCACGATCTGATATCGCCGTGTCGGTGTTATCTTCAAGGACCACTGTTGCAACTGACCACTCGTGTTTTTGTTCTGTCACATCCCTGCAACTCAGAGGAAATACACCCGTGAGAGAAGCTGTCCCTGCAAAAATTATGACAGGGTGGAACAAACTGTGACAGAAAACCGAATACATTCATTTCTGTGTGCAAAATAACGTATCATCTTGAATCTGAAAGTCCAGCGAACCAGCTTAATTTGAGATGAAGTCTGATCATTTGAACTTTCTTCAAAATGGAGGTGGGTGAATGTTTCCCACCGAACGCACCACTTATCACAGGCGGCTCCTTTAAAAAATGTTCCCAGCACGACATCTTCATGCCTCACAGGAGGGAGGGCATTGTTTCATCCATCAGACTGTGTGTCCTCTGACGGAGACAAAATCTCTCCTCAGGCTTCTCTCTCTTCTCTTTCTTCACAAAATGTTTCCAGGGTCAGAGAAATGCTTTATGCCGTCCACTCTCGGAGCTCTGCGGGGCTGTGACCCTTCGCTGATGGTAAGCTTGTTGATCCAAACACAAAAAGTTCACCGTGCGTCACTCTGAATGAAAATATGTCACATAAAGACAGACCAGAACAGGGAAACATGTCCGTCAGAGCTTCATCCCCATCACTGATTCATTCAGTGATGAAGCATTCATCAAATAACACCTCTGCTTCTGCGGTCAAATGATTCAATCCTCCGTATTACAGCTGGAAATTGTAGTATAAAACCTACAATCCAATAATTACAAAGGTCAGAATGTGACCGATTGAAAAGAGAGTTCGCCCACACTCGTCTTTCAGCTTTCACCAGCTGCAAACTGCTGCTTCCAAGGTGAAGAACGAACTCTCAAGATTAATCTTTGACATCTTTTTTCATCATTTACATCTACAGTGCAAGTTCCATGATATCTCATTTAATGTGTGACACATCCAAAGTCTCCAGGACAAACAAAGCCTCGTTTCAACCGGTCAGTCTGGTCCGTCCCGATCGTGTGACCGAAAACATGTATTCTAAGTCAAACCATGATGTTTTCCAAACCCTAACCAGGTGGTTTTCTGCGTCTAAACCTACGCAGAGAATAAGCACAGCGCTGTTGACAAGAGAGAAATAGATAATTCAACCGAAACACATGTAAAGTTGCAGAGGTTTCAACCTTTGCAGGAACAAACGTAGCTTACATTTATTTCCGGCGATTGGGTTGTGTCAGTCAGTTAATCCTAAAACTGGAGTAACCGCGGCAATACTGACACATGATGTTGGTTTGCCTTGAAATAAACCACACGCGTCAACCTTCAGAACACTTCAGCTCTCCTAAATCTGCTGGATAAACATCCTGTAAACCCTCCATAAAGAAATCCCTTTCTTTCTCCTGGGTCTCTTTGTGTCTCATCCTCTCCCTCCCTCTGTGGTTTAATGACACAGATTCATACAGAGCTATTTATCTGTACACTGCTACAGCGTAAGCCCTTCTTTATCCCTGTGTGTCTTCAGAGGTAAGCGCTCTTGAAAGAAAAGCCTTTCTCGATGACAATCACACCAGTCCGATTCGCGGCCACCGGCTGCTGAGGAGGCGCCGCTCCGTGTCATTATCACAGCGCTCCTCCGGTGACATCATCGGCCCTCTTTCTTCAGAAAGCAGTCCAACACTTGAATTATTTCTCTTTGAGCAGAGAGAGAGAGAGATAATGAAAACATATGCTGATGTCATACGGCAGATTGAGAGCGCCGGCGTGCATTGTGAGGACCACAATGTTCCTTTTAATACGAACACTTCAGGACTACAGAGCTGCCCTTCGCTTCTTAGCGGCCAAAACATCAAATTAAATCCTTTTCATCGCGTGCGAGTACATTTCTTTAGACGCACTGGATGCTCCGACACAGGCGGGGTCACACCTTCTTATACACTGGGATTTTACGATTTGAGAGGCTGCTTTCAGTTATTTTAAACATTTCCTTGAACGCAGTCATGTCACAGATATCGGGTCACATTTAATCAGCAGAACTGAAAGCTGTAGTTCTAAAGTCAGGAGTTTTAAATGATCAGTGAAGTTTATCAGCTGGTCCTTGTTTAGTATAAAATGGAAACTTAGTCAGCAGCGGCCAAAACCTCCCCCTCCTTTTCATACTTGACATATTCTTTACTCAAGGATCAGACTACAGTGGTCATCATGAGCAACAAATAACAGCCGTGCAACAGTTCTTCGCCTTTTATTCCCTTTATATCTGTGTCACAAGCATATTATTGTAAAGACGCTGAACATAAATGCCTCTGCAGTTCATGACTGAGAAACGCCAGAAGAAGCGGCGGTGAAATAAGAGAAAGGACCGACAAAAATGCTTTTTCATCTTGAGACAAGAGAGCGAGTGGAGGGGCTTGATGGCGAGCAGGCTGTCAGAGAGACGAGACTTCAGACTATCCGAGCTATTCGCTCCTGACACAACACTTACAGTGCCGGTCCAGGCGGGTCGCGGAGGCACTCTGGGAATCCAAACAAAGACTCAGAAGTTCTGGCGTGTCAAAATAGCCCGAAAACAGTTGCCCTTTTTTTTCCTGCAGACTCTCAACATGAACTAACTTCTGCTGACTACAATTGAACATTTATCACGTTACTTGGTGAACGATGCTTCAGATGTGGACGTCGCTGCAAAGCAGCTACAAATTCTACACAGAACATCTCCACAGTCGCTACAGTTTCAAGGCGGCCACCCACAATTATTCATCCATGTTAAATATGGTCATAATCTCTCCTTCTCTTCCTGAGTTATGGCACTGAATTAAGGCCAGATTGTCATTTTTTACTTATATGAGATAAATTGATTAGTGGAAGTCCGGATCGATGCTCTACGATTTTTTAATCTGCATTTTTAAATGTAATAAATTCGCCCTGCTTGGCTTTAACTTCAGAAGCGACAATCAGGATAAGAAGATTTCATCAAATTCCTTGAAAATGCAGCTAAAGATTCAGGCGATCCATTTAATGTCCAGTTTGATCCCAGCGAGCCTCATTTCTTAATGGTCTAACTGGCTATAAACCATCGAGACATCCTTAACGGCCAAGAAGGTAACGATGTCCCTCCCGTTCACTTGCAGTCCCACCGGTCACACTGATAATGGAGAGCGAGACTCAAACACACACTTTTCACTCACGCCCAGAATCAAAAGCCCACTTTATTAAGCCAATCAGAATCCAATCCACGAGCAAAAGACTCGAGCAGCGCACATTAGCGCATCGAGTGGACACTGCAAACACACACACACACACACACGCCTCAGAGAGAGCGTTATTAAATTAACTTCAACACAACCCATCTGATGGACACACACCGACACAAACATCAGACGCCATTAATTAACACCAGGAGGATTCACTTGTCGATTGGATTCCTTCTCTCAGCAGCTTTTCTGTGTTACTGTTTTGTTTTTACTCATCGTCTCAGCACACGAACAGAACAAACTAATCACACATCCTGTTCTAACCACCTATCGTCTCCTCTGCAGTGTTCCCCCCCTGCGTTCTGCTACTTCATGTAAAATGACAGTTGCAGCTGGAATAACAGAAATCTTCCTTCAGAGAAAAGCTCCAGTCATTAGCCCACCAGGAACGTCTCTTCACCTCACTGCTGTTTGTCTTCTCGTGCTGTCTGAGCCGCATCACTGTGGAATCAGCTGCACGATATCTCTGAAGACATTTTGATGAGACACAAAATACATCTGGTGGTGGACTGCTTATTCACCTCCTCCTCAGTCAAGTCAAACAGGTTTCTTTTCAGTGTCACAGTCATGCATTCCTCATCCCTAGTTTAGTATCAAGCAATAAAATGTACAAAATGCACGTCATTGTCTTCATAACCAACATTCTGTGGGTCTGCAAATGAAAGACACAGAAGCAGGCGGGAAACGAACGAACCGGTGAAGTCCAAATAATAAAGTCAGGCAACAAAAAGCAAGAGAATTTTTAGTAACAAAGTCCAAACGAGTGAGACATGCAGGCTAAAACATATTCAGAAAACAGGATGAGGGAACCAACGAGGAAGCACAGAAAACAGGCTTCATTTTCAGTTGTTTTCCCATCATGAAGCCTAAAGCCTGGTTTATGCTTCTGCGTCGCGGCGACGGCGTAGCTACGTCGTCGACGCAGACCCCTACGCGGACCCTACGCCGTAGCCTGACGTGCAGAAGCATAAACCAGGCTTAAGACACATGAGGACATATACTACAAAATAAAACAGGAAATGACCAACCACTCTGCCATCACTAAAACTCATCAACAAGACTTTCTTGCTGTGAACCGGCTCTGCAGTACGACCTCACATGGCGTTTGGAGTCGTTTAGCGGATCTCGTTTTATTATTGTACATGTAATCTTCAACACCAACTGGTGTCCAAATGATTTTAAAATCAAACCCAGTTTGTCTCCAACGACAAAATTCAATCTGGACACAGAGAGAGAAGCTAAAATATCACAGTAATCTGCTTTGTCACACATTAATAACCGTGTAGCTGCAGGTCATTGGTTATTATCATTCATAAAACAACACTTAATATGTCATCACATTACTCAGTGACTCGTGAGCTTTTTCTGATCCGACGGCCAAATCAACAGAACATAGTTTGTAACTCAACCCTGAACGATTCGTATCTTCTACCTCCTGCTGCAGTCGTTCAGGTGGTTGGTAGGAGGATGAATGGGAACAGATGTGTCCCGTTTCTGACCCGTCCACCTTCTCCACCCGGACCTTCACCTCCACAAGGGTGTTCTTTTTTTTTTGATGCTATAACAACGTCGTTCATCTTCGTCCTTCTCTGCTTCACGGCCACATCGTTTCTCTGCAACAACAGACTTTATAGAATCATATCGGCATTGAGTTGAACTCTCTAACAGAGCGTCTAACTCAGAGGAACGCAGGTGTTGCCTCGCCGCGCTGTTGGACCTCACATTCACTTTTTCCCGTTAAACTGATTAATTGGCTGGCTGACTAAATGGCTTCCACAACGTCTCTACCTGACACATTAAAAGAAGTCACATTAAATAGAAAACAGTGCGTTTTGGAGCACTGGAAGTAAAATCAAACCAACAGCAACATTATTCCTCCAACATGGGTTTATTGGTTGTTCTCCTTCTGTGTACTGTAAGTGCTTTCCCTGCCTGATGAAAGTGCCCCACTTCACTGCAAAGAAAAAGAAAAGAGGCCTTTGGTGTACAAGAAAATCCGATATCAATCTCCAGGTAATTGTCTGTGGTGTAATTTCAGCCTGAACATCCGCCTCCTACATACTGATTTCCTGTCTTTTAACACAGGCACATCAAATATCAACATCCCAACATCCCAACTTGTAAAGATAATAAATTGTCAGCGGGAGAGACTCTTCCTCCGAGTGCATTCTTGAAAAACAATGGCTGAAGGTAATTTCCCAAGATGCTGTTAGCTAACGCCGTGAAAGGAAATGGGAGAAGAGGGAGAAAATAGAATCCAAAGTCGTCCTTTCTGCTCGGCTGAAATAACCCAGGCGTTTATACAAAGACTGTAAAACTAAATGCTTCCTTTTCATTCCTGAGAACTGTGAACACTCTCCGTCTTTGATTGAACACTCCATCAGTGTGAGTCCGGCCACGCGGCAAACACTCAGTCATGCACATGCACACTGGACAAGCACTAAAATATGGCAAATGAGTAACGGAAACACCATTTTTTAAAGTAGGTACATTCATAAAATTCACCTTAATATGACTAAATAGTGCTTCCGCTAATGTTCAGTCCAGTCGCCAGGATAAAATGTTGGCTGTTAAAGTTTGAAATGACTGTAAATCTCCCTTGTTTTCAGACTTAAACGTATTTTTTTCTGGTGAAATTCTCAAACAGATCTTTCGGGCTGCCGCTCCACAGAAGCTCTGAGCTCAGCACAGCAAACAGTGGTGAGAAGCAGTTCACACTCAGATCCTCTGATCGCCTCTCAGCGGCTGAGCTTCTGTAAATCCCTTCCACCAGCATTTGGAGTCCGTCACCGACCTCCACAGCACAAACTCCAGCTGCTTTAAACCACGATGGTGTGCATAATCAAAGTGGCTTCACCTCGTCTTTCATTTCGAGATGATCACTTTTAGCCTCATGTTCAGAAATGAGCATTGCTCGAGAGGGAGCCGCAGCTGCACAAAGCGAGGTTTTATGATCGTATCAGTTTAATTCACAGAGGACATCTGTGAGGAGAGGAGCTAGCTGAGATGTGAAAGAGTGGTCCTGCTGCCTGCACTGAAATGTTGATGTGGATGAAGGACACAGATGGGACGTCTTCCCTCCAAGCAGGAGGTGAGAAATCAAAAGATAACAGGGCTGCACTCACCGGTCTAATATCTGTATCCTCTCTTGTCTCTGTGGTGTGAAACATCACAGATTGGCCAGGCTAACACACACCAACATTACTGCGTAATTATTCTAGAGCCACACAGTTTCCCCTTGCTGCCTTTTGGCATCATCTGCAACCCGTTCGCACTCCAAATGCATCAAATAGGCTTTTAATGTTGACGCTGTAGGTGCCACATCTTGAAGCACCCTGTTGTGCAGTAGTGTAAAGAGCTAGAAAAGTCAGAGTGAGGGAATTTCACGGGCGGTTGGATGGCTCATTCACTGGAAAACAGATAAAAACACTCCGACAGGTCGCATCTGTATGTTCCCTCAATGTGAAGCATCGCAATCAAAACAAGTTCTGGAATCACTGTGTTGAGACATCGTGAGAAAAATGTCCGTCGCACTCTTAAAATTGCAATTTGATTGAAGAAGGGTTGATTGCTCAGCCGTAGTTCTAAATGAGTTCATGAGGGATATATTTTTTTTTTTCGCCAGTGTGAAATTATCTGACCATCTGGTTAAAACACGAAAGTGACAATTAGATTCAGTCTCATGCTTGTTAACCTTCACAATGATCACAGCTGCGACTTTCATCTTTCCATCTCAGCGTGTTTGTTCGAGGCATTTGTATCTCCGACTTCACCTTTTCTCTGACCGTCCTCTCCGTCACAAAACGATCACGCGCAAACCGTCTCGTCTGTTCCTGTCTTTGCTTGCCAGTAAATCTCTTGTGGTAAAACTGCAGGACGAGAGGATGAAACAGACCTGTTGGAAACTGAGAAACACTGAAGTTCACTTTCAGCATAAAATATCAAAGTGTTTTTCCAAAAAAAAAGTCTCCAAGAGACATAAAAACATTATCAATACAGCGAGAGAGTTTCTCTTCAAAGAGACAACACGGCTCCATTTACTAGTTTCTTGTTACAGACTTGCTTTGGAGCACAAGTGGTCTGAGAAGTAAAATAAAGCCAGACAGATGTGCTGGCGGCTTCAAAAGTGCCTCTTTGAAAAGGCACGGACAGCTTTTTAGATGACTGATGCGCAACAAAAGCCTCCGCTGTCAAATCATCTTTATTTCACCTTCAAAACTGAGGAAAGAGTTTCTGCAAACAAGAAGCAGGTTAGCTGAAAGAAAAGAGCCTCACGGAGCAGAATGTGAGCACAACTGTGTTTGGATGGACAACAGTTCATCCGAAAACATTTGAAGAAGCTGTGGAACAGAGAGGTCAGCCGCTGTACTAATTCATCTCGCAAAGTTCACTGATAATATAAATTCTCCACACTGTGAGAAAGCGGGAAAGGAACAAACCGTCCTGGAAAAAATTGGAAAACACAATCTAAATCTTAATTTATGGCGATGATATCAGCGTTACGCCGGCAGCACTGATTTATTCCAAGCACAGACCGTATCTCACTGTTTTCTAATGAGGCCTGCGGCGAATTTATAACTATGTTTAATGACGGTGTTTTGATTAAGGATGCATTTAGATACTAACAATATAAAATAGGGAAAAAGGCAATCAATAAATGTGCCCTCTGCAAATGGACTGTCGGGAGTTCGCCGACTCCAAGTGTGAGCAACTCATCTCAAGGTCCTTCACGTAGTAAAACAGACTTTTCGCTGCGTATAATGAGTCAGTTTTAATCACCATTTAATCATCGAGGTTTAAAACGTGTAAAGACGGTGACAAAACTACTGGCGGCTTGTGTGTTGAGGGGACAACTGTACTGAAGTGAATATAATCAGGCTGCCATTCATGATCATCTGTGTATCAGCTACAGAGACTTGATACAGTTTGTAGTTTTATAGTGAGACTCTGTATAGTTTTTTAGTGTTTTATGGAAATGGAAAGCCAAGAAGAGTAAACATTGATGATATTAGATGGCTCCAGGTCTTAATTTGGACTAAAAATTACTGTAATTGTGCCTAAAATATTGGATGACATTCGTTGCCACAGCAATTCTTTCTCACATTAATGTACGTAGGTACGTTTGTAATTAAAACTTTAGTTATCTTAACTGAAACCACAATATTTTCCTAAACCCAGGGAGCTTTCTTGCATCAACCTCATCAAACTGAATGCTTGAGGACGTGTTTTCAAACAGCGTGTTGGAGACATTATTCATGAGCAGCATTTCCGCAGCAGTGTTGTCGGCGGACGGTTGAGTAACGGGGACATTGTTTACTACAAAACTAACCAAGGCTAGAAACCCGCTGAGCGAGTTAAAAAAATGAAAATATCCGGGTACGACATACTCGGTCCACACCGCTACCCATAATACTTTCCATTCAATGTTACCAGCATCTCACAAGCAATACAAAGAAAACAAAGAAAAAAATATACAGAGGTATCATTGTTTTACTGCCCAAAGGCCTGACGGGTAGCTTTTTAATCTTTTATTCATGATTTTTTTTCAGTTTTATATCATTTCACTTGTGCCCATGAATCCCTGTAGCTCCGTTTGATCCCATCCTGAAATAAACAAACCTTAACCCTCAAATAAAGGGTTGAGTGTGGCTGCTGGACTTAACTGGACCCCATAACATGAGTGTGTGAACAGGTCAGTCACACTACAATTTTAATGTGTTTTCAATACAACACAATATATAAAGACTTGTGCATATTGACACACAAAGACCTGCAGCAAGCCTGATTATAACTTGGACCGTAAGTTACTAAAAATATAAAGATCGTGAAGACATTCTCGCCTGCAGGTCGACACGCCGGCATGCGTTCAGAAGGTGTGACGCTGGCCTCATTATCTGGAAAAGAGAGTCAAGATCTGAGGATACGAGAGAGGAGAGGACTGTACCCTGGGATGAGATGTTCATTAGAGTCTCACCTGCCATTCTGTCACACATTATGCCACCGTCAGCAACACACACACACACTTTAAGAGTCATGCAACACCTCCCTCCAACACAGCGCTGCAGTCTGCATACAGCAGAATGTAAATAATGAATGATTTTTCTATAAATCCAGGTGCGTGCCGAGGAAGCGCTGAGCGTGCTCGGCCAGCCGGCGTCTCTTCATTTGACAGCCTTTTCATTGCTGCTGCTGGCCGGCCAGCCTTTGCTTCAAAGCTCTGCCAAAAGCAATACAGCGCCGGCCTCGTGACTGCTGACTGCTGTCTCCTGGCAAATACTGGGCATTATCACGAAACCTTTCAACTCCTGTGGACATAACAGCCGAGGCTTTTGACAGCGGCGGGCAGGCAAAGTGCCGGGTATCCTCATAAAGGTTGTTGATGAAGACCTGCACGGGGACAAACCTGTACCCTTTGGATTACAGGACAGTATCTGGAGCTATTAGAGCACCTCTCGCCTCAACCTCCTCTTTCAGCCGGGCACAATTTTCTCTCCGCCTCCCTCCCTCCCTCCCTCCCTCCCTCCCTCTCCCATCTGTGTTCTCTCAGGTCGTTCTGTGGTTCAGCTGAGTGAGTCTGCTCCTTTTCTGCGATTAAATGTGTTTTAAAAAGAGTAAAAAACAAACAAACAGCGTAATTACACTAAAAGCCTGTTTAAGCAGTTTAGTCAATTAGCTCCTTACTGAGTGCTAAAGGCTATATTTTCTAAGATTTTTGTTTTTTAATCTGCAAGTGGAAGTGATTGAATGTCTTGAACCATCCGTTTAATTCTTCATGGATCTCACATTTTGGCAGATGAACTCATCTCTAAAAATGCTTGAAACAAATTAAAGCCATAAACAACAAGAAATAAACTGGAAACGACAGGCAACTTTTGCCCATCAGCCGAATGTTTTGTCTCTCTTTTTCTTTTTTAATGGGCTGATGTGTGCAAATCTAGCAGCTACTTGCATATTTTTCCAGCATTTGCGTTTGTGCTGCACATTTGTTTCTGTCCTGCGTATGATGATATCATGGAGCATCGTATCATTTGTCAGCTGGTGCACATGAACACACACAGTTGTCACGCTGTGGTGTGTCAGCACAGAAGCGTCACAAATCCAACATAATTTAACTTTCCTCGTCTTCCTGACACTTTGATATGTTTGTATTTCCAGAATATAGTTTGTTGTCTTGGACTTAGTTAAAAAAAAGGTTGATCAGTTTCATCTTTGTGCATTCAATGGGCTGGAAAATTGAGACGGGGAAACTACAATCTGCACCAAACGGGGAAAAAAGTCTTGAAACTGCTCCATGACGGTCTTTTTAAAACAGGGTGTAGCTGGTTAGCTTGCTAAGCTAATCACCAATTCATCCACCCTGGTTTTGTTCAGCTACACGTGCAGCTACGTCTTTCTTTCCTCTCACCTTTTGTTACTAAACAGTCTTCGCAGAGATGCCAACACCTTCTCATTAAGCTTCTGTTCAGCTTTTTACAAAGACGTTAACCCTTCATGTGTGACTACCTCTGAATTGCCACCCACATTTTCAATTTTGTAAGCTGGAGATTCAGAAGTGCTCACACACGGCTGCTCCGTCAGCTGGAATAATATTTAGAGCAGCACAAATGAACATATTCACAATTCAGGTCTTTTCGGTGATGTCAAAGTCTGGAAAACAGCCAGCAGAGATTTAAAAGTTTTTTCCTTCAGGAACTTTCCGGAGACTTTGACGGCAGCCATTTTATTTATTTATACACTCATTCATGATGGCAGCAGGTAAGGTTGAGTGCATTGGCTGTGATAACTGCCAAGCTTGGCTTGATGCTCCTGATTTGACACCGCAGGTGTTGATTTACCAGGTCAGACGAGTCGAGCAAGCCGGAAAACGTTTGTGATTATTTACTCCTGGACGTCGCTGGTGTAAGGTATTTGAGGGGATTGTTATAATATGAAATAAGGGAATGTATATTTATACATATGAGAACCAAAGATGATTGTCATGGCCTACTGAGAACGACAGCACAAAGTTTAGTGTCAGTATTGGAGGATCTGAGAGAAGCAGGAACGAAACATTTTGCATTCGCTGACAGCAGAGCAGCTAATGTCAAGTGTAGCAGGCGTCGTCAGTCGGGTGAAGATGAAAATAATGATCAAGATTAAGTTACAAAACATCTCTAAAATTCACTGAACTCATTGCACAGCAGAATTACCTTCAGTTATATTGAATATGTCCGTTCAAATAGGCCTAAATGTCTGAAGTCACTAAAGAGCTAAATCAAGCTGTGATTGACGATGTGGCCGACTGATTTAAGTATTGATGTATTTCTACATTTGCAGTATATTTACATGCTAATCATATTTTTTTTTTTCATGTAACTGGTAAAACACAAGTTGACTTTTATTATGATGTACAACAACAACATTTTGTCCGCTCGCCCTCGGAGACCAGCAGCAAAACAGACCAAGATAAGAACTTACTGCTATACACCAAATATTCACTCATAAAAACACAAACTACTGTCATTTTCTGCCTTTTTTCTGACAGCCGGTCAGTTTGAAACAAAATGCAGGAAGGAGCAGCCGCAGTTAGCTGCTAGATGAGGAGCTGCAGGCGACCGACTCTCTTGGCTGCGTCCTGCTGTTCGCAGACTCGAGACATGTGCAGCATAAAATCAGGCTGCTCACAGAGAAAGAGAAGGCCGGCTACTGCCTGACTTCTTCATGAGAGCATCGATCGTTTTCCTGTGCTATGAAACCACAAACAGTAGCAACAGGTGTCTCCAAATCAACCAGGGCTGAAATCTTTAAGGTTACCACATTTGACTTTTCTTCCCAGAGTTTGTGCCTGAAGACCTGAAATACGTGAAATGTTTTCTTCAACCTCTCTTCTCGTCACGTTCCAGTCTTTCACGACATGCGCCTTTATCTCTGCATCGGGTCAATTAGCAGCAGTGCATTCAAATTAACTCAGCTGCAGCTGTTCCCATTCACATCAAAAGTCTTGGTAAACAGTAGAATGAAGCTGTGCAATAATGAGCCACGATAGTCTTTTTGAAGTAGGTTAATAAACCTGCTGCTCGTCGAGCTTCACCATATGCATCTTCTTCTTTTCTGGCATATTTTCTCTGATTATCAACTCATCATCCTCTGCGTTTTGAGAGAAAACACGGCCGTGTTTCTGATATTAAACCCTCAATTATTACGTGCTTTAATTGGCTGCACAACGTTCGAAATGAAGCTGATTCCTCTGTGATCGCTTTTGTTTTTGTTTTGTTTTTTTAACAACAGATCTACTAAAGAAGTCCGTCGTGCGTTCAATCCAAACTCTGCTGCTCACGACCGTCTCCTGTCTGAGTCCACATCCCCTCTCAAGACGTCGCCATACCTATCATCATCCCACTATTGTTCCGAGGGCACGGGTGTAATCATGGGTGAAATTGGTTTGGATGTGGTTTGATGGCGCTCCGTGTCTCCATGGATAAATTCAAAGCCCGTCTAATTACATACTGGAGCAGAAGAGGAGGAGACCAATGACCTGTGGCCTGTTTATCTGCAGCTAATCAGGATCATCCGAGAGGAGGAGATATTCATAACTGTCCAGCTTTTTATATCACGTCATCACAGTGGTAAATTATATAATAATGGAGGCTTTGACAGGTACTGCATGCAAACATCAGTTTAAGCTGCTGCCGGTACAGCTGAGACCATCAGTGGACACTGGCATAAAATAACACTTTAAGTTTCTTTTGTTATCGCAAGCAAGAGGAAGTTGACGCTCAAACTGCAGAAGAAGAGCGCCCTCCAACTGTTTCATGACACGTAATCATCCAGCTAAATGTCTTTCTGGAAAACAATTGAAAGTATAAAATATATTTTGACCCAAACAGGATCTTTTCCAAACCACCACCAAGAGGTTCTTCTGCGTAAACCTTACCAGACCGTAAGCGTTGTGTTGTCGCAACAACATGAAAGTGTGGTTCTCTCCTATAATAATGATTATTATTATTATTTACTGCAAAGAACCAAGCCTTCATTAGCTTCTCCATCGTCGATTCATACGTACTTTAATCTTATTTTTGCAGGTCTTATGTTTAAAACTGTCCTAATGTATTACAGGGAAGATTGGGGAACATGGCTAAGTAGCAAAATATGTAAAAAAGCCAAAAAATACAAGCCTGCAGACGATCAGACAGGTTGAGTACAAAGCCGCAAGTCAGCCAGAATTATTTGTAAGAGGAGAAAAAAAAAGGTGGACAATAAATAAAATGAACACAGTCTGGTGAAACTCTGATCTCCTGTTCTTGCAGCAGTGAGCACACAAAAAGCAATAAAACGATCGTAACTGGTGGATTTCTTGAATCAGATTAGCTTCAGCTTCATCATCAGGTGTTCTCTTCGTCATCATCTGTTCATTTAAGCATCTGGACAAACAGAGCGGACGTTTGTCTCCGTCTCAGCTCCGTTAACAGAAGTCTGCCTGTTCCCACCTCGTCGTTCATCGTCTTCCACAGAGTTTCCCTGTGAATCATCTCTCCAGCGTCCTGAGGGGATCGCTCAGGAGGAGAAGCCTCGCTCGCCTCCATTTATCACCTCTGCGTCCTCTCACATCTTTTTTTCCCTTCCTTGTTTTGTTTCCCCTCCTCTGCCTCCTGTCTCCTCACATCTAATCTCTCTGTATCTGCACGCTCAACTTCCTGCCGCAGTTCTTCTTCTCTTCTTAAACCTCCTTCCTCGCTGATTGTTTTCTTCCCCTCCCTCCGTCTCTCCATCCACAGACAAATCATCACCTTAACCTTTAATGTTTTGGTTTCCCTCCGTCAACTCTGCTCTCCTGATGCTCTGTCCTTCCTCCTCATCTCAATGTTTCCATTATCCTGCCCTCCTTCCTCCTCCCCTCTTCTCTCTCTGCCACCGCTCCACACCAACAATTACCCAGTTAAAGGCCTCGACCCTTTACCCATCAGCCCCTCTCCTGCTCTCACTCCATCTCGTCTTTTCGTTCCCTCCCTCGCTGGATTCCCTTTCCTCCAGCTCTTTCTCCCACCTCTCCACCCTCCTCCTCCTCCTCCAGCCTTCCAATATCTGCAATTCAATTACCCATCATGCTGCACGGTTACAGTCCTCTCCCTCGTCTTTGCCCTCTCCACCATGTTTTTTGTCTTCTGATCTAATTTGACGTTGTTAACGCACAGAGAGGTGTTGATTCTTAAAGAGTGTCCAGATATCAGAGCTACATTCTGTGGTAAGGCGGCAGCTTGTTACCCATCCAGCGTCTCACAGATGCATTCTGGGAGAGACGGAGCTCTTCATGTATCAGATAATAAATGATGCAGTGAAGGTGCAGAAATACTAATGAAAAATTCAACTCCACCTCAGAAAAAAAAGTGTCTATTACACGTGGAATGATAACCAGATTTTGAAATATGAGATTTTATATATAGTCCAAAAGAAATTCAAAAAAAGAAAGATGACTGATGTCAGACGGGGAGAATTAAATCCGGTCTAATAAAGAAAGACGAGCAGCGATGGAGCTTGACGTTCAGATATCGAGCTCGTTCATGATTATGGTCACTGAGAATCACTTTTCTTTGACGTTCGCTGCAGCTTACTAAATATATGATGGACTTGTCACAGTTTTTCTGTGGCAGACGGGTTTTTTGTTGTCTTGTGTTTTTCCGTCCTCGCTCACCTCCTTTCCCATCTACCTCTGCTGTCAAACCCTGGTGTCGTCTCCACTGTGGTGCCAGATTGTTCCGTCACGTATGGTGATCATATCAGCGCCGCTTGCTTTTGTGTTTAGCTCTCTCAAGTGTTTCCTAGTGTTGAGATTTCTCTGTGCTCGGGTGTTTTTCCTGTCCGGACTACGTCTCACTATGCTCAGGTGCAGAAACTCCAGCGCCTCTCAGCTCTGAACTCACCTGTAAGTCCTTTAAACTCGATTCCCATCTCTACAAAGACCACAGTTTCTTAACGCTAGAACACAGAGTGATTATCCCACTGCGTGGTTATTCATACGGGTGGTGGCAGAGTCCGCCACCACCACACTGGAGTCATTTACCCGCCTACGTCTGAGGGAATCACAGGAGAAAGCAACGTGTTTATGTAATGAGACACATTTCATCTCGTTGATAACAGCGTCACGCGTTCACTCTTTCCATCATGTCTCTTCAGCAGTGCTATTTACAGCCGCGTGGGCAAAACACAGGCGACATAATTCAAGCCACAGACGTCTACAAATACATTTTGGTTCACATTTCTACAGGTCGCGATCGTGAACTTTCTCCCTCTCTTGCTTTTAGTTAGTCTGCGTCTCTTCTCTCCTGCGTTCCTCTCTTGTTTAAGCACCTCTCGTCTCATTAACCTCGTCATTCCGCTCACACCCGCGCTGTCTTTTTAATTATCTCCTGTTTAATTCTGCCTCTCGTCTCTGCAGGAGACCTCGTTCTCTCTCGGCCGCTTTCTTTCTGACTGTCAACAGTAAAGAAGGCGCTGTTGCGTGTCCGGCTCTTCTCCCTCTTAAGCTCACCTGCTTACACCGACAAGTACCCAATTAGGACGACCACGAACCCACTCGTCCGTCTCTCCCCCCCCTCCCTCCTCTCAGCTCAGCTCCGTTTCTACAAGTCGAGACCTTTTTCTCTCATTAACTTCATCGTCCCTCCGTCCCCTCGCTCTTCTTTTCATTTTCCGTCCCCTCTTTGTGTCCTCCAGGATGAAACTGCAGGCCATTTGCGGTTTGATCTATTAGTTTGTTTGTCCGCCCGCTAACGATGCGCAGCCACACAAACACCACTGATTGGATTTTAATGAATTCCAATATTTTTTTTCAAAATTAGACTCCTGGGTGGGTGTTAGAGCGACGTCAGCGAGAGGCTTAGCGTGACATAACAACGTCCTTTATGTAAACGGAGACTTAACGCAGTGTTTTCATAGACACACAACAACGCGTATTCATGAGGAACATTTTCTCATCGGCGGAAATTGTCCGTCAGTTCCTTTTTAATAACCGGGTGATGCTTGCATACTATGTTGTGTCCTATATTCTCTGTAGCACTCTGTAGTGTCACCTTCGTGATCGAAAAATGACAAGTTGCACCATGTAGTCGAGAAAGAGCGAGAGCATAACAGACGCGCTGGTATTCATACAACCTTACAATGATCATTCGGTGGCATCTGTGCTGCTGAAAATACACCCCCACACCGAGCCGCTGCTCCAACACAACGCTTTAGTGGAAAAAGCACGACTACAGAGCTCTCACTGAGGATTTGGTGTGTTGGTCGGTGATGTTCAGGAAACTAAAGCCACTAAGCACAACGCTGAGATTAAGGAAAGATCGGTAGGGTGACTCTTGGTCGATGACGGGACGTGACAGTCGTTCCCTGGTGCCATTCGGACAAGTTTGTGTGGCTCACCATCCACCGATCCGGATCCGTACGAGGTTCTGTAGCCGTGTTTTTCATTGCTCGCGACAAGCAGGGGTGTAACTAACATCCTGGCTACTGTCTGAAGCAAAAAAACAACCGTCAGAATCCCAGTTTGAGCTGGAAACCCTGATCTCAGGGCTGTAGTAGAGGGAAACACCTGGTTGTATTAATTAGTCGGTTTCACGTTTCTCTCTCTCTCTCTCTCTTTGTCTTCTTTGCTTCCTCTGTCAGCTGGGTTTCTTTTTGTTTTGCATTGTACAGTTTTCTTCCTGTTATAATTTGAACTTCATTTTCCTGCAACCATAGTTTTCTTCAGAATGATAATCTAAAGCAAAAAACAAGTTTAATTTAAAATGCCAACATCATCATCGTGGCCGACTCGTCTGACCTTAAAAGGTTTAGGTATCCGTTTCAAATCCGTAAACTGATCTTGGCGCGGTTTGTGTTTTTGTTGACATGCCATCATCTCCGGTTCTGACAGGTGAAGCCACAGGAGTGGAACAGAACAGCGTGGGGATCCGGCTCGGCTCAGTTTGTCTCTACCTGCTGGGTGACTAATGTAGGCCGGGCAGCTGTCTGCAGGCATCAGGCCGGCCGGTGGTTTGTCAAGAGACGCTACACAGCAGCGGGCAGATGAATGAGTCAGATATAAAAGTCTTTCGTTCTTGCTCAACTGTTTTTCACCGTTATTTATATTATTTGGTCATATTTCCCTTAACGAACACGTCAGCATGTCACGCTGATTTGACGTTGCTGACATCACACATTTACACGCTGATGGAAGAAAAAAAAAAAAAAAAACTTGCATAAATCCTAACCATATTTCTACATTCAATACATTCCATTCAGTCACCATGAAACCCCACACCGGCCCGTACTGTAATGCAAATCAAGCACTCCCTTGTCACAAATCAGCCAGCTTTCCACTGTAAAAAAAAAAAAAAAAAAAAAAGGGAAAGAAATCAAGAGAAAGTCCAGAAGCCTGCTGGTAAAAGGCAGAAACGGCGCCATGTTCAAGCCGTGCGCAGCAGAAATTAGCCGTGCTGATGGTAAATGGTCTGGCTCTGTTTCACCATCTGAGGCCCTCATTAAGGGAAATGGCTCGCGGAGGCCCAGGGCGGGGATGATTGCACACGCCGTTAACCCCACCAAGACTGTGTGTGTGTGTGTGTGTGTGTGTGTGTGTGTGTGTGTGTGTGTGTGTGTGTGTGTGTGTGTGTGTGAAGAATCTGCCTCCCAGGCGAATCCAATCTGTTGCTGGTGAGAAGTAATGATGCATCTCTGCCAAACCACATGTTGCTCCGCCATATTCAGCAGGTGAAACACTTGTTCTTGGCCGACTGCTGACGTCTGCTCGCCCCGTGCATCAGAGCAGATCATGACAAAGAAACTATAATCTTATATAAAACAGTTTCAGGCGAATATCAAACAGCTAGTTAGCTTTATTTTCAAGGTGACTCCTGTTATAACAGCCGTACAGATGTTAGATGCTACACTTCATTGATGATGATCTTCAGCATCTGCTTGAATGATTCTGTAAGACTGTTCGGATACATTTACATTTAGGTTTGTTTAAAGGTTAGCTATCCTACCTGCAGTGGATCCATGAAAGCCAGCCAAGCCATTTTATCACGGGGTGGTGGTCGAGTTACACACCATCACCATCAGCATCTTTTCCTGATCCTAACCAAGTGATTTTTGTGCCTTAACTTAAGCAGACCGAGCACAGTGTTGAGACACGGTATGGATCTGTCTTCAAAACATCATAACCATACACATAAAAATAAATATCAGACAAAACATAGCAATTACAAATTACTCCAATCTCCAAGGATTCTTAAGACCAGAGGTGGATTTCATCGTTTGATGTCGGGATTCAGTTCCCGTCGGTCAATCATTCGTTTGTTCGTTCGTTCTGTCGCGTTTCCGGTACAACGTGGTTTAGCGGTGAATCGTGTAACATGCAGTTCTCAGCTCCTCGTTCTCAAACGATCGTGCTAACGGTCAACACAACACTGTAGTTCAAGGCAAACACATAGCTGCCACTTGATGATTATTACTTTTAGACAACCCAACAGTGGATAATGTGTATATTCACTTTGACATTAAATTGACGTGTATTGAAGGTAAGCCAAGTGTGACTGACTGACTGAACCACAACGATGAGCTACGAACGAAAAGAAATGGGTTTTTTTCATGGAAATGGTTGCTATGATTTCCTGTTCCTCATTGGCTAAAATTCGACGACCGACTCAGCATATGATTGGCCGGCTCTCAGACCTCCTCACCGCTCTGATCACTAAGCAGTGAAAAACACAGCGACTCGTCTGTGAGAACGAAAGAACGAACGAGAGAGAAGTGAAACATGGAATCAGGTCAGTTTGTTTGCGTTAAAGAGTCATCTTTGCTTAAAACCAATAACACATCATGAAGACGTTCAGTCCTCCAGGAAACCAACAGATTTGATGTCAGACAATTGAATAACAGGACTAGTAATATAGGAATAGTTAGTTTAAAACTGTGTCTAGTGACTAATGTCTCACTTACACCAGAGAAGTGTCCTCACAGTGACACAGACTGAGTGTTCTGGACTCACATTCACGCTGTTATGTGTTACACATGTACACAAATTGTAATGGAGGACGAACGTGAACATGAATAAGAAGAGCGCCCTCGTTTCGTCCTTTGTGGGCTCATAAACTCCACAGTTCTCATTAACGTACACCCGCAGTGAAGAAGAGAGAGGACAGAAACCAAAGAGGAGTCGGGGGGGCAGTGATGGAAAATGAAGACGACAATGAAGATCAAAGCCTAAAAAAATGGATAATGAACAAGACCAGCTTCTCTTTCCCCTTCTTTTACTTCTTCTCCTCACCAATCCAAAGTGTCACGGCTCCTCCGGTCAAGTTTCGACAGGCAAACAGCTGCACATTGATTTGACGGAGCGACGAGGCAAGAAGGAAATACAAGAGGATGCAGAGCACACACTCCAGATATCAAGTCTGCCCTCGCAAAACGTTACAGAGGGAAGGAGATGTTCACGCAGAACGAACTGAGTGCAGGAGTACAGAAACAACCTCAACTTGCTGTTGTGAAAGTATCAGTTTGTTCTGTTCTGTTGGAAATCGAGGCAACTATTATTTGTTATTTTGTCCTGAAGCCTGATTCTGTTTCATTCTGACCGAATTAAAAAGGCTGCAGAGTTTCTGAATATTTGAAAACCACACAGCTCAATAGAACGACAAGTTAGAGATGGATGGCAAAGTTCCCTAAAAAATAAATACATACTTCATGTCGAGTCTGAATTGATTTTTTTCAGAATAGAAAAATACGCCTTTTACTCTGAAATATAACTTTTCAAAAGGAGATCTCTGCTCGTGAGGAGAATTTGTGCCGGCTGGTCTTTAATAAATGCTTTTAGAATTAAAGCAGAGCGGCGCACGCTCTCTTTAATTATATATTATTAAGAATTTTTGATGATGTTTTAACTGGTCACACAGCTGGACGGCTGAATTCATCCTTGATATGTTTCAGTCATCAAAGCGACGCATCCGTGAACCTGTCATTTTTTTCGTTCTCGCTCTCAAACCTTTGTAGAAAAAAAACACGCTGACGGACGTTTCTGAAGGAAAAACCTCCAAAGACACAAAAACATCCACATGCCATCGTTCCACCATTTCAACATTCAAATAGAACGGAATGATTAAAGCAGGCGTGTGACTATTTCACCTTAAAATAACAGCACGCAGCACCAATCAATGATTTTGGTAGATCTGGACGATATTTAATTGGCTGCTCTGACTCAATACTGTGATTTAAAAAAGTAGTTTCCTGAAAGCAACTGATAATTGGTGCATGTCGAATCTACGAGTAAAACTCTGTTAGCTTACCCTGCTCGGAGAACCTAAAAGTGATTTTGTACAATCATTTGTCATTTTTAAATATGTTCAAAATGTAAATCTTGCAGCTTGAACAGGTCTAGATTTAGCATCACACTTAGAATAAATGAGAGAAACAAATAAAAGTCTGCAGTGGAGAAAATCCTGGAATAAACCGAAACCTCTTACAACCACTAAACCACTTCAGTCAGCCGAAATCCACTTCAACTCAGTTTAAAAGATAATGAACAGTCTCATTTTACTACACAGTTAAAACCTGCCAGAGATAAACATATGGTGAGAGGATCGGGAATAGAATCAAAGAATGAAGCACAGAAAAAGCAAAAAAAAAAAAAGCAAATGAGATCGAGCCAATTTTGGGAAATTACTGCTGCTAACGACTCCCCGCTAAAGACACGTCGGAGAGGGAGAGCGAGGAGACGGATGAAAGCAACAGGCAATGAAAGAGAAAGTAAAATGTTGGCCGAAGCAAATGGTTTCACTTTGAATTCAGTTAAATGACTTGATTTCAGTCCGTATGTCCGTTACAAAACTCAAACTTTAACTGAAGAGAAAAGCGGAATAAGATAAAGCCGCTGACTGAACTTCTCGTCACATACGGCTCCTCATTAGTATCAGAGTGGTACTTTAATTCTCATTAACTGCACCCACTGTGAACACGAGCAAATGTCTCACATAGTGGAGATATTATCACGTTTCCATACAGGGACAAAGTGAGTAGAATGACCTTTAAAAACAGGTTCCAGGAGGCAGAGCTTCATGATTTACACCAGAAGAAGTTTGAAGTGTTTGCTTCATCGCCCTCACGTCTGAACGACACGGTGAGTTTATTGTGCGCGTGTTTGCACTGTCAGTGTTTACCTGCCTCATCCAAGTGCCTTTTATTTATCACAGCGATAGACGCTTCCTTATTATATCTATCTTGTTGCTTTATCTTGCTGTTATCTTGTCGTCCGTGGCTGCAGGTCTCTGAGTTTGCCAGACATTATTTCTCGTTGTATGCCTTCAGTGACAAACAAAGTGTCTTATCTTATCGTAAAGCTCGACCCGCAGCTCTCTGCTCGAGTCGGCGGTTTATAGACCATTTCGGTGGAGCGTGGCTTTAAAATGGTGCTTTTGGCAGGTGTGCTGGACGAAGGTTTACTCAATGACACAGGTGTCATCGATCCAGCTGGTTCTGATGAGCAGACGTTGACAGATTGTCATTTTCATTGCTTATTAGGTGTTTTTTTTTTCTCCTTTTCTCCAGCAACTGGGTGTCACAGTCAATCTCATTTCAGACTCGTTAATCCTCATCTGGCAGGTAAGGATAAACCAGGAGAGCGTTATCTGCCTGACGCTTTCAGGAGAGCTCAGATACAGTGCGGACACGGAACCTGACGCCGTGCTTTGATCTGGAACTGTCCTGCTTTGGGCAGATACGCATGAGGTTTCTCTGTAAATGCAAAGAGATTGTACATCAGGCAGAGCAAGTGAAACATGAGTGACAGACGAGGATGGAGGCTGACGTGAAGTTCCGTCACGTGTCTACGTGGCTGCTTTAATCACATCACCGGCCGACAGAAACGTTCTGAGGAAATATCTCCCGACTGTCTTCTGGAGAACGTAAAAGTACTGCAACATTCAGAAAGCGCCTTCAGGTTGATGCTTCGACGAGAAACCTGAGTGTACACATGAGACCGGCCATCTATCGGTCTCTATCAAGCTAAACGTGCGGGTGAACTTGCCCTTCTTTGCATGCGTTGTGGGTTTTATCCATGTTTTTATTTATAACAGAACTCAAGTGATGATGGAAACAACGGTATCCATCAAACAGTAACTCAAATTACGCATCAAGGAAACAAAACGTGACATTCTGAGACCAAATTCACACCGTTGGATGTGTCCATTCTTTACATAGCATGACCAAAATACACAAACTAATATTAGTAAGATATCAAGAGCCAGCACAGATGCATGAGCTGTGAATCAAATCATGTTTTCAAAATATGAATATTCTGCTTTTTACATTATAATCGATTATCCAATTTGTTTTTGAAGGACGAAGACTTTGGAGTAATTAGACCGAGGAGGCGAAAGAGTGAGAAATGGAAAACCTCTTTGACTTTCAAGTGGCCTTTCAACCCCCCCGAGTGTTGACCGTCAGCCATGTGCAACACAAAATGAACATAAACATAAAATATGTATGAAATGCAGTTAAAACCTCAACAAAGCCAGAGAATTAAGATCGAGGCATTTAATTATGAAGTGGAAGAAGCTTAATATGTTTGTACTTGTGTGCAAAGATATCCAGCCAAACTGAGTGCAGTTGGAAAATGCCTAAAAACACACATAAATAGAAACAAAACATAAATTTAGGGAAAATGCAGACAGTCACTGCTTGCTCGTAAAAAAACGGCTCTTCAGAGGATCATGAAAGTGAAATATACGTCTTATAACACCGCTTACATCCCCAATGAAATGAAGAGGACAAAACTAAAGGTGTATAAAGGGGATTGGATATGAAGAGGTTCAGTTAAGACAAACAACAAAAAAAGCAGCAGGATATTAAAAGGAAAGCAACACTCGAACGGTTCTACCAGCTAACAGAATGCTCACTAATCCCTGCTGCTAGGAAAAAAAACAACTACAGGAGAGAAATCTGAACAGAGCTTCTGACTGATGAACTGTGTGGATGAGGTCTGCAGAGAATGAGGATCAGACGGACCCGGGTGCCACCTCTCTTAAGCCTTCACTAAAGGGTGTCATCACACCCTGATTGGCTGGGAGCTGAAAGCCCCGAGCTGCTCTCGCTCGTTAATTAGGAGCCAGCCTGCTCACCTGCAACAGGTGATCTCAATCCACCGCAGTCAGTCCGGAGGGATTTTAAAATTCAGCCAAAATTAGAAAGAACTGTGCTACATGACGGGACAGCTACACAGTTAACTGTCTCTCCGAGGTGCTTAGTCATCCTGCAGCAGTGTCCAAAGCTCCTGTGAAACAGGGAGGAGACAGCCGGGCTTTGTCCAGACTGCAGTCGAATCATTTTGTTTCTCAGAACAGCTCCTTAAGACGTACTGTGCGTCCAGAGATCACCATCCTATCTTTATGGGTTGCTGTGGTAACAACGTAGGCATCAGCGGTGAACTGAACTACGTACGGTGGTGAAGTTCAACAACTTCCCTGTCGAGTCAGAGGCAGAAACCCTCCGTCGCTGTGTTTGCCTGGTCCAACGGAGGAGTTCTGAGCTGTGAACCGTCAGCCGTTGTTAAATGGGACGGTCTAGCCTTTATCGCATTTCCTGGTTGCATCACCAGATGTTTTACCCTTATGTCACAATTTCTGCCGCCCAGGCCCGCGAAAGTGACGATCTACGCCACGCGATGTCACCATTTTCTCTCTTTCTTTCTTCTTTTCAGGCGCACAAAGAATCTTGGGATATGTGAAGGAGCATTTGTGGGCTGCATCTGGAGGAGCCCTCGGATTGGGACAGCCATCGTGCGGCGTTGTGACGTAATTGGCCTTCAAATGCTCCTCTGAAGGATGCAGAGCCTGAACTGAGACGCAGCAAGTGTGATTGCGTATTGCCATGTTGGACTGTCGTCACTCTGGATCTAATATTTATGTTGTGCCGTGTTAAAATACGATACGATTGGAGCGGAGACACATCTGTAGGAAGCTGAATTGGTATTGCATTTCAAAACTACATCCAAACGTCCTCAAATCAATCTGGACTGCCAAAAGAACGATTTGTGCTGGCAGTCAGAACGAGCCTTCAGAAAACAGACAGAGACATTGTTCCTCTCAATATCATCCATCAAACCCTATTCAACTTTTCAAGGCTCTTTCGACAGTGAGAGGGTTTCACACCTCGTCTGAGGAGAGAGCAGCCACGACACATCAGCTCCGACTGCTGCTGCTCATCACAACACAACCTCGCAGGTATGACAGCTGCTTGAACATCCATTGTTTGGAACAGAAGATGTTGTTCTTGTGAGTTTCTGGAGCACTTGGACCAGACAAGAGGCTGTAAGTGCACAGCCGTCAGTGCAGCATTACTCCCTCTTGGCGGTATATGACACTTAAAGTAGGAGTAGAACAATGATCAGTCTGATCGATTACCGCGGTTATATTCACCATTTTTACGATTATTGGAATCTGTGTCTTTTGTGTCTGATTTCCAATAAAATCAAAAATAAAATAAAACGTGGTACTCTGGCTCTGATGCCTATCAGCACTGAATGATCTGAATTTGCTTCTTAAGTTATCACATAAATGAAGTGGAGTGAGTGTATTAAGTTGCAGAAAATGTCAAAGACTGAAGCAAAGTACCTTCAAGTACAGAACTTGAGTAGATTGCAGTTGGTCACATTCCATCCTCGACTTCGAGACTAAGATTTTTATTTTTCCAGCAAATGGATATCAGTCATTATTATCGGTTATCGGTCTCCTGGAATCGGCCCTGAAATAACCATATTGGCTGACCGCTAGTCTGAGGTTTAACTCAAGTCCTGCACCCGGACAGACCAGTGCAGACTGGCAGGGCTGGAGCTGCTAATGTTAGCCCATAAAGCACCGCTCGCTGGTGGCCAGGTAATGACACAGTGTACGTTCCTTTGACGACTTGATTGATGGCTTGAAGTTGAGAACACATTCTGAGTGTCTGTTTTTTTCCATCTCCATCAGACAGATGTCAGATAGCACTGAGATAATACCAGGGCTGCCAAATCATGGAAGTGTCCGGTCGCGTCTGCTGACATAAACGCTGTTGACGATCAATGTGAGGCTCTTAAAGGTTAGTCCCATTTCATAGGGGGAGATCACAACCACCACCCGCTTCTAACTCTGTTCTGATGGGCGACTCGAAAATCAGAGGTGGGTGTAAAAATTGGACTTGAAAGGGAGCGCGACAGAAAGAGGAGCTGCAGCAAGGACAGGAAGAGAGCACATCCTGAAAATATGCAAATCAGTGTGTCTGTGTCATAGAGAGAGAAGTCATGTGACCGCCAGCTATATTTGGTGTCTGTTGCGCTCACACACACACACACACATACACACACACACACACACACACACACTGCTGCCACTGCGTGGGATTCATTTGCAGCACAGAGAGTCAATGGTCTCATAATTCACCGTGGTCATTAGGAAGGAGGAAGGCACAGTCATTAGTCTGCGGTGCACACACACACACACACACACACACATGCTAAGGCTGGCAAACACACAACAGCAGCAGGTACAGACCGAAGCACTCACAGGGAGAGGTAAGAGTCCTTTCACTGGTTTGGTTTTGATACGATCTGTATTAAGAGTCATGAAAATATGTGGTTGGTGTTTTTATTCCACACATACTTCCACGTATAAACACACACACACACACACACACACACACACACACACACACACACACACCAATCCATCTGTGGAGTATTCAGGTCACAGGGTCAAGGACTGGTAGATATGACACGACAGCCCTCCCTCTCTCTCGTTCTCTGCTGCATACCGATGACATGACGGCGTCTCTTGGTCTCATTTTCATACGTCTCTTTAACACACAGACACACGACCAGCAGTCCTCCACCGACGCTTTCAGCCACTCAGCAGCAGTAACACTGGAAGCAGAAAGGAGAAGTGAAGCCGGTAGATGTTGTCCGTCTGCTATTTGGCTCGAGGCTCAGTTTATAAGAGACTTAGTTGTTGGATAGGCTTGTTTAAAAGCCTTGGCGGGATGTGATCATTCTGATGTTGGCGCGTGACAAATAATCTGCGTACCAGCCCCGATATCTGGAGTGTCTCAGTGCCTTTAATATTTCACTCATCCTCCTGCGACTGCTCCTATCAGAGAGAAGTATCACAGACTCAACATTACGGGGGATTTTCTTGGGAATAACTTTTTTTGGAGAATTTTTGTAAAAGGCTTTTTTGGCTTCAGAGGGAGCTGTGTGAAATCTGACGAACCGTCTGAAGTCACATCCCTCGAGTCCGTCTGTTGGGTCTTGGGACCGGGAACGAGTGGCAAGTTGAGCCAGAGTGTCTTGCGGTCTTTCTAATTGGCCAGCATGGGGGGCCAACCAACTCCACTGGTTTCAAAAAGAAGTCAGATTGCAAGTAAGCTTATGCGAAAATGACCCAACTTATCTCGTGATTCATGACCTCAGTAAACAGTTTCCTCTCAATCTCTCAGTTTCAAGTCTTCTTCAACACAGCGTGATGTTCATTTTGTAAGTTATGGTCCCACTTTGAGTAAAACAGCCGATAATGCAGGCTATGATAACATAGAGATAACAAATGGGAGGATATCAGATAATGTGACACTGGACGCCGCTTCTCTTTTGCCCTCATTTTCTTTCATTTCATATCTCTTTCACTTTGCCCTCTATTTGTCTCACGTTGTATCGCTCTCCCCGCTTACCGACCTCTTTCTATTTTTGCCTTTGTTCCCATCTGCTTCAATCTATTCACACCAAAAAAAACTCAAAACAACACCTCCGAGCTCCACACACACCTCCACACACACCCCCCGACTTTATTGGTCCGACTGACATTTTTCCCGAGGATACAGTTGTGAATGCAATCGCAGAAACAAAGTGGGTTTTGACTTCTGTAGCGCCTGCGAATGACGGGGACATGCACACAGTAAATGTAATGAGTTTGAAGTCCTCTGAAGAGCTGACTAATGAGAGGTCGATATCAAATCTCTGTGTGTGTGTGGTTTTGGTTTTTTGTGACTCCACTCTCACAGACCATCTGTGCACGATTATCTATTGAGCCAGCGTCATGTCACTGAGCCAAAGCATGAATGTTTAATGTTTCTGTCTATTCAGGAGGACAGTCTTGGCTCACCACGTTGGCTGACGTCACCACAATAACAGCAGAACGGACTGACAGATTGTTATCATGTAGACGATCACATTGTAGGTTTGATTTGCACAAAGTAATGACCACCAGCTGCCACGTCTGCTGAGCAAGACACTGTGTCAATGTCTGTCATTTCAGCTGTAAGCCGGAGCGCTTAGCGATGATGCTCAGCTTCTTGTTTCATCTAAACATCCCCTGGTGTGCAAATAAATCACATACGTGCTGAGCACCGTGTCCTAGTACGGTGGCCCGGAGCGTCAAAACAAAACACCATGGCATTTCCTGTTTGTGAACAGACAGATATCAAATCCCTGGTGACAGTTTCATGTCATTTGCTGTTCTAATTGTGGACTTTCTGGACTCCTTTGACAAAAACAGGAATTTTAACCCAGTTGTTGTTCTACCGCTGGCTAGATCGGTTGATGTTGATGAAGGTTCTCCGTCACCCAGGTCATAGTCACTCTAAGTGCTGAACTGTAGGCAGCTGGACTTGTTTCGGTTTCTTGAAGACGTTTCACTTCTCATCCAAGAGGCTTCTTCAGTTCTAACTAACTGGAGGGGAGCTGCAGGTTTGTGTGGGAGTGTCCTGACAGTGTTGTTAAGGAGACGTGTGAACATGTGGGTTGCTAGGGCCAGGTGAGCCCAGGTGAGAGTGGTTGTTCAGCTGTCTGGAGAGAGAACTCAGTACAGCATTGTAGGCGGGTGATGAATAATGTCGCAGACCACCTCCTCTGTTCGAGGACGCTCGTTCCAAAACGCTCGTTCCAAAACTGTCCGTTTACATTGTGTGGTTACTGTGTTTGGGTTATTGTGTGCTTGAGTGCTATATAGGGTCAGTTCAGATTCACTGAAGTCACAAAATAACACAGATCGAGGCAACATCAGCCACATTAGCAACTACCAATTCCTCCAAGGTAAAATGATTATTCTATACATTACAGTTTGTCTCTATCTTCTATCATCTACATATAAATCAATAAAACATTTAAGGAACAGAGGTCAGAACTGTTGCAATGCTTCCAGCTGTATTTTTCCCCTCATATTAAAAACGAACCACAGACACAGTTCACCAGCTCACCCACCGGCCGCCTTGTTTACCATCAGAGATTCAGATAAGTGAGCGGCCAGTGCAGCTGAGAGCTCACACACAAACTAATTAGACTCTGTGGTACCAAAAAAACTCAGTTCAAATGCCAGATTTGCTCCACAGCAGATGGACACAAACTGACCCGCTGCTTTGTTAATGAAATTTAGGTCATTTTCGTGTTACAAGGGCTCTCGTGCTGAGATAAAATGTTTAACGGCTGAGTCTTCAAACGCACCGTAGAACAGCAGATGCATGTGTGAAGAGCGAACACTAAAAACTATGGAAAGTGAAAAGAAGACGATGGAGTGAAGACAGAGGAGAAACATCAGGTGGACACAAAACAGAAGATCATTTCCTTTTCCTTCTCCTCTTCCTCCACTATTCCCCCAGTGCAGAGGATAACAGAAAACAAACCATGTCCTCCACAACAGATTCCACTTTGTTCTACATTTTTCCACCTGGGGATTCACATGAGAAACAGCTACATCCAGTTTTGTTTTGACTACTGAGCCGAGCAGTACACAGCTCCTAATTGCTCAGGTGTGTTCCACAGCGCTCTTCAGGGACGGGGAAAGATTTACTTGACATCCTCTTTTGTGCCTGTTGCCCTTCTGTCTCTCTGAGGATTTTTCTTCCAATCCTCCTTCATGAAACTAAAAAAAAAAAAATTGGATCGGTCGAGAAGCAGCACGAAACTTTAACTGCGCAACTGAGCTATATCAGCTCTCACCCTCTGCTTTGAATTGTTTTATCATGTCTTAAATCTTGGGTTTTCTAGTTACACTTTAATGTGTTTCTTTTCTTTTTACAGGCTTTTTATTCATTCACATGGTGTTAAACATCTCCCTTGTCTCTCCTTCGCTTTTATTTTGTCTTCACAACCCACTGATTAAAACTCTTGGAAGAATGCTTCAACATGTCACTCGCACACAAAAAATAAAACCAGCCAGCGCGCTGTCATAGTTAAGACACTGTACGTGTCATTCTTATTTGTAAAAGCACAAGATACATGTCAAAACAGTCCTCCAGAGCGGCACTGAAGAGGCACGCTGACATTTAAACACAAGCAGATTAAACAATATTAAACAGGGACGTGTGTGAAAGTAAACGCCGCAGGCACGAAACATCAATCACAGTGAAAATAATTTTTAAAAAATGAAACTAAGTTAGTCCATGGCTCAAACAAGAAGTGTTGTAATATTCATAAATACATATATATCTATACAGACATAGATACAACAGTATATATATTTTATGAGTGTAATTTCATCTACATCTTTATTTTGTGCCCTGCAACATGAAGGACAAACTATCTGCATCTGCACTGGATGTTGCTGTGGGATTAAAATCATTAGATGCAGAGTTGCAATCACACTACAGTAGGATGAGAACACCTGGATCTGCTCAATCATTTAGCAGCACTATGTATTAATGTTATGACGTCAGGTTTGAAGCAGCCATCGCTGTGGAGAATAGATGAAGATAAACAGAATACTTTCACACCACGCTGTAGTCCAAAGCTTAAACACACAGAGGCTGAGTGAGTGCGTCATCCTCACCCAGGCTTTGGATCTGCAGAAACATTAATAATATTGTTTTATTTCCTGCATCTGGACACACTACAGCTTCACCTGGAAAGACGTGAGATTCACCTGAACCCTCCTGGTTCCTCTTGTAGTTGTATGACACCTTGATTTGACAACGTGTGTTTTTTCTCTTTTTCTTTTCTTTCAGTGCCATGATGTTTTTTTTTGCTCCAAGGCACGATGGCATCTTGATGTCTTTGAACAAATGCTAAGGGCTGATTAAGTCCTAAAATGCACAATGTGGATTGGTCTGTTGTTATGGAAACAGATCCCTTTTTCTTTACAAAAATCTCTCCAGGCAGCATTTTCTCCCTCACCAAAAAATAAAACCTGCTCCCTGTGAACGCCGCTTCAGTGTGCCATCCTCTGCCTCTCTGTCTCCGGGCTGTTCTGTGCTGAAGTCAGTATGATGTTCCTCCCTGTGGTCCACCCTCGTCTTCTTCTTCTTCTTCTTCTTCTTCTTCTTCTTCTTCTTCGTTCTTTCTTTTTTGTGTGTGTGTGTGTGTGTTTTAGGCCTGTAGCACTAAACAGATGCTCGTAGGAATCTCTGCTCGTGGCTCTTGTCGTTGCTGTGAGCCAGCAACAAGTCTGCACTGCGATGCTCGGCTACCTCGAGTTACAACTCTTTTTTTTTTTCTCTACCGTTCTCTGACAGCGCTGAGAGTGAAAACACGCTAAGCTTGCAGCGCTGTCAGGTCAAAGTGCTAAAGCATGTCTGGCAAAACAAGGAGCAAAAAGAAAAGATTTTTCCAGCAGTCGCGCAAAACCTCAATTAACGCTGCTTGACGGCTTTTTCTCTGACTTTTATTGTTTTTGTTTGCAAGAAAGAGGTGTTGGACAGCTGCTGCCTGCCTTCCATCTGCTGAAATGATGGTTTATGGGTTCTGTCAATACTTTTCTTTTTCTTACTTCTTCCCTCAAACAGTCAACTTTCAAAACTTTTGTTGTGGACAAGAAAAACAAATCGATGGCTAAAAAGAACGTACATTCATGTTGCCTATTGTTTCTGTTTGCCTTCCTGATTTTCATCGAACCAAAATGTTGACTTGCTGACCTGGTTCGTACACTTTGAACCAGATCTTCTTCTCCCTAGCATCATAAAGCGTTCAGCTCATTCTTCAGTAAACAGAATCTTCTGGAGTCACAGAGGACCAGATGTCATTTTCACTGAGAGAAGGTGGAGAGAGAAACTGAGATGTCAAAACAGATGCTGATGATGCTCTACTGTACAGACGAGCAGGAACCCCTCAGAACAACAGCAATAAATGTTTAATGGATACGTTTGAGTTGTTTCAAGTCTGTCATGACACAGTACGTGCAAGAAAAATACACCTTGAGAGTTTTGGGCTGCTACTTTGGAGCCCTACACACAGCCCGGTTAATTATGCAACCGTTAAGTTATGTTCCCAGTTTTACTGTTCTGTCCACATGCAACCGTGCTTTTGGAACACTGAAACTGTGGTCGTTTGAAACCGGAGTCCGGGGTGAAGTTTTCGGCCGATTCGGGTTTCAGCGGTTGCGTGTGGATGGGACAACCGCGAAAATTTCCATTGCTCACGTCAGAGTAAACACAGAGTAGCGACAGTTAGAAGGTGGTTAGAGGTTAACTAGCTTCGCTTGATAACTTGCTAATATGGACGTGACAAAGTTGTTGTTTACTGGCGTGCTGTCAGCTGTGTTCGGCTGTCATGTCCAGCTGCTCAACCTAATGCAACAACGGTGGCGCCTGGATAAGCAGCGAAGGAAACCGCTCCTCTTGCTAGCAAACAAAAATGCACCCTTGCGAGTCGCCATTGTTGTTTGTTGCTTACATCCCCACCTATTGCTGTGGCATATGTATTACACGTATATTGCATCACTTGGTGGCGGATTTTACGGTTGCGTGTGTACGGAGTTAAGGCCCATTTATACCCTACGGTACTAACGGCTACGGACCCTTTCATCCGTATCCGGAGGTCGTTTCATCCGTCAGTGGATCCGTTGCCTCTGAGCTTACCAATCCGGAGATCAGGGCGGCAGTATACACTCAGAAGTCACTCCATTGCGAAAATTGACGAAGAAGAGAGTAGTTGTCAGAAATTCAAAGAAGAAGAAGAAAAAAGTACAGCATTGGACATTTAAAAATGGCGCAAAATTTGGAGGAGAAGATATGTGAGTTGGTGAGAAGGTACATACATTTATATGATGCCGCAATGCCAGGTCATCGTGACAAACAGCAACTGTGTCAACGGCTCAGTCATGCATGACACGACACCGCCCTCTACAGGACAAGTTGCGTTACGTTCGTAAAAACGCTGAAACCGGACGGAGGTATGTAGGCCAGTAGCGGAGAGAACGTTTGGTACGGACGGACGAATTTCGTCCGGATCCGGAGGTATAAAGCCAGCTTTATTCTCGGTTATTTTTATTGCACCACTCGTGTGGACGCGGAATTTTATTTAACAAAACCTTGGTTGCGAAATTAACTGGGCTGGTGTGGACAGGGCCTTTGACTCCCCGATCCTTGAGGTGATGCCGTCTCGGCATTACTGCAGTGCAAGAAACAGAACACATAGACATTCAGTCTAATCGAGGCTCTAGCAGTCACTCTGACATATCAAATGTCAAATGTCATTTATGTCTGTCCTGGCAGTCGTATGAAGGTTGACGGTCAGTTCTTGATTCTAACTATTCTGTGTCTACCTGAGTCTGCTGCCACCAACACTTTGTGTGTGTTGCATTGATGTTTCCCTCCTGCTCTTCTTTCCCCCCTCTGAATTTTTGATTCCCTTTGCCTTTAACAGGGACGAGTCCATTTGACATAATCATAATCTCCATTTAGGGCTTTACAGCGGAGTCAACCTCCCATCTAATAATCCAAGAATTCCTCTGTGTCCTTGTCAGTCTTTCTTCTTTCAGTCTTGTCTCTCTGTTGTTTTCAGCCTCCCACTGTTCCCGCCTCCATCCATCATATCTCACACGTGAGCAACACAAGCCTGAGTCCTCCATCACATGTCGCTACACCATGTGGGTAAACACTTTTTGATTAATTAGTAATAGAAGTGTGTGTTTGTTGGTTGAATGTCACATCTTTCCATCTGGCTTAAAAAGTGACTAAATCCTCTTGGCTGTAACTGTGGAGAGAGTTGCAAAAGCAGCGCAGTGTGAAGGGCAGAGTGAAGCCTGTAAATTATATTATTACAGCACAACTTTGACACCTCTGTAGGAAAGCGCATTGATTGGCCACAATTCCAAAGCTGCTTCTTTACTGAGCTAAAAGAGCTTTTCATCAGCTGGATCAAACTGTTGAAACTTGACATTTCTTTATGCTTCTACTTGACATGTTTTTAGGGTCAATTTTCATTTTCTTTGTTGAAACAGAGTCTCAAACTGAGCTCATATACATATAGAACCCTGTACAAATATCAATATGTTATGTTATGTAACATACAAGTCTGTACGTGTCCATCGTTTGCATCAAGATTAACTACCGACATTTTATTCTGGCAACTGATCCGGACTCAAACACAGTACCAAAGACATCTCTCTAGCCTTAAGATGAAATGAATATCGAGCCACATTTTTCATATTTTCATAATATATCTAGAGTTCCAACCAAGACTGCCTCAAATGGAATGACCTAGGGCAATTTATCAGACTTTGTGCGGCTCCCTCTGGAGCCAAAAGGCTTTAGACATTTATTTCCTTTATATGTAGTAGCACTCCTCAACAAGATTTGATGTGTAGAACCGGCTGGCTTTATAAGCCCCTTAAAAAAGAGGGTTAACATCATTGTTCAATTCAGAAAACACACCGTAAGGAAGTGTATGTGCCGCTGTGTGTGGGTTTGTGTTTGTGTAGGTTAAATGTCACCTCTTCCCGTCTGCTTCAAAAGAATGACTCAGACTTTTTTTTATTAGCTGTGAGTATTTCTTAAAAACTGCATGAAAAATGTCACATCTGGTGTGCCGAGAAAACAAACTGCATTTTTCTTCCTGATCTTTGATTTTTTTCTCTCTCTCTCTCTCGGCAGTCTCTCAAGAATAGGTCAGTTGGTCAGCCGGTTCCACTGTTATGGGACTAGTGTTCCTGAATCCGCTCCTGGATAAGATGCGGGTCCATTCCAGGTAATTACCCACCATCCATCATCTTTATATTGAGCCTGACAGACTCACATTCTTTAGATAATTGGACATTTTTAAATTCAAAGCAATCTGTAGATACTCTGACCTGCATCGACTCTGAGATTATTCTTTCATGCTTTCAAACTCTTGTATCTGGCAACCAGAATAATTTTGCTCATGGAGTGATAATATACATATTTATCTATAAGTCTATGATTTGAATGTAGTTTTTGATAGAGTTGTCTACTGCATGGTTTATTATTGGGCTGAGGTACTTTGGATCATTCATGTTCCCCGCACTATACTCTTACTAGATTTTGCCCCATTGCACCATATTCAACAATATCAAACATATGAAACAACACAAGTTACTAGGTAAGACAGAAAATTCACTGTTCCAACAGCACAACAGGAGAACTGAAGATAATGAGGAGTTTTCCAGGTTTTATCTACAACTTCACACATGTAAATGAAATCTGTCAAACGATGGCTATAGAATAACGTTGAGAAAGAATGGAAAATCAAGTCGAACCGCTATCGTACAGTCAAAAGTCAAATCGATCTGTGGATTTGGAAAATCGTGACACCGCGATTAAAACCTTTTTTTAACTTGCTGGTAAATCAGTTTTAAACACTGCACACAGCTCACAGACTGCAACTCTGAGTTCAGAAGACAATGAATGAAAAAATAAATCTTATTCATACCTCTCATTTTCTTCACCTACATATACAAAACATGGCCATAAACAAAAGAACACATGTATGCAGTGTAGCACAGCTTTTATGTACCAGGTACATGGAGACAGGATCAAGTGTCGGGTAGAATATATCAGCGTCTTGATAGTAGCCATGGAGCTGGAGCCGTGTGAGTGAAAAGTATCTGATACAATCACAGAAATTCACCACTGGATCTTTGCAGCAGATTAGAGGCTAATGAGAGCAAACACCGGTGCCCCGCTCTGCCTCGTTTGGCGATGGCAGGCAGTGTGTTTGGCCGTCTTGTCTAATCAGCCGCCCTTTCATCCAACCCGACGCAGTTCAAGGACGGAGGCTACTGCTCTCTGACACTACTGATGAGGGCGAGTAGTCACGGGCGGCCATCTTTACTGAGGCAAAAGGCTGAGCAGGAAAGCGAGTTACGAATCAAAGGTGTAATTTCACAGTCACTTGTTGGCTGCTCAATCTGTTGTACCAGACAGGGAATCTGCATGAAATATCTGAAGTACGTATATCTCATAAGAAGTACTTCAAAATAAAAGATGCACCTAAGATTGAACCCACAGTGGTTCCAACAATCGTATAAACTTGTGGGCCAACCATGACTGCACCATGTGTTCACCTACGCTTGTCTCAATCCAAACCATGTGGAGTACGCAAACACAAACAGACAAAGAAAAGACATAACATCTATACAATCGTACATTTGTAGGGTGACACACATTTCCAAACATGTGTGGACATGTGCCGAGTGTCTTGTGTGCTACCAAAGATCCCCTCAAACGACGTTGTTTCTAAAAGTCAGTTTTTTAATGAGTTAACGTGTCACAATTATCGTGTGTGCAGGATGTACCTGCAGAATCTCTTGTCCGTCTTACCTTATGATGACATACATGACCAGGAAGTTTCCCACCAAGCCGATGACGCAGACGATCATGTAGACGACCACGATGGTGGCCTTCACTCCCGTTGGCAGCAAGGCGTCGGTCTCGTTGTAGTCGCCGCTGAAGTTGCTCCTATCGTAGAGCTGCAGGTGGTCGATCTCGGCCAGCAGGAAGTCGTCCGTGTACTCCATCTTTGACCTGGAGTGGGTTGAGGTGGGGGTGGTGGGGGGTTTTACGCCCACCTGAAAGAAGATTGAAATCTTGTTAGACAAGGTAGTCAACCTGCTTTAATTCAAAACGCTGTTGAGGGTATGATCACAACTATGATGGCCATTTTTCTTTGTCGTTTCTGCATCCATTTACCACCATAGAGGAGCTACTGATGCAGCCAATCCAACACCTATTTGTTAGGAACCCCATCTTTGCTTGTGAATGACTGAACCTTTTGAGGATGCCGCTTCATACCCAATCATGATACCGTCAGCTGTTGCCAAAGGTGTTTTTGAGCTTTCAACAACTTCCCCGGTCTCTTTTTGCCTCTTGTTTTGCTGTTTTGTCTCTTTTACATTTAGTAAAAGTATTTCAACCACTTCTTGACTTCCTTTGGAACCACAGCTGCAAAGCAAAGGTTTTGATATAGGTAAAGCTATGCATACAAAAATACTGCTTATCTTGATTGTCAGGGCAAAAGTCACTCATTATATACCAAATCCAACCTCAAGGACCCTGCACCAGTACCTTTTCATGGTGGTAATGTACACACCACTGCCACTTTGCTTCCTGCTATGCTGAATGTAAACAAAGGTTGCTTTAAGCAGTGCTAGGGTTGATAAATAAATCAGAAAGGACAGATGGGAACAGGGAGGGGGTTAAGAAGGGAGGGTGACGCAAAGGAATAAACGGGAGGGTGAGGAAGTACAGAAAGAGGAGGATCTAAAAGAAGACAGGGAGCGAGGAAGGAGGAAGAAGCTTGAGGAGCAGGGAAATGGGAGAAAGGAGGAGAGAAAGCTGAGAAGATGGGGAGAAAGAAGAGAAGTCAGGGGACTGAGAGCACTGAAAGGAAGACACTGAAGCCAATGAAATGAGGAGAGGAATAGACAGAATTACTATTAATGCTCCGTCACGTGAGAAATATATCAATGGCAAGATTTGTGAGAGAGAGATTACTATATTATGAATATTGATCGATGTTGGTCACATACTTGGCTTTGTGTCATGCTTTTATTCAGTATTTTTTTTTTTAATATGATTATATTAGTCAGATTTTGTAGTTATGGGAAATGACATTTTCCTTTTGCATCAGGCAGCAAAAAAGCTGTCGCAAGAAATGTTAGAAACCATTTGCCGCCATTGCACTTCCTGCAACATGACATGAGCTCATAGCAACAACACACGTGCAGCCCTGTAGAGCTGTGATTGGTCGACTGGGGAAACATCCATCACACACACTTAGGCAGTTTTCATCCAGGTGTGAAGAGGCAGGCACTGGACTTGGCACCTCCACGTCAAGACCATGGTATTGTGAATAATGGAAGGGTTGCTGGAATGAGTCTCTGCCTCACATGAAGGATCTGATGCTTCCTGGGATCTACTTACCAAGTGGGGATAAGGTGGAGCATGAGATCAACAACTGGACTGGTGTTGCGGACAGTCATAGAGAAAGGGGAGCTGAACTTGAGGCTAAAATGAGTTTCCTTCGCAGGGTGTCTGGGCTCACCCTAACAGACTTGGTACTACTGGCCCTTCATGTTGAAACGGAGCCAGTTGAGGTGTTTTCTGCAACTGAGTTGGATTTCAGCCATCGGTCATTGCCCTTCCAACAGTCCTGACTGGAGGCTCTGTGACCGTCAATATCGCTGTGAGCAACGCCAACATGCGAACTTGTTTGTTGCACTGCCCATCTTCATCAATAATTATTCTATTCTTACAAAGACTCCTGAGATGAGGAGACTTTCCAACACAACTGATTAATGCTACAGCTGACAGAAAATGGAGGGTTGCTCAATCAAGGTTGGGAATGAGTCTCTGCCTCAAATGGAGGCACTGAAGCAATATCTGGATCTTCCAAGATAAACCTGAGAGTGAAGCTCTCGATGGAATGATCAATCTGCTTCCCATCCCTTATCTACAATCATGGGCTCATCCAACACGCACCTTCCTTTAGAGGTATTTCAGGACCATGCAGCTGGGAGGAGACCTCAATAAAGATGTAGGGGGTTATGTTACATCTGGTCTGGGTACACCTCAGGATCCCCTGGTGCAGAGTTGGAAGACATAGATGAAGTCCAAGGCGACCTTGCTTAGTCCGTTTCCACTGAACCAGACCTGAATATGCATCTGGAAATGTATGGAGGTTGCTGTAAGACTGACTCAAAATAAACTACAGTGCCTTTGTTCAACATAAGTAAAGCAAGTGCATATTAATGTGCTTTTACCAGTTTATGACAACAGTGGAGGTCCATGGCGCTGATACATACACATCTGTATCTGGCGTCGGCTACAAAGGCAAATCTCTGTTTTCTCTGCAACATCCTCCATGTGAGCTGCAGCAGCAACACGTCAAAATGCTGCCATGAAGCAGGCTCCCTCCCTCCCTCCCTCCCTCTCCGCTTGATCATGAATATTCATCAAATCAAAACAGCGAAGTAACTCTGCTGTGCTGCTGAATTTCCCCGTGGTTACTGCCAGGCTCAATACACACGGGTTATACATCTTCTAATATCTAATGTCTTCCTCCTTCTGTCCCTCCCTGCCGCTCTGTTGACATCTATTTTTACATTTTCTCCCTTTTTCTTCTCACATCCACCGTCCTCATCCAAACACACTGTTTTTTTCCAGGTTCGATCTCTGCTGCTGCTGCAGTGTGTGTGTGTGTGTGTGTGTGTGTGTGTGTGCATATCGCTGTGTGTACTTTGGCTGCCTAAGCTCTGATGAATAAGCAGTTAAACTTAGAGGCAGAAGTGTGTGTCCATGTAAGGCTGCAGTGCCACTCTGGGTGGGCCCGCTGTGCCACTTATACAATGTGTGAGAAGACGAGGAAGAACTAATGAGACGGATATTTTTATTACTGTTGCTGCATGCAACAGAGCCGGATGCATGCAAGTAAGTAGATAAGTGAGGCTACAGCAGCTGCTTTTTACACACTGATGCTGTTTACCAAGTGTGTCCAGGTCATGACAACCCAAAAACTAGAAGTCATGCACTCTGTGTTGGGTCTGGTTAGGTTTAGGCATAAAAACCACTTGGTTAGGTTTCGGAAAAGACTATTCTGGTTTACAATACCCTCTTTTTGTCGTCACAAACAATGACGTCTCATCAACAATGTCCTAGTTTTGTTGCCGCAAACACGGCTGCACATGTCCTGGCGTCACGACAAAAGCCAATGTGTCTCTAAGCACAGCTAGAATATTTCCTGACATCTGCTATAAATATCCAGTGGTTTGATGCTGACACTGATTGAAACGCAGTCTTCCTACAGCGGCCACTGGCTGAGCACCTGTAGGTATAACACTACCACCTTCCCCTCCACCTGCGGACATGAAAGTCCTCCCATACACCGATAATAGTGCACATACAGATTTGAAAATGTACGTATAAAATGCCAGCAGTTAATTCTTTGACTGTGCTGGTCATGAAGTTATGATCCCTGAAGTGATTTCAGCATGCCTCCATCCAAATGCTGTACAAAATTTTGATTTCCTGAAAAGTCTTCAGAATAAACTGCGTGATCATTACAATCATGTGAGTTAATATCAGATCTTACTGAAAGATGAAGATTAATCAAGCAGCAGTAACTCATTAATTCATTACTGTTCCGACCCTCAGGTGGCTTTTGAGTTATTTTAGTAAATGAATTAGTCTCTTCTGATTCATACACATCATGCGGTGTTTCCCTCAGCTGCTATGGTGATGTCACCTGCTGCTGATTTGCAGTGGTGTCATAATCCGTCATTTTGGGGTCTTTCTGCTGAGTCATGACACACAGCAGGGAAGCTTTATCCTCAGTGAATGTGAATAAATTAGTTTTACCTCAAATATAACTGTAGTTTAACAGATTACAAATGACTTTAGCTCAGTGTTGTGTTTGGAGCTGTTTTATTACAGTAAGATTTAGTCATTTATGCTGCTTAAACAAAAGTTATATGTAACCCAGACATCTATATTACTTTTAAATCAAATCAAGCATGGAGCAGTTGCTGTTAAACGTAACCATGCAGTACAAACACTTCCCTGAGTTCAGACAATGCAGGTTGGTGGAGACGTTATTTTCAAGGTGGCACGATGAAAAGTTGATCAATGTGAAAAATTACGTGTTAGAATGAGTTTAAACACAACTCATATATCATAAAACACTTCTTCACACAATATGATTAGGTGTGATCAGTAACCGATCAGCAAAGCTTTTGCTCGCTAGTGCTCCAAACTTCTCCCACCAGCTGCTCACTCTGCTCCGCTAGACTCTAAACTTTGCATTCAAACACAACATAACAGTTGGAATATTTAATTATTTCCCATGTTTGAATAAAACTTTCTGTTTGGAGTAAAAGGTGACAGGACTATTATGTATTCAACTTGTCGGACGATGTCACATTTTTCCTCACAGGCCTCTTTTTCAAATGAGTAACGAATTCCTACAATAATGAGCAGAAAGATGACGGGATCCTGTGAACAGAGAGGGAGCGACCGTGAGGAGCGACGTTCGAGTGTTAAACACTGCTCTCTAAATACACACACACACACACACACACACACACACACACACACACACAGGAGATCAGGCTGTCGCAGAACATTCCTTTGTTCTGTTCGTGCGAGCTCGAAAAAATGGCCTCCGCAGAGGAAACACATTATACAAACAGTTGTTAATAAGTCCATACAGCTCAGGTAAACTGTGGGAGGAGATGTAGCCTCTGCTTATTTTCAGCCCTTCAAGCTTTGCACACAGATGTCCAACTCTTAAGAGTTCAATCCTGGCTTGTGTTACATCTGTTGGCTTCTGTGTGTACTGGTGCAAATCCAACCTGTTGTGCACCGATGCCAGGTCGGCGCGATTTATGGATTAGCATATTGCCACACTGGTTAGCTTCCTCGAGACAATAATATACCGGGCCGGACACATGTTCTTACTTCGACCCAAGTCTGGAAAAAGTAGAGAAAGAAAAGGAAAACACAAAAAAACAAAGAAATACGACCATTCACTCGTAAAGTGGACAGCAGAAGATGGCAGGGTGATTATTCAGCTACTTCAAAGGTGTGCGACTGAAGTGCACCGTGCTTTTTATGGACTCTCGTTCAAATACAGTTTAACGAGGACATGATGGATCCGCCGGCCTCTCGGATGTCACAGATCTCTTTTACAGTCAGTTTTGTGTGGCCGCAGGTGTCAGCAGGTATACAGGTCTGTTCCATGAGTCACGACAACAAACCTCCAGATGTGAGCCAAGTCGTCCTCCTCGGGACGATGAGGTCACTGCGTGTTCACTGATTTAAAAATGAACCTCAGTGGAAACCAGTTTATTAAATATACATAACTGTATGTTCTGCATTATATCTGTTCGCTGCTTTGTTGCTCAGATCCTCGCCAGCAAATACCTTTGAAAGCGTCCAGGCTCAGTGTTTGTTTTATTTTTTATTCATGTGGGTTTAGTTCTTTGTGATTAATAGAGTTAAGAGCTCTTTCTGCATGACTTCAATAATCTGCAGTGGGAGAAGAGTTGAATATCTGTTCTCTGTGAATCACAGAGAAGCTCACGATACAGTACGATTCACGATACGTTGCCCACGATAACGACAGTATCGCGATACAGCAGTGATGTGATAATCGATACATTACGGGACAATTGACTCATGATGCAAAATACCCTCAGAAAGAAATGAAAGAAATGCATTGTCTTAATAAAAATATCCATATTCTGCACAAACAAATGATTCATAGTTAGTGCGTGTTTCATTATAGATATTCTGTGAGATGCTCATAATGAAGGAAAGCTTAAATATCCAGACAACTGTGCAAACTTCCCCTCCTGATGATGGTAAACTTCAAAACAAGCAAGTGGATTTAGAGTCCAGACATTCATCTACGTTAGTGACATAAGTTGAAGAGACTTAGTGACGAGAACTGACTTTAAGTCGGCTGTAATGAGGCAGACCTGAAGATTTCTGTCATGAAGAGATTGGCATCAATAAAATAAAGATTTCACAGATCTTTGAAAGTGAAAGTTGATGATAAAACTGTGGAAAAAAGGCTCAAAACCAAGAGAAAAGGTCAGGACCCGATCCTGAACGCAGCAGATGTTTTGAGGACAGAAGAGGAATTGTTTCATAAATATTTGCGAGCAGCTTCTTCCTCCCGACATCCAAATCTGCCGCTCTTCATTTATCACCTCTCACATGTTTCGAAGCTCACCTGAAAGCGAAAAGCCCACCGTGTTTATCCTGAGCGATAACCATCGTAACGTTGGACACAGCGTTCTCAGTCGGTCATCACTCATGTCTAACACTAACTGATAACTCAGATAAGAGCGTGGCCGTTCAACATCTGAACATCTACATTTGTGACCAAACACAGACTGATATTCTCAGAATGTGTCAAAAAAAAAGTGAGACTTCTCTGATTCATGTGAGCTGGATTTGGTCTGGCTGCAGCAGATCGCTGTGGAAGTGAGTGAGTGACACAAACTGTGCAAGAAAAGTATCACAGTAGTAACAACCAGTCACACACACACACACACACACACACACACACACTGTTACAACACAGACAGCATGAGAAAGTGTTGCATGAGAACACATAAACAAAACACACACACACAGAAGTCAACACACCTCAATGCACCAAAACTTCCACATGCAACCTGTCACCCAAACGCACCACAACATGAAGCACAACATCAGCAACGAGTAAAACACACCTGAACGCACCACGCGCACTAAGGTACAACACTTTGTTATTAAGAAGTACGTCACGCACGCGCCGGGCCACGCGCCCTCGGTGTGTCTCCAGTGCGTGATGGCCGCGGATCAGCTGGAGCAGCCTGACATCAACACTGTGACACACTGCAGGCGGACACGGGCGCGTTTCCGCAGCCAGTGCGCAGCGCGGTGGTCCGGGACGCGTCTCCACATTTACATCCACACATACGTTCATGTAAACACACTGCGGGAATGTTCCCGCACTGTTGCTGCGGGCTGCGGGCAGCTTCCTACCTGTGCGGTGGCGACAGCTCCAGAGCTCCCCGCAGACCGCCCCGAGGACTCAGCCGCTGGAAGTTGTTGTCGTCCCCCCTTTTTCTCCCGCGTTACTGAGCACCTTCTTTCCTTCTCTGTCCGCTTTCTGTCTCGGTGTTGTTGTTGTTGTTGTTGTTGTCAGCAGTTTCCTCCCGCTGTCATCGCCGAGGAGCTGTGTCCAAATCCGAAAAGCTCGTCCCGTCCGTCCGTCCGTCCGTCGCGGTTTCACCGGGATGGCGAGGGGGAGAGGAAAAAACCGCTTCACCTCCAGTCAGCATCAGCTGGCAGGCAGACAGAGAGAGGGGAGAGGGAGGGAGAGAGAGAGAGAGAGAGAGAGAGAAGAGAGGAGAGAGAGGAGGGGTCTGCTGGGATAAAGATGCAGGAGGCGCTCAGCTTTCTACAATTCTCTCTCTCTCTCCTCTCTCTCTCTCTCTCCTCTCTCTCTCTCCTCTCTCTCTCTCTCTCTGGACAGATCGATGAGGGCTTGCTCAACACCCCCTCCTCCCCTCCCTCCCTTCCTCCCCCCTCTCCGCGCTGGTAACCCATCTTGTATGCGCATTTGGATCAGGAAGGCGAACTACTGTGTGTGTGTGTGTGTGTGTGTGTGTGTGTGTGCAGCACTTCCATATACAGTGTGTGTGTGTGTTTTAACTGTGTGTCATCTGTGTTTTGCCTGGTTGCTCCAGAGAGATGATGGAGCAAAAAAAACAAAACAAAACAAAAAAACAACAACCTGCAGCTAAATATCTGAAGTGGAGCACAGGCATCACGTTACTGTAATCAGATTACTTTCCCCCCTCAGTGAGCTGCAGTCCAGATTAGATTTCCTGTCCGGTGGAGCACTCAGGCCACAGAAAGGTGATGTCACTGATCGGATGAATAAACAGGCTGTCTGATCGTGTCGCCTTGTGTAAGTGGAAGAACGACGTCTTTACTTCTTGTTTGTTACTCTGATTCTGATGGAAACCGGCTCAGGGTTCAAGTTACGGGTCGGCCCGCGTGGCTTTTTCCAGGGCCGATACGGACCGCGACTATCAGAGATCAGCGAGACTGAAAACTGATGTTTATTTTAGTTCAAGTTAAACTCTTTGTATCAAAAATGTCCCACAACCAGCGCTGAAATAAACGCAACTGCTTTACTTGAGTATTTCCTTTTTCTCTGCTACTTTGCACCTCCTCTCTACCACTTTATTTGATACTTTTAGTTACCAGTTACTTGGCAGATTAGGATTAATCAGTTAATTAGTTAATCAGGTAGTGTTGTAGGCGGGACACCGTGTGATCCTGGAAGTCCACTGGTTGCATGTACGTTGTGGAACGGCTCCTCTACAGTTTTGCTCCGTCATCCGTCAGCCGTCCATCCCCACCGGCCTCATTTTGAGTGCAGCGGCTGCAGTTGAGAGACTGAGGAGTTTCCCGCGATAATTACAGAGTCACCTCAGCTACACATATTTATTATAAACACAACAACAAATAGACAAAACGTTAGTGTTCCCAACCGAAGGACTGGAAGAAATACTTGGATTTGTCTCTTTTTCTGAGATTTGTGTGCTGCCATCAACACGGAGCGTTTTATTCTGTTTCGTTGCGTGGCTTCCTGCTCTGCGATTAATACGGCTGAATTATTGAGCTGTGTTTCGGCAACCGGCAGAAATAGAATCCCAGCGTATCTGCTACGGAGCTGCAACGGAGTAGACACACCACTCAGGCGGAGCCAGTGAAGTGCACAGCTAGACTCCAGCTCCACTGCTTCTGGATCTGGAGGAATTAAGGGGTGAGAGGACGCAGCATCAGAGCCAAATCAGCGTCACTTAAACAGGAATTAAGCTGTTGAATCAACAGTGTTATAAGTGTGCAGGAGCTAAAATGTTGTTACTTTGGCTCTTAACTTAAAGGCGCGCTATGTCGTCTTGGAGAAACTACTCAAAATGATACTACATCTTTAATTTCCTGTATAAATATTAGGTGCTTTGTTTGCACGACTGGACACAGGTTGAAATACTTCCTCAGTGTCTGCAGGTGTTTTTAAAAATTGCAGAATTTAACTGCTGTCAGTTTTTTTCAAACAAAATGGCTCCGCCTCGTCTAATTGGCCCATAAATAAAGTGCTACGTGGAAAATGAAGACAAGATGCTGTAATAAATGTTTTGTGTGTGTGTGTTTTGAATATTTCCTGCATGAAGATAATAATATTGCTCTCAGATATCATTTCACGATCAAAGGAGACATGTTGTGGTTTTACAATTTAATGAATGCTCTTGTGCATTTAAAAGATGTAAAAAGAAGTCGATATCAACGGAAGCTCCTCTCTCCCACAGAAAACGCTGCTCCTGAAACGCCTCGTCAGTGTGACATCACATTACATCACTGTGTCAAACATTTGCATAATTTATTTCTAGAGGCTAGTTTGGCACATGATAATTGATTTAGCACAGCGGCTCCGTTGTTGTGAGCAGCGTTGGCTCAGGTGTGTTTTAGTTGACCAATGAGAGCAGCCTGGGTATTCAGGAGGAGGGCCTTAAAGAGACGGGAGCTGAAACTGAGGGTTTCAGCCGCTGCACTCAGCAGAACGGCTTCAACATTTGTAACTGTGACACCACTGAGTATTTTTTGACAAATGACCACAGCATCTCAACATTTGCAAGTGTGAAAAATAAAGACTATTTCAGCCGTGTTGTTAGTGGCGACAAAACCAGGTGTTGGAGCCAAAAACAAGATATTTTCCTCTCCTCGACCAAGTGTTTTCTGTGCCTTATCCTAACAAGACCATAAGTGTAGCGTTCAACATGTCTGTGGTTTGTAAAAATGTATTCTGGAGATTGGGTTACCATGACTACAAACTCCACAAGGAAAATGTTAAAACAACTGGAGCAAAACTGCACAAACTTAACCTGTTACAGATCACGGTGAGCAACATTCTCAAACTTCTGATAGATGTTGTAACGTGGCGAGGAAAGGAGGACTGTTACTGGCTGCAAAATGGAGTCAGGTACAGTATACATTACACATGTTGGCCTCTCTAACTTCTTCATATTCCAGATTGTTTGACATTTCCCATAATACAGACAGATCTGTGCGGACACGTCTGCATCTCTGACATGCTGGAAACGGCACAGCACGCTGACGTGAGCTGAGCTCGACCTGCTGCACTCTAAAGAAAACAAGATGATTCACCTCAAGCGTTTATGCTGCTGTAACAAACAGGACAAGGACAAGACCTGCAGAAAGTGGATCAGAATTTGACTGCAGGAACTCGACAGCATGAGAAAACCTGAGATCTTTTTCAGTTGTCATGGCACGCACGTACACAAATGTATTACTGGCTGAAACATTTCTGTATAAAACGCCACTGTAGGTGCTGGAGGTGAGTCAACATCAAGTTACGAAAGATTGCCAAACAAGAGAGAGAACACATGACATGTTGTTTTTGTGACATCAGCTGATCCAGTCAGCCAAATTGCTGGTAATGAACTCTGCTGTGTGCTGGCTGAGTCTTAGTGATTAGTGATCGTCTGGCTGTAACTGCGTCAGTTTGATGTCCGGTCAAGCAGTAACGTCTGACCTCCTCAGGTGTCTCCGCAAGGTTCAAACGCTTGTTGGCATCAGATTCATTTCTTTGAGCACTTCCTCTCACGAAAACAACCACGTTGAGACAAATTACGACTGTAGGTACCTGGACTCGGAGTATTAAACAGTGGCTGTAGATGAAGGTCATGTTAACCTGTTTGGTGGCAAAACACAGCCCTGCTGAGTTTGTCTGAGATGATGATGTGGACTTTAAGGACCGGTCATAAGCCAAGTCAGTGACTGCAGTTCAAGAAAGCATCTGAAGGGACAAAAAAAAAGGATATTTGTGATGGGAAGTTGGGAAATCTCTAAAAAACTGTGTTGTACACGAGACTTTCAGAAAATTTCCAGCCATGTTTGCGCTGACGAAAATAATTATCATCTCCCAAAACTAAACAAGTGTTTTTAGGTCTCAATGTAACCAGATCCTAAACACAGCATTGTTACAAGATCAAACTGAAAGTTGAACCTAAAGAAACCCAATTTCTCAACACATCAGTGGTTGCAGAAATGTTCATTGCCAACATTCATTCTGGTGTTTTTGGTTGCAACTGCAGACTGCCTAGAATCTTCTATCAAACATTTTATTCTGTCTAATGATCAGTGGAACGCTGCAGGAGCAGCTCTGCGGATCACGTGACGACAGGTGGGATATGATGTGCAATCACAGGTAATCATGACAACGTTTCAACTGCTGGCAACCTGCAGATTATTAAACGATCAACAGTGGACACAAAGTTCTCTCTGCAGGGATCCAACCAGTGATTCCAGGTTGTGTTCGACTGGACTGGAGGAGAAACAGACATCCAAAAAAGTCATAATCTGCCACCAGAACATAGTCACATTTGTATGAGATGGTGGCAGCAAAAAGGAGGTTGAATAGATTCTTTAACAGGTAAGAATTAAAGAACAAGTTCACCCACAAATGATAATCAGTCATTATCCACTCAGCCCCACGCTGAGGGAACGTCGGCATGCTGCTGTAAAATCCAAAGCAGCAAATTAAAGCCGACGTTGAAGGTACAAACCAAAACACTCTGCAGAAGCTTTTTCAACTATGTTTTTGTCCAATATAATAAAACCTTGATGTTACAGCTTAGTCGGAGAACGGCTGGAAATTACTGCACGTAATCACAGTGTACAGCACTTACCTACATCATCGAACTCTTCTGATCTGTGGCTGACATTAGAGGCACATTGAATGAGCAACATTCGGCTTATTTGGCAAGAAAACAGCGGAGTCTCTCAACTGCTGCAGAGGAAAAGAGCGACCGTTTCTCTATGATTCGGAAGTAAGTGTCTGGGAAAAGCAAAGAGCATATAGACTCAGTGAACCATCCCCGGTTAAAGAAGATACAGAAGTAGCGGCAACACCAGTGGGAATTGTTTTCGCGCTCTACGGTGTCGTTTATTTATTGATGCTGTCTAAAGGCTCCAGCGGCTGCAGGAACCTGGAGACCACAGAGGACTCATTAAACACACTCGCTCTGTAGCAGATGGACCTCTGCTGACCTGAGCTCAAACCTTCTCCCAGCGTCTCCCCCGAGAGTCTCCTCCGTGTCGTCGTCAGTATGAATAATGTATTCATTACAGTCTATTGGCTGGGGCGGGTATACGTTACGTCAGGATTTTGTGGAAGCGGTCCTGGTCACCCGCCCCACCGTTAAGTGGCCAAGGCAGAACGTTGATCATCAGGGAATCTGACCGGTTTTGTGATTTGAAATCGAATGTTTCTGGGAATTAAAGCGCAGTCCTGTGTTGGTGGTTCGAACATAAAGCTTCACAGAAACAATCTTTGCACAGGTGCAGGCCTGGAGGGGATAACACGCTCGAACCAGATGAATTTTTTTTCAGCTCGCAGCATTAACGCTGATCAACACCAGCTGAGTAAACCTGCCGTCCACATCTGCGATTACAGCCGGTGACGTCGAAAAAAAGACCGGTTTAAAAGTTCACTTGCTACAGCTCGGTGAGGTTGTTATGCAATTTTTATAACACTTTCAGAGTTCAACTTGACACGATGAATCATTCAGTCCTCTGTGCCCTGTACGTTTTATAAATACATAAAAAAAACGATTCTCAGTTGAATGGATGTGATTCTTGGTGGAACGTCTCTCCGGGAGATCTGTGCTCCGTAAACATCTGCAAACAGACAAACATCCCGCCGATTTGACGGCAAAGTGAGAGAACACAAATTCACCAACGATGGACCTAACGGGGCTCCAAGCAAAGGGTTAGAATCTTTTTTAATTTAACGTACTGGAATAAGTGATATCTATACAAACTTTTCTTGGTGCTGTTGTGTTTCCTTGTGTTCCCCCTCAGGAGCTCTGCCTCATCCTCTGAATAAAACAAATCACATTTAACCCGAAATTGCAATTTACAATAATACCACGCTGATATTATCTCGCTTTGTTTATTTTGATGTATTTAGATTGCATTAAAGATTTATGCATTACTCAGAATTTTAAATAAAAGAAATGGTGCAATAACCCCGTGTTTGCCAGCGATATTTGTTTTCGTGCCCTCGAGGAAGTCTCATGCATCAGCTCTCATTTGATGAAGCCGCGATGAAACATTTCTTACGTTAGACGTGTTGTGCACCCACGAGCAGGCGTTCTGTTCAGCCTCGCTCTGCGTTTATCTCGACAATCTGTTGCTTTCAGACGGCTTCGGCTGAACTTTAGCGCCAGTCTGTGAGGCTTTAGCTACAGAGTCGTCAGGAGTTTGTTTACTGGCAAGTTTCCTGAGAGAGCGACAGACTTTATACCGATGACATTTACTTCTTCCCTGAAATGACTGAATGGATTTTATATGCTTGTGTTAACGCTGCAAAGAAATCTTTAACTTTTGAGCCGTAAGAATATAATGATAGTCTTTATTTGTAGAGAGCACTTTTCAAAGCACCGGCACACTGAGCGCTCGACAGGACCTGGACTCTTTAAGTGTTAAACAGTGGCTGTAGATGATGGTCATATTAATCCATTGGTGGCAAACACAACCATGCTGAGTTTGTCTGAGCTGATGAAAAACCTGATGGAGTTCTGACGTGGACTTGAAGGACCGGTCGTAAGCCAAGACAGCATTTGAAGCGACAGAAAAAGGATATTTTTGATGGGAAGTTGTCAAATCTCCAGCTGTTTTTGTTTGGCATGAGACCTTCAGACTATTTCCAGCAATGTCTGTGAAGCTTTAGTTACAGAGTCGTCTACATTTCCATTTCAGGAGTTTGTTTTTTTTCCGTCAAGTTTTCTGAGAGAGCGACAGACTTCGTACCGACGACATTTACTTATTCGCGGAAATGACTGACTGGATTGTGTATACTCGTGTTAACGCTGAGAAAAAATCTTCAACTTTTGAGCCGTAAGAATATAATGATAGTCTTTATTTGTGGAGCACTTTTCAAAACGCCGGCACGCTGAGTGCTCGACAGGACCTTTAAAACGGGAGGAAGGTATTAAGTGCACACTCTAAAAATGCACATGTACACTATAAAAGCTGATGTGCTATTCATGCGACAACACTCTACTGGCTGTAGCAGTCGTCTGAGTTGGAGGTGGGTTGGGAGGAAGAGGAGGAGGAGAGAGGAGGAGGAGAGGAGGAGGACGTGCACAGAGCCTGCTGGTGTTTACCTGTACCGGCCATAGGGGGCACTAATGTGCAGCCGTATGTGAGAGGCAGAGGTAGAGATAGTGTTGTTTATGTGTTTGTATGTGTTGTTGGTGAATTGTTACATGTAAGCTGGAGAGCAGAGACGGATAGAGGAGGAAGATGTAGAAGAAAAAGGGGTCAAAGAGGGAACTGTGAAGAGAGGGGGGAGGCAGAGAGGGGGGGAGGCAGAGAGGGGGGAGACAGAGAGGGGGAGGCAGAGAGGGGGAGGCAGAGAGGGGGAGACAGAGAGGGGGGAGGCAGAGAGGGGGGAGGCAGAGAGGGGGAGACAGAGAGGGGGGAGGCAGAGAGGGGGGGAGGCAGAGAGGGGGTCGACTGTGGCAGGCAGCGAGCAGACAGATGGTTTAACAGCGTGACATGAAATACAGACTGTAAAAGTCAGAGAGGCTGCGAGACGGAGCTGCGACCTGCTGCTTGTGTTTTTATGTGTTTGTCAGTCATGTGGAATAATTACAGAATCTCTCTGGAGATAAATACACACACTGTAAGTAAAGAGGGAGTGCTGTAAGTCGGCGTGCAACTTTATTCAAATTACTGTTTTTTCTTTGATGCAAAAATGTCACACTGAAATGCTAAGAGGAAAAAAAATGAAAGGTTTTCGTTTTAAAAGGAGTTTTAATTCTAGCTTCTGTTCACGAGCCTCACGGGAGGCGATGTGTTCTCTGTATCTGACATCCTCAGCAGGGGATTTGCTGGTTTTCAACAGGGGTTGTGGAACCAGATTCATTGGATTGACATGTGAGGGGCAAACTGACTGTAGCGAGCCTTTAGTTTCAGAGCCGTGGTCGATTCTGCCTTGTATAAATGTCAGTCAGAGAAAGGATCAATGAGTCAGGAGGGCTAGATGAACATAATCAACGAAGCGAAAGCTTTCCCTGCACTCTTTCCGCTGCTGCAGGACGGAGAGAGGGGGTGACAGGTTAACAAGCGGGACGGCATCTCCATCACCCCCCCACCGAGATCGCCTTTTGGATATAATGTATTAAAAGTGCTGGACGTGGGAACCCAATCAGCCGTTTGCCAACATCTCACAGTTGTCAACTTCATCACTTCAATAAATCAATCAGCTGCAGCAAAAAGCATTTTACCCACAGAGCCTCATTACAGAAGACATTTAAAACTGGAGTTGAGATTTCCTAAAGAGGGTACACGTGTGTCTTCAGTCGCCTTCGTCCACAAAACTTTCTTAATTAACTTCTTACTAGAAGTGACGCCATCCAGGAGCGACTCGGATAATAATTCAAGCCGGGAATCCTTTTCGTTACATTATTTTTTAGATGACTGTTTATGCCAGTGACATATCTTTTGATTAAGTTTGTATAACAACCAACTCAGCCAATATGAAATGCTGAGGACGGCCCCCCTATGACTTTTTTGCTCCCTGCTTATGAAGATTTCTGATATTTCACAACTTTTTGCTGCACTTTCCTTCCAGGCTTTTCTTCTTCTGATTCGCTGCTTCTCAAAACGTCTCTTCCTCTCCACTAACAACATGTGACGACAGAAAGAGATCATACTATCAGGTGAAAGCAGACCGGGCGCTGAGGGGCCAGTAAGCTGGCCTGTGTGGTGACTTTGTATTTTGTGATTTAGCATTTTAAACACTGTCTCGACACTCGAGGCCAGGAATTCTCTGTTTGCCTGATGCCGTCTTCTAACAACACTTTTATTTCCCGCCACAGTGAGAAGAGTTTTGGTTAGTTTAAAAATGTCTGTGTTTGCTTTTGAAGAGTTTTGTAATTGGAAAGTATCCTGTCAATCATCATTCATAATATTTTGACAGTTGCAGAGTTGTTTGCTGACAACACACTGACAATTAAGTTCAGACCAAATTGTGTTTGACCCCAAAACACAGCGTGTTGCCATGAGATGATAATTAAATCCTTAGCTTGTTAATAATCATCCTTTTCTCCCAACATGACAAGCCACAAAATATGCCTCTTTATCTACACACTGTATATGTTTAGCCATACACAAAGCATAATTAGGCTCTTTTTCACATTCATGGTGCAATTAAAGGTCACCCTTCAGTGCTAAACACAAAGTGCTTTTGTAGGCGATGGACGCTGCTTCATTTCATGGGCAAATTAGGTAAACTAATTGCAGCGGGATGAATGAATTCCTGCTTCTTAATTCTCTGGAGCTGAGACAGTGTGAAGAGACGCCCGCAGGGACCAACTGGAGATGTGGAATTTAAATTGAAGTGAATAACAAAGTGAGAGAAAAAGAGACGGAGCCTCACAGAATCAGACCTGCTGCTTTGAATTTGTCTGCGTTCATGATATTGGATCCGCAGTTGATTGTGCTCTCTTTTGTGAAGCGTCTGTAAAACAGGCCGATGTTATTAAGTGTAAAAACTCAAAGAATTCTGCAGCCTTGAATTCTCTTTCAAACATTGGTGTCTTTTTTTTTTTCAGAGCTTTGCTATCATTGTGCCCGTCTGTTCTCGAGACTGAAGTCCCTGTAGGACAGACAATCATCTGCGTCCTCTGACACTCACTCGTCTACAGTACAGTGAAGAGCTACTATTGATTGGTCTGGGAGATTTCAACTGAATGTTAAGATATGAAAAAAAGAGAAATTCAGGGTTTTGGAAGTCGATGTCTGTTTAAAGTGACTTTAAAATAACATAACATAACAAAACAAAGAGATTTAACTCCAACAAGATATTATTTCATAGAAAAGAGCAGCTGTTTGCTTCGACTGTGCAGCAGTTTTGAATGGACTCAGTATCTCTGGTGCAGTGCAGTGGAGGCTACACTGAGAGCAAACATCCTATAAGCACCACTACACTCACTAACACATACTGTACATGCTCACAAATAACTGACGGAATACCAAAAGACTTGAACAACCTGCAGGGAGGTTCATGAGCTGTGGAGTCTATTTGTTATGTATCTATAACGAGCTGCATGTCTTTTGGTTTTCAGGAGAATCTGCCCTACAGAGTTCATATTCTATGATAAAATATATTTTATGTCATGTATGTGAACATTATCTGTTGACATATAATCCTTATATCATAACATACAGTATAAGTTATGCAAAACTTACTGCAAATTGAGGCATTGGAGTTTTAACGTAAGTGTAAAACAACTTTTTAAGGCATCCAAAGGCAAAGAAATAAAGAATAAATGTTGAATAAATATGCATACATGTGTAGGATGGATGGTGTACATTATAGTCTGAAGGGATGCAGGAATTCTGTGGACAATGACATGACGATAACTTAATATCTGTATATTCTAAAACATGAAAAAAATAAACTCAGAGGCCAGTTTATTCGGAGCATTTGGCTAAACTAACAACATCTAATACAAGTCATTGGCTTGAGGGTGGTAGAGGGTAGAGCATAACTGACATCCTCCATTCATGAAGTTGAAACACCTCAACAGAAATTGAACATTACACCAATCGTAAAAGATGGAGAGGATTGATTTCTAACAGGGAACAATCATATCAGTGTTTGGCTTCTCTTAATGGAAGCCACTAACGACCCGCGGTAGAATGAGCCTCCCTCTTTAGGTGAGGATGGTCGCAAGTGAGAAGAAGCAGCTGGAGACTGCTTATATAAGGTTACTAAGGTAACATGTTTCTGTGTGAGGACAACAGGAGAGTTAACAGCATAAAGAAGGCTGCAGAGCCGAGGGGGGCGGACAGGTTAACACCGGGAGAACATGGGAAAGGAATAGTTTAAAAGAAAATACACAACTCTGTAAATCTCCTCTCATACTCTACCTCTTGTCTTTTCAGCCTGTACTGGCAATTGCAGTTCGCTCAACACAAATCATAGTGGTATAGAGTGACACGTCTCTAAATTACAGTATGTGCAGCATCTATTTCTGGCCTGTAATTTCGTCCTATGTCACACCGACTGCCTGCCCCCCTTTTCGTCTTGATATATCCGAATCGATTCCTTCCCGAGATTAAAAACACATCGGTGTAACATAGTCGGCTCTGGAGCGTTAAACAACAGGAAAGGGTATTTGTCGCACCTGCTTCTGCCTCATTACACTTGTTCAAGGGCTGTTTGTCTGAGTCAGCCTCAGGACCTCTCAGGGGGGGAAACACCTCATCACTTCAGCTGTCACTCCACTGGACTGGACAGGCTTCATGCTAGCAACAAAACAGGAGGACAACTAGCAGGCGTGAGCTGTCATCGCAATTGATGCTGCCGTATACTTTTACATTACTGCAAAATTATACAGCGGAATTAGTTTTCAGATCCTGTTTTGGGTGAACATTTCCATCATTGCCAGACTCCTGCCGGGCGATTTGTGCCTCTCTAATGTTAGTCTGTATTTTTGGGGATGGTGCTGAACGGACTTCATGCTGCAGCATCTCTTGGTAATTTAGGCTGATCCAAACGGCTGGACTGCAACATCTTTCTCAGCGGACTGCAGACTTAATTGGGTGCAAATATGTAGGGAACATTTAGCAGACAGACTAATTGCGGCCTCACAGTGGATGAAGAAATCATCAAAGGGATCGTAAAAGTATTAAATATAATAAGAGTGTCAGGATGGAAAACTGGAGGAAGAGAATTTGCCCTCGATGTGCATCTGACATTCACATACTGTGCAGACAACCCTTCAAATGTTAGACATATTTTCAAGAATAGCCATGAAACAAGCATTGTCTCAAACACTACCAAGATATTTTATGAACAAAAACATATCACATCTGGTTGTTTGTTAAAATGGCACACGGATGGCAGAGATCCACAGTCTGTCGGATCTTTTTCCACTCCATTACTCTGGATGAGGAAGTGTTTGGCTTCATCGGCCACAGGCCGCCCAGAGGAGGGAGAGCTCAGTCAGTCTGCCAGGCTCTGGACTCTACAGGCTCTACTGGCTGTGCAACAGGAACAAGGAGGGCTTTTCTGACTCCTACTGGTCACTGATTGAAGATTTCTCAGCGTTGTTGTTTGATGAATGTAGCTCAAACTGTTGAACAGACTGAAGAGCCCTGGGAGAAAATTGCAAACCTCTCTTTCATTTGAATAGAGCCAGTCTGACAACGTCATCTGCAAAAAAAGTTTCACTAGTCTCGACTTTTGCTACGACACGATGTGACGTCATCTGGCAAAGTGATGTCTGTCAGATCACACACATGCAAGCACTCATTCCTTAGTGGATAACACCAGATTTTTAATTTTTTTACAACATTTTTGCCACTGTGATAACTTTTAGGAGTTGTAAAACCCTGTCTGTGATTATAACAAACCAAATTAGTAGTTTTGGAGCCTAAACCCAACCAAACCAGGATCATTTGTCAACGTTAATAAGAATCCAAAACTCATATCATGGATAATATCCAAAATGTCTTTCAGCAACGTTTTATTTTGAAACAGGATGTTACATTTTAGTCATTTGCTAACCTGATGCTAGCGAGGTCTGTAGCGCGCCGTAGTTTGAAGCTCAAAGCTAATCAAGCTGCAGCATTTGTTGAGTTGATGTTGTTGAGTTGGAGGAATATTATAATTCTTTCACATTTCTAGTCTCCAGAGGATGAACCCTGTTAAATTCTAGCATCCCTGTTACCTTTAGCTCAGCCCTTCCAGGGAAAAGCACAACAACAGTGAAAAATCATTATGTTGCTATTTTTGAGCAATGATGCGCGACGTGTACTGCACTGTGCAAAGAACACCCCAAACCCCTCAAGGCCATGTTTATGCTGCTTACTGTAAATTTTACATGACTTCAGTGGTTAAGGCATTTATAAATATGTATTACTTACATGCATTTGAGACACATGTTTCAGAGTGCAGTGTCTTGCTTAAGGATACAGCAACCATTAAAAAGACTCAACTGAACTGTGTGGGAGGTCCTCTTTATGGGTTAAAGGGATATTCCGGTGTAAGTTTAATCCATGGTCTAACACACCGTGACACCGAGTAAGACCCCCCTCGAGAGACCAAGTTTGCAGACCGCTAGCTTTCGTAGTTATAGCAACCTCACAAATGACCGCACGATAACAATACTTTGCAGCATACGCCTCCACCAACAAACCACCATCAAAAAGCCACAAATAATGCTCAGAACAGCACCAAACTTCAGCAACAGTACAAATAGTGTCGCAGCATATAGATCGAGGCATCATACGTCTGCTAGCTTAGCTGGATTTCTATTGTGAGGTGAACACAACTCATCACTCTCCTGCAGCAGCTTCCTGTTGTGCTCAATTCTGTTCTTTTCCTTGTCCGCTCTCGATAATAACTGTTATAAACTGGTAGGCAAGACACATATGAAGTTTGATTGCATTTCGATGGATTAATAATTGTACATTTTCATCCTTGAGCTGCAGAACTCTGCTGCACTCTGTAATCGACTTGTCAGGGCTTCCCCACAACAGGAAGCTGTTGCAGGAGAGTGCTGAGTTGTGTTTACTTTACAATAGCAATCCGGCTGGATAAATGGATTAAATTTTTGAAGAGAAGTACTGAAGAATTATTAAGATATATTCTTATACAATAAATGTGTGTCAGTCTAAATCACCAATTTCCAGATATCATCTTTTCATTTCATAAAGGGATGTTGGAACAGAGGTTTTCAAGTCGAAAAGTGGCTAAAGTCACCAAGAACAGAAGGAAGGAAAGAAAGAGCAAGGTAAAATATTCATGATAAACATCAATAACATCGTTCTTTACAGCAGATAGGATGCGTCCTGAAGTCCGCAGAGGCTTCACGAATGGTGGCTACCTCAGCGTGGGGCTGAGAGCTGACAGCTCATCAGCATGAGTGACAAGTGTCGAGAGGGGAACCAGACCGAAGGGATGAAGGCAGGAGAGAATACATTTTCTGCCACAGGTTGACAAGATGCAAAATGTCAAGAGAATTTACTTCATGAATGTCACATTTCATCACCGTCACACAATGAGAGTGTTGTATTCCTGGCTGTTCCACGGGCAAAATGTAAATGCTGAAACAGGCACAGCATACTGTATGTCAGCTTATATAACAACAATATTAAAGGTAAAGACAGAATATATAAAAAGTGATAGAAACATTAAAAACGAAGCCGTTCTGCTGGCAGTTTGATGCACTGGATTGATTTTTTTCATATCCACCGATCAGCGGGATGACAGTTTGGTTCGATATCAGGGGGATAATTTATTGACCTCCCTCAGCTGCCTGTTTCACTGCCGCTAAGAATCCAGCCTTGACTTTTAATAGATTGTGCTGCTTACATTTGATTCAAGGAGTAAATTATTCACAAGAGAGAGAGAAACTAAATTAACCGAGGAGATAGAGACACTCTGGTGAATGGTTTGATACTTGGTCAGCAGAAATATCTTATGATGGTTGTAAACCTGCTCATCTTATTGACTTGTTTGCATTTCTTGAAACCAAAACCATCTTGCGAGCGAAGGTGCACGCCTGCATGTGAATGTTGTTTTGAGTCCTCACATGTAAAAAATGTGAAATGTGAAATCCCAGTAAGCTCCCAACTGGTTTAAGTTACCATTGGCGACCAAGATGGTGTTAGGGTAACCGCTTTCAGCATGTAGCTGCTGGCTCGGAGGTTGTTGTTGTTTTTAATAAGTGAAGGGGGATTTTGAAAACCATACCATGCAGACAGAGGAATAAAAGGCGAATGCCATCCTGCAATAGGTGCACAATGACCCTTACACTGTCAGTCAGGCTGTGGAGGCAAATTTCAAAATCCCTCTTGATGGACTGCAGTGGATTCAGCTCACCTGTTGCAGGTGTGCAGAGTGGCTCCGAATTAATGAGTGAGAGCATTCCCCTCTGAGCCAATCAGGGTGTGACGGCGCTCTTGAAAGCGAGGTGGGGAATGACACTCAGGTCAGACTGATTCTTATTCTGATACCGTCCTTGACTCGCTGCAGACCTCATCCAAACAACCGTCAGTCAGAAACTCTGCTCAGTTTAGGCCCTACTGAGATTTCTTTGCTGGCACATACATATATTGTTATAATGATAATAATAAAACCTTATATTTCCACAGGGTTTGGGGCTGGTTTTTAAGCATTTGCCTGGCAGTACCGTCACAACAGTACATTGGATCAAACACATATTTAGTATATATGTGGAGGGATTGTTGTTGTTGACAGAGAATGATGTGAATCGAATCACATAAAGATATGTTTGCTTTAATTAAACTGACATTTCACTCTTTCGTCATCACTTTGTTTTTTTGAAGGCGTTAAACATGTTGGAGTTTAACCCCCCAGTCTGATACTTCTTCCACCATCTGTCGTGTCAGGAAACTGCTGGTTGTGAGAATAGGTGGGTGATATAAAAGCAATTCAGCACATTTCATAGTGTGAAGCGCAGACAGACCGAAGAGTCCTGCAGCCATTTTGAACAATACTCTTGTTTGCTTACTGTGACTGTCATAAAACCAGACATTTAGACGGGGAGATGGAGAAAGAGACTAAAGATGATAATGTCTGTGGGTTGTAAATACACCCCGGGAAAAGACACTGAAATAGATTAAATTGGAGTGAAAGAGCAGGGAGGTGGAGACAGGAAGCACCGAGAGAGGAGAGCAGAGAGCGCAGAGTGAAGACAGTAATTGTCAGAAGGCCTGCAGCCTGGAGACGCAGCTTGTTTCTTCTGCGTCTGTGCTAAATTTGTCTGGGATGCCTCGACATTCAAACTGATTACCATATTAGGACACACAAACACATACGCAGACGGAAAAATGGCATCAGCTGACTATGTAGATAGTCTTTTTGCGAACTGATTTAACCTTTAAAGATATGCTGTGTTTTAGGCTTATAATGAGGAGATGTTGTGGCTACAGTGCAGTGCGGACAGGCCTGGATGAATCAGTAAGCTGTGTCCCCATGTAGAGGCTGATACCCTAAATCCACATATCTACACTGACTGGGTCCCGACGGCACAGCGAGACTTGTACCATTTCTGAATCTTGTCCAAATGGAGCCCCGATTTCTCCAATGCATTCTTATTTTCTGGCTGGACTGTTGCATTTGTCAGTGACACTCGAGGTTTACACGCATCAAACCCACTCGGCCTGTTGCCTTAAATGCAGACACCCATGTAGTCAAGCCCTCCCTGGTGCACATGCCTCAACACGCCAGGGTGGAGCAGTGTCTTATTTCCCAATAACACTCTACAAAAGCAATTTTCTCACATTTGCAAACCGAGATTACATCCTGTTGGCTGCATGCTGACGACGTCTTCTGTCACGTGTGTTTAATGGCTCAGCGCTACGCTACACAACGTTATCAATGCAACACTGCTGAATTGTGTTGCCTTCAAGTACCAATCCTTAATCCAGATGATCTGAAACACAGCTTTGTTTTCAAGGATTCAGACCCTTAAGTGGCTCTGAGCTGCTATCAGCACATCCCAATGAATCTCCACCATTCAAGTCGTTGTGGAGGCTTTCAGGTTACCAAGCAGCCACATTTCACACACGGTGAACCAGCTTTAACTCCAGCAAGCAAACAAATTAGAATAAAACACTTAACACGCCAGCGACCATCCTGCCGTATTTGACGTATCTCCCAATCGCCTGCAGAAGACATCCTGCATCTCAGGCGACCTCTCTCACCCCGCCCATCACTTCTTTGTCCTTCTGCCCTCAGGAAAGTGTTACACGCCCATTAAAGCGTGCGCAACGAGATTAATGAACAGTTTCTACCCCGAAGACATCATCACACTGAACTCTCACTGAGAGATCAGCCCCCACAGACAGTACTTACACTGCAATACCTCCCTAATATCAGCTCTGTGCAATACTTAGAACACCAGTGGGTGCAGATGTTGGTGAAATGTGTCTGCATGTATGTATGAGTGTGGGTGTGTGTGAGTTCTATATGTAAAGTCCCCTATTTATAATAATTCTACACTCTTTGTGTAAATGAGCTCCACTCAGGCAGCGTATCTGTAATTTTGTTGGATGCGCTTCTAATTCACTCTATTCTAAATGTTCCCACACGGTCCAAACTATATGTAACAGGACTTAAGAGAATTATGGGCCCTATTTAGAAGCTCTGTAGCACAGCGTGTAGGGGGGAACCCGCCTGTGTGGGAGCATCTAATGCATCCTTTAAATATCAGTAAACAGACTGCGCTTTTGACTTTACACCAGATTTTTGTTGTTCTATGGTGCCGTCGCTTTCTGCCGCCTCGAGATATCAATCTGCCATCAGTGCGCCTGACCACACCTGATTTTTAGACCAGGGCAGTGCAGGTGGCTGCAGGTACATTTGCTATTTACTCACCGTATGTGCTGGGTGTAAAAATGTGTCAAAAACTGTGTCAGTCTGAAACTAGCAATGGCACTTTCTTATGCTGAGCCCTAGAAGTGAGAGCCTTGTCTGGTTCTGGATACACAGTGCAGCCCCTGGGTTCATTTCCTCCTCGGGGTGAGAACTTGATGTGCTCTACCCGGCTGGGAGGGTGATGCAGAAATGAAGGAGGGAATGACAGAGAGGGAGCGAAATATTGGGAGGATAGGTTATTGTTCTCACAGCTCAGTGGGAAAGGAGAAAACGAGTTTTTTATGGCAATTGCACTCAGATTTCAGAGGACGTGGAGAAGAAAAAGACCAAGATGATAGCTGTTATGACTCCATGAAGACAGTTGATGAGAACAAGCAAGGTCAGCAGAAAACAGGAAAGGAGGAGAGCTGTTTGCTTATTTTGTGCTTTCTGTAACGCGTTGACGAAAAAGAATAGCGATTGTACCTTTTCAATAGTGCTGTTGAGAGTAAAATAGATTTTTAAAGGAAGATAAAGGACTTTCCACTATTGTAGTCAAGGAAGCAGGAAACTAGAGAGGCTGTTTTTGTTGTTCCTGCACTTCAATAAGAAAGCAATACTACATGAAGGACGGGCTGAGAGAGCGAGAGAGTGAATCAGGAGACCGTTTTATTGCTGCAACAATTCAGGAGACGGCCATGATGAGGGAATACTGACAGAGGACGGTGCAACGAGAGGACAATAGGAGAATGTTTTTATTGTTATTGCAGCTCAGATGGGATTGATTTTGAAAGGAGAAAAGAGAGGGAGACTGTTGTTTCCAAGTGTTGTCCCCAGAGCCAAAGTTTTAATGGAATTAAACAGATGGAAGGACAAAAAAAATGTATCAGAGAATGATTTCATGCTGCAAAGAACGAGCAAATGGAAAGAATAATATTATTGGCAGCTCTTTAACTATAGCAGCTGAATTTATAATGATGTTTAACTGAAATTAGCCATCGCTCCTTCCAACAGCAGCCATTTCTACACATATGGTTATACAGAAATACAAATGATTTGTTTGGTGAAGAGAGTATTCAGATACTTTGTATAGTACTAAAAGTACTAAAACCACACTGTAAAATACTTCCTGTTGGCTAGACGAATGTATGTAAATATTAAAAGTACTTGAGCAACAACTCACCACTCGCAACATTTCAGAGTGAGACAGAAAAGTCTCACTCTGTAAGAATTGTGTCCTTAATGTTGACACTTACAATTACAAGTACAACATCTTGCCTCTGTTCTGGGCAGGATGTAGCCAATCAGAGGCAGAGTAGTGCGGGTCATGCTGAGCAAGGTAGTGTGATCTAAAATAACGCCACTACAGCAGTACCAGGTGTATGTCTGGTTACTGACTGGAGTGTATATATTATATAATAAATATATAAAATGTATATTTATGTGAAGCCTGTTACATAGTGATAGACATGAGTTACAGAAAGGATCGACTCCAAATCAGGCGTTTCAGTGTTTTCTGTGGGAGGGGGTAACTTCCTTTGGCGTGGACATGCACAAAAATGATTAATAACTCAATAAAGGAAAGGCAAAAACCCAAAAAAGCAGAATATAACTTTGACAGTCTGTTTCATCATCTTAATTTAGCTCGAGTGCTAATGGGATAGCTTTCTAGAGCTATGGAGTAGCCTTAGCTGCCGGCTAACTAGCCGCTACAAATTATTAGAATGACGGATATGTTGTATTCGATGTAGATATTAAATTGAGTGTTCTGATTGTAGGCTGTGCTGTTTTCTTTCCCCTTTTTAGCACAACAATAAAACATTCTGTCCTGCTCAGCTAGACGTTGGCTCTGACACATCAGAGTAGAAAAGGTGAAATGAGGTCATAAACAATTTGGCAAAAATGCTAATGAGCATTCATACAGACACGCAGGGAGAGAGACATCTGAGACGTAATGAGGTGAAAGCTGACCCGGGACGGTTTAGAGAATCGTTTTGGACAGCTCGCAGACAGCTGTAAACAAGCTCCTGGTTCCTTCTGTCTCCCTGTCACTTTTCATTCGGTCTGATGAGATTTGGATGGATTCTGACAAGCAGGGTTATTAAAACACAACACCGTCGTATTCCCAAATGTTCATAACACTCCTGAAAATAGACACAATGGACTGTTCATCTGTGAGGGTTGGAGGTGGTGTTACGTTGCAGAGGATGCGGAGGAGGAGAGAGGAAAGAGAGAAATGAGTAGAGGATAAAAGACGAATAAAAAAGTACGTTTTCCAATTAAAGTGCCTAATGTTCTTGTCCAATCTCCCTGTTGTATGCCAATTTCACAACAACCCTCTAAAGAATAGCAACTGTTACGGCTGAATTGCCAGGATTTAGGCGACATCATGGGAGGGGAAGTGAGACAATGGAGACTATGAGGATGCAGAAAAAGGAAAGTAATAGCGAAAGAAGAATTATATCCTCGACTACAATGCTAGAGTTGATGTGTTTTTATTCCTAAAGTAACAAATGGGGTTGAGAGTAATCGTGCTGAATGAGAATGAACACAAACGGTAGACTTGTAAAGAAATTACATACACAAGAGCACTCAAATAATAAATGAACAGTGTAGCTAGCTGAATCCAAGCTGGGGAAGAAAGTGAGGAGTTGATGAAAGGGATGAAAGAGTAATAGTAGAAAACATGATACACTGCAAAACTGGAATTTGGATAAACTGACGTGAGTTTATACCTGAACATGAGCCGTGTTTTCTGGTGCATCCAAACGTAACAGAGTCATTATTGATGACATGACACCTCACCTGTCTTAATCCAATCAAAGTTGATAAATGAAAACAAAGTCCCTTTTAGACAAGTTTAGCGAGGTGAATATACTCTAAAATCTCTCAAAACTGTGTGCTGACATCAGTGCAACAACTTGATTTTCTGATATCTTATATTATAGAAGGAAGGGGTGAGATATGTGTCATACAAATGTAAAGTGGCATCATGTAGGAGTCATATAGGACTGTAGATCTAACAGTTCTGTGTGAGAGCTGATGTAGCTCAGAAAGCGCTGATAGCTAGCCAGGTTAACAAAAATGTTCTGATGAGTTCGAATATGAAGTGACACATAGGTCAAGTTTTTGTCAATTACCGTGATAGTTATTAAGATTGTAATACAGCTGATGTTCTCATCTGGACTTTAGTTCTAATGGTTCTGTGTGAAAGCTGATGTAGCTCAGAGAGCACAGATATCCCACATGGTTAACAAAAAAGTTCTGATGAGTTTCTCAACAATAGCAAACCTCCAACATAATTAATGGTAACATTCCATTTATGTTCCCGTCCTGGGTCCTGGTGTTGTACATGTTGGATTTATGCGATGACAAGACAAGAATTCACTGGAAAAAGGACATTTAGGTCACTTTACCTGGCTAACCTGTTACATAAGTAAAGCCAGGTGTGCCAGGTGTTAAATGTCCTTATTAAGCAGTTGAAAGATGAAAGATTTTTGGAAAATAACCACCCACAAGAATTTCTATAAATGAATCAGTTTAATGTTTCTCTTCATTTTAACACAGTAACCTTCAAAATCTCACAAAGCAGCTACGAGATAACAACGATCAGAATCACCTCACCTGCTCCTCGTTAGAACTGTAGTTCATCATCCGCTCTTTGTCAGATTGTCAGATTCTCCCTCCGCCTGACCTCTTTCCTGCTTTAAATCGACTGCCTGTATCCTTGAACGTCCTTGAAACAGTTTACTTTTGTACATCTGTTTCTTGAGTCTTTGTATTGACTTCCCTTTGTCTTCCCGCTGTGTCGAGTAATTGCGTAATCAGCCCCCGCGTACGTAAGTAAGTAATTCTAAGCATATTGTCAAGGAAGCCTTCATATATTTGAAGCAAATTCTTGCGAGGACTTAAGTGTATCCAGATGCAAGATACGCACAAATACTAGTGTAAAGCTGGCATGAGAACAATTAATGAGTCGATCCAGGAAATTACATTTTTACAATAGACGCATTTTCTGTCAGAGGCTTCTTCAGATAGCAGATTTCTGAAATGCTGTACAAGCATTAGTTTCAATTACCAGAGAATTGAACTGGTGTTGATTTCATTGTGCCGAGCAGCCTCAGCTTTCGTCTTTTTTTGCACAGTGCACACTCATGAATAGTCAGCCTCACAGAGGCTGGCACCGTGAAGTCTATTCAAAACACAAGAGCAAGCTTATTAATTACATTTCACTTTTAAATTCAGCTGTTCCTTCATTTGCCACAATTTTAATCAGTGTTTCTTTGCTCTTTTAATTTTTCACTCCGGCACTTGCGGGATACTGTCACTGAGGTCTCACGCTCGCTCTCTGTGTACAGCAGCCTCTCATTATAATCCACTCTGAAGTGGTTGACATTTCAATGAGCTCGACACACTGAAAGTGGAGATAAACTCAAACATTTACAGGGTAATTTGGTGCAACAAAGAGTACTTTCGCTCAAGTCAGGGTCACTATAGCTCACAGCAGATTTATGTAGCTTAACACAGCCACAAGGTTTTGAAAGAGCAAATCCCTTATCACGTGGTTATTTATGGGATGAGCAATTATTCATGGATGTATTACCCAGCCTTGGTTGTGCTCTGGTACCTACAGCAACATGGCCATGAAACATCTTCAAATGTCGGTTTATATTCATAATCTTCCATTTATCTATTACATTTATTGAAAAAAGGACTGTTTAAGGTCAAACTGTTATATTCTCCGTGGACTGAAGACATCAAAATCGGAATACACGTGTTAGCAACTGAACAACTACAACTTTAAAGGTACCTACTTATTCTTTTACTGAACTGCTAGATACCATCACTCCCTGTTACAGAGATGATAGAAGGTGGATTGAATCAGAGTTTGAAGCCTCTCACCAGTTTAATGTGATATAACAAGTGACCAGATAACCCAACTGCAAGAATCAATGTTGTGAACGTGCGTTTTCTGCAAACTAGGGATGCACCGATCCGATATTAAGATCGGATATCGGCTCCGATATTGACAAAACGGCTGGATCGGGGATCGGTAAAATGAAACAGATCCACCAGCCGATCCAATTATTTTTTTCCGCTGTCGCAGCACATCCTACGTGTTGTCAGCGTCAGTGTGTCGCATGCTGGAAGAGCGCAAGTTGTTGTTTGACCAACTCTTTATTAGTTTATTCTCAGGTTCAGCTGCTATGTTTTATTTTGTATTCCTGTTTGCAGGACGTTACACGTACTCACGGCACATTTCTCCGCTGATTAACTAGTAGCCCCGCCATCAGCTGTTAGCCTCACCGGTCAGCTGTTAGCCTAGCAACGCTAACTTTCAAACCGACGTACTCAATACTCTGTGGGCTGTACATCGTTGCTCCGTTGGTCCTCCCTCCACCACAACCTCAGGGTTATTCACCGCCGGGCTGCTTTGTCTCCTCCTCTGCTGCTGCGGTCTCCCCGGCTCGCAGCGATGCTGGATGGTCGCCCCCGCTGTGTGCACGGAGCCTCCAGACGCTAGTTTGTTTACAGACGGTGCTACTGACTTCGGTGCTAGTGTTCCCTCCGTGCTGACTGACAGGCGCTACATTCATTCTTTGATTTGTTTGTTCCACTTTGTTACGTGTGTCCTTGGGTACCCTGACAGGCGCTATATAAATTAAATGTATTATTATTATTATTATTATTATTATTATTATTATTATTATTAATGTTACACACGTTGACAATGTTGGGTAACTGTTTGATTATTTGTCTTAATTAGGAAAGTCTGGTGCCTTTAGTCCCTTTCACATGGTGGAAGGTATACAGTTTATTATTAATTCAACAATGGTATTGGATCTGTATCGGGTATCGGCCGATACGCTCAGTCCAGGTATCGGTATCGGATTGGATCGGAAAAAACTGGATCGGTGCATCTCTACTGCAAACCACTGAAATTTTACAATTCTTTATCTTCCTTTTTGGTCACTACACAGCTAGAGATTGTCCTGAGGTCTTCTTTTAAAATATTCTGTTGTGTCATGCATACAAAGGTTTAAACGTCATGGACCGTCATCACAGATGTTCAGTGATTTTGCTTGCTTAAATGTTGAAACACAGTCTGGAACTGTAGTCACTGGCTTGGGAGCCTCCTTGCCGGTAACAACAAGAATAGTCAAATGAAGTGAGTAAGCTCTGACCGTCGCATCCAAGCTGTTTTTATGTAGCAGGTACAAGTTGAACTTTGTCAGAGAGGTCAAGTAATAGTAGAGTCGTGTGGTGTGTAAGAAAACTTCTCCATAGCACCAAATCAGCATTCATGAGAGTGTCTGTCGGCTGCAGCCCCTGATTTGAAGTGACAGCCTCCCAGGCAAGAAAGCTTGTTTCTTTAACCTCCAGACTGCAACCATCCCATTTTAATCTTGTTTGTCTGATCTAACAAAGACCCAGAAAGGGCTATAAACACTCAACTAAACAGACAAGTCTTTTAGAAAGGTCAAAAGTATTGCTGCATCTCCTTTTAGTCTTTATATCACCACAATTTTTATTGAGACTGACAGCAGCTGAATCTGATTTGCCGTACAGGAAGGAGATTCAAGTGGGATTTGACCCGTCGCCAGCCTGGGCACATTTTGGGCCCGACAGGGTGGTGAGGGGGCTTTACTTTATTAATTGAATGAACAATTTTAATCTTCCAATAAACGGCATTGAGTCCTGGAACCCACCTTTTGAAAAATATTGCAATAATCCCTCTATTGGACCCATGTGACTTCATCCTCCTCTCTTTCTCGATTAGATTCCACCTTCTATTTGGAGGACGATGTGAAGATTGCAAAGTCTCACCAGGGCTGCCGTCTCCACTTTGGGGCAGTGCACTACACAGTTTGACAAATGAAACAAAAAGTCCAGACGAGAGGTTTTAAAAGAGAGGAACTTCATTGAAATCACCATCTAACCTGATCAGTTGAATCAGCAGACTGACAAAAAAATGTCCAGGCAGAACAGGATCCGATTTATTATGTCTGACAATGAAGCAATTAAATGTGCTGATATTGTATTGCTCACTTTGAAAGTTAGTCAAAAAGGCACTTACGGCCTCGCTGCTCAGGGCTATTTTCTATATCTATTTCTGGAAATAAAAATCTCTCCAACAAATGAGCACCTGGTCTCGGCGGAGTAGTCCCAGATCAGGTTTAATATATTGCAAAGCTTCGGGGACTACAGACGGGTAATTACAGACAAAGCCACTTGCAGCATCATCAGGAAAGTTTGTCCGCATCTTCTCCGTCTCTTTAGTTGTTGGAGTTCTTTGACTTCAACTCCAAAAAGTTTCCTCTGATCACCTGGCTGCCATATTATAGGCCCTCAATTCTACCAGCAGTTGTACCGACCTCCAGCCGTCTGAACAGGGAAACTGGATAAAAAGGGCCATAACTATTTATCACAAGTTTTTTTTTAGGTTTTGGCATTTTAAGCTCAGGTCTCAAAGGGATTTTACTTGCTTTTGGACCCTCAAGTTGCCATCCAGTACTTCCACATTGGCTTCATTTTTCAGCGCTTGATGTTGCTGCTTTGTTGTAGCCAGCTGAAGGTAAAACTTCAGTGTGTTCACCAGAATATTGTCTGTCGTGTCTGTCTCTAATGTCTAAGTCCATCCATCCACAGTAACTCCTAAATGAAACATGTCATCCACAGCAAACAGGGTCAGCTCCATCCCCTCTCATAATGTGGGATCCCACCTTGTAAAGTTGCTTTCAGGTGATTTCTGAAGAGATCTTAAAAGGCCCGGTAGTTCAATTTTAGTGATATCTAGCGTGAGGCGAGGGGTGGCTGTAATCTGCAGCACAAAATTGCAACACCTCGTCTCATCCGCCCATACGATGGCTGCACAAAACGTAAAAAGTCAACATGGTGGATAAAAAAAGAGGTTGGAATAAGGAACATTATATTCAATTTCTGCCAATAGTTCCCTCTAAATCCCAGACCCTGGACCTCAAGTAGAAAGTTTGAACACTTGAACTTTTAGTGTCATAAAGGAGAACTTTTAGTGGTAGGATGAGATACTGTGAGAGCTGATGTAGCTCAGCTCTGTAGCCAAATAAGTTATGAGACACAGACAGCATGAAATCAAATTCCCTTTGTAGATGTTTAATATAAGTAAACATTTCCCATTTCAAACACAACACATTTTCAGCATCAGAGCAAACCAAGTAGCAACATTTCTTGGTTCAAAATAAAAGATTACAGTGGATAATTTCTCGGGATTCTCAAAGGGACATTTTACAGAAAAACAAAATACTAATTTTGCTGCTTTTCATTTCAGGCTGGTTCTTCTTAATGTTTCTCCTGTTTTCCCTGGAAATCTCTTTTTAGTGCAAGTAGTTGTTGTTGCAGCTGTAATCTGTCCACAAGACGTCATATTTTATCACAGCAGGAGTCTGACGGCCTCAATATCATGTTTTGAAGAACTGACAGAAATGTGTGAACCGTCACGTTTGTCTGAGCGTCTCGATGTGTCACTTAATGCGTATTGGTGTGAAGAAGAAAGTGGAACCTTAGCTTCTGTCAGACGGGATGAAATGCAGGAAGAGCAAAAAGCGTGTTTCCATTTACACTCCTACAAAACCAACTTGGAGATTACGTCGGAGCAGATATTTTGATGTGGATGTGATGGGCTCGCACCAGAGCTGAAAGCTGCGAAGACCATGTTCAAACACAGACCAGTAATGAAAGATGACATGACATCAAGTCTCTCCAACAGATGTCACCGGATCAGAATATAAAATGCCTCTGATATCAGTTCAAACACAATTTTCAAAGCTGTGATAGTACAAATTGGAAGCAGTGTGAATATACCCGCTGCATTTTGCCATCTGTCAACCACACTGAGGCGTCTGATGCGCAGCTACAAAGCTCTCCGCATCAACACAAACGTCATATTCAACAGACTTGCCTGCGATAAAAAAAAAAAGCTTTCCATCAGTTCCATTTTTGTCAAAGTGTCTAATATCATAATCAAACAGTACGATCCAACCAAATCCTGTGGCCCCTCCCTCACCGTGAGGAGAAACCAGCGAGATTCCCGGGTGGATGTCGTATGTCGGCTCCTGACACAGGCCTGCTCTGTGCCTCTCACACTTAGCTGCTGGTAGCATTAGCGAGCCTGATAATAAGTGAGCCAGTGTACATGAACGGGAGGTTTATTCTTCTGTGGCAGCGAACACATGGAAGCGCTGATAAGTGCGCTATATTCAGAGCTTAACAAGATATTCAGGGCTTACTAACAGTCACCTTCAGTCTGATAACAGCATGGCTCCAGCTTTGCACTGACACTCCCCCACACTGATGATGAGTCTCTTGCAGCAGAGCGGCTAGCCGAGCAGCAACACAGATATTTTGATAATGCAATAGGGTACTTTTAAAGTAAAAGTGCCAAACCTTTGCTGGTATCAGCTTACCAAATCACAATGTGCTGCCTCTCTTAAAGCCGTACTATGCAGCAGCAGTTTCCAGACCAGATTCCTTCGCCGTTTTCTAGCTTTGCACCAGTTTTGTGCATACGTTTTTCGCTACAGGGCTCCCCCTACAGCTTTGGCGCAGGTACACTGTCGAAAAGACTTGTTGACGAGCCTCCCCCGCCCACCTAGCTGCTACTACGTTACCATGTGCATCTGTTTTCTAAGAAGCCGGCCGGCTAAACAGCGAGTCACGTCTGGCACTTAGTGCACTTCGTGCTCTAAGTTCAGCCGGACATATCGCAAGATACAGGCGACAAATCATGCGACATTCAAAGACCGAACTAGATATCTAAATACCAACAAGAACCTGGATTCAGAACGGAAACAAACGTGTTTGGTAGCAAGTGACTGCTACGCTAAACACCCGCTAACTATCGAGCGAGCCATCAAGAAACCAAGCTAAACACATGCAGGGCTCACAATAAAACAGTCAAGCAATAACGTTGTTCAAAAGACTATCAAGTCACGTTTCAAAGACAAAGTTCATCCACTCACAATTTCAACAGCAATGCGGCCAAGTCAGCGCCTGTTTTGGACTCCTCAAAAGCTCGTCCAATGTTTACTCGTGTCTGGTCTCTTTTTTTTGTCAAGCTCCGTTTTCTTCTTCTTCTGTTCCTCCGACTGTGGCTTCCTGCGTCTCTTTTTAGTCGACTGATACATGAGGAATACAACAATTGCCTTGCAACTGGCAGTTTATATCTACCCGGTTCCATGTTTGGGGGTGTGTTTGCTGTAAAGCAGTTTCGAAACTACAATCTGACTACATTTTCGAGGGGAGGCAGGATACTTCCGCCGGCTCACTTCCGGATTGACTTCGGACCGGTGGCAGCAAGTTGCATGTTCCGTTTCTCCGCCCGGAAGCGCTAGGGGGAGTCGTAGCAATGACCAAACGACCCAGAAAGTGTCAAAGAACATTCAGAATGACTTTCAGCCTGCATAGTTAGGGTAATTTTTGCTAATATTGTTGCATAGTGCCCCTTTAAGTATACCAAATATCTTTGTGTTTTGGACCGTTACTTCAACACATCCTCACACCGAAACAGCTGAACAGATCGAGTGCCAGCGGCTCCTTAAACGCCAACAAATGTGGATTGAAGTTGAATATTTAACTTAGTTTGACTTGATGTTACTCGACACTCCTGCATCCTCCATCAGCGGTCACAGAGAGCAGGATGTGTGGTGCTACTAGTTTAATAATACATGCAAAGAGTGCGGTTGTGGTTGCCAAATCTATCTGTGGGAAAGTATTTTATTCAGCAGATATCTTAGAAAGGAAGCAATTTGCATGTTTTTGTGTTTATATGTGATTTATTTATTCAGTTTGAGAAATCTCGAACCCTATCTAGAAATGATTACGGTCTCTATTAGGGTCTGCAAACTTGCAGTAGTGCGTAGTAGGCTACTAACGTATCTGTTTTCCAGTTATTATTCAGATCCCATGTATTTCCGTGGAAATGGAGATACCACTAGCAATTTTTTGAGTGCTTATTGTCCCACAGCTTGAATTACGTTTTGCTTGTATATTTAATTTTGTTGGTAACAGTTGTTTAATTGCAATATTAAACCTGAGCTTGACTGTCATTAGTGACACAGCTGATGTGTTTGGGACTGAGGTGCTCTCATCTAAAGCACAAACCATCATGTAATAAGGCTTAAATGAGTTTTAAAGCGGTGGACCGCAGGCTGGAGCTGCTGTTGTTGTCCTCCAGGAGAAGCAGCATGACTCCCCTTGGAACAAAACACCTAAGAAAAGATGGCTGCAATTAAGTACACACTGTCAATTCAATAAGTCACGACACACACGTACACACACACACACATTTCATCTGCATACAAACAGCCACATAGACAACCATGTCTCGGCTTCTTGCCTATAAGGTCAATGCTAATCACCGTTTTTTTTTTAGAGTGAGGGGGCGGAAAGGAAGGACAGTCAGCGGGGGAGAAGAGGTGGAAGGCAGGAAGAAAAGAGAAGGATGAGGAGAAATGAGACGATGAGTTCAGGAATACAAGAGCGGTGAGAAGGAATATGAGAGGAAGAAAATGGGATGAAGGTTGTGACGCCTGAAGGAGAACAAAGAAGTTAAGGAAGAAGAAAAGAGAAAAAAACTGTAGTGGAGGAATAAAAGAAAAGTAAAGGTTTTCCAGGAATCCCTCCCATGCTGCTGGAGGTCGCCCGGGTTAATTTGTTCAGAAAATCCAGCGCAGGATTGTTTTTGTGTGCATGCAAGCTTTTCTGAGCATGTGAGCTGTAATTAAAGGTGACCCTTTGTGCAGTTTCAGTGCATTTCGTGTGGGTGTGTGTTTGCATCCTAATTAAAAGTAGCTGTGTGTCTTACTGTAATTATCAAAGGTTGAATGTGCTTCCTGAGGAATTAGGAGTGCACTAACAGGCTGTTGGCTTTGTATCCCACCGAGGGGAAACAAGCTTTTTACCGCATGATTACAACCTGGAAGCCTCTTACTTTAGTGACATTAACTTCCTGTGGGTGACTCATGCACTCAAGTAGATCAAATCCTATGACATAGCCAGATACTGCAGGCAAAAATAACTGCAAAGCCACTTCCCTGGGTCTAAACATAGACAATGAGTACACCCTGATTTTATGATTACTGAGGCTGCTTTCAGTTATTTTAATGTTCCATGCGTTTTCCAATAACATGGCACATTTAAGCTGCCGAATTTAAAGCTTTGATTCCAAACTTGACAGAATTTGACTGATTCTCCAGAGGAAGCACAATTAAACATTTAGCTTGTGCAATACATATATTTTTTGAGTGGGTTTTATGGAGCGCTGGATTCATCAAGAGGTAGGTAGATGAGTTGGATGAAGTGGGCAGGGATACCAAAACAATTTATTTTCTCTTTTACTGAATGGGCAGAGGGAGGAGAGACATGGTTACTGACTGTAGAGCTATTTCAATAAGAAAACAACGCTTATAGCAACTTCAAGTAACACCTGGGAACGATGGGTCAACAGTAAAATAAAACTTGTGGTGTAAATGTGAAGAACTCTCCGTGTCTCTTCCTCTCCTCCTACACTCGCATCTCATTCGGGAGGGATTAAGACGAGTCAGGGATGGACGGACTAAGTAATTAAAAAAGGGGGCTTGTGTTTCAGCCATCTGTGCTTCTGTTCATGGTCTCCTGCTTGATGTCTGCTACCTGTGAGTTGGAACCTGCCTGCCTTGCCTCTCTACATATGTTTGCTAATTTAAGCTGCCTTCTCATGCCGGACTGAAAGGTTTGTTAATTTGCACGTCGATTTATCACTTTTTCGTCAACCTGTTCCGCCTCAGTGTCAGCAAGTGGCTGCTCAATCATGTTGCTTCACACAAGCATCTTAGCGCACTCAGTACAAACATATAGCTACAGTCCTGTACAGATGATGCTGTTAATGTATTTTAGTTTAATATCCATAAATTACATCATACGTGTGATGGAACCTGATTTTTTACTTTAACTCCTGTAAAATGGTGGCAAAAACTGATTAGTTTTTGGGACAAAGAGTTGCTTCTATATCGGCCTCCTCAGCTCTCCGTCATCAACACAAGTTCTACAAACACATCCATTCACTGAGGCAGTGCCACTCAAACTAATACATTTGTTTCTTGCTGTTTTTAAATGCTGTTCTGACATTACTGCATCTTGTGACCGGCTGCGTTTCCAAGACAAGACTGCCCTTACATTCATCTTACTCAGTGAGAGGAAGCCCACCACTGTGCCAAACTTACTTAGCGGCGACATGAGTTGTTTCACATCGGGACTAATGAGCTGGATATGCAGACGCAGGAAGGCAAATAAGATCGCTGAGCCTCTCCTGCGCCTTCAAAAAGTTGATCCGCTTTCAAAGTGAGCGCGATCCGGAGGGGAAGAGAGGGAGTGAGACCGAAGGAGATAATGAGAGAGATATAAACAGACAGAGATGAGGGTGAAATAAGCAGGAAGAATTAGAAAGGGGTAAATAAGGATAATAGTCAGGAATTACAAAAGTTATAGACATTGAAATATATATTTTTTTGTTGTTATCATACACCTCAATTTGATGATACACAATGCAAAAAATATTAATGACATGTGAACACGCAGGTAAATAAATGACCCGCCGTGATCACTGCAGCACAGCTCTAAAATAGATTGACTTTCTACAGCGCCGATCTTCATCCTCCCCTCTGAGGGACGTGAAGTGATTTCATTAATTGCATGAACTGTGTGCTTGTTGCTGCTCCAATAATTGAGGTCTCATCCAGATGGACTGCTTCAATTTTCGAGTGCATCGCAGTATATTTTAGTGTGACGAGCTGCCGCCTGCTTTTTTAAATGTAACGTTTTGCAGTTCCTGTGCTGTGAAATGGAACAATGTGAAGAGGTGTTCTTTTTTTTTTTACTGGTGAGATGCCCACGGACCAATGCACAACTTTTAAGAACTCGGAGTGAACATTCAGTATTTTCTGGGAGTATGTTTTCTGAACCACCTCTTGTAATTTGGTGCTGACTAAAATGCCACGCAGAATGCAGATTTTAGTTACAGGGGTACATATCCATCCACGCCTGCTGTAACTAGCGGCACAAGCCTTTTGTTGAATTTTCTGCCTGATTAAATGCTCACAGGCCCATTTATCAAAGCCTGATTAGTTATAATTTGTGAAGCATTAGATATAATGGAGACTCTGGCCATGACTCTGACATTGTGTGACCCATGAACATCTCTGGCCTCCATACTTTTTATAATCATCCATAAATGTGTCCTTGCTGCTCTCTGTACAACAAACAACACAAAAAGGCACGTCGTCAAATGTTGAAATCCTTGGATGGTTGTGGAAAATATTTTGTCCTTGATTGGGCCTCTGTACAGAGTACACTACTTTATCTGTGTGTCCAAAGTTGTATGAATGAGTCCCACAAGGTTTAAGATGTCAGCCTTACAGTTGTAAGCCTTACATTGCATTTGTGGCAACAAATAAACTTTATTTTTACGGTAAGTTGGGACATCTTCAGCTATGTTTGTGGCACCAAAACCGAGCGTTTTAACAAGACCCGGTAACATCTTCTCCTAACCCCAACCAAGTAGTTTTAAGTGCCTTAACTTAACCAGAAGATAAACACACTCTTATTATTATCAAAATATTAAAATTGTTTGTGGCAACAAAACCAGGTGTTTTTAAAGAGACCTTGGAAGAATTTCCAGGCATGCTTGCGGTGAAAATGTGAAATGAAAAAGTGTTTTTAATGAGAAAGTGGGGAATGTATTAGAAGCCAAAAGCATGATCACTGCCTGACCCTCACCAAGTGATTGTGCCTTAACCTAACCAGAACGCAAGCACAATGTTATTACAACAAAGTTTCAGCATTGGAGTTTGTTAATCTGACGATTATGTTGCACCATAAGGATGTTTTTCCTGTATTAAGACGAACGATTATCTATACTGTAGTTGTAACTATTGAACACAATCCCCGTCCCACTCCTGCCTGGAAAGGAAAGTCCTATTATTTCTCATTTTTCAGTCAAGAGAACTAAATATGTAATTCACCATCACAATATGCACTCCAAAGTAATCCAAACTCACATCATCATATCTCATATTCTGTCTATTTTGTGTAAATTCCCCTCGAGGCTTTCACAGACACACTCCGGATTTAAATCATCGGCAGCCCAATAATACCCTGCCATGTTATTTTGTGTTTCACTGTAATGTTTTTTTTTTCTGTTGCAGGATATTGTGCCCCTATAACCTTATACAATATTGCTTCATTATATCGTATGTTTACTGTGTGTTATGTTATATCAGGTCATTTCTTCAAAGGGCAGTGTTTTGCCGTGACATTTATATTATCTCAGCGTGGACGGAGGCTGTACGATGTGGGAATACATGATGTTATGTGACTGTTAGTCAGGAAGTCAAGTCATTCTCACACAGTAAGCACTGACATTATAACTTACACACCAAAGTACCATGAAAAGTTTTGTTGAAGGAATTAATCACGTGAAAGTCTGAAAGTAACGGTGCAATCAGAAAACCACCCATTACTGCTTAACCATCATTTAAGCTCACCAGCTGTACCCCCTCAACTAAATACATCTGATTGTTTTCATCACCATCGATGCATTATTCCCCAAGGCGATAACGAAAATGTTAAACTATTCTTGGATCCATCACTTTTATCCGGATCCGCACCAAAAGTAAAATGCAGTCTGTTGAGTAGTTCTGGCATTAAGATCATTTGGTCATTAAAATGATTGCATTCACCACAGGAACATGGAAATCTGCTAATTAATTTATGAGATATGTAAATTTGACATTTTGTCCTGAAGGTGATCCGACAGGAAAGTTCATGGAGTGTCCAAAATGCAATTTAACGTTCATTATCATTTAATTTCAGTCAATTTTAGTATCATTATTATTTTTTTGGACCAGGAGGCCTCCTGCTTCTGTCCTGGTTTGTAATTTCCCATCATTGAGCTGGTGTTTTTCAGATAATTACCTGCTTTTGCAAATCACCTAGGATCTATTTATAACTTTTGTGCACAGAATAGAGGCCTGGGATATGCACACGCCACTTCCCAAGTAAAAGCTGTGATCCATAAAAAACTTACTTGAAGGTAAAAATGTGCTGGTACATCAACTCTGACCCATGCGTTCAAACATTTTGTAGACAGGTGAAACTGGTGATGCAGATGTCGAGGTGGTGAATTGAAGTTGATTAAAGAAATCAAATTTTAGAGCCATCATTAGAGAGATGTTGAGGGTGCTGCACGCGAGGGAGGTCCAAAAAAAATCCATAAACATGAAACTCTAGAGTAGAGGACGGGTATAGTCACCATACAGCATGGAACAATCGTTCACAGGAGCAGTGAACAGACCGGGTTGATATAGCAGCAGCTGATGAGGTGATGACATGCAGGTGCGTCTCTCCGCTGTGGTCACGCTCACGGACACAGGTGAGGAAGGAGCAGGTGAGGAGGGGGAGGAACAATAACAGAACCCCCGACTGCCACAGCTGAACCCTGACAGTGTAATCTGTAAAGCACTTTGGGTCACCTTTGGTTATGAAAGGTTGCCTCACCCACCGCTGATAACTGACATTGAGAGCACTCGCCTGGCAAAATAATGAGCTGGCTTTTATTGGTGAAATGCAATGCAAACATAATGTATTTGGCACTGAGGGCAGCACAGATTCAGACTGTTCATCTAAAGCAGAACGGTCTAAAGACATAATACAGGGTTCAAGCTACACAACACTGTTCTCTTTGAGGATGGGAACTGTAAGATTAGGTCATTAAAGTCATGATTTGCCATGACATAGATAATGAACATCCATAATAAACGATCGAACGACCAACATTGTCACAGACGCTGTTAGAAAGATACTAAACTTAAAAAAGGCACAACAAATAAAATGAAAAGTACCTGAAGTGTTTCAGACGTGAAGCAGGTTTTTGTTCTGCAGACATCAGGATGCCTTCATCAGGACAATCAGAGCTGAGTGTTGAGTAAATGTATGAAATGTTGTTAATGTGAGTAATTCCTTCAGCCAGAAGGTCAGACGCTGACTCCTGAGGTTTCCTGGCCAACGCTGAAAACACAGGAACCTCTCCCTGGGTTGCTAACAAGCCGGCAGAGTGTGGCGGCACTACTCTGTAAACAAAGAAATCATCCGCTCCTCCTGGCTAACGAGGCGGGCTAACAAGTCCCTCTACACCTTGACAACTCGGTAACGAAACAAAATTGTCTGTACTGTGTTTACCCTGATGCCCTGGAGGAGGAGAGGAGGGAGAACCGCAGACAAGAGGGGATGAGAAGAGCAAAAGAAATGGGGAGAGAAAGATGTGAATGACTGATAAACTGTCAGGAAACAGAATGTAGAGATGGATAAGCCAAGAAAGATACGGGAATAATAGAGCAGAGAAGAGACTGAGGCAGAGTTTAGTGCTGTTATCTCCATCAGAATAACAATTCCCTTCATCCCTGAAGAAAGAGGGAATGAAAACTAAATTGCGAAACGCAGCGATTGAAGAAAAATATATTCCTTTTCCCACACAGACTCTAAATATGAAAACAGAGGAAGTGAGTGCAGCCAAATCTCCTGTGAATTAGGTTCATATAAAATCTTTAGTTCCATGGGGGGCTTGTGTTTTGTTTTTCTCTCCATAAGGATTTTGCATAAACTTTGGCTGTTAATACTTCGGATGTGTCATCTAATATAAATGTGTTGTTTGAAGTTGCAATATTTAATGTTCTACATCAATGTTTTGGTCACCAGAGTAAGAGAACTATTTACAGTATATGTATTAGACAGATAACACATCCGGATACAGATGTTAACTAAAGTGTTCCCACTTGTTATGCAGATAGCTCTGCTGTTATGTATGAGGGGAGATCCGTACTTTCCTGGACGACTGAGGTTAGAGTTGAAGTTTTTGCAAATGGAACGTAATGCTCGGGGAAACATTTGTAGAATAAACTAATCATTGTAATTACCACTTGGGAGCTTCAGTGTGCAGTCTGTCACATGCTGCCATCTCTCTGAACTCTCACATATCTGTAACAATAATAAGAGAGCCATTAAAGTTCATTGTGATGGATTTACATGTCTGTAGAAGGTTTCAAGCCTCTTCTGATTGATTTTCATCCTCTATGCTTGACAGAGACAACCTCCATTTTTTTTTGTTTCTTTTGTCCTTGTCCTTGCATTTTGAAATCTATTTTTTATTTTTTGAGCAGCACTCATCTTTGGACGTTTTGCAGTCACATTCAGCAATTTAACAAGTGTAATTTCAGCTCCAGTGTTTTGCTTACAGCAAGTCTGTCAGACATGCGACGTAGAGTGAGAGCGTGCAGCGGGTCGATACTGCCGCTCCACTCCTCGTCTCTGGCGTCATTAGAAAGAAGACTCATCACAGCAGTCCCACTAAGACGATGGCAGATACATTTTTCCCGCTCTCATCGGGAGAAATGTGCCACTTGAAAGACTTGGCTGATTTAAAATGTTAGTCGTGGCTGGATTGAAAATTCATGATGCTGCAAAGATGAATTTGGTGAGAACACACTTTTCAAATTTGGAGTTTTGTACCGCTGACCCAGGCCAAACTTTTAACTATGTGATTTGATGTGCTTACATATACATTTCTAAAGCAATGGGATATTCATGGTCTTCAGAAGATGAATTCTAACTAATGATTTTGTGACACTCAACAAATATGTGTGTTCCCAAAAAGGTAAACCCTCCCTGACCTTTCTTAGCACAACTTTAAGGCCAAAACATCCAATAGTTTGTGAAACATCCAAGGTTGTCAAGTATTTAATGAGCGTATTCACACTGTAGCATCCTACCAAATTACCTTCTCTCTACTGCAACCCTTTAGCCTTGAGCTTTAAACTGCTTCTCACCAAATCTTCATTATATTTATCCATTCAACACATTTATGCTTTTATGCTCAAATATTTTTTATGGAAATCCAAAAATCCGTGTATCATGGACATCACGCAATATCAGATTTTACCGTGACACTGTCCTCTGCCCTAGGACAGCTTCCTAGTGTGACTGTCCACATCCCCTCGAGCTATTTTATTAAGCTATGTCAGCTCGTGTCAGCATCAGTGTGTTATTCACCCACTCATTTTGTGTGCGTGCGAGTGTGTGTGTTTGTTTGTGCGATCTTTTTAGGAAACTGTATGCCCTTGGTGTTCATCTGTCTGGCAATGTTTCATGCTCCTGTGAGCAAATGCTGCAATAGGCTGAAATAGTTATTCTCAGATGGGCTGCTCACCTCACACACACACACACACACACACACACACACACACACCACACACACACACACACACACACACACACACGTGTACTTCTATCTTTGTGGGGACCCTCATCGACATAATGTTGTTCTCAGCCCAACCTCAACCACGGCACCTAAGTCACCCTGACCCTTATCCTCACTGTAACCCTTAGAAACAGCATCAGTGTCCATACAGGATGAAGACACACAGTTAATACACCCATACATTTAGCACACATACACACACACACACACACACATTTCCATCTTTATGGGGACCATCATCGACATAATGTTGTCTCCAGACCAACCTTAAATTTAACATGGACACCTAAATGCCTCATCCTGACCCTTTTCTTCGTCGTGACCTAACCCTTAGAAACAGTCTCAGCATCCACACACACACACACACACACACACACACACATATTCAAATACACATACTTACACATCTTTCTCTGTTCCTGACTAATTAATTTTTAATGATAAATCTGCACGTTCCCTGAAATATCAAACATTCTGTTAGGAATTCAAACAAGTTTCAAACTCAGCCATGCATGCATATTTCATTATACTGCATCGCCCGTGGCTGAAATATTCCCATTTCATAACTCTGAAAGACTGTGTGTGTGTATTCATACGTGTGTGGCAACAGAATGACGGAGGGAATACATACATTAATAACCACATCTATATTAAATTAGAAGAGGAAATAAGATCACAGCACACACATGCAGCATTTAAAGTGTTGTTTACTTCTCAGCGGGAGTTATTGATTTACTGCGGGAGTCACTGTGTGCATGTGTGTCTGAGCTGTTGGCAGCACATGACAGGAGTTGTGGATGTTTCTGGAAGCGGGCGGTTCTGGAGTTTAACATCGTTAACAGCACTTGGTCAAAACACAAAGTTGGCCTGTCGAAGTTATAAGCTGAGAATTGAGAGTGAACCCATCTGCTGCGGGAGAGGCTGGCAGTATTTAGATTTCACACTGAGATCTCTTCCATAATGCCTCGACTCTATTTGGATGTATCTGACATGTCTCGGTAGATTACAATAAGCAGGATAAACCAAAAGAAACTTGAACAACTGGAACTGATTGTAACTGATTGTCCTCCTTGATTAATCACTTTGAGATAATAGTCATGTTTGGCATCCTCGGGGCTATGATTGGATGCAACACAAGAAGAGGTTTGAGAAAATATTGCTGTCAACCTAAGATTATGATTTGTGATTACACTTATGAACAATGGATTAAACCAACAGATCCCCTCCCAGTGTCTCACAATAGGAACACCAGGAACAGGATGTTCCTTTAAAGTTCTGATTGATTGCGGAAACGTTGGCCGAGCAACACAGTGATTCTTATCCCTTAAATAAGCATATTGATTCCTGAACACTGTGGGACGGAAAGGCTCCAAAAGAAACGGACAGCAACAAAGCCTTGATTTGATACCTGCACGTATCTGCTTGTAAACAACTCGTGTATTTTACCTGATCAATCGGGATCCAATATTCACTCTCCACTCAGTGGTTTGGTCTCCTTTTATAGAAAGTCTCAGCTCATTGTTTAGCTACTCAAGTCACAACTTCATGGTTTTAGTTCACTCTTACTGCTCTCGTAGTGTCGTTGGAAGCATCCACAAGCTGTTCGCTGTGATAAAGCTTTAAAGACCTACTGTGCACGAGCTGCTCACCACCAAATGGCAAACACAATTTACACCTAGTTGGTGAACATAACAGAGCATTTAGCAAACCTGATCCAAAAGAGAAAAATAACCCCCTCGAGAGACAGTGGAGAGCAAGGACAGAGCTAAAAGAGCGACCCTCCTAAACACCTGTTGCATGGGTCTGTAACTCCTTCCTGATAATTACTGAGACACTGTGACGAGGCTGGTTTTATGTTGGCGAGAGTCAAGTGCACACCAAGCGACAGCACAGATCAATAAAACTGATCCATTAAAACTTTTATTCGGGTCATCATCTCAGAGGTGACATTAAAAGAACACAGATGTTGTTGGAAAAGTAACGATTAAACTATTCACTGTTTCCATCGGAAGAGAAAAATGGACGCTTCTAACAATCTTATAATATTATACTCTGCTCTGTACCGACCTCTGTGAGAGGTGCTGTTGAGTTACAGTTGGGATAACACTTTGCTTTGTGGCTTGTGTGTGTGTCCTAGATTAATGACTGTGCTGAGCTTCCTCTCTTAATATTGATCCTCACTTCTTTCTTCCTGACATGAACTGATCAGGCAACTAATTCTTAAAGTACTTTTCCTCTAACCCTAGTTTTCCATGTCTCAATATTTTTCTGATGTACATTCTCTATCATTGTATTTATTGACCGATATTACTTCCATAGTCTCACAACGCCTCCGGGGTTAAACTTCAAACGTAATCTTACTGTCACAATGAGGGGAAAATAACAATGAAACAATTATTTAAACTGGCGTCTTGAGTGGATTAAGGCAGAGGCTGTATTGATTGCTGTTGCATATTAGTGACACACATCCTAAAAGAGCCTGGATAGAAGCTATGATTAATACATGAGGTTTAAAAAACTGTTTCGAGACAACACTGATTTAGAGAACAATGGGCTGCAGCGGGTTTGTCTAATAAGCTCAAAGGCCTTTTGTTGAAAACAGAACCTATTAGCATAATCGGATTCAGTCTCCCATTACAGCCCAGTCATATTCAATTAAGGGCCCAGTCTGTCTAATTTGCTGTTGTTTTAATAGAAGCCCTGTTTTTTTCTTTTGTTTTAATATGGATGAGCCTTTTTTGGAGAACCATTTGAGTGCTGTATGTAATGAAGGACTGAGGCAAAGAAGTTAGAAATCAACCCAAAGCGTTGTTTTCACAAACACTCACGATGAAAGCGGAAAGGCTTTTTAGCAATAACGGAAAATAAATAAATAAAAAAACAATAATCCAACATTAGCTTGCAGCAAAGAGTCCCGCTTGAGGGAATGAACGGGGAAAGTTACATTTAATGACAAACAGCCCACAGCGTGAATATCCAGCAAGAAGCTTTACACGCATAATGTTTTCATCATCTATTTAGAATTACAAATCGGCTCCGAGTCTCTTGTAGTAGACCTGCCCAACTACTAGAGGTCAGCATGTAAAGAGCGACGGGTTTGCCTTGAATAAGTGCAAAAATTATGTATGTATAATGATGGGAACAATGTACACATGAAGTATAAAGAGCAAAAAAGTATACGAGTGGATCGAGGAATCTTCTAGACTGTCTGTTACATTGCGACACACGGCGCTTTGCAACATTTTCTTTAAATTATCAGAGTGTAATATTTGGATTTCAATGAGAAAAAGCATGTTTTGTTTTTGCTAACTTGACCACAGAATGCACCATGTTGCTTTCACAGGTATTCGCTAAAAGCGTGAGTGACCAAGTGGAACCAGTAGGTCTTTTTTTTCCACGGTTCAGGCATGATACCGGGCTGACAGTGTTTCGTTGGATAATAAATAATTGCCCGTGTTTTCAGGAGAAAAATGTAAATTGTTCTTATGTCCCTGCATGAGTTTGCTTGCTTTTAAATGGGGGATACAACAAGTCAGAACTGATCAAATTCTATGAAACCAATGCTGCTGCACATCAGCACAAAGTCTGTCTGTGGATTATTTAAAAGCCAAGCACACTTCCATCCACCAAAAGAGGAAGTCTTCTCATTGCTGTTTTAATCAAAGTTTTCTTTACATGATCGGTCAAGAAAAATCTGCTCCAAGCCAGCTCCAGAACCTGTCTGGAAAAATGGAAATTTTAGGGGAATATTACAGTTATGAGTTTAATAATTTCCTTATCTCTTACTTTATCATAACAATGTTTTTGTTCATCCTTAATCTGGTATTTTAATGCCGAACTCTTGATTTATCCAACATGTATAAATCAATGGACTAGATAAGCTTTGGCTTCTCCCGCTTTTCCCTTTCGGCCATGTGTACTGTATTATTTGAACAATAATGAAATGTGATGATGATGAATTGACATGCCCGAAATAAACAACATAAATAAATAAATAAATAAAAAAATGTATTGATTGTAATTCCAGTGAGGGAGGAAGTAACAGTTATGCAACAAACGATACATTATGAGTTATATAATTTATACTGATGAACATAGTCCTCCAGCAGGATAACGGAGCATGCTTGCTTTAACGCTTCTTCCTGTTCAGTGAAGCCACAGTCTGCTCGGCCTGCAGGTCACATAGACTATGATAATGATACCTCCTTATCATGCATTTATGCATATGAACTACATGTACTGTGAAAACACATTCACACCCTTCCACCCTCTGGGACGCACTACTTATAAACTGAACAAAGCTTCATCAAACTAGCGTGAGCCTGACATCACACGAGTCGACTGATATTTGGATCGTTTTCTGGGGCACAGTATGATTACTGCCATTAAATATTCAATGTAATAATTAGCAGCATCGATACTCTATAAAACATTACAGATTAATTACAGTGTAGCCGGAAACACAGCTGAAGTGTAATTACTTCCCCACATTCGGGCTAAACGCACAACTTTTGGTTGAACTTTTGAGCTCTGCTGACATTTCACAGTGTGACGTGGAATATCTATTCAGGGAGTATTTAGCTGGACTGTGATTGACAAGTGAATATGGCTGCAGGGGAGCTTTGAGACGTCTCCTTAGACATTGATATTTTGCACTCAGCCGTAAAAGCCTCCCAGCAGCCTCTCTGTGGGCTGCCAGCACCACGTCTTTGTCTTGAATCACGACACACAATGCAGCTAGTTAAAATTTCATCATCGTCATCCATAATGTATGTTCACAGCTTGGCTGCATGTATATTAGCGGCCTATATCTTCAACTCCCAATAGATTCTCCTGACATGCAAATCATAATGTCACCGTAAGATTCAGCTTTAACAGCGAGGCATTAAAGTCCGTCATCTTCTATACTTAGCTCTGCAAAAATAATGAAATAAAAGTAACACGTTGGTCTCATGTCTGAACAATCTTAAATGTCACTATTCATAAAATATGGAAAAGCGATCTATCAGCATTTTCAGCACAGCTCAAGGACAAATTCAACACCATTATAGTAACATAGATTAAACAGCACAAGGTTAGACACATAGAGAGATTACTGTAGTAACTGTTTCTATTTTCTGAATGATAATGTTAGTTTATGTTGCAAAAACCTCTTGCCAACCTCCTACATTGAGACAAAGGCATTTGATTATTAAAAGCGCTGCAGTAAAACAACTTGAATATTATCAAAGATACTCCTCAGAGAACGGTTGTACAAGAGCAAGATAGCAATAACAGATACCGTCTATGTATTTCATGAAAGACAAAACGGGTCCGAGTTAACGAGGAGCACATGAATGCACCGTGACATCCCTGTCGGTCCCCACGGGCTTCACTCTACAAGCAAAGCAGATGTCAGAGTTTATGACTTGCACCTGAACGCACCATGAAGTCCCGCCGTGTGTCAAACTCTGAGACAGTCCACAAAAGGACAGACGTATATATCAGAGACTCTCAGCAAAGTTTTTTTATGATATGACTCATTACAAACCGCCACGATGGCGGATAGCGAAACGAGATTTACTCGGGAACGGAAAACGTGCCAATATTCTGCCCAACAACACATAACTCTGTCTTAACACTTCTCACCATGACAGATATATCAATAATAGGGGAACTTAACTCTGCCTCTGCTCTGTTATTCCCTCAACAATTTATTGAAAATGTTACATTTCACAACATATTGCAGCCTCCTTAACACCAGTGGGTGGAGTCCAGACTGGCTTTCTGTTAGTGTTTGGACCTTACGTAGTCCTGATGTACAATGTGTCATGTCTCTCTACGAAATGATTACATTTATTGTGCCATGAATTCCAAGTCTGAATCCCCAGTTTCCTTATATTGAATTTATTAACATTTTCTGTGGCTCCATTTTTTTGAATATATATATATGTTTTATACATGTAGTGTGGTGTGTTCTGGTCATGTTGCAGTTATAAAATCCTCGCACACCCTGAAGCGTATCTCCTGCACGGCTCCAGTCAGGTGAAGTGGTAATTACCGTGGCTGGCAGCGGAGGAGGTGGTGCTTTGTACCGGAGCTGAGAGCGTCGGAGTGGCAGGTCGGGCTGCTCTGCGTCACCCTGCCATCCCGCTTCCATCCCCCCTTTTCCATTTTCCATTATAGCTAGTCGTGTAGTTACGCCAGTTAATTTTTAAAACAAGATCCTGTAAAAGTTTCGAGCGAGCCGTGATGTCATCCTGCTGGGCCGGTGTACAGTCACGCCGCTGAGACAAAAAAAACCTGCAGTCATTCTGACAGAACGAGGTTCAACTTGAGTGACGATGGCAATCATCGATGTGCCGGAAGGGAGCTCTGGATTTGGGAACAATGAAAGACAAATTTCACAGCTTGTGACAAATTTCTGTCGACTGCAGGTTTGATGAAAGTAGTGCGGCTCTGGTGCGACAACAAAAACACAACACAGCCTCAGACTGCAGCGCTCGCGGGGAAATGCAAGAAAACATAAACACTCTTTGTACATTAAATGTCAGTCAAGCTGACAGCTCACAAAGAGTAGCAGGAGCTCTGCTGTGTCAGGATTCAGCGCTGACATTTGAGGGAATCGGCTCTTGTTGAAATTGGCTTCATTATAGAGGCCAGCGGGGGATAAAGGTGGGAGGGTCGTATTGACACAGACACACCGTCCATGTTGGAATAAATAACAAAAAACAGTGATGCTAGACGCGTCGGGGTGGAAGAAGATTGTGGGGAGTTTAAGATGCACAGGTAATGACACACACACACACACACACACACACAGCTACAAACATCAAACACACACATTTATGCACGCTCACACAGGCAGTATTAACCGTGGGCTAATACATTTGCTTTCTCAGCTCATTTCACACCCACAGATATCATAAAGCCGAAATGATTTCCTGCTCACCACAGGTACACACACACACACACACACACACACACACGCACACATAGAAACACGCACACACACACACACCTCCTCATCTCACACAGATCTCAAAAGGGAAGAATGGTGATTCCCTGATCAACGCTGCTGCACATAACAACACACTCTCTCTGTCTCTCTCTCTCATGCACACACACACACACACACACACACACACACACACACACACATAGGCGGATACATTCCCACTGTCAGCTCACACCCACAGATGCCAGCAGCTTAAAGCCCAGCATACACTGTGCGATTGTCGGCTCGTTTTGAGCCGATTTTCCAGTCGTGCGACTATTTTTTGGATCGGGCCGAATTTCGACCCAATCGTAGGTCGTGCTTCGTGCAGTGTACGTGGGGTAACGACGAGCGATTAAAACCTCACGACGAACTCCCGATCACAAATCGTGTGCTCGCAAGAAAATCAAACTTGTTTGAAATCCTGGTCGCTCCTCGTGAAGGTATCGCACAGTAGAAGCAGTGCCACGACCCGATTTGCCTCATCCTCTCGCACAGAGCATGCGCAATCTCTGATGTCACGTCAAAACACGGAATACTGCCCACGTCTGCCCAGCCAATTCCTTGTCCAAACACGACGTCGTCTTCTCTTTTTTGATTTATCGCCACACAGAATGGCACAAATTGCCAAAGCAGCGCGTTTGTTTTCATCTTCGGTGTCTCCCACTTCCGGGTTCATCCTCTTCTTCTACCTCTTTTTGACGTTGCAGTTCCGGTATACAGAAGTCCGACGTGAGTATTATGAACGTATAGTGTGAGCAGTCAGGTCGCATCAGAGCATCGGGTCGTACAGTGTGAGAACATTACTCGTGGGCTGCGAACTTTTGAACTCAGCGATCTAGTCGTGCAGTTTGAGCTGGGGCTGAATCAAACGATTTAAAATATCGCACAGTGTATACCCGGCTTAAGACGAGCGGAGGTGATTCCCTGAACACAACATTGTCTGTAGCTCTGTAAGACAAGCCTTCACACTGCCGTGTTTCTCGTACACTCTAATAAACAGACCTACAGCTCCGTCCTGTTGATTTTACAGAATCTGTAAATTATTTCACTTCTTTTACTTTCAATATAAAGTCATAAAATGTTTGTTTTTTCGCTCTCTAAATTGTGCCGGAGAGGTGCTCCATTAATTCCAGAAGGAGTCCTTTTTCAAAAATTTCCTGACAAAGTCTCGCTGCATGAAATGATTATTTTGCTTTATTTATTTATTTATTTACACACCCACTTCCAGCCAGCCAAAACTTTATGACTTTGGCAGAGTTTTGATCATAACATTTAATCAAAGAACAATTTTACAGACATTAAACCGACAGACGCTGCTTGACACGTACTCCCTTTATGTAATGTTGTGCCCTTTAAGTTTTCTATGGGATTATGGATTCTATGGTTGTCAGCAGATCTTTGGTGTATTCCTCTTGTGTCTCAGTGATCTGTCGGGGTGGCGACAAGTTACGTTTGTCTCGAATGAAGGTCCAGAAGTGATTGAAGAGGAAAGGAGAGGACCAAAACGTGGAAACACACAGGAGACTGGCAGGATTTGAGACTAAAACAAACAACAAACAAGCAACAAGAACAAAGTAGCAACACAAAAGGCTGAACAAGAAATCACAAGAACCAAGTGGAGACACACACTGAGGAAACAGGCTCAGGTGAAACACACAGGAGAAAACAGAACGATCTGACAAAGACGAGAGGGAGCACGAAGACTGAATCCACACACAGTGACGACGGGATGAGGTGCAGGTAAACAGGCAGGGAACGGGAAAAAAACACTGTAAGACACTGAGAGGCAACACGCGACACATGACGGCACAATTTCAAAATAAAACAGGAAATAACAAAATCTCACTCAGCTTCCCCTCATGCAGTGTTAACATTTTCCTTTGATCAGCAGCGCCGCTGTCTTCACTATCAGTTAAGAATTTCAAACTTGATTACGCAACAAAACGTACTCGGCATTAATGGTCTGGTAGAGACTCAACGCCTGCTGCACTATACACACTGAACACAGAACTGCATTACTATTTTCTATCTTCTATTCAATGCACATGAATACAGTTATTGTGTGTCGGCCCTAACTCTGGCTCCATGACTATACCTCGGTGTGTCCTGTTCAGACCCAGAGCCTTGGCTCTTCATCTGTTTCTATAACGGGTTTAACTGAGTTTATACGTTTAAACTCTGGAAAAGACAAGAAAAAATAACAAGACTGAAGTATTTTTGCCATTTTGTTTGAGAAATGATTTAACCAATCAATCAAAAGTGCTGTCAGTTAATCTCTGTTGCCACAGTTGGTGAACATTAAGTTGTAAGACACATTTTTCTGATGTGGTCGTGACTTCACAGTTCTCAAGTTCCCTCACATGCGCTGCCTCGGTGAAACAGCTGGTCAGACTGCCGTCAGACACCGACTCATCTAATAACTGTGAGTTGCCAGGAAACAGGTGACAGGGGAGTGGACTTGTGCGTAATTACCACAAGGGAGCATTATGTTCGTGAGTGATTCTGGTCCAGAAAGATATCCACTCATAGACACGAAGAAACCCAAGTTCTGTTAACAGCAGTTGGGCAAAATTACTCCGCATCACCTCCAGCCAACCTCCTGAAACCATGGTAGCATGTAGAAAACCTTTTAGTCAACGGGTTTGAATTATTTTTCTTCCTCTGCTTCCATTTATCAATTGGACTGTGAGGTCAGTCTGCCCTTGTACACATCCACTTCAACACACCCAGCGTTTACACAGGACTTATTTCTAGATGACTACACGCAGGTATGTTTGAAGAGGCTTCTAAACATAAAGATGCCTCTGTGGCATAAATATTGGTAATGTTACACATGTAGCACAGAGGTACACACTCATGTCTGCACAGTAAATATAAAGCTACAGGTTTGTTTAGCTCGACTTAGAGACTTCCTGATGATGTCTATTTCCCACCATTTTTAATCGAGCTGTTAGTTTCATCTGTCATGTATCAGTCTTCCTTCCGTTGCGTATTTTATATTTAGGGGTGTGTATCTCTCCCTCTAAGACGATTCGATACTAGAACTACTACATCTAGATACGTGGACTATGATATGATTCAGGAACGACACATTTTAAATATGGAACGATTTTGTGCGATTCAATACAATACCCTGCAATCTGATACAGTTCTTAACATTTGTTTAATGTCGACATTCATTTTCCATTATAAATTAAAATAAGCAATTCTATAAAAGTGGCATTGCTTACCTTACCATGTCTCTAAAGCCATCACTCTCAGCCACACTGTAAGGTCAGAAGTCCTTTGCAATAAAACGGGCGATAGATGCCGTGATGACTTTGGACCTCGCCGAGTTGTGGCTGGAAAAAGTCTTTAGTAGCCGTGTTGTTGTCTTGCGTGTTCTTGCTTGTGCTAGCTGTAACGTTACTAACGTTAGCATCCACAGACTCCTTGTCGCCCGCGTAGTTTTCTCCATGCTGTCTCACCAGGTGAGTTTTCAGATTTGTCGTGCTGCCGCTGTACTTCATAGCTGTTCTACAGACCTTACATATGGCCAGACGTCTGTCCAAATGTCCCTCCTTCTTATAAAATCCAAATATCTTTCAAACTTTAGATTTCAGATTAGCTGGTGCATTGTAAACAATGTCGGAGTTGTAGGACATGTTGTTGTTGCTCTTGTGGTTTTTCCCTCGGATACACTAACATTACTCTTGCGACAATCTCGCGTTAACCTTTAACCTTTTACAAGAGTTGAGAGACACTCTGCAGAATTAGCAGCAAAGCTTCCGTCAACCGATGCGCAACTTTAGAATCGGACCATGGACCGGTTAATGGTAAATTTAAATCGATACAGGGGTCTGCGTATCGATGTAGTCGCATCTTTAACGTTAAAACCGGTTCCCTCCTCTCTGTCAGTTTGTTTGTTTTGTTCCTGGTGTTCTTTCTGAGTTTGTTCCTTGTGTTTCCCAAACACTTTATTGGGTTTGTAGACTCCTTGTGTAGGCGTTGGCTTGGCTCCTACACCTTGGTTTAGTTTTTAATATTTTGTATAGACCGCCGAGGCCACGCCCCTTTTTGGTTTCTCTCATGAGACAAAAAAATATCTGTGGCAGTGAATGGACAGACACGTAATTTTCAATGTAAGAGAGTCATGGTTTAAAATATTGAAATGAACTATAAGAGTGTGACAATATGTAATTATAGAGACTACACACCAAACAGTCGCATTAGTGAGCAGTAGGGATGTATACCGTGGACTGGTACTTTTTGGTACCGGCTCCTAATTGGGTCGGTACCAGGGTACCGTTAAGATTCTGGACAAACAGTACTGTTATCGGTAAAAAAAAAATGTTCCTGATTTTTTACCGGTTTTTAACATGGATGGTTTTTGAACGTCTACCCAACCGTAATGACTATAAACTTAACAACAACTCCGTGACTTGACGTTGCAGAAACGAAACCGGGTGCCGCTGCTTTGGCACTGCAGTCTCTAGCGTTAGCCGGGCTGCTAGCCGGGCTGCTAGCCGGGCTGCTAGCCGGGCTGCTAACTGCTCGCTTTGTTATAGCAATTAAACACACCGCACTCCTTTAGCTTCATACTATGCGCGCGCTCCAAGTGTTTGGTGATGTTGCTTACCCCGAATTTTCACTGGACACTGTCCACTGCGTTACAGCTCGGATCCAGTTTTGCTCCGCCGTCCGCAGTCTGCCAGCCACGGCACAGTACGGCAGACAGCTGGCGTCATGAGGCCGAGGAGTTTCTGCGATAATCACATAATCACTCGCGACCGCAGTTATAGGTATATGTCTTAAAAACACAGGAAGTGTTCCCGATCGAAGGATTAGTAGAAGAGCCTGTGTTTGTCTCTTTTTGAGATTTGTATGATTGTGTCAACACGGAGTGTTTTATTTTGAAATGTAACCGAATGTTATATATTGTTATTTCGGTACTTTACTTCCTGTCTGCTCGGTGCTAAATTCAGCCGAATTGCTGCTTCGTGCTTTGGCATCTGCCAGATATAAAAGTCCTGGTTATCTGTTCCTGAGTATTTGTAATTTCATAACTTCCGTTCTGTTGAAGCTTTATTATTACCTTGTGGTAATAAAAAGAAGGTTGAATCTTTTGACATCTTGTAAAGTCTTTATTTTTTTAACACAAAATGACACGTTTGTAGTATCAATAAGTGTCGGTACCGACAAGGAGTATCGATATTGGTATCGGTATCGATAAAATCCTAATGATATACATCCCTAGTGAGCAGCTGATTTCTTTGATTCTTGGTTCTTTTCCTTCTGCCTGGTTCTTGGTATCAGCTCTTGCAGCTCCTTTTTTCTACAATGACAACAAAACATCGTTATATCTCGGTGTGTGTGTGATTATATGACATTACCTTTGTCTTTTCCTGGTTTTAAAGGCCGCATTAGTAATAAGCAACAGTGTTTTCTGAACCCACCAGACTGTTCTATTCATTCCAGTATTCACCTGGATGCACTCAGTCATTACAGCGACATCGCTGATGACAATGTATCTCTACAATAATGTTGTGGTGTCATTATGGAGTTGAAAATATTGCCCCTCAATAAAAGCCAACAACTCTTTTGTGTCTTCAGGCATCTCATCCTGTCAGACAACAGTCATGAAGACATGACATGAGACAACACGACCCACCGCTGTGTCGATCTCAGTCGGGTCCAAACGTGTTGCATCCTTCATACAGCAGACGACGTATAGCCTTTATGTGATTATGTACTGTGTGTGGGCTCGGAGATGTATGTGTGTGTGTGATATATGTGTGTGCGTGTGTGGAGAGTCAATTTACTGCTAACTGGCACCGTCTCGTGGGACTCGTGTGTCTCTATGGCAACAGCTGGAGACAAAGATCAGGGTGGGAGAGAGACGAGACAGAGGAGAGGACGAGGGCGAGGGCTGCCCGCTTTCTCCTCAACCTTCTCTTTGTCCAGCTTATTTACAACGGAAAGAACAAAGTTGTGTCCTCTGGTTGTTGAGGTTTAATATGTTATATATAATATATATTTTACATATTTTTAATAGACACATTTCTTTCAAACATATTAGTTATTTAGCCAGTATAATGTCACGTGAAGTCCTGCATTAACAAAGCCAGGGTTGGTGTCTCTAATCACCTGCAGACAAAACGTGGTTTCCAATAATACATCTAAAATCCTGACAATAAATAATTCTGTAATAACAGAATATTTGTAACACAACCTGCCTGTTTAAGGAGAATTTCAGTTTCCCTTCAGAGCTGAATGCTCAAACTTGCAAAGTACATAGTTAGATGAGAAGATTTCGATCAAGACTTTAACATCCAATGATTTTGTGTCTAAATGGCTGGTTAATGGACTGTGTATATTACATATTTATATTTTGCAACACAAGTCAGCATTCACACACAGGTTCATGATGGTGGAGGCTACCGTACAGCGTGTGGACTGATGGAAGCGCCTCCTGGAGCAAGTTGGGGGTTCAGAATTTTACCTGACGACACTTCGACATGTAGACTGCAGAATACCAGGTATCAAACTACCGACTCTCGGACAGGTGGGCGACTGCTTTTCCTCCTGAACCACAGTCGCCCTCGCAGTGACGGCAATTTCTGAAATTGATCCATTTTTGACCGAGAAAGCTGCAGCCGGCAGCCGTGAAACAGGCTGCAATGTAATCAAAATCGAATGACTGTTTCTGCAAATGGAGTGTGCTGGCTTTGACCAGCTGCTGTGTCTGGTTAAATGAAACAGTTCTTACTCTTTAGTGGACAGGTAAAATAACAATCCAAGCCACTTTAAGCTGACGTATTTTGACTGTGTGAAATTTCCCCGTGCAGCTTGTTCTGCAGCAGCCTTGGTCAATACTGGACCAATCTCAAACATTGTTTCCCCTGTTAGTCACTGAACCACAAATCAAAAACAGGAAATAAGGTCCCGGTTGAAAATGACCCTTTCCTCTTCAAAATAAGGCTACAGCCTGTAGTTTAGCTGAGCTTAGCAGAGTCTGGTTGTGTTGTATCTTGTGTTGTGTAATTTTATCGTCCTACACATGATTTCCACTCGGATGATCATCCTCAAGTCAAATCATCATCAAGTTAGATAAATCATAAAACAATCAACAGCCTTGATAGGTAACATCGACCAGACTTGCGCTTGCATTCACAGTGTTGGTTTGGATTCACATATTCTCATCACGGTTGCCTTAGGTTAAGAGATGGAGGGGAGGAGGAGGGGTGAAGGGAGGGATAGAGGTGGAGGGGAGGGAGGGAGGGAAGGAGGAGAGGTGAGCAAATAGAGTTTTGTCAGGTACAAGTCAAACAGAAGTGAAGTCCAATCTCATGATCGTGAGTGGAACAAGATCTGCACTCAAATGACATTTTTAACATTCAATGTGTGTCAGCAGAGGGAGGGAGGAGGTGGGGGAGAAGGACAGAACGTAGAGGGGGAGGTGGAGGCAGGACGAGGAGAGGAAGGAGGGTCAGAGGAAGGGAAGGTGCGTCAGAAGGAGGAAGGAAAGGAAGGAAAGAGGAAAGGATGAGGAGGGGAGAGGTGGTGGGAGGAAGGACAAAAGACACTGCAGGAGAGAAACTGGTGATAACAGCTTGTTCCATCACACCTTTCTGACAAGGTGGACTGTGTGTGTGTGTGTGTGTGTGTGTGGGAGAAGGTGCGGACATGCAGTATGTGTCAGCTCAAGGTCTTACACACCTCCCTGTCTCTGTCTCCCATTAAACAGAGTAAACACACTTTGGCTCCACATGTTGACTCAAAGACTTCCAAAATGGACTGATGGATGGAGGAGGAGGAGGAGGAGGAGGAGGATGGGTGCTGATTTATCCTTTGTGCAGCTCTTCGCCTTTCTCTCAGTAAATGTAGTCGTGCAGTGTGTGTGTGTATATATACCACATTACATATGCAAATGATATGTGTGTGAATTGTTCACTCCATGAACAGAACACGACCTTGAGACCTCACATGGAAAGAGACACAAAATGATCCGACAGTTTGAGATTACCTCAACACGTAAGAAACTATTCTGCTGTGCGTTTTTTTTAAATTTGCGTCTGCCGTAAATTCAAACAGCTGCAAAAAAACGGCGGTGAGAACGGCAACTGTCAAAGAACACAGTCCGTCTGTCAAGTGCAACAGCTTGATCCAAGATGTCGACATTAACACTGTCGTGGAATGCAGGTTTGATGTCAGTCTGACTGCCTACAAATCATAATCATTTTGCTGAGAACTGCTCGTGTGTTCCGGTACAAATAAGCAATCTCTAGATGACGCGACGCAGCGGTCGTGATTGCGGTGTGAACAGTGAAACCTGTTAACATGGACACTGAAATGAGGTGATGCCACGCAGCAGTGTGTGTGTGTGTGTGTGTGTGTGTGCAGCCTGTTGGTGTCTTTTTGAAAACAGTCATCGATGAAGAGAAAACCAAAGGTGTTGGCAGCAATGTCACACACAATTCAAGCATCTGATGATCACATGCAGCCTGTCAACCATCTGCACTGCCTACACCAACACACACACACACACACACACACACACAGATGGACACACATGTAGAAATAGTATCATCACATGTCAGCAGCGCTGCCATGAACCATTAACCTCAAACAGAGAGAGTTAAAGAGCTTCAGCAGCAGCGATGCGAAGATGAGACTCATGACAGGATGGATGGTTGACAGAAACCTGAGAGACGACTGAGAGACAGACAGAGAGAGAGAGAGACAGACAGACAGACAGAGAGACAGAGAGACAGACAGACAGACAGACAGACAGACAGACAGAGAGACACACATAGAGAGACAGACAGACAGACAGACAGAGAGACACACATAGAGAGACAGACAGACAGAGAGACACACATAGAGAGACAGAGACAGACAGACAGACAGACAGAGTAAACAGTGGCCGCCGAGAGATAAGAACATTTTCAGTGAGCTCACAGCTGTGAATTTAACAAAGTCAACAAGGATTATTTAGAGTGAGCTGAACAGATCAAACACAGTAAAACAACATGGAGTACACTTCAGTCCATCAAACACTGACTCAGTGTTACTCCAACACACACACACACACACACACACACACGAGCAAACACAGATTAATTAAATCATCCAAAAAGCATTTCATGAAACTGATGAGGCACAAAAGAGCACAGAGAGCTGCTTATTGTCATGGAGACGCACAAAAGCACTTTTTACTCGACCGTAATCTAATTTCACGTTTACGCCAACGTCAAATCCTAACCGTCGCGTTCCAAACAGACCGAACTTCCTTTTAAAAAATGTTCCCATCTTCCGTCACTTTCTCAAAATGTTGGATTTTTGGAAAATACAATATTTTTTTTCAATGTCCGCTCAATCTTAACATGTTTTATTCACATATATCAATGATTTGTCATCCTGATTGTCTGTACTGGTCTAAGAAGTTTCCAAAATTTCCTTTTTTTTGTATAAAACTATTCGTATAAACTTTATAAACATACAGACACACCTCACAAAATTTGTCAAGAAAAGTAAAGGGGAAAAAAACCTGCACACTACGACAACGTTTCAGTGAAGTGTGCTTGTTTCCTGATTCTTTCGGCCCTCGGTTCTTCTCCTACGCACCTGCCAGGTGTGCAAAAAAGCTGCTCTTTGTCAAGAAAAGTACAGAAAGAATCTTTTTTTTACTCCAACAACCCACAAAGTCACGTGTGCACGGACGCACCGAGGTGACAACGAGCCGCCCACACACACTCCAGACGTCACAGACAAACATGTACATTACCTCTTTGTTCTCCGTCTCACCCTTTGAAAACCCGAGAGAGAATAGAGAGATGAAAAGAAGCGGTGAATCACGCGCGAGCGCCTGTGGACTAAACGGTGATGTGGCAGTGGATTGAACATTTTTGAGAAACTTCTAAAACATGACGGCTATTGTAAGAGAAAGAAACAGAAAAACTGTACGCACAAAGGATCACTGCAAAGACAATGTCAAGATATTAACTGCAGCTCTTTATGAAGACAAATATGTTTACTCCTCTCTCTCAGATAAATCAATAAAATAAAACACATGATGTGTTGTTCATGTGTGCCTGCAGCCTCGTGGCACTTCTGTCAGGTGGTCACATGCACTTTTCACGACTACATGAACAAGAATGTATTTTCAGACCCACTTTGATTTTAAAAAGCTTGAGCACACTTCAAGTAGCCAGGGGTGTAACGCATAGTCACGATCTACAGACACAGAATGTCGTGTTCGTATCCGTATTCAAACTACATTTCTTTGTTTAACACATCAGGTCAATAACCAGTAACTCCCAAAATGATAATGACAGCAGTTTGGTTAGATTTAGGGAAGAAAACTACCTGGTCGCGTTCAGGAAAACATCATGATTCAGCATTATTTCTGTATCTGCAGTTACAAATTCAAATACATTTCACATACAAGTAACTTGTGATTTATTAGGTATTGCTTTACAGACCTTTCGACTAAAGACAGGAGCAAGAAAGACAAGCAATAAAATCCAACTTTAACATCTCAACCTTTCTAAAAGCTCGCTCAGTGCTCTCTGTCAGTGACGAGGAATTATCAGAGCGCTGCAGCTCCAACACTTGACATTTTAACGAGTGGTTGCTTGTAAATGTTGGAAATCGGGGGGGGGAAGTGTGGCCCTTTGCTCTCACTTCACCCAGGATAAAAGCATCATCAGACAAATGCACACAGAGATGTCAAAGAGTTTGAACTCGCTCACAGGTCCCGTGCTCTCCTGTCGGTGTTTTTTACGAGTGTGTTTGTGTGAAACAGATAATACGGCGCTCGGCGCTAGGCAGCGTCTCCCACCTACAGCAATCACACGGCACTTCTACACTGTGCACTTTTTATGCTTAATGGTGTTTTGGATCAATATGTCTGTTTACTGACAAGACACGGTGTGCACAGCAGCAAGCCATCTGTTAGGTGAATCATTTTAAATGGTAAGTTAGATTTATTTTGCAGAAGTAAGGCAGCTGTAGCTCAGAAGGTTAATGCGGGTCGTCTAGTAATCGGAGGGGCGCTGGTTCAAATCCCCGGCTCCTTCAGCTGCATGTCGAAGTGTCCCAGAGCGAGATACTGAACCCCAACCTGCTCCTGATGACCAGCTGCCACCTTGTTTGATGTTAATGTTTGTCTAATGGTCCAGTAATTCAGTCCAGACTGAACTACACCTCTGTAGCTCTTAAACGCACCTCCATCACTTCCTGTACAGACGTTCATAATCTCCAGAGGATGAACCCTAGGACGATAGCGATCCTCTGACTTATCCTCTAGCACCTCCATGAGACAACTGAGCAGCAACTCTCCATGTTTAACGCAGTTTAACGATCCATGGCTGTAAAAACAAGTGTCACCTTCTTCTCCAATGCTGAAATGTTTCTGCATGCCGACCCCTCAATCTCCCCAGGGTCACAATTCTCCTGTGTTTTCACGATTTGTGACACATTTTCAGACATTTTCTCCCCTTTAGTGATCTAAACCACTTTTCTGGCAATGTTTACCATGTAGACTAATGTACTGCTACACCTCTTCCTCTGTAGTTATTCAAGAGAAGGACAGATGAATGGATATCTGTTCTTGACCCCAACTTCTCCCAGTCATTCATATCATATCATTTCATTCATATCAAATAAACATTTTAAGTTGATAAGGTTGAACCCTTTTTTCGAAAACGTGATGTCAGATCTTAACTGAATACTAAAAGTTGTGTTGAACTTTATTAAAACATCTGATGAAGTTCAAAGAATTCATTTAGTGGTTCAGGACTTGACACATCCACAAACCTGCCACTGTTTTCACAGTGCGGAGTGGGTGCATGGCTCAATATGTTAGGATTTAAAAGCACCGCTCAAGGACAGTTTGAGGGTTATTGAATGATTATAAAGCAGCACTCACTGGGGATTTGTTCAGTTTTGAGTCCATTACGGCTGCTTTTAAGGGCCATACTTTGTTCTCTTAAAGTCGCCCCCTCAGGCAGCTGTTCACTTCATACAGAGCAGCACAGTCGGAGCTGAACAGAAATATGTGCCGCTGCCTTGAGGGCGAGTTGATGCTATAGTGTTTTGCATCCTTTTTCTCAGTCCTTATCGTACTCCTTGAATGCAGATTGAATTTTGAAGTTAAATGGACCGCATAGACTTTATATCACCGTGTCCAGTCTACCAACTACTCAGAGTGCTTCACAACACAAGCGACGTCCACCCAAACACACATTTCAGCACGTTCACCCTCACGACTTGTCAAATACAGCGACTTGGTCAGTGGCCTCAAGCCTAAAAAAAACACCTTCCACTTAAAGTGCTCTGGGGTCAAGTAAGCTAAAATACATGCAACATGCAATGTCCAGCTGGATTTAAATATAAAGCTTGTGGACATACATTTCATATATTATTGTCACAATTACAAATAATGACCCAAATGCAGACACTTTAATGAGCTCGTGTCCAAATGAAATCCAAAAATCCAGCGTCCAAAGAGCTAGTAACAGAAGATAGGCAAAGGAAAGTCCCAGGAAAAAACTACAAACCAAAGAAACATCGAGGAACAGTCAGAAACACAGGAGACACACAAAGACCCGGGAAGTGATGGGAGCGATGTAACTTCAGTGTTGTGAGATAACTTACGTCATGTTGCCGTCCAGGCTCAGACTTTTCTCACTCTTTCCCCCGCTGCATTAGAGGGGCGCTTCACAAAAGTGATGCTCAGCTACAGCGTTAAACTAAGGACTGAGAACAGACTGCACATTCATACGCTGACGACAGAGGCCTCCATGGAAAGTACGATACAGCGTTCTCTAACCAGAGCGCCTCGCGGCATTTCTACGCTCAGATATTCACACATTCACTCGGAAACCAATTGGAGAGCCGTTGGGTTCAGTATCTTACCCAAGGACACATCCCATCTGTTCTGGGAATACCTCAGGATTCCCCAAGAGGCACTGAAGGACGTGAAGACATCGGTGCACAATACTATGCATCAGGTAGATACAACAACGTAGGTGCCCTCACTCAGACAGAGAGCACTTGTAAAGGAGACATTCCTCTCTGTGAGAATGTCATAAGTGTGCTTGAGGGTTAATTAGCCTTGAGGGGGACTGGATCTCAGAATAGAAGAGATGAAGAGTCATCAGAGCAGTTGTGAGAATGAGTCACACTCAGTCAGTTAGACCTCTATTTCCTGATTCAATTACTCTTTTTTTCCTTAAAGCGAAACTCTCACCAAAATGAAACCTGTGAATGTACCCGAGTCAAACCTTCGTCTAAAAGCATAATTACGATGAAAGAGGCACTTTTAAGATTTACCATATTGTTGTTTTTGAAACAAACTCATTTTCAGTGGCATGCTAGGGGCATTTTTACACTAGCATCAAAAAACACGTCACATTCAGAGATCGACACTTCTCCACTGGCAGGACGGCGGCGAGCGGAACAAGCTACTGCTAACGTGAGTTGTTCAAAAACCTTCTTTTTAGTAACTCTGTGCACACAAACAATGTTCTCAATGCTCGTGTTCATGTGTAGAGACCCTGGTGATACTACGAGAAAAGTTTCATGTTGTGTCGAGCCTTCTTAGTGTTTTAAATATAGAGATTTTGATGCTATCGTAAAAGTGCCCGTAGCACTCCCATTGAAAATGAGTTTGACCTGAAAACAAAAATACAGTAAATCTTAAAAGTGCCTCTTTTGTCATAATTATGCTTTCACATGAAGGTTTGACTCATATACATTCACAAAAAAAGCCTCAGTTGCATTGTGGTGAGAGTTTTGCTGTAAGTCTCTCTTCCTGTTCCTGCCTTTGTCTTCTGATTTGTCTCCGTCACTTTCTCCTTTTCAGCACAGCAGCCTGGTCTGCAGATCTGAAGGTGCAGATCGTGATCTTGCATCCCATTCTGCAGTGTCGCATGGGCAGCGCAGCACGTCTGATCCGAGATGAAAGACTCTGAAAGGTTGCTTCCCCCGAATGATGGAGAGAGTGATGAGAGAGGAAGCGAGGAAGCTGGAGAGGGCAGAGAGAGAAGAGGGGAGGTCAGGATGCTGTCCTTTCTCTTGTTTCATAACTAGACCTTGATGTCTTCTGGCATCTATCCAGAAGTGTCTCTGAAGGTGTTTGAGATCCTTTTCCCCCATGCAGTATATTTTGCAAAATTGCATTTTGGTGGTCGTCATTTAACTTGGCAATTCACCATTCAGTGAATGTTTCCCGAGAAGAGAAAAGAGGGGAACAGCAGCAGAGAGGCTGAGGTGAAACAACAATTTTCTACACTATCAAACCCAGTTTCCTTGTAAACAAGTGCCTCCAGTTTCTTTCTTACGATATCCACATGGAAGTGAAGCAGTTGTGAATAATCAGTTTTTCCAGAAAATCAGATGAACTGAACATCAAATGAAGCTTCTGACTACTAGAGGCTCAGAGAAGCTTAGAATTCAAAGCTGCACCGTCAGGATCTGTGAGTGGAAATACACTCAGTTTGAAATATTAAGTGTTCTGTTCCTGATTCAATAGCCTGTGAAATAGAGCCAACACCCCCCCCCCCCACACACACACACAAACACACACACACACACACACACACACACACACACACACCCCAAAATGAAATTCTGATGGAGGGAGGAAAGTTATTTGATTAGAATTCTCTTCACAGCAGATGGAGCAAATCGAAACTCGATGGTGAAAGTAAGAAAAGTGTCTCGAGGAACAGTTTCATCCATCGGTTGGAGCGGTTGTACTGTCGACACACGACAACGGCCTCGATGTTCAGCAAAACTCTCAGCCTTAACAATGAAAGATAAAAAGGACGTCACACATAAAAGAGTCGTATTCTGTTTTCTGATTGCTACCTCTCTGTAGCGGCTCTGCAGATGACTTGAGTGCACCATTATTCTCACATAACAGAATCCAGTCGTTACAACACACCCAATGCATTCTTCCCGACAAGTCGCTGTGTTTAACTCCCCGAAGTGCCGCTCGCTTCTGTAACTGCTGCTGATGATTCATGAAGCGCTTGGTTCACTTCCACCTGTAGGCTCCCGGCGACGCTCCCCTCGGTTATCATCGCCACGCTTCAGTCTGAATTCTCTGAATGTGAAAGACTGAATGCTTGGAACGTTTTATTCTTGTATCTGACATTTAAATTCCAGCTTTCTTATTGCTTATATTGGTGAAAGTTCTTCAACTCCACTTTGTCTAAACGACTGCGTCACTGCACTCCTGAGTTCTGGAAAACTTTCTCCGATCATTTGCTGAATGTGCTGGCACAGGTAGAACTTCATTGTTCTTCAGATGAAGCCCTGCAGGTCAAAACACGACACGCAAAAGCAAAATAGTTGTATAGCGAATTAAACTAAGTGGACCTCCTGGTTTCCAGCAGCTCTGCCTCTCTGCCGGTCAGCTCCACGTCCTGGCAGCAGCAATTTCCATAATTGTCAAGGAGAAGGGTTCTGAGCCCCGGGCTCACAGCAGAGTGAAATAATGGCGAGCTCCGGCTTTCAGCTTATCAGCAAAGGTCACGGCTGATTTTCAATGTGTGCTTCATATATCTAGCGGTCTATGCATCATTCATAGGATGGAAGAGAGAGGGAGAGACGGAGAGGAAGATGGAGAACGAAGGTCGACAGAAAGACAAAAGATGGTGCAAAGAAACAGCTGAGCTCCAAACAAACAGCCGGCTGCCTGGTCTGTCAGAACCTCCTGGTTCTGCTGGTTCCACACTTTCCCTCCTGGTTTTAATTCTCCAGACTGATTGAAAACCAGCGTTCTCCTTTCCAAATTCAAATCTGGGATCATCGGGATTACGTTTCTGTGTTCAGCCCTGAGAACCCGAGGACACACCCGTTGTTCTCCGTTTCATTTAACTTTCTAGCGACGGCACGAACACAGGATGATTCTGCGTATGACATTTTCACAAACTTACCCTGACTGTGAGGGTTTTAAAATGTTTTCTTGTGAAAAATGTTTTTCTCAGCAAGCTTTTAGTTGTGGAAATCTAGCTGGAGATTGTATATTTCTGCTAACTTGACCGCAGAAGTTGTATTTATTGCCCCCCGCTGGCACAGCATGCTTGTTGGAGCTGTTGAGATGTTTTTCACAAACATTTCCATTATAAGAAAATAAAAACGTCCACTTTTTTATTTAGTACACCTTCCAGGAAGAAAAAGTAGGCCTTATAGAGTTGAGATGTGATGATATTGTGATTACGAGAAACTACATTTCATGTTGACGGCTCGCAACGTCTGTTGAATAAAGTCAGTGTCTGTTGCTGATGTCTGTCCGGCTTATCGGATCAATACATCAGCCTGAGTCTGTCTCACTCTCCTTGTCCTTCTTGTCCTTTCTTTGCACCGTCCTCTCCTTCTTCCCTCTGCTTTCTCCCTCCCTCCCTCTTTCTTTCTGGCTCTCTCGCTCGTATCATTAGCTGATTAGTCATCCATCAACATGAATTACGGAACAGCAGAAGCCAAAGGATAAACATGCATTTGCTCCGCTCATCATTCAACCTGTATGTGTGTGTGTGTGTGTCTCCGTGTGTGTTTTAGTTGTAATTCCACTCATCAGGTTGTTGTCATCTCAAGGCTGGCAATAAAACAAGTATGCACACACACACACACACTCACTCACTCAGACCGACGCTTTTTACTACACGCTTCGTTACGTGATGGATCACCTCTCACCTAAATTAGCAATAAAAGCCAAGGCGGCCTAAACGAATGTGCGCGCAAACACAAACACAGACACACACACGCATAGTCACACACATTTACAGAAACCCCTCTCCCCGTCTCGCTTCTTATCAGCGAATGGTGAGCAGACGAGACGGCGAGATAACGGGAGAGGTCGAGAGGGAACCGGAGTCAAAGAGGGAGAGAGAGACACATGTAAAGTGAATTGGAGGATTAAATGGAGCGAGAGACAAACAGCGGACGCTTCTGTTCCACCGATGACGCAGAGTCACGTGATCAGAAAGCAACATACTACTCTATTCAGGTATCAATGTCGTCCTACGCATTCTTGAGAAATCCTAAATTGAAAGTATGTTCAGATCAACATAGTGACGCGGAAGATGGTCGAGTTTGCATCAAATATACAGCAGCCTGGTCCGAGGTCCTCTGGTGCAGAAGTCCAGAGTCAGGGGGCGGTTGGGGTTTGTTTTATGGGTCGCACGAGAACCACAAACAGATGAAAATGACACAAACAAACCACGTCTTCCAACGCTTCATGTACGCCTCGAGTTTTTTACAGACAAATGTACACAGATGTAAAAAGCTGTTGATGGAACGGCATCTTATTAAAGCCGGCATTTAAGAAAAAAAAGTCTGCTTATTGGGACCGTTCATGTCTGAGCGATGTGACTTTCACACTGTGCTGCCGACTGAAGCTGATCCAAACCACGACAGGTGAGCTGAGACTGAACACAAAGCACGATCACCAGGAGTCACTGAGACGGACACACACGGCAGATACAGAGTGGCTGAAAATCTGGGAAATAAACAATATGGCTTATGAAAACAGCGAGCAGTGCTGATGATGAGCGCGTGCAAAGGTCATTGAAGGATTCCTCAAAGAGCGAACATGAAAAGTCCCACATCAGCCTCATGTGCAGCTGTCTGGTCTCTGTCTTTGCTCCTAGAGTTTGACTTTGTTTACCTCCAAGTAAAACTGCTATAAATGAACAAAAGGTCAGACAGGCAGGCAGACAGACAGGACGGAGCACAAAAGCCATGAGTCATAAACTCATTACCTCTCATTTAAATAAATTAAACAGGGGTTAGTTTATATTCTGATGAATATTTCATATTCCACCTGGACCCTGAGCTCTGTTTCTCTGAGCTCACCTTGTCTCCCTGAATCTCTCTCGGCTTCTCTTCTTCCTTCTCTCGCACTGTTTTTGCTGCTTCGTCATCATCGTCACCACTGGAAGAACATATTAACTCTTCATCTTTCATATCTCGGCGCCACAATTATGTCTTCACGGATGCAAAAATGTCACTTTATATTCAAATGATCTGCTTTTGCCGTTTATCACTTTCCTGCATTCAATGATAATATGGCAAAAATACATTTATATTGTTTTCTTGGCATTTATGACACTGTGAGAGTCAAGTCAGACCGATGTTGAATATTATGCTGCATGCAAACATCCGTATACAGTTAGCAGATGCAGTGAAATATGAAGAAAGAACCCGGCAGTGACTAAATTCAGTGTCCTGATGATCAAATGGATTTATATTCAGAACAGCAGGAGTTATTCAGTGTTCCTCAATCTGCTCAGGCAAACAACAGCAGACTGCATTTCCACGTTTGTTCGTTTGAAACCAGCAGATATTTTAAGTTTGCTGTGACCAAAGCTGGTATCGTTGGAAAGAACATCTTTTCCAAAACCCGACCAAGTGCTTTGTTTCTCCTAAACCTAACCAGAACATGAGCACTGATAAAATGGGAAAAATGTAACCTAAAAACATGTAAAGTTAACAACATAAAGACGTTCAGATTTTCAGCATATCCACTTATTCTGACAAATTGTCGCAAGTATCACAGTGAGAAATGGACAGTTAAAGGTCCTTTTTAGAAAAAAACGATGTTTGAGTTTCAGTACCGACGCTTCGTGTTGGTGGGTCGGGCCGGTCGCAGTCCCGCAGCCTCCATCTTTGAAGAACTGTGAATGAGACTCAAAAAAACAACCTTTATAACAAACATTTACATTCACACCATTTACTGTATCGTGTCCTTGCCCTCTACAGGCGCTTCACTGCTACACAATGTTTCTCAAGTGTTCAGGTGCAAGATCACATCTTATATAACTGAACCAATGCATATAGACATATTTTAATAAAATACATACAGAAAAAACTTCTTGACAATGGTGCTATTGAACAAGATGTTCTACATTACTGAAGGTAACTCTTTGTTTCTTAGCCTCTTGGGATTTCGTCTACGAGTGAAGCGGGTGACCTGCAGGTCGGTGACGCAGAAGCGCCTGTTGTGTGTTTCTACCCGAGTCTTCATGGGAAACAATGGCGCCAGGCTGAACAGTAGAATCACAGAACTGTCTTCCATTTAGGTTATAAAGATGAGAAAAAAGTTGGCGCCCGGGAGGTTAAGCTTGCTGTACACAATGTGAAAAAGGCTTTCACCGAAGTTTTTATTGAGTTTCGGCTTTACAGACTTCACCGGCTGCGCTGCCTGTTGAAGTCATTCTGACGTGAAGTCCTTGGGTGGACAAAAATCACTTTTCAATGTCTTTTTTTCCAGCCACTCTACATACTGTACTTACGCACTCAGAATACACATCTCAGCGCCTTTTTACAGTAACTTCATTCAACATCCAGTTAATTGCTTGCAGAGCTCTGTGTAGTTCGATCACAGCTTTGAAAATCCGGCATACTGTGTCGTCAGGGGCTGGAAACTTGCAACCCAGAGAGCAGAACCACTGATATGTCGATTAAACACGTCATATGCACCTTATTCAAATTTCTCATGTTGACGGCTCAGACGACTGTATAGACAAATGCCGTTTTTAGACACGGCAGCAAGCCGCCAATTTGGCCATCCAATTTGGCGGCTAGGTCAGCGGTTTTAGACAGAGGGCGGCAAGGTCTGCCGATTTGCCAACTCGGAGGGTACACTTATTCCCGCCTCGCCTGCTATCCCCTGCTATTGTACGACTCACAGCCGAGGAGTTTTAAAACCAAGAAACAGCTGATCACAGCAGTCAGTCCATCACTTCATCCACGCACCAGATGAGCAACTGGACAGCCGCTGAGCTCCAGGAGAAGCTAGCGTCTCCTCGGTCTCTGTAGCTGTTTGGTTGTGTCCACTTGTTGTTGTAGCGACAAGCTAGGAACAGTTGCTAATTTCAAATTAAAAGCCCCCCGCTAAGAGCCCAGTTCTAAACTACAGTGGGGTGCAATGTAAAGCTCTTATTTCGAAGACAAATACGTTGTCACTGTTCACAGCCCAACACCGTGCTTCACATCACGTCACATGTTTACGCCGACCCCACAGGCGGCTTTTGGAAAAGGAGGAATATTGCACCTCCATTTTAGAAAGACAGGCCGGCACATTGCCGCCCTTTCCTTGGAGCAAATGTGCCATCTTTTCTATCTAAAAGGACGACGGACTACATCTTAACATTTTTTTAAATCACTGGATATTTTTGAAGTAGACCTGCAGCCGAAAAAACTGGACTACTTTGACAAGAAGTTGGGACATCTCCAGCCGTGTTTGTGTCGGCAAAACAAGTGCTTAAAGACAAAAGGTAATATTTTCCTAACCTTAACCAAGTAGGTTTCATCTAAGTCTAACCCGACTATGAGTGCAAGGTTGCAACATAAAGAAATGTACAGTTTTAACATATCTGTGGTTCACTCAAACATACTTTGACAACTTTTATTCTGGCAACTGCGTTAAAACTTGCGCCCATTTGATGCAAAAACACTCATTTGTTTCAGTTTAATCTTTTTTGTTTTCCTTCTCACATTGTGCATCTTGTGTCGTCTGCTCTAGAGAGGTTTATATCACAAGCCATCACCTTCCATTCATCTTAGATACCAGATTAGCCCTAACTAGTCAGAATAAATGTTTGAAATTGGACACAAAAATCACACGTTCAGAAATCAAGTAGGTTTTTAATGAAGTGAGAATAAAAACACTGCAGTCACTCTTTGTATTCTTCCGTGCAGCCACGTCTGCTTCGTTTCTCTCCAGAGCTGTAAATAAACATGTGGTTCTACTGTTTGTGATGTTTCTGAACATTCAAGGTGAAATTTCCAAAGAAGAGTTCACTTGAGGCTTTGCGTTGCGTTGAATACACATCGTTGACTTTTAGAAACCGAGCTGCTCTCACCTCACTTCCCTCCCCGACAGCTTTTTCTCAGCCTGTTGTTTTCTGTCCGTCGGGTATGTTAGTTATTATCTCTGAAGCATCGGTGGAAAAAAACAGAACGTAAGCCTTTGATCTGGAGTTTAAACACTGCAGCAGCTCTCGTCTCCGCAACACATTCACGTTCTGTTTAAACAACAGCAGCGCTGTGATGATGGAGATATATTGTCTCTTCATAATCTATAATTCTGTCATCTTAATCCATTTCCATTTATTAAAAGTCTTTATTGGACTTGACCGTTCCTTCAACGGCTCACTGAGTCGGTTTGATTCTTGGTTTTTCTCCTTAACATCTATTTGAAATAGTTTTCAGAGCAACACGTTCTCATGCACAAACCTGTAAAAGTGCTGCAGGTGTTGGATGATAAACAGGATTTATAAAGATGAACCCTGTAAGTAATCTCGTCTTCATATATGTGCAACCTTCTTCTTTCTATTCAGAGGCTCCAAAACAGACACGTTAACCAACTAAACCAAAAAAAAAAACATTCATAACTCATAATTATGAATTCATAATTCACATTACATAAAATAATAAAGTCTGTGAAACATATTCCCGTCCAAGATTGCAAAATAAGACAGTTTAAAATGTAACATGTCAGTTCAACAATTCAACTAATCAGTTGTTTGATTAGTTTTCCGTTACTGGGAAAACAAAAATGCTGCCTTCAAGTGTGTCTGTGGAGAAGAACCGACTGTCAGACACACGTACTGAAAATCTTCTTCTCCTGCGTTATAATCACCAGAGAGGACAGAACATCAGCAGGGTGAGTCTGTGTGTTTGAGATGCCCAAATTCGCCTTTATCGTTTTTCTACTTTTATCGTTTTTTACGCCAGAACTCACAGTTTACGGGTTCATTAGTTTAAACATCTTATACTCAGCTATAAGAGCCTGTGTTGTATTGTTTTCACTGAAACCGCTGTGTCTAACTCTGTATGTCAGGTTGCAGAGCTGTAACTGGTATATAGCGTCTGTCATTCCTGTTATTAGGCTGCAGTTACAGATTGTGGGCTGTAAAGAAGGCTACAAAATGGCGGTAGAGTCATTATTAAAGGTACATGTACAGATGGCTTCACACCATCTGGACAATATAACCGACATGCACATTGAGTCATGAAGAGGTTTTACTGTAACTTTTGGTCACGCTAAAGTTCTCTAATGTGTTGGTAGCAAACGCAGTAGTAAGTTACTTTGTAATGGCAGTAATCTCTGACGTCCCCCAACAGGTCCTGAGGTATTCTGGTCTGCACCTGTTGCTAACACCCCCTAAGACATCAGAAATGAATTGAGGCGGACCAGACTTATATTCATTTGCAGACTAGTCTGATGATGCCCGACCGAAAAAAAGGCAGCACTCAAGGAGTAAAGTGAACACCTGCCTGTAGTTGCAGTCTCAGTGAACAGAATCACAGATGAGATGACGGTGATGTCAGTGTCTGCTCCGACAGCCGCCCAGTAAACCACAGATCAGTGTTCTTAGGAGACGCTGTGTTTTGGGTTAACGCGACAGAAAGTGTCTGTCTGTTACTGTTATTCACTCCACCGTCTACCTTCATGTTCACCCAGCAGCTAAACATCAAGCACCTGCCTGTTTAAAAAGAGGAACTCTGGGAAAAATGTGCTGTTGCAAACAAGAGCAAGAGGGTGAGAGAGGAGCCAGTTCTACGTTATGTGTGCTCGCCAATGCAATCCAGACCCTAATAATTAAACCTGCAGCGTGGGACTTTGAAATATAAACGAACATCTGTTACATTCAAGCCGTTTGCCAAACGAGTTTACACAATGCTAATTAAGCAGTGACGGTGAGAAATGTGTCTGCGTGTTGCAGCAAACAGGATTCATAAATCTGAAGCCCTCCATGTTTTATGATATCCAGCAAAGTCCTGCATTAGACAGGCGTATGGTCGAGCCTATTGGCATCGTAAGCATGTCGACAACATTTGCTGCCACTTCCAGAGGAGGGAGACAAAAGTTCTGCACTAGAAGTTGAACAGTAATAATATATGAGGGTGGAATTTTCCGTTGGATTGTTGGAAGTCACAAAAGATTAACCTCAGAAATGGATTTCCTTCAGTGAAGCCGATAAGATCCATCTCGTCTGCTGCTCTGGTGTTTGCCCGCGTCCTACAGGGGGAGATGTGTCTGTGCACGTGTGTGTGTGTGTGTGTGTGTGTGTGTGTCTAGACAACTAGCTGAAGACCTCACGGTGACACTGTCGAGAAATCTATCACCAGTCTCTCGTGAGAGCGTTGTCTGTGTGTGTGTTCTTGTGGGAATGTGTTGCTGTGTGTGCACAGCGCTTAGCTGAATCATCTGCACACACACATCTGCATATGTGTGTGTGTGTGTGTGTGTGTGTGTGTGTGTGTGTGTGTGTGTGTGTTGATTGAGTGTGTGTGAGTGTGTTTGTGTGCTCCAGCAGTTTGGAGGATGTGTGTCCGCTGTTTTTTCTTTGTCTCACAGAAACAACAAAAGTCCTTTAACAATCTCACAGTTGTGTTTTTTGTGTGCTTTTTAAAATTTGTGATAATATATACACATTTTTCTTCGGGAGGTGGCAGAGATCTCAATTTTCTCCTCCAGAACAGCGACATAATCCATCATAGCAGGCGTAAAGCTTTCATTAAGTTTAGTCAGACTTCATGTTTCATCTCGTTCTCATTTTGTTCTCTTTCACATCAGCGCATAATTTCATTGCTTCACTCTTTCCGCCCGTCAATCACTCTGCAAAACCCACAGAGGGGAAGATGTAAATCTGCGCCTGAAAATAAACTCAGAAGCAAAGAAATAAGTCGCCGTGCAGACTTTGTTAAAGTCGTGTGATGTTATTGAAGATGTCTGTGTCAGATTAATGTTGGAGATCGGTCGTGTCGTGAGATTTCTCGCTCCTTAAATAAATGTTAAGCTGATCACAACTTCTGTGTGATGAAAAAGAAGACAAGAAAAGTCAGAAGTCAGTGAAGGGTGACTTCTTGGAATAACTAAAACTGGTGTGAGCAGTTTTGTGTCAAACATTCTTCTCCTTCTATATAGATATTGTCAGAACCAAGTGAATGAGATGTTCTGACTCGGTGTCATCTGGTATAAGCTGAACCAAACACCTCCAGAACATTTCTCCTGGTCTCTTTAAGATCCTGTATAGAAGAAGAAGAATCATTTTACATCACATCATGTAGTGAAACATCTTTCTGAGAAGCAGCACCAGATCTGAGCCAGTGCCTCGGTCCAGGGAGATGTTGCTGTGTCGTGTTTGGATTTCATGACTGGTGGCTGAGTTCGGGTCGACGGTTCTGTTGAGCACAGTGAGAAGGTGACGCGAGTCTGAAGACAGATTCATCCGAAGCTCTCGCAGGCGCCGTCCAAGGTGCTGATATCGACCTCCAGCAGGTCCGTTGCTGCGTTGACGTGCTCCTCAGATGTCTCTGATCTTAAGACTGTGTTCATGTGCGTCATATCACAACGAGGGAGCAGCACAGACGCCAAAGGAAGTCATTTTGTGTTTTGTTGCAGAGTTTTTAAACGACACATTGACGGTGTTATCCAGTATTTGAGTGAGAAGACAGAGCACACGACACGATGACTACACAACACTCAGTGTTTACTTCTGTCTGCCATATTTCAGCGTCACCTCAGCACCTCGTGAACCAAAATCTTCTCAGACTTTCCGAGTTGTTTTGCTGATAACTCCTGACAGCAGATGAACACACAGTCTGCATGCACTACAACGATTGTACAGCATGTTCATACACACGGTTCATCCCTATGAAAGCTGCTCGGTGGCGCGTGAAGCCAAAAAATGTCCGACTTCCCGGATCGTCCACATTGTGAGGACATTCGGTCGAGCAGACCAGCATCAGGTTCAGCTTAAATGGGGATAAAATGGTTTAATTATGCAGCTTCTCTAGACTTTCCAAATGTTATTGGACTAAAAAAATGTATCGTCTTTCACAAAGTACGTTTTTTGGGATAAAGACTGGCGCTCTTGCTGGGAGGCTCCAAATTATCATGTTGATTATATATAATAATCACAGTTTTATTTGTATTGCAGAAAGTGCTTTTCATATGTTTTCATGTAATATCTAATTATTATAAAAACATAAAATTACAGCAGCTTCAACAATACATGAAAACATATTTTATCTGTGATGGACAGTCTGATTGTTCTGTAGCAGCATGGACTCTCGCTGGAGAATGGAGAGATACTGAAAACAGGGTCGAGAGACGCTGATGGAAATGAGAAGCGATAGATCCGGCGGAGAGAGAGAAGAGGAGGGAGTCACCGAGTGAAGCTGAGGAATCTATTCTCGGTCGGCTCGGATTGTGATTGGCATTTACATCTGTCAACACACTGACAGCTCGCACCAATCGGCTGCCTGCCAAAATAAGGCGCACACACACACACACACACACACACACACACACACACACACACACACACAACACGCACAACTATATTCACATCATTTGTATTTCCCCTCCACGAGCTGACAGTTGTGCGTGTGCAAACATCCACATGTTGTGCTTGAACACACACATTTTGACCTACAGACACACTGACATGCATGGACACACATTTGCTGACTTGCACATGCATGAAATCACACACACACACACACACGCGCACCGATCGACTGGTTCGCCAGGCGACACCCGCTTCCAGTTCACTGCTTGTGCGGTTGAGCGATGAGCTGGTAGAGCAGTTGATTTGTACGGTTTTGTATATTTTGTGTGAGTCTTTTTCGTCCGTCTGTTGACGTACATGTTACCAACCGGCTGGGTTAGCGGCGTCTGGCTGCCTATATTTTGTTTTCTTTTAAAGGTTCAAACTCGTGTGAGCATCTTCCCTATTCGATTCACATTTATCTTTTCCAAGTACTAGCTTGTTTTAACGTGCCGACTTGTGACTCTGCGTGCCTTAAATCCCCCCGAGGACGAACATAGTTTTTTGAACTGAATCGAAGGATTGAACTTCGTCCGGTGCTCGTACTGCTGAGCTCAGACCCACTCGTGCATCACAATAAATGATTGTTTCATAATGTTTTGCCTTTCTCAGACTCTCCTTCCTTCATCCCTCTCTCTCTCCTTTTCTCTGCGTCTTCCTCCTCTTAATTTCTTCTGATTCACTGTGTCAGTAATTCTCTTTGTGGCGAGACAGAAAACAGAAAGGAAGCATTGTTATGGACTCGCCGCCAGCTGGTCTCCTTCACCCCCTTCCTCCATTATTTGTTCCTCATCTATCCTTCTTTCCCTCCTCACCCCTCCTCCCTCTTCCTTTATTAACCACTACTTCATGAATAGATGGCGTTATCATGTAACTCCTCCATTGCTCGATCCATCATCCATCTCTCCATCCTTTGCACATAATCCAGATATTCTTCTCTCTTCCTCCTCTGTGCCTCTTCCTCTTCATTCAGTCCTTCTTTCCATATTGCTCTTTCTCACCATCCTGCCTTCTGCTCTCCCACGTGATATATCAGTCTATAACTAATCCCTTAGTGATGGATTAAGGATCTGTTTCACAGCGCCTGAAGATGTTCAACATCATGTCTTTGTGTGAAAGTGAGAGGCCAAGAAAATGGAGATTCAGTCGTTAAAAAATAGATAAAAACATAGAATAGAAAACGTCTGATGTGATTCTCTCTGCGTAAGAATGCATGTAAAGATGTGTGAGAAAATATAAATTGCTGAAATAATCTGAGCTGATGTAATGAGGTGTATTAGCACGTGTTATCATGCTAATAACCATGGATGTCTACACCAAGATGTGTGGCGGTAGATCAGTGTATGTCAGACGTATCGCGGCGGCTGGAGACGATTAAAGACTGACTTCAGATTTTCAAATCTAAATTCCACTCTAACCAGCTGTATGAAAGCAGACTTTGAAAATGTACTTTTTCATTATTTATACTCAACTCAGGAGCTGGATCATGTTCTGAGGTTGAATCTCAGCCTTCAGTATCGGGTCCTGCAGCAGCTCCATACTTTCATTGATGTGTCTGCTGCCAAATACTGACACGCTTCAGTGTTTAAAGAACGTATTTATACTTCAGACCTCTAGCTTCCTGTCTCTCCACGCTCATCTCACAAAGCCCAGTCTGCTTTGATTGGTCAGCTCTCACGGGCCTGAACAGGCACCGCCCACTAACTGTCAACTTCACCCCGCAGGTGTTATTGCAAAAAGGGAACAGCTACGCCAGAGTTTAGCCGTGTTTCGACAAAGATTCTCACCACAAGAGTCGCTTCTGAACCTAAATAACTTCAGAACCGCCCGTTCCCTGTGGGATCTCGTATCGTAGAGATAGTTCAACTATGTTCACAGTTTGAATTCACCTTAAACCAGCGTTAGCACATGGAAGTAAGTGACAAGATGCTTTCTAATCGTTTCACAACATTCAGTGTCGACGACCGCGGGCAGCCTTTACACCTGGACAGGAGCCTCCTGCTCTCTGTATTTAGCCGCTCCTTCAGATTGACCTGATCTGATTTACTGATATCTCAGAGTCAGACCTCTTCAAAGCCGCTTAGCTTATTTACTTTAAATCAAGGTTGCTTACATGTCTTTTCACATCGAAAATCTTTTTTTCTCCTTTCATTTCACCTGTATATCTATTAAACCGGCATCAAATTAAACATCTTCTATACACCTGTCTGCTCTCAACAAATAAACACGAATAAATCCCGGTCATAAAGCAGGTTTAGAGGAACTATCCACCCTCCTCTGCTCCGGAGGAATATTACCTTTTTTAGAGATATTGACCACTTCTGCAGGAAGAAGGAGGGTAAACTCAAGAGGACTGGAGGGATTTCAACATTGACCCATGAAATCATTATGGACTGTGGGTGTCAACAAGAAAATCCCCTCAGATAGGATGTTATGAGATGGGAAAATCTTCAGGAACTGAAATGATTAAAGTCTGCTCGATGCTCAGTCATGCTGACAAAGGAAGGATGCGAGCTGGGCTTGAGAGGACCTCGCTTCACAATTAAACTTTCAGCTGGATTTACTACATGGATGAGAAACAAGAGCAATGAGGACTGTTTACCAGTCAAACAGCCCTCTCTTTGAGCTCTCCATTCACAGTTTACAGTCGAGTTAAGTGAACTTCAGTCTGAGCTGTGGCTCAACCTTCAGTCTGATGGATAATAGAAGTTTTCATTCTGATACAAGACACAGGCCTGTCAGTTTACTGATTAATGTCAGTAGAGTAGTAGGAATGTCGATGGCCTTGACTCCAGTCGTAACGAGTGAGTTTGCATCAACGATCTGGACTCTAGAGGAAAGTGTCTTCTGTGTGATTTAGTCTGTTTGCTATGATCACTAAAGTTGGTGCATCTCGCTGAAACTAGCACCAGGCTAACCTCCGAATTTATTCCTTCTGGCTTTCTGGCGATAGCATTTTCTCCTGCTTCGGGCCACATTCGTTCCCCGAAATTCACTAGTTTTTCTTCTCACACGCGCAAGAACCTGTTGAAGCCTTTCATTAATCTCCTACAGCAGCAACAGAAACAGAATTTACTTTTGCAGGATTACATACTTTCACACACTAAACCCGACAGGATTCTTTAACGGCTCTGAGTGAAAGTTCAAATCACATAGCTCACCTGCATTTTGTGAAACATCACCTCAATCATGTTTTTAACAGCCTATGCTTCCTACTCTTTCTTCTTCTCTCTGCATTTTATCCGGCTATGTTTAACAATCCAGCAGAAAACGTAGCTCACATGTTCAGACGTGAGTGTGTGTGAGAGTTTGAGTGATGTAGTACGTCATTCCTGCAGCAGCTTTAACAGGCTCCGTAATGGACTGAGATGGCCACTTATTAGAGAGAAGGAATACGAGTCTGAAGAAGCGGAATAATTGGACAAAAGGTGACCAAGAAAAAACGGCATCACATCGACAGACTAACACAAAGACGGAAATCAATGTGATGGTGGGAGAGGAAGAGCTCATTATTATACATTAATTATGGTACTTAATGTATTTTACGTTACATTATTAAGCAATAATAACTCACTGCAGACTTTTGGTTTTACATGGGACACAAACACGTGACACCAAAAGCTTCTGGGTTGAAGTCTCGTGTTGGTGCTTCTCTGCTGCTCTTCATACCACCCGACTTCCTCCTTTGCTGCCCTAATAATTAATTTCTACGGCCACTAGAAGTCGCGGCCTCACAAGAAAAGCAAATATTTGTTGTGATAAGGTGCCGTCACAGTCGACATGTGAGGTTAATTTTTGCTGATGAGGATGCAATCTGTGCAGGTTTGTGAAGTCTGATTCTTTAATGGCGGAGACCAGAACCCTTGGAGCGTGTTTGAAGCCGGAATCTGAAACATGATTCATCCCAAAAGAGGTTTGTTTTGCTTTCAGGTGCCGTCTTCTTTCACGTATGTAGAGAGTGTCAGATGTAACATGACATAAGAATGAACCCCTTCATCAGAAGAGTCCTTCCCATCTGTTTTCTTTTTTCTGATGGATGATACCTGCCAGAGCCTTCATTTATCAGAAACTGAATCACCAACACATCCTCATACCAAGGCGACAAATACAAATACTAACGGGTTGGGTTTAGGGAAAGATAACGGTACGGATTAGACTAAGAATGAAACTGAAGTTGCATGTGCTGCACCTGTTTTCTCTCAGACTTCAGCCATTCCTCGTTCTTTCCTCCTTCATTTGGCGAAGGGCGGAAGCTGTCACGTCGAACATTATCTGTCAATATGTGCATCATGAATCTGAGAGGCATCACCGCAGGTCGCATCTTATAAAAATAACCGTCAGTGGGAGAGATGGCTGCGGTGCGTTCGCCTCTGGCGTGCCGATGCTGCGTGAGGAGCACAGCATGCTCCTGTTTGAACATATGCATGTCTGCAAAAATAGCACATAATAGATGTGACACTAATGGCTCACAGCGTTGACATGGATACTCGTTATGAGAGCTGAAGGAGTCTGTTATTGTAGGTTTTATATATCCCAACATTATATGACTGTATTTTTTTCTGTTTTGGAGGTTCCCGAGGTTTTGTCCCTCCCTTCTCTAGTTCTCTGTAGTTAAATCTCTGAAGTGCTGATGCATTTTAATCACTCTTCTTATTGTTCCCTTATACTGCACCTGTCTGTTAATGAGGACGGAGACGAGCAGCACAGGAGCAGATAAAGACAGAAGACGTTTTCTCTTTTTTTGCCATCAAAATCCAGTGAAAACACGTTGTAATTACATCTGATTCCTGTCCTCATCTATTGTTTCTCTCCCGTCAACCTTCTCATGTTTCATCAGTGTCTCTAACCTCCCGTCTCCCTGAAAGATAAGAAGTCCCCGAGGTCTCTGGTGGTCAAATGAAGGACGTTAATCTTTATGCAAAAACTGCAGTGAGCCTTTCGTCCTCGCAGAGCTGCTATTCCACCAGCTGTTCTTGCATTTCCCATGATCCTCCACCCGCCTGCGCATCCACACCTGCCCTTCATTACCCCATCAACCGTCAGATCAACGCTCTCTCTGTCAGGAAGCAAGTTCCGCCGTGACTCTCTGACTCTCATTATCGAGCTTCACTGAGCCAACGTGCTGCTATTTCTGAAAGGTTGCTCAACACAAAAACTTGAGGTAACATCACGGGTCGCCGGTTCTGGAAAAAGCCGATAAGAATGATCATTTATTCAAACCCTGAGAAGGTTTTCAAAGGTGCACAGATAACACGATACGTAAAGGAGTTCTGTTTCCATTTACAAACAGGACATGAGGAAATAAAAGATTCATATTTATGTTTTATTTGCATGTCTGGTGGTAGACATTATTTTAGAGCCATAGCCGATGTTTATAGGGAACCGATGTCATGATTTAATGATTGTCAGAAGGTTTAACTGTTCTACATCTCCTCCGTTAGCCCAGCCCTGTTCCCAGTCAACCCTTTCTCCACCTGCACCTCGTCCCCTCGTTAGTTGGGTTTGTCCTTCAGTCCAGCTTTACTTCAGTCTTCTGGGCCTCGTCTGTTGATATATTTCTGATCCTGCTGTCTGCCTTGGAAGTAAAATTCTTCATGTTAATCATGTGAACATAAATGTGTGCATGAGATAAACACAACGTACAAACATCATCAGTGTGTCTTTGATGCAGACAAACTGATTAAACAGAAACTGTTTCCGTTTTGCAAAATTAAAATTCATATTGAATTCCCGTCTTGTGGGAAATACTGATCCAATTTAAATTCTGACTCAAGAACTAAACTGAGATAATTCCAGACACTCGTGCCCTGCTGGTCACCAGGGAACAACCACTTTGCATCCTTAATTTAAATTTGTTAGCGACACCAGTTTCCGAGGTGTCAGTCTGGGATTATTTTCTAATTAAAATGGCCAGCGGTTGTTTTGCTGTCGGTGACTGTAATGAACTGATTAACAGCTGAAATGAAAATTAATTTGGTTTGATAAGGTATCGTAAGGAGGACGTACGAGATGCTGTCACAGTGAGTGTCGGCGATACGGACCAGATAGAAATGACACGTTTGAAATGGCTGGACAGAGAGAAGAGAGCTTCAGATTCACAAAATATCAAATGTTTCGGATGTGCATCACCAAATGACGTGAAGAGAGAGAAATCTCATTATCCTGATCTGAGCAGGAGAGATGGTGCCGCAATATATAGAAAAAGGGGAGGAAGAGTGAGTTTCCTACTTCTGCTTCTGTTGGTTTCTTTTCTGTCATCCGGCAGCTATTTCCTGCATTGATAATGGACAAATCAGCCGGCTCCTCTCAACCAGAGGACAAACTGTCCATTAAGACGTGTCTGCATGCAGAGGAGGGCGATTCATTTGTCTTGAGCTGGCTCGGCTGAGTGCTGGTTATAGTGTGCTCTCTGTGGATTTGACCAAATTATCTTTTCACTTTCAACAACAGGGACTGAAGTCGAATGTCATCTGAGGCAACTGTTACATCAGAACTCAAAAAGAAAGTAAAGTACACCTGCAGCTGCTGTTTTTTTTATTAGGTCAAATTACTGTTGAGGGTCCAATTAAATGTGAATCCACACCTGTAATCACTGAGGACAAACCAGTGTTAGCTCATGGGATGGCGGGTAACATTCCTTGTCATGGGAAATATTTGAAGTTTTTGGCATGTCAACGACCACAATCAAGAGTTTTGGATGTGCATGAAAGGGTCGCCTTGTTAATGATTAAAAAAAAAAGTTGGTTAAAGCAATCTGGCGCCCCCAACTGTTTTGGAGGGCACACAGCTGATATAAATACAAATCCCAGGTTCTCGTAACGATTTCTCGGATGTTATGAAACGTTACATGCAAACAGAACAATGTTCCGTCTTGAGAACTTACATCTTGAAGTGAGCACGTGTACTCAGGCAGCACTCAGTTTGCACAAGCGTCTCACAGTCTGCTAGAGAACAATAATGCTTGTGCAGAACATGCTACCAGATAAACCTCTGTCGAAATGGGGACTTATCTTGTGATCTTAAGCTAGCGAGTTGACAGCTCTGCCAACACAGACAAACATCAAGCAAGTTCAACAGAACGAGACGTGTAACTTACCAAGTACGATTTAACAGCAACAGTTCTGTCGTCTGTCAGTCTATTATTTATCAAACTGTAGCTAACAACGCCGGTCTGAGAGCTACTCTTGTCTCTTGTTCAGTCATTGTGACGTGTCCGTGGTTCCAGACCTGAACATCTCCTCCTGCAGATGGTGCAAAGCTGCTGTGATGGCGTTGTAAACACCCCATCCTCTCTGCACTACGTCACCTGAAACGTTTTCTCCGTGCAAAAAATAAAATGCATGAGGCGAAGTGACTCGAGACATCAGCGTGTCATTCCTGGATCTTCTGAAGCGACCAGGCTTCTCATTTCACGTTATTATCTGCTGAAGCTCAGACATGCAGGGGGAGATATGCAAATGCAGACACACACAAACCCTCGCTGCCCTCCATTAGAGACCGTACTTCTTCTACCTAACCGAGAACTCTCCGATTTTAGCTCTCCGTGTCTCCCTGTGAGCCTACATCTCTGTCAATATTTGGTCAAAGGTTTAAATCTCCTTTTAATTATTATTTTCCCCGCGGAGAAATCTCCATTGCCTGTCCGGAAAATCACTTTCGCAACGCAGATCAGATCTTCTCTCTGTCCGTCTCCGTGTCCTCAATTACCTGTCTGATCCATCTGTGTGTGTGTGTGTGTGTGTGTTTGTGTGTAAAACCCTGTTTGGTGAAGGTCATCACTCTTCTACATCGAGTAAACACACAAATCTGCTGTGGACACTGTCCCTCAGAAAAACACATACAAATCAGTGTGGACTCGATCCACAAGAGTCACGTCACATCATACACACACACACACACACACACACACACACACACACACACACACACACATAAATCAGAGGTCAGAGTGCAACAGTGAATATGAATGTAAAGACATGAAACGTGTCTGTTGTAAGGCACAAACTATTTATTTATACCTCACCCATCTCCGAGTGTGTATTTTTACACACGTCGACAGCTGATTAATTATGTTCTGATTCATCTGATTAACGGAGACACCGAGCGTGCCTGACATGCAGGTATCGTTAAGGTATCAGAGACGCCTCCGCTCAAAACTTTGTGTAGTTTTCGAGGCGTGGAATCATGTTAGGCATTTCCTTCGTCACAGGAAACAAACATTTTGCATTTTTAAACATCAGAAGACATTTTTCTGATGATGGTGTTTATTAGTTGTGAGCTTCATTATTAACTTGAAGCAACATTATGTAGAAATTGGCGTTTTGTGTGCTTTGGGGCCCCCCAGAAATCACAAAACATGACATCACTCTCTTTATCTCAGTTAGCCGTGACGAGAGACGGCTCACACCTACAATCTGGCCGTATCTTTTCTCATTGCCCCTTTAAGATTTTACCCTGTGAACATTGTTTGACGGGGTTAACTCACCTCGTCACGGTTTGCATCCGCCCCGAGCGCTGACTGACACTTTCTGCTCTTGATTAATAAACAGATATCGAGGGTGTGTTGAACACCAAGCAGGCAAAAAAAAAGCCTGGAGCATTTAAAATGTTCCCCCACAGTCCTCGCTGCTACCAGACGGTCTGTAACAGCTCACGCTTTATCATTTACTGCCAACATTTGAAATGTACTCTCAATTCAATGAAACCCAGTGGGTGACTTCTGTTTCACTTACTATCATTTTATTCTCTGCAGTCATTTTGGGTTTTATCCGGCACTGACAAAGCTGTCTGGAGCTGCATGTGTACAGGCTTTATGTTTCCTTTTTTGTCCGTTAGAATATGCGTGTGTCTTTGCATAACCTCCTCATGAGGGAAAGACTTTCATCTCTGCCTCAGATGTCTCTTGTTGCCTCTTGCGTCTTTGTTCGGGCAGCACCGAGCCTCATTAGTTCATTGTTCAGTTCTGAAGCTGTGAATGGTATCATGCTGGTGTATACTAAACATGTCCCGTCTTTGTCTTCCCTCTTACCTCCTTCTTTTCTTACTTGTGTTTCGTTTGGTGAAAAGAATCACAGCTTTCCTTTGATCGCTCGTGTTGCCTTCCATGTCCGTGCGTATGTGAAAGCGAGGTGGTGACAGGGTGGAAAGTCAGTTCTCCGTTTACAGCTAATGTGGGTGAAATGGATGAGAGGAGGAAAATAAAATGAAAGATATTTTGTTTGGTTTCACTTGATCTTCTCATCTTACAGCATCCTAATAAGGCAAGTCTATAAGACAACAGATGAAAAGTAGTGCAGCAAATTACTAATGGAGGGATTTTCACTTCGACTTCAATAATGCCTGTCGAGTTTGTTTGCAAAATGGCCCAACAGTCCCACTTTTGTACTCTCTCGTAGATATTATGCTTCTTTTACGTATGAAAATAGATACCGCCCACGTCCATGTGTCCTTCAAGTTAGCACACAGCCTAAAGTGAAAGCTATCAGCTCCCCTGCTGCGGTGGATCGGACACGGACCCAACACGGGTCTGGAGGAATATAAGGATTATATGTCCTCCACTTTCCCTTCGCTTCACATCGTCCAATATCCTCCCAGATGTTTTTTAGCTAACTGTTTGTGAACGTCCTCATCACATCGCATAACCTCCGTTCAATGTTCAAAACTTCTTCCTCTTGTCCTGTGGTCGTGTCTGGCTGGAAGTGTTGGCTGCAGGCTACACTGTCCCTCTTTAAAGCAAAACTCTCGCCAAAATGCAACCAAGGCTTTTTTTGTGAATGTACCCGAGTCAAACCTTCGTAAAAAGGATAATTTACGATAGCATCAAAATCAAAACACTAAGAAGGCTCGACACAACATGAAACTTTGCTCGTAGTATCGTAGTTGTACCAGGGTCTCTTTTTGTGTCGAGCCTTCTTAGTGTTTTGAAAATAGAGATTTTGATGCTATCGTAAAAAGTGACCGTAGCACTCCCATTGAAAATGAGTTTGACCTGAAAACGAAAATACGGTAAATCTTAAAAGTGCCTCTTTCATCATAATTATGCTTTTACACGAAGGTTTGACTCGAGTACATTCACAAAAAAAGCCTTGGTTGCATTTTGGCGAGAGTTTCGCTTTAAGAGACGCGCTTTATTCTCCAGGACGGTGTCAAAGAAAGTGAGAAAAAAATCCTGGATCAGCACCAAAACTTAATGGGCCAAGACCCAGCCTCCATCCAGGTTTCATGGAAATCCGTTCTGTAGTTTTTGTTAAGTCCTGCTGAAAACCGACCTACAAACAGCTACGGGGGAAAAAAGACGAGGTTTCTACAGTTTCTCTGGGACATCAGGGTAAAACACCACCAGACGAAGGGACAACCGACACCAAACCTCTGTGACTTAGTAAGTTATTTTAACCGTGGAACAGAAGTGTTTTTCATCCTGCAGCATCAGGATGTTCAGCTTTAAACCAGCTGGCGGAAGAGAGACGTTTCCTTAGAAAGTTTAATATGGTGTTAAAGGTCTTTGTGCAATTAGATGATCACACTGACAGTAAAAATGAGTGAATGCAGATAAATAGCACAGATAATACGCCAAACACATTTTGTGTTCATTGCCTTTGTGATAATAACACAGCTGGATTCCAATCTTCTTAATACTCAATGATTTCCTTCAGAAAGGTTATTGGCTGTGTTCAGTCAGCAGCTCTTTCTGCCAGCTCTCTGTTTCGTTAGCTTGTTTTTTTTAATTGATCTAAAATCCAATTTTGGATGCACTTTAAATGTTTTGCATTTCGTCTGCTGCCTTCTGCTTTCAGAAGCCTCTTCACCCTGCAGAGCGGAAACGTAACGCTGACGACTGTGTGCTCTCCGCTGGCTGAATGGTAAAGATAACATCATTCCTGTAAAACAGTTATTTACAATCTGGCTGGTAGATTTTCTTTAGAAGTGGATGAATTGAATCCTAACCTGTGAAGTCGAGCAGATATTTCAAGTGTTCTCTTTATTCTGATTATTCAAATAGACCTTGTAGTTGCAGGAATGCACTCTGTTAATTATTATGGGCTTGTAACTTTGGAGCAGAGACGCACAGGCTTGTAGTTAACAGGTTGAAGGTGTTATTTGGTAAATATGGCAAGACTGTGAAGGTAGCTCCAAAATCACAGGAGGCAGCGTATCACCAGAGAGACCGACAGCTGCCGTTAACTAATTAAGTTCATGGCTCAGTTAGCTGTGGAGCCAGTGGCTCTAGAGTTTTTCTGAGGACCAGGACCTTGGAGGAGTTTCCAGCTGTGATGCGGCCCAGCTCACTGGATTTGGCAGCCTGACGGTGAAAGTGAACACTGAACAGAACCTCCGAGACCGGCAGAGATCCGTTTGAAGACGGTGGGTTATACAACGGCTCGGACCAGGACTAGGATAAAGGAGGGAATCCTGAATTCAGGTGTACGGTTGTATTCTGTCTGTGCGCCAGCATCGTTGCCTCACATTGTGTTACTAAACTGTTAATACAACATGGCTCTTACAGTAGAATCATGTTAACACATCAACAACTGTCAGGAAATAGCAGATCAGGGCTGTGTGCCACTTTGTTTTGGCAGTCTTGTGTCTCCTGGTGGCCAAATTTCACCACATGCAGAAAAGTCTCCCGTGTCCAGTTTTCCTCGCTGAAGCTGCTTTGTGTTGCAGCTCCATTCCAGCAGATGTGTCGTTGCACCACAAGTGTTCCTCGTAGCTCAAGGCTCTTTTCTCCATTTGCTTTTGTTACGCACCGAGTCTGTCTTCACAAGGAGCAGCTTGCATGAAATTCGCTGCTGGAGAACAGACTGCTGGAGGTTTCTTTGCTTCCTGAACGCCTTCCAGAGGATTCTTGAACTGTAACTGATATGAATGCGAACCAGAATGCGAAGCGGTTGACATGAGTGCTCATCCTGGCATGGCCGGTCAATTCATACTTCCATAGAAAGCTACAGAGAGATCAGGATGGATAGTTGAAGGTCCAAAGTGTTACTTTTTAAACGTATTCACTCAACCAGAATAAATGTTTTGGCTGATGCACAGCTGGTGTAAATATCTCCTAATAGGTGGGACGGAAAAGGAAGACGCTGTTACATCATGTCAGGTGTTGTCCAGCTCCTCTTTGCTTGAAAACTACCATGGTTTTATTTGTGCAAACATGTTTGTGAACTCTGCTCAGGGAAGATCTGAAACCTCGAAATGAGAAGCGTGAGCGACCTCCACCCTGCGACCACTCTTCTCTCTTTCACTCTTTGATTTCCTCGTTGTTTCTCCACCTTTCACCCGCCTCGTCTCTGGTCTTCATCCCTCAGCCTCTCGTTCCATCTCACCCCCGCACATCATTCCATCTCCTGATTTCAGCGGAGTGGAAGAGAGGGGCCTTAATCAGGGCTGGAAGGACGTCTCTTTTGTCCTTTTATAGAGTTATTCCATTTTTTAATCTCTTGTGTTTCATACGGCTTTGTCTCGGTCTGCTTCTCATCGCTTCTCTCATGAATGCCTGAATGCAGAAAAACAAGGACAGGATCATTAAAATAATGAATCTAATACATTGGATAAAACTAGTATTAAATAATAGTTGTAGATTATACAATAAAACAATGAAGTATCACCTGGAAGGAGGACTGAAATGTTGGATGGAGCCGAGCCTTTAACTGTTGAACATTGGCAGCCAGAGCGACAAGATAAAAGCACATCCCGATTCCTGCTAACTGTTGTTTCTTTCAACCGTGACTATGATCGTTCCCTCACTTTTAGCTGCCTAAATCCTGGTTGCTTAGATTGCAGATCCCTCCCTCCTGTTTTAATAGAGTCCATCTGCCCCACAAAGGCAAAGGCAAAGACAGATCATGGCTCTAAAAGGGAGGAGAAAACCATCCAGAGTTGACCACAACCAGCTGCTAACCCGAGATCCCAACGAAGATCAGAATGACCTCACGACAGCCGCTCATGGTCGTGAAAGTCCGATGATTTGACCTCCATCCATTCACCGCAGAAAGGCGGTGTGTTGGACTGTCACCTCGTCTGTGGAGAAATCTTTTTGAGGAGGGTCTGAAGTCTAAATGGAGACTGGCTGTGTCTCAGAGGGAGGGAAGTGATCCGAGCTCCAGCTGCACAGGGTGACGGGAAAACTCCCCGATGAGACTTGTCTCCCAGATGACACCTTGCTGCAGGCCCGGCAGCACCATGGTAGGAGCTCCAGGGAGAGTTTCCAGGGTAGTAGATGCAGATGTGTTGTCCCCCCTCCTACCAGAACCACCTCAACTCTTTATACGTGTTGCAGGAGAGCTGCTAGTCAAAGCATAGAAATGCTATTGTGTCTTCTTTTATGAGCTTTGTAATGAAACTCTGCACCCAGCACTTCCTGCTTTATCCTTTATCCTGGTGACTGGGCTCGACTAACAAGTATCTGACCCGCTGGGAGCTCTGGTGGCAAAGATCCACTGCTGGTATGTTCTTGTCTGCTTCTGTGCTACAGCTACCAAGAGCGAGTGTCACATGATGAAAGTCACAACAAGACATTGGACAAATGTGACTGCAGTCTCATGGCGTTGTAGCGTAGTTTGAGGTTTCGTAGCAACCGTTACAGAAATTAGATTTCTTGTGATGGTAGAAGTTGTGGTCGGGGTTCGCAGCCACGCCGTGCGTCACTCTCAACAGGAACAATCATTTAATAACAAGTAAAAAATTCCAGGAAAAGTGTCTAAGCGTGTTTAGAAATGGCAAATGTTGCATCGGTGGGCGTTTCTGAAGAGGCAGAGATGGGACTTAGATGCCAGCACCGGCTGCTACATCTGTTCTGAGACAAATTCACTTAGTTTGAATAAGATTAAAGCTCGCCTCTTTACCAACACAGACGGAGGCGAGGACAGAGCGAGCTGTGTTCATATATGCTCCTGTTTACAGAGCCAGACGTCGGGGGAAATTTGAACCAACAGCCAGCGATCCACAGTAGAAGCTGCCGTGGAGTCAGTGTTTTGTCAGAGCCGGTTTTTGTTTATTGGAGTCCTCCAGTAATTTTCAGTTTTGCTCTCAGAGGCAGCAGCAGCCGGTAGCTTCCTCAAATTTATCTTATTTTTTTAACCCTGTTGGGAATTTGTGAGTTATTGAAGACAAACAACATTGTAAAAATCTGCAGGTGGTGCTGATAAAAGGAACAACTGCAAGCAGCCGCACGGTGAGAGTGGATTTCATTGTTTGTGAAGCTCACAGTAGAGGAGTATTGACCGGCGTGCAGCGTTCACTCATATAAACCAAAATTCAATAAGGGCTGCTTCTGTACAGCCTCCCATAAAGGCTAATGTAATCACGCTTTATCCTTTCAAGTTAACTGAGGACTCCATACAAAATCATATTTGAGACGACGACAGTAATAACAACAGGATAAAGTAATAAACTCTGACAAATGAGAGTCATCAGGTCGCAGCGTTAACAACCAGTGTGTGGCTCCCTCGATGGCTTTTCTGAATGTTTTCCCATGTAGCACTGTGACATGTTTACATCACATGATAACTGAAACTACGAGACCAGTTCTTCATCCTCCACTGACGAGTTTTTATGTTGTGTATCGCTGCAGAACCCTCCTCGTGTGCTTCTCTCAAATCAAACCCAAAGCTTTCCCACTATTTTGGGGGATTAGTTCCAAAATCAGCTGTCTGTTAATGACACTTTACAGGAAGAGGACGGAACAATATGGATTGTTCTAACTGTACATAATTCTTGAAAATAAGATGTCCAAAGAAATAGAAACTGCGAAATTCATATTTCGAAGATAAATTTTTACCGTTCGTAGCTTGCCGCTACAACAACAAGCGAACAACGAAGACAGCTACAGAGACCGAGGAGACGCTGCATCTCCTGGATCTCAGCGGCTGATGGACTGACTGCTGTGATCAGCTGTTTCCTGGTTTTAAAACTCCTCAGCTGTGGGTCGCACAACAGCACACATCATCGACACCTCCGCCCATCTCACGCAATTGCCGGCACATCAACGACTTGGATTTACACAGAAATGAAGGTGGAAATAAGTATATTGTATGGTGTATTTATATACTAGTTTGACTTGGAGATTGTTTGAAGCAATCTATAAACAGGCACCTGCATTTGAATGATAATAAAAGTCAAAACTGTCATCTGACAACAGCCGTTGCGTTCTCAGATCTGCGTTCCACCTCTTTTGCCGCCCACACGAACTACAAACAGAAACAAATCTGCTTCCTATATGAAGACAACTGTTAATAGAGATTGAGTCTGCATGCAAATTGTAGTTGCTGCTCATATCATCAAAAGTTGCCTCATAGTAGAACCTTTCATGCCAAATATTCACGCAAGATATCGTCAATTCCTCCACGTTAATGTGTTTGTCCCCAAGAGAAATCCACCGTACTGCACGAAGCTCTGCTGTTGCTGAGAGGTTAGCAGGAGGAAGCTGCGTTATTTCGGATGCGCTGAGCTTTGAATGTCAAATTAAATGTAAGAGTAACAGCAAGGACGTGTTTAACTGTCCTTTTCGGAGAAACGGCAGAAAATGGGAAGCGAGAAATTGCTTCGCGTTCACCGATGATGGACGGCCTTTGTTGGAGACGTTATGGAAGTCAGTGGTGCGGCTGTGAAAAGTGATTTTCTTGTCCAGGATGAGTCACACACTCCGGTCAAACTGACTCTCAAATGGAGTCAGGTGTAGCCGCAGTTTGGCAGCTGGCTGGGCTGCTGTCATTCTGCTGAACCTGCTCCGCTGGTAAAAGGTTGTTAAAAAGAAAGACATTTCAAATGGCGCGTCGTTTAGACTAAAATGTTTCCTTCTGAACGGATCCTTCGGCGCTGTGCTGTCTGTTTTATTCTCGAGGATGTCGGACGTCTTTTTCAGCAATTTCTGTAAACACCACTAAGGGTTTATCGCTGTGTGATTTGATTACAAAGCCACCCACGTTTTGAGAGCCGAGCATTCATTAGTTTATGAGATTAGTATTATGGGATTGCAGCTTTAATAGAGGCGGCACACAGGGAGGGAGAGAGAATGAGAGGGAAACAACAACAGCAACACAAAATGTCGTCAGTTCGCAGCCTTTTGTCTCCAGAGACGCACCGACTGCCACCGCGCTGACCTTCACTACGGATGTTTCAATGTAATGTGTGTTAAAAACGCTGACTATTGTTTCACAGTGGTCTAAAGAGTAAATCGTAGTTTTTGGAAAATGTGACATGCAGCGGTGTTACATTGCTGTGCATCAGTCTCACCTGGTTGGCTGCTCATTCAATGAAAGTGAATGAGTCGCATCATCGGTGTAAAAACAAAACAACCAATCAAAACCAACACCAGAACTTTAGAGTGTCATTTTCTTGATTCAGGTGCAGTGAGGTACCTCTTTCTGTCAAGTTTATCGAGGAGACTCAAGGAGGCAACATAGGGGAGAACAAAAAGCGAGCTTTATTTGAATAAAAAGCTGAGATATACAAAAACCAGATGAACAAACAAAAATGTGTCCAAGGACCAAAAACAAAGTAGCAAAATAAAACAGCTAAACAAGGTTCAAATCAAAAATGCAAAAACACGAATTCAAAATAATTAACATACCATAGGAGACACTGGAGGAAACACAAGGAACTTCAAGGAGCACATCACCATGAAGACTATATACACAGACACTAACGACAAGACGAGGAACAGGTGAGGTGGAGCAGCAGGTGAGATAACGAAGGGGAAGCACAGAGGAAACAATACTGGCAGACAGAGGGACACAAACATGGAGGGAACTTACGATATCAAATGTTATCATTCCTCAGCGAGGAGGACACACGTCCCAACACAACAGTAATAACTTTGACTGATATAAAGCACCTTTAAAAAAACAAAGTGCTTTGACAGACGAAGCTCAGGAAGACAATTTAAGACAGATTACAGAGAAGTTAAAACAAGCAGGTAAAACACAAATAATCAATATGAATAAATGAATGAGGAAAAGCAAATTAAGAAAGCAAAAACAGAAGAAGAAAAGGGAGATAAGGAGGAGGTACTGCATAAGAATGAAATGGATAAAACTAGAGAGGCACTCAGAGCGCATACCTCCGCCAAAGCACAACAGTCCCATTTAACTCAATGTAACCAAATCCTATATCAAATAAAACATTTCACCATGACTAGAAACATGTCATTTGGAACAAGACACCTAAATATACCAGATCTGCGCATTATTCCCTGAGCAATAAACAAAAAACGCCCTATCCCCCTTTCAGCTCTATCTGTGCACTTGCATGCAGCCATCATTCTTCATTCAACTGCTGTAAATGCTGTGTCGAGCAAAGTCCCACTGCATTAGTCCTAACAGGGAGCTGTTTAATGTCCCCTCCAGCTTTAATGAACTCCATTAGTTGCTGTTTCACTGGTGTTCAGGCTGCACATCGTCTAAATGTTGTTTCCAAAGACGCGGCTGTTCGTCGTTATAACGAACGTACAGTAGCCTTAAAAAGCTGAAGGACTGAGGCCTCAGACGATATTCTCACATTCAGATAATAAAAAAAACCAACAACTCCAGTTCAACGCTGACATGACCTGAGACAGCATCCAACCATCGTACTGGTGTAAACTACAAGGTTTTCACAGGCCGGCACATTGTAAGTTTCTACCATCTTGTAACAAATCGTTGGTCTGATCAGAGTTTAATAAAACCTCACAGAGCCGCCAAGCATGTCTGCAGACTGCTAGTGTAATTAACGTGCCATCTCTTGATGATGCCTTTGTCTCATCCATCCATCCATCCTCCCGCTGTTGATCAGTATTCATGCAGTGTTGCAGAGTCTCCTCACTGGCAGCAGAGATCAGTTGGAGGTGACATCTGAAAAAGGTCCTGGGAGAGCAGAATTAACTGTGGGGAGTGAAGGGATGGAAGGAGGAGTAAGATTGCAATGAAAGGTGAAGGTGAGGGACAGAAGAGAGTCGGTGGGGGGGGCAGGTCAGGAAGGTCTACACTAGAAAAGAGATTCTTCTGTGTGAGAAACATTCAGGCGTGCTGAGAAAAGAAATGAAGGTTGTTGTTAAGGAGGGCGGTCGGATGGTTGCTTCTAAAGCCACCTGAGGCTCAGCAAGGATCTTCTGTTCTGTGAGACCAACAGCACCATTTTGTCCCTTCACTCGGCAGGGCCACGAGATAGAAAATCATTAAGCACTTAGAGGACATGGCTGACATGGCCTGAGCCCATGGCCTCAGCATAGATCAATACAGAGTGATAGCAAGATAGATAGAGAGAGAAACAGACAGGAGGCGAGTCAGTTTTTATTTATATAGTCCGATATCACCAATCAAAAGATTTGCCTCGAGGAGAAGGATGCAGCACCTTCTGGATTCAGGACTCAGACACAGAAATAAGTTCCAAAAGACACTTTTCTTTGGGGGAAAATGGAAGAAACTTCAGGAGGAGCAGCGGAGGAGAGATCCCTCTTCCTGGACGGAGCGATCAGATCGATAGAACATAACCGTGTGTGAAAGCTGTAGTGAAACGCAGGTGTGATGTCGATGTGACCGTCTACAGGTCTGCTTTTGACGGGAACCGCTGACATTTCGCGGTAAAAAATAGGCGAGAATCTCCAGATGAGGCGCGACCGCAGATGCAAGCATGAGAAGTGTGACAGTGTGGACGCCGACAAAAATGAAAAGTGAGACGTTCTGCCACGCTTTCAGTGTTTCCACCGCCCAACCCTCGAGTGATGTGCCGTGTTTTTCACAAGGGCCAGATAGAGTTGACTTACCGATGTTGCAGATTGTACATTTTTCAGAACGAGCATTACAAGGACAGCTCGCGTCTCCTTTCATATTTATAAAACCAGTGAGAATGTCGAAGCTGAAATCTTTAACCCTCAGTCAGGAGTTGTTTTTACTCAGCTTGTGAATGAAGCTAAAGTGTCCAGAAGTGCCAGAAAAGTCTTTACATATTTTAAGAAGCAAAGGCCTTTTTCAACAAATACTTAAGCAACACGGTCTGAAATAAACCCTCCTGACTGCGGCACAGAGAGAGCCAGAGATTCAGATACCATCACTCTCTCCTTCTATCCATTCATGGAGTCGTGCTCTGCGGTGACCGGTGTGCCCCGTCATTACTCACTTGTATTCGACCGCCGCTACAGTCAAAAGGACCTGGATGAAAAGACATGACCCTGGAAAAAGGAAATGAATAAAGGACGATGTGGAAAGAGAGCATGAAGAGAGAAGAGAGGGGTGAAGAGGTGAAGGCAAGACGACTTAATCTCTACAGTACGTTCAGAGTAAAGGCTTCTGAAAAGTAAAAGATGGAGATGAGACGAATGATGTAAATCGGTGAGATTTTAATTGACAAGCAGGATATTTATGACAGTCGCTCGTCTCGTATACGTGAAGCTGAAGGTTCAGCAGGTGAAGTCCGGGCCTTTCTGCCGGATGCTCGAGGCGATGAGAGAGTGACTTCTAGTGTACGACAGAGAGGATTCAAAGAGTCGAATCAGGAAAAACAAACAGTGCGTGAAGGATTATTTTGAGTCTTGAGTGTGACAGTGTTGGTTCTGATTGTGGAGGTGTCTGAATGACGCGGGACTGGAACACTTTTTCTGACGCGCGGTTCGAAAGGTTTGGTCTGAATCCAAAAAGTTCATCTCTGAGCTCTGATATTTGGGTGAAAAGCAAAAGGAGAAAATCTGTGTAAATATATTTTGCAGTGTTTGATTTAGCAGACGGAGAGATCTCTGCTCTCATCGAGCGAACAGCAGCCGCTGTGATCCTCCACTGAGGCTCAGCAGAGTAGAAATGCTGATATGCAGATGAGTCGGAGGGGTTGGAGAGCCCCGAGATCTGGACCCATGTCCTCTCAAGAACTGGGCCCAGGGGTTTCATCGAGGAAAGTATTTTCTGAGACCCAAATTCTATGACTGATGCTGTGTCTCAATTTAGGTTCTGCATCCTTCTGAGGAGCATTTGAAGGCCAATTACGTCACAACGCCGCACGAAGGCTGTCCCAATCCGAAAGCTCCTCCAAATGCAGCCCCACACATGCTCCTTCTTTGCTCTGTTTTTGGAGGATGTACCGCAACTATCCTTCATGAAGCCATTTAACAACGTCTGACGTGGTTAACAAGGTCTCTCTGAAGGACTCGGCCTTTGAAGACCACAAAGAATTGAGACACAGCAACAGTGGAGTAGGAGGAGCATCCAAATGTTGCTGTCCATGGTGCTGAAGAGAATCATCCATCAATCCTGAAACGTGTTACAGAGGAAATATAATGCTGAATACTTGCAGATTCCTCTCCTAACATCTCTCCGCAGCCTTTCATACAATAACTTTACGTTTTAAGTGCTCGTTCCTACAACGGTCGATATAATTCAGTCTTTGTCTGCAGTTATTTTCAAATCATTTAACCAATCTGTTGAATTTCCTCTTCTCCTGAGGCGAAACACTTGATGAGCCGGAAACCTCCCTGTTGAATATTTACATCCGCTCCTCGTTCAGCTGAAATAATGTCTTCCTTTTTTTTTAATATTCTACAGGACAGATGGAAATGTACCACAACAGCAGGGGATGTATGACAATAAATATGTAAAGCAGACGTTCTCACACATACAAATAATCTGCGATGAACACCAGGGCCCAGTATTTCAAACGTGATCTGACAGGATTATCCTGGTCGGATTGGATTAAATCTAGATCTGATCTGAAAACTGGGTATTTCAACACAGATCAGGAGAATCCTGATGATCAGGGTTTCAGCTCTGGTAATCCAATCCTCCCCTGAATCCAGATAAAAGGCTGATTTGGGTATTTCAAAAGTTAAGTCAGATATCTGGATCAACTTGATACCAAAATTTCAGGATCATTTGAATCCCACCTCAGAGGTGGATTTGACTTGGATTGACAAACTCTCAGCACATACTTCTCCTAGATATTGTTACTCAAGATGTTTGTCACACTTAAGTGTTAGTGTTGTACTTCTAACAAGTAATTTAAGTAATATCAAAAAATGTAAAGCATAGTAAAATTTTTGACCACACTGTAAAACTGCTGTAAATAAAATTACAATTATTTCTCATTCTAGTTCACCAAACATTGTAACTTGCATGTACCAAAACAGAGAAAGACAAAGGAATGCAGGGTCCAAACAAAGTTTTATTCCAACAAAAAATAATGTGACCACTAAGGACCATGCTATTTCAAATGTCAAGCTGTTTCTCTAACAGCTTGATTGTTAATTCTGTCTCTTTTTGCTGAAGCAGCGTCAGCTTAATTTGCCGTTTGGCCAGTTCAGTCTGTTTGACTGCCCTTTCGGTCTCCATTTTGAGGAGCCTCTCATAGGCTTCCTCATCGTCGTCGCTCTGGCGCTGGCGCTGGCTCTGGCCCCCGTGCCTGATGTGGTAGATAGATAAGTTTATTGGTCACATGCAAAGCTAAAACCAAGGTTTAAAAACAGTGTAGTGAAATGCAAAAAAAACAAGCTCTCACCAATGGTGGACCAGGTGGAGCAATGCTGGCACTTGATGGTGTTGATGGCACAGGTGTGAGCAGCACATAGTCAGCTGAAAGGTTGAGTGGCTCGTCAGACTCCCCCAAACTGGCTGGCAAAATCCCATGGAGGGCATGGGAACTCTCCCCTCCAAGTATATCGAGGACAGTATCTGAGAATTCTCCAGCTTTACAAAATAAACAAGAACATTTGTATTGCACATTCATATAAGACATGTAGCTCATAGTGCTTCACAAAAGTGACATGAAATTAGTACTTGTACCATTAATGTAACATAATATGGGAATTTAGAAGACAAACAGTTAAGTCTTACCTTTGAAGGGCTTGTTCCCTGTTTGGGGGTTTTTCGCCTCCGCCTGGTCCTTGGTGGCCTTTTGCTTCAAGTTTTTCCACCGAAGCTTGACCTGCTCCACCGACCGTAGTTGGCCACTGCCAGTGGCATTTATTTGGGCTGTGATAGCAGCCCAAATCTCGCCTTTGGTCTTTGCAGACACACTGGTCTGGCCAGGGGTGCTGAAAGTGCCAAACAAAACACTATAATGTGACCTCACCCCATCCAGCAACGCATGCGTTTCAGCAGCTGTAAAGTTCAATCCCTTACTCTTTTGGGCCTCCATGGTGTCTGGAGGTTGATCAACCAGTCACTCTTTTATACCTTGCCAGTCTCGTTACTTTCAGGTGTGAGAGTATCCCAGGTTCATTAGTAAGGGCTTAAATTGGGTTCTCAGCTGGACATGATTGGTTGACAAGACAATGACAGCAATTGTACACCGACACCGACAGCAAAGGAGAAGGTATAGGCCACGGCATTATGCTGAGCGCCCCAACCTGCTCGAGCATTACTCAAATGAGGAGCTTTATGCAAGATACAGATTTGGGCGAGATGATATTACTTACATCTGTAATATTCTTCATCCTCACCTTGAACGTGCCACCCTGAGGAGCCATGCCTTGACTGTGGAGGAGCAAGTGCTTATAGCGCTACGGTTTTATGCATGTGGTTCCTTCTTTGAGGTAATTGGGGATGGACTGGCGGTGACAAAGTCAGCAGTCGGCCATGTGGTGCATTCAGTGTCATCTGCCCTCAGCAATCTTCTGGGTCAATTTGTGAAATGGCCTGAAAATGAAGACGACATGGCAAGGACCAAGAGGGAGTTTTTCTCATTGGGGGGGATGCCCAATTGTATTGGTGTTATTGATTGTACTCACGTGCATATTCAGGCACCTCATGCCAGGGAATGGGAGTATGTCAACAGAAAAGGCCGGCACAGCATTAACGTGCAGCTTGTGGGGAACGCTGACCTCATTGTCACCAACTGTGTCGTAAGATGGCCTGGGTCTGTACACGATGCCCGTATTTTGAGGTCAAGCCACCTCTTTCAAAGGTTCCAGCAGGCCGCCCCAGATGGCATCCTCCTCGGTGACAGCGGTTACCCCCTTCTACCCTGGCTGATGACCCCTTTTGCTACTGTCACCAATGATTCTCAGCAGAGGTACAACAGTGTCCATGCCACAACAAGAGGGACAATTGAGCGCCTGAATGGCGTGATAAAACGCAGATTTGCCTGCCTGAACTATCTCCGTGTGGAGCCACAGAAGGCCTGTCACGTCATCTGTGCCTGCATTGTGCTCCACAACATTGCACAAACGAGGAGAGTGCCACTTGGGGCTCCCATTGATGGACCTCCTCCCTGCGCAGAAGTCCCCGATCCGCTGCCTCCACCACCGCAGCAGCCTGATGGTCCTGCTGGAAGAGCTGTGAGAAATGCCATGGTTAATCTTTATTTTTCCACTTGAATGATTAAAGAAAAATGTGCACATTTTTTCTGTGTCAGTGTTAATGTCATGCTGCACATTTCAGCACTTTCCAAGCATTTTCAAGGTATATTTTCATGCTTCTGATTAATTGAAGACAAAGTGGCTTCAAGCTTAAAAATGCACCTTTAAAATATTTGGATATAGCTTGAATGTGATTTTAAAACATGTAGCAATGTATTTCAGTTAGTGTTTTACACACTGATTATTTTACTTCATCAAATCAGATCCTTTTATAAATTATCATAATTATGTTGGAGAGGAATTAGGATGAAGAAATGTTTCTAATCGTGTCACTGACCAATACCATGAAAGTAATGCCATTACAAATTTAAGCAGTTTCAAGCACTTTATTCAAACTCCAATTACTTGAAAGTCTTAAATGTATCAATACAATTAAAGCATTTTCAAGGATTTCCAGCACTCACCCTGTTGTAGCTGAGTGGTCCATGGCTGTGAGTGGACTCTGAAGGTAGAAGGTGTATGAGTATCTTAATCCACAATCCCAAATTGTGTTTATGTAGCCTACACAAAAACATGATATCATCACCAGCATTAGGCTACTGTAGCATTCTGAACCTTCTGAACAAACCTTGTAGTTAATACTCAAACTCTGTTGCGTTGTGTTTTCTAAGCACTGAGCAGGTCTGTACACAATGCAGCCTGCTTATACTGTAAATCTGCCGTGTTGCAAATGACGTGACGCTAATGATAGCCGCTAATGATAGCCCGCTAGCTGCTTAACACACAAGTCAATGGAGCCGCGTTAGCTCCCGTTAGCACGGCCGCGTCTCAATTAGAGATCATAACAGGAGGGTTAATAAGGTGACAATTCAAATAGTTGGCTTGCATGATGTGTTGGTTGCCGTTCGTATGGTATTAAAACCGCTACACAATAGACGACGGTTAACTTACACTTTTGACGTGAAAGTCGGCGCTCTGCTACTCCTTTCATGAAGTAGTCCACCATGTTTCAGATCCCGGAGGCGGAGACTTGAGATTGGGAAATCCGTATCCGACCAGGTAGGGATCACGGTGATCCACCCTGCCTGTGTTTTGAAATACTCAGATAAAGTCAGCAGGATCACCGTGATCCATGACTGAGAAAAGGAGGATTTCATTATCCGGATTATTCTGATCCAGATTACAAATTTTGAAATACTGGGCCCAGGGGATTAGATAGGAACAGATCTGAGATTCAGTTTTACTGATTTCACTCCAGAGACTGAGCTGTAGAGGACGTGGTCTTTACGTTTCGGTCTTTCTATCAGCGCTCACACAAATACAAGAACAGAGAAACGGCCTTCACTTTAACATCGCACACGAGGAGAACGAGGGAGCAAAGGTCAGGTTTACTGCGCCATCTTCAGTGTCTACATTCTTCTGGGTGATTTTTCTTTCTTTTCATACGTTAGACAGAAAAATCAATAAAGGAGACTGTCGCAGGAGCTGAGAGCTGAGCGGAGCAGAGATGGATGATTGGTCCAGCTCTTCTTTGTTACTGTCAGTCATTGGAAATCATTCTTAGTAGTTGATAAAGAAAACTGACATTTTGTGATATTCTGTGTTACATTTAATCATTCATACGACACCATTGACTATATTTCACTTAAATAAACTAGTTTCCGTCCGTTGTGTTAGCAGTCTTTGCAGACTGACGGTCTGACAGTTGGCAGAGGGATGTAGAGAGTTTGGATGTCACCATCGGCTAACTTAGCTTAGCATAAAGAATGGAAACTGGGCAGCCAACCTGCCACTCGCCAGAACAAACAAACGCCTCTGCAATCTACGGATTGAAACTTTATATTTCTTTATGTTGCAGAGTTGCATTTATTAAGGTTCAGTTTTCAATGTTATCTTTCAACAATGCTGTGCTAATGCTTCAGAGAAGATCATGTTTTGGTCACCGCCAACACTGCTGGCCTCAGAACAATACCCAGTGCTGTCACGCTTACAAATGTTGTGAACTCGCCGTCCTTCATGGAAACTCTCCACATCACACATGATGAAACGCAGCCTGGAAATACCAACGACTCCACCACCACCATCGCCTCCACCGAGCGATGTGAGTGTCGGGTCAGAAACGTGTAATGTGAACATGAGGCGGTGCGACGTTGTACGATTATTTGTGGTTTGGTTATATCACTGGGAGCTTAAACTATTATTATTTGTTGTTTTAAACCGTCAGCACTTCGTCCTGCTCTGTCCCACGCGTCTCCTTTTGTTTCAGTCCTTTAGTTTTCACAAACAAAACCGAAACATTCAGACTTGAAACTCAAAACCATTTTCTTTTCAAGCCATTTTTTCCTGATTCATCGCAATTGAAAGGTTTGGGTCGACCTTGTCTGTTTGAGTGCGTTGGTGTACATGACCGCGATGCAGCAGGACATAAAGGATTTCATCAGGCAGGACTTACACGTGGGAGTTTCTTTTGATCAGCCCAATGAAAGGCTCCGTCCACGTGGGTTACAATAAGAACAAACCCTTCGCTTTCACTTCAGCCTGTGCACATGCAGGTATTCATCCGACCCGCGTTCTTCTGTGCGCTTCAACGACTGGAGAGAAAAACGACCTCGCAGAATCAGACAAAGACGAGAGAGTGTAGTGTTATACAGCTCTGAACGATATCTCCACACAAAGGGGAAATCTGAAACGCTCACATGTGAAGATTGCAGATACAAATTACATTTTCACAAACAGAAAGGTCTTTGAAGGTCTTCTGATGAAAACTGGAAAAAGTTGTGAAAATGAAAACTGCGTTATTGAATCTCATTCATACCTGCTGTAATTTTGTTTCTTTTGAGTTTTGAGTGACTCTGATCTGCAGCACTTTGGATGTTTTTCGGAAAATCGATGCGTCTGTTTGTTATCGTGCAGGACTAATCCCGGCTGTGTGGCAGTGGCTGCGCCGCTGATCAAACAGCGGAGCCGTCTGTGTGAGCTGGACTCTGGCAGCTTATCCGTCCTGCTCACCAGCAGCAGCCGGGCGTCCATCCATCTCCAGCCTGACTGAAGCTGATTCAGGACGGACAAACAGTTAAACAGTGGGAGAAAAGTCTACAGTCACTGAACAATGAAATGCTACAAAAGTGATTAGTTTCATTTGGAGGGGACGTACATTTCACATAACAATTCCTCAGCCGACGGTTTCTGACAGTCTCTTCCTGGTTTCTGTCTAAATTTCAGAATTGTTTTTAAACCCACAGCCTGCGTATGATCTGAAAGCATTACTAATGGAGGTGAAAGCTGTTTGATGCTGCAGAAAAACCTTCTATTAATAACTTCAGGGGTTTATGGACCGGTCCATTCTTCACAATGAGCACTTTGATGCTTTAATTCTGCACAGAGAGCAAAGAACGTCATCACTGGCCGTGTTGTTAGAATAAAGAAAAAAAAGTGTCTCTAAAGGTGTTGCAATACTCGGGCAATGCTGTTGCGTCAGGGTTGTTATTTTCACTGAAACTTTGGTTTCTCACAGTGGAATGTGTGAGACAAATCTGTGCAGCTGACAAAGAAACTTAGAAAGCAGAATACATGCTCTTAATCCAGGACAGGTGTTTCTTGAAGGATACCACCATATTTTATTAAAAGCTGTTTCAGAGGTGTCATATCAACTGACAAAGCAGGAGTTGTGAGTGAAATCATACTTCGCTTGGCATTAACTGGAAAAAAACTGATCTCTGCAGAGCCGTCCGGGTCACACTGCAGCCGTGCTGACTCTGTGAACATGTTCAGGTTTTGTTTGTCTAAACTCTCATCTTCTGCGTTTGCAAAGACCGACAAGATCGCTCTGTGTTTCACTCGCTGACATCCCTGCAAAGCCGCAATGTTTGGCTTTGAGCAAACACAGCCAAAGTTCAGTGTGTTATTTAAGGTGCACATCACAGCCTGAATGAAGCCGGCTGGTTTGTGCATTGAACAGCAGCTTTGATTAGACGTTTTAGACCGGAGAGTCCTCAGAGCTGCGTCCCAAAAAAGCTTTTTAAAATGTAACATTTACTACGAGGCTGTTTTATTAGACTGTGCTGGTGTTTCTAATAAAAAAAAACGTTAAATCTGTGTTTAATGAACTGATCCACACAAATGAACAAAATCGGCTTTGTGCAGTTTTGTGCTGCGTCTGTGGAGATCAGCGAACAGGTGAGGCTCGTTCTGATAATGAACTCGGTTCACCTGGCGACAGAGACCAAGAACGGCTCAGGCTTCATAGACTGCTGATGAGGAGAAGCTCCCTTAAAGTTTAGACCCATTAACATCCGACCTTTGTCAAACACTTCCAGGTGAAACGACTGCAGCAGTCGCAGGTGTTTACAGGCTCCAGCTCCGATCATCTGTGATGGAACTGTGTCACCTGTGTGGACACGCACATGCTTTTTTTTGTTTTTTATTTGTGATGCTATAACGGGCAATCAATTTAAGGACTTTGGTGCATAAATACGCTCCCTCCATCTCCGCTGAACAGATAGAAGACAGTGATCAAGTGTGTGTCTCTGCTGCACGTTATGATAATGCACATTTTAGTAGATCCAGTCCATGAGCTCCAAAATGTAGATATGAGTCAAAAAATGGGAGAAAAGCAGCCGGATTGTTGCGGTGATGGATGGCTAACACGAGATCCAGGTCCTGGGAGAGCAGTCTGGCTTTTCTTTTGCAGGAATCAGATTACTTGGCAGAGGCTACTCTCTCCATGGTGAGGATTACAGCAGTTGGCTAATAGAGCCTGGTTTCATTTAGACACACAATGGGATAGAGCGTTTATCTCATTTCACACCGCTCAAAGTACAGACTGAAGCTCTGACGAGGAGACGGCAGGAGAATGAAAATGAATCGTCTGCGGGAGTCTTCAGGAGGAGGAGGGAGCGCATGTGTGAGACAAAAGTCATCAATCACAATCATGTTAACATTTATATTCATGCTTGTATTTTCTATTTATACATGTGGTCCATCTCGTAGCTTTTGGTACGGCACATGCAATGAAAGGTAAAGTAAAGGTATTCTATTCAGCACACACACATTCATCCTGACCTGTCACGGCGCAGACGTCTGATGTATGCGGTCGTACGAAGAATACGACTGGCTCCATCAGTCACACTATGGAGCGTATAACCCTCTGAGCCACCCTCCAGTCCAGAAGATGATGGTAATGCACATGATTGCAACAAGAAGACATGAAAAAACACGATAAAGAAGAGGAAGACACTCTGACACTCTGCGCTATGGTGAGTTCTAGTTAGACAGACGAGCTGGAAGACCTGCAGAGTGTCGGGTGTCCGGTGAAGTGTGCCAACAACGGAGAGATTGGACGAAGAAGGTGTGTTTACTTCGTTCAGCAGCTGTAAGTAAAGTAAGAACATGTGGAAAATACAGAAGCATACTGTGAAAGACGGCATCACCCAGATGCTCCACTCAGAAGAAGAAGAAGAAGAAGACAAGCCTGTGTTCCTTTTAGCATTTTTATAATCACTGCACTGAACTTTGAGCCCGAAAAAGATTCTCACACAGTAACGTGGATATTTGACTTGCTGGTCTTCGCAGCTGGCTGAAAAGCTAATTCTCCAACTGTCTGATTTTCCCAGAATCTATTTATTTGTCCTCACTATTAGCAGTGAGCTTTGGTCATCAGCAATCTTTTGCTGTGAAACACGACTGTAAGTATTTTTCCTCTCGCAAAACTGACCTTTTCAGTATCTCCTTGACATCCTCGTCTTGCCCGGTGAAAGCAAGTCGTGATGTTACAAGTGCAGAGATTAAGTGGGAGGTTTTTTTTTTTCTCTCTTTCAAAGTGCCTCTCTCCTTTGATACTTTCTGTACTCTGACCTCACACTGGTGGATAGAGATGCTCTGGTGCACACACCAGATCTACAAGACGAGCTGCAATTCTCAACAAAAATGCGGCGAGGTATCTGAGTTGGGGGGGATCTCGAGATAGCCGGTGAGGCCGAGGCAATTTCAAACTTGAGAGTGAGCTTCATTAATCCATGTTTCTCCAGGCAACAGACATCGACAGCCCGGAGTCACGATCCCAGCAGTACAGCCGCGGGATCGGTGTCTGGATCGGAGATTGTGGCAGTGACTGGACAGCAGAAACTCCAGGGAAGAGGTGAAGGAATACTTAACGTTTGTCTGCTTTGGTTGATTCAGGCTGGTGAACAAAAGCTGTGAAAAATCAGGAATAATGCTGAGTTCAAGTCAACACCGGGGCGCGAGTTGAAATTTCCAACCCGGTGCACGTTGTTAAAAGTTGGGTAAAGATGGATAGATCTTAACTTCGATGGCTTCCATGTGTTTCCACGGCCCCTTGTAATATTACGAGTTCTGAATTAGTTTGAAGTTTTCTGACAAATGTGCAGCCTTTGAAGCTGAGAGTAAATAATAATTAGTTCAACAAAACTGCTCAGGCAGGAATGGTGAGAACAACGGGAGAGTGCTCTGTAAAAATAGAGTTTGGAGATCTGTGAAAGTCACTCTCGAGGACAGATGGATGCCAGTTTTGGCTCCGGATGATGATAAAGAGTCCTGGGTCAAAGTCATTTACCTGATATCATTAGTTTGATCGCTGCATCACTCAGACTGGTACTCTGTCGTTTTTTTATTGGTCTCCCAAACAGACAGAATGAGTCTGAAGTAAAGGACGCTTCAGCAAAATGATGATGGTGTGCTCTTCCTCCCTCTTTTCCTCCCTTCTCTACCGATCACTTTGAGACTGGATGGTTCAAACAATGAAACGGAGAACGACTGAAAGCCTACATAAATATAATGCCATCATAAAAATATCGCTTACAGGCACCGAGCTGCTGTCAGCAACAGTTGTGTTGAATGTGGATGTACCTCCTTGACCTTGGAGAAGTGTTAGCAACTTACAGTAAGAAAAACAACCTTAACCAAAGCTCCTTTGTCAACGGTCTCATCTGACCTCTCTCAGCAGCAATGGTGAGAAGTATTGTGATGCACTGCTGCATTAAGTCTGAAGGCCTGATGGCTCAATCCAATGTTAGCTAAGGATTTTTCTTTATGTTACGTCTGTTTAGGCTCTTGTCACAACGCTGTGTTCATGCTCTGATTGGGTTTACCCACAAAAAAATGATTGTGGTTTTATTTTAAAATGCCACGATAGTCGATGGAGATGGTTCCACTTCCCATTAAAATTTCTTGGATATGGTCGGCACAGAATCGTCTGGTGTAACTGGAAATGTGGTTGGCCGTTTGGCTGTTGTATTTGACGAGTTCGGAGTGAGAAGAACGTGCTGATCGGTGTGTGTTATTAAGTTACCAGAATGCTTTGGATGGTCTTCATATCATCTCCTCTAACAGCACAACCATGTAACTTTAGTTGCATGAACATTTTCAGTCTGACGGAAACACGATGATGGAGCTTGGCCTTGTTGTTTGCATGGATCCATTGAAAAAAGGCCCTTCGAAAGAAATGAATTCAAAGCCTGAACCCATTTCCCATCAGAACAAACCAAGCTCCAACTGTATAAACTAACCGTCCTTTCAAATGGAGAATAAACACAGATTCAATGTGATTGTCCCTGCTGTCTTGAGGGGGAACAAACTCACATAGACGTTGTTGTGTACAAGTCAATCTTATGTGGCCTTGTGTTGAGCAATGAATGTACTGTACTCAATAATACAGGATGTTCTAGCTGTAGTAAAGGACAGATGCTCACTGCTGCAAGGTTTCACATCTTGTCTTTGTTACGTGACCAACGGTGTTTTTTTCTTCTGATCACAAGTTCAACGCTATGCAATTTTTTTTTCCTGAGGCTGGAGATGAAATGTTTTAATGAGATGCAGAGTGAGCTGTGTCGTATTTTTTCCCCAAACCCATATAAAAACATCAATACCATCTTCCCCGATAAAGACTTTCTTGATATCCCCACATGAGGGATTGGATTTCTCTTGTAAATGATCCATCAGCTGAGGCACTTTCATTGAATTGTCATTAGTTTGTATCATATCTGAGGTGCTGTTTTCAAAAGTAATTTGCTGGCAAATTACTCAGAAAATCCTCAAAATAAATGTTCACTTTAAAATACTACAAAAAGCCTTCTGGTGTTGAGAGTTGTACAAAGATGTTAAACTGTAGTTTGCCTTGTCAAACCCAGAGAAAAAGATAACAGAGTTTTCTTTTTACCTCGCAGGTTCCTGAAGGTTTTTTTGGCTCACGTATCATCTCTCAGCCTCTGAGAGGTTTACAGGTCTCTGGAGTGGTAAACTCACTTGTTGCATTTCCAAAAAATACCCTCAACAAAAAGCTTCAATGTCTGACGGTAAACAGAGTGTCTGAGCTGAATTGTGCCTTTTGGAGAACCATCAGCTCCCCCTCCCAAAAAAAAGTATATATCATGATTTCTTATAGTGTAAATAGTGCAGCTACTTCCCTAAAATGACCAACAATAGATTAAACAGTGGTGTCATCGGGGTGGTGTTGCAACCAATTACCTGTTTCTGATTAGTCAGTACAAACGTACTTATATGGTCCTGAGCCAAAGGTGCTGCTCTTCGAAATGTGTACATCGTTAATTCATTCCAACGTTCTGCAGCTGGCATTTTCAACATCCTAACTTCCCCTAAAGCTGCAGGCGTCAGGCGATTACATTTGTGGTTGCAATAACTGCGTGGTGGGGAGGAAATCCTTCTCACTGGTGTCTCTGTGTCCGTCTGTCAGAGAGCGTTCCACAGTGGTACAAAAAGAAAAGCTCGTTTATTGTCCTTTCTGAAATCAAGTCAGTATTTTTTAAGTCCAGCCTTGGTTTTACTCGGTTTACTGGCATGTTAGTTTAGTGTGTATCTGCCATGTTAAATAACTTTTTGTCCTGTATTTGGACATTTGCACATTAAAAACCACAAACTGTGGGAACAGGGGACCTATGTTGAGTCGGTAAAAGAAGGCAGGTTGTCACCTACTTCAGTCAGCAGGAAATCATCCCTGACACTAATTTGGACGGGCAGATTGATGGTTTGATCCTCCGGCCCAGTAGCCAGATGCCGGCAGGTAACGCTTCTGCAAACTGCTTATACGTTCACATTTGTATGCGTCACATGTCCCATTTGACATCCGTGCATCTGTCCTATCATGTTCACTTTACATATTTATGACCTGATTTATATCTGGACGTGGAGAGGAAGGTGGTCGAGTTAAACTCGGCGTCAAGCCAGCGGATTCGCCTCAAGGCTTCGTTTTAACATCTGTAAACAGGAAAACCAGCGGACGCAAACTGATATTTCTGACATGAGGTCGGGAGCATCGCCGTCTCATCTGTGTCCGAATGTGATGGAAGCTAATTGGAGCAGTTGGTGGACTAGAAAAAAAGCGTTATATAAATGCACGTCCTCGTCAGCCTCACGGGGCTGTTACCACGACTAAAGACCTTCTCGTCTTATCATTTATCCATGAAGAACATCTCCATACTTCAGAAGCCATATACTGCGGGGGCCGCGTGACCTTTTTTTTTTTGAAAAACAGAGGTTAATATTTAGGATGACATGTTGGAATGCAGTTCCTCAGAGATGTGAGAGTGATGGAAGGTCTGTGTTCGTGGTGAAGTGAACATGCATGTACTGTACATACAGGGAGGGAGGGAGGACTTCTCCTGGAGGGAATCATACATCCAGCCGTGTGCCATCTACAGCTACACACTGCCATCTACAGCTGGTTTCCTGATAACTACACCTGGAACACAGTTGGAGTTATAGCACCTAAACCAGGCGAACACCAGCACACAACAGCTTCAGTGAGATTTCCTCTGATGCGACTGATCGATAACACAGTTACATGTTTGTGTATCGTGTGTTGAACAGCACGTCTGAGGCTATTTTTACTTTTGCTTCAACCTGCCAAGTCTGTGTTTCCAGTCAAAATATTGGAAAGTGTTCAACAAGGACACACACACACACACACACACACACACACACACACAGGGAAGTCTACATGGACCGGCACTGCCCTCTAGTGAAAGTAGTGTCTAATCACAAACATTGAAATGAGCCTCTCTGTATCAAAATGACCACTTGGAGGCGCTCGTCCATTATTCTCTCAAACCTCACACACACACACATCTTGTGACAAATGTAAATGTAAATGTAACTATGCAACAAGTCACCTGCAGACTACAGTGAGGACCATGAGGAGGATATAAAACCACCTTTTACCTGACACGGCAACAGTTTCACTCAAGCAGCTGGACCTCCAATCCGTCCACAGGAAAATAAAACATGTTTTCGCTTAATGCAGACATCTGATGCAGAGAAGCATCCGTCTGATCTCCTGAGCTGCTGTGGTCCCTTCTTACAACATTTACACTGTTAAAAGTGGAAACAGAGTTGAGTTTTACTGTTTACACTGCACTGACAGAGAGAAAGTGAGGCAGAGGGAGAGACAGCGAAGCAAAGAAAGATTATTTAGCCATCCTCCTCTTAGAAATGGTTCTGCTACAGAGTTCTAAGTATATTGTGTTTAAATATAAGACTTTTACTTTTTACTTTTACTTTTTAAGTCATAAGGAAAACAAACATTGTCATAAGACATTATTAGAAATCCTGTGATAAGACAAAAAAACACGAGTTAGTTGATCTTTACGTACTTTACCACATCTGATGGACTCCTGCTATTTTATTCTTGTAACTGCTTAAGCATTTTGTTTGCATATTGTGTATAGTACTTTTTTTTATCTCTATACTTGCACTTACTTTTTGATTGTATTTATCTATTGTATCTGTCTATCTATCTCTAATGTAACTGCAGCTACATTATATATGAAATTACAAGGAATATATTCATGTTCACCTAAACCACAATGTTTTCCTGAACCTCACCAAACTCTCGGAGGAAACTGAAATCCAGTCGGGATGAATAAACCTCTTTTTTGCAACTCTGAGCTCTGAAACTTTTTGACAGTGGTGCCAATATTATACTGAGAAACACCAGAGGGATGGAAGTGTCTGTTTCTGTGATGGTGTTTGTCGTAATCATCTAAATTATTGTATCTTGTTTTGAATGTTTGTGATGTTGCAGGACTGTCGACGTGTCCTCCAGTGCTACAGAGTAGCTCACTGATGTCTTTTTAATAGTTCTGGACAACAATGGAACTTCATGGTGGAGCAAAAAAGCGTTAGCAATCTTCGACTACAGAGGCAACACTTGGAATCGATCTGTTGAAAATAAGAAGAATATAGAATATCACCCGCATTATCTTTTAAATCTACTTTTATCTCACTGACACCAGAACGACTGAATTGGACACCAGCAACTTCTGAACATCAAATATCACCGTTCTCTAAAACAGCACAGTTACAGTTGGGTTGGGTTCAGGAAAACATTGTGGTTTTGCCTTAAATTATTGTCGCTTATGTAGCTTTGGCTACAAACTTACCTATGTTACGTGCATGACCTCATTTACTTCATTTAACACTCCTGTTGCCCTCCCGACTCTTCATGCTACTTCGCCTGACTTCCTCATTTGTTGCTGTAATAATAACTCTGGCCACTAGAGGTCACTGCCTTACAAGAAATGTAAAAATGGAGCGTAATAAGCTGCTTTCACAGTCAACATGTACGGTTCCTGATGAGGGCAGCCTGGCTGGGAAGGTTTATTGGATCACACTTTATCTGCATTATTGGTATTTTAAATTCACGCTAACATGAACATATTGCTGTACCGTAGGTTTATTATGATCATATTCTCATTATTAAACGAGACACTCAGTCTCTGATGCTCTGCGTCATCTCCCTGCTACATCACCAGCCCGCGGACAGCTCAGCAGCTCATCACAACAGGCTGCTGGTGAGATTGAATCGGTGACCTTTTGCTGACAAGAAGCTCGAACCATTAATCCATCCTGCTGCCCTTCAGCTGAGAGCTCGACGTCTTCGCCCACGTGAAGAATCTCTCCAGTGACCCTGACACCAGCCTGATAACTGGTCATAACAATAAGAACATCTTTGTCTGCATGTGATGACCTGTTCCTTCAATGTGCATCAGCACTGTAAGAATCCGGGAGTGAATGTCGTGACATTGCACGTTTATAGTACGAGTCAGATGCAGCTAATTTGATTCCCAAAATGTTAAAAACACGTGAGCAACGGTGGGAAAATAAACTTATATTTATTGATTTAATTATCGTCAGACATGATAGATTTCTAAAACAATCAAACAAATTACATCCGATGTCAGAAGTCTTAATAACAAGCTGCATAAAAGACAATAATTCATAATCTTCAACTCAAATTTTATATTCTTATGTGACACAATTTACAGAATATTTGACCGTACACACATCGCTGTGACCATCGTCTGTACACAGAACTATTTACAGCAGGACGTATAGAAGAGTTTCAGGTGCTGCAGTCAGAGCCTCACAAACAAAAAGCTCTCAGAGTCATCAGAGCTGAGGCGTGTTATAGGGGCTTTGTGTGTCAGGATTTAAAGACAATTATAAGAACATAATGTGTAAAACTCAAAAACACTCATAAGAAGTAAACCGTATGTTGTTCCTCTGTAATATTGACCTCTGCAGACAGAAACCTCTCACAGAAGATCGAGCACATGAAGACTTGTTGTAACCTCTTAAACTCGACCTGACAGGTTGATACTCCGTCACAAACTTTTACACAATGGCACATATACTTTTATATTTCTGATTGATTGAATGCTACATTCTTATAAAGAGCATCACATACTATGAAGCGCTGGATCACAGAAAAAAAAAAGTCAAAAATCTGTAAGCAGGTCAGCCGGATGTGCACATAAAAAATAATTTGCAACAGCGAAGTATCGATACTGACTTCAGGTGTATTTCCATGTAGTTGAATTGCACACATTGACTGTCAAGTCATATTTAATGCAAAGATTTCTATCATTTTGAGTCAGTGTGTATAAAGTCAATGAACATGTGATTTAGGAGGCAGACTAACCAATTTGAATTGCTGAAAAATAAAGCTTAAAAACATTTTCATGTCGAAGTTCCTCTTAATTTTATATGCGATGCATAATGTTTATCTTGAAATCTCTCTATATATGTGCAAGACACTTTATACCTGACTTGTGTTTTAGAATATGTTTGAAATTTCCCTTTAATTTTTATACCGAGAATACATTTTCCAGGCAAATTATATTCTTTTGAGTGTGATGTTTGTTGCTGTGGAGTAAATGTTGCAGACAGGCATCATCCATCACCTCGATCAGAAGAACTGGTCAAACAGTCAGTGTCTGGTGTGACCTTCCAGCCCAAAGCATCATCACTGTGTGACGGAATAAGACTCAGCAATCATCTGTGAGAATATATTAGAATAATGAATATAAAGGAAGTGCTACAAATCTGCTGAAAACTGCCAAATTAAGAGAACCAGATTTAACAGATGCTTCTCCTCATCGTATCAAATCAAGCTTGAAATCTTACAGAAGACATTACAATTGTGTTATATAGGTTTCTTTTCATTTGTGTCTTCTTTGATTGATATTGTGATTTTACATTGCGAAGCCTCTGACACTAAATGGACACTGATGCTCTGTTTGCAGAAGTATGCATGTTGGTCTCATTTGATTGCAGATTTTCTTACAAATCTTTTTAACTGTCGAGACACGAGACACGGTCAGATAACCGAAAGATTCTTCTCATAAATATCCACAAAGCGAGGGGAGAAAATGTACACACTGTTTAACAGATCTAGATGTGTGTGTGTGTGTGTGTGTGTGTGTGTGTGTGTGTGTGTGTGTGTGTGTGACTCCCCTCAGCAGAGTCTCAGCTCTTTAATTGGCTCTGGCTGCGTTTACAGGTAACGCCTCCCTGTTGACAACAGGGGGCGACAAAAGCTCACACAAAAACAAAAACAAAAAAAATAGACACAAAGAGAAACACAGAATAGAGTTTGAACATAGCCCTCCTGTCCCATGGCTGTCCTCTGACAGGCCTACAGTACTGTTGTCAGGGTTGGTATGGTTCCTCCTTTCCTCTTTTCATTTCTTTAAACGATCCTGGAAAGGTAAAGTGTACCAGAGACACTCTGCATCTGAACATCGCCATCACTCAAAGAACCAGAACTCTTAAACCTCCTGCAAACCACAAAATAGATATCATTTGGTTTTAATTGAGAGTATTTGCTCAAAACACAGCGTAATTTAAAGGCAGATTAAGTGTTTGCATACATGATCGCACAATATTTCAATGTCATCAACCGCTTTTGATTTTAAAAAGTACTTTTTTCCTCTAGTTTTTTTTTGTAATATCATTAATTAATCCCAACCCACTGACGTGCGTCCTGTTGCCCTCCAACCCTGACTATTCTCATGACGCTGATTTGATTGGCAGCATGCAAATCGGTGCCGCTGTGTTGAACCATACGGTCTCCACGCAGCAGATGTTCGAGCCCTCAGAGATGTTTCTCGGTGCTCTGGGTTCAGACGGAGTTCAGTGAAGGTCACGACTGTTTGCAGCGACCCATCTCGACTCGCTGCCTCCTAAATGAATTCTTTTTTTTACCCTCACTGAAATAAAGTTTGATTTGCTGTCCTCACCTGGACAACAATCAGATTTTATCACCAGTTCCGTCAACACTTACAGTGTAACCAACTGTAGCACAATGAAAACCATTATAGTCTTTTATGTCCCTGCTATCTTCGCCTATTGCAAGCAATATTGCCCATTTCTGTCAGCTGACATTATCCTCTCACTGTGCTCTCAGAGTCAAATAAGGCTGCACTCAGCAAACAGTCCAGCTGTGACAAATAAAAAAAAGGGGCTTCTGACTGACTTGCTGGCTCAAGATCTTCTCTGCCCACAGGAAGTGATGAATATAAACTCAGTGACGCCCAAACTAGCTCCGTCATGATGAAACTGGACTCACAGACTCCTCTCTCATCACTTTGGTTCACTGTTGTATGAAGCATCAATTTTACATGTTTTCTACGTATGAAAGATGAATAAAAGAAAATCTCCCTTTTGCTGTCCTGTGCAAACAATGTGCAGTTTGCCCAGTGCAGCTTTAACAAACCAATCACATAAAATCAGAGGCAGTCAGATTTGAATCCCGATGTCTGAGTCAATCTTTCTCGTCCCATTTTTCCATCTGTCCTCACTCTCCGACAAGTTCAATGTGACGTATAATCGTACATTCAGGCGGGTCTACATTCCAACATCTTCTTGAAGGCCTTCCTGAAGCTGTCGTCTAGGAAGGCGTAGAGGAACGGGTTGAGGCAGGAGTTGGCGTAGCTCAGGCTGGTGATGAAGTAGGAGATCCCGATCAGCAGCGGCGTGGTCCTCAGGTCGGTCGTCAGAGCCACGATGGTGCTGAGATGGAACGGTGTCCAGCAGAACAAACACACAGCCAAAACTATAAACACCATGATGGTGACTTTCTTCTTGGCCTTGTCCAGCGCCTTGGCATTGCTGTTGAGCCGCATGTTCCTCAGCTTGTATAGCATCATGGTGTATAAGATACAGATGGTCGAGACCGGGATGGCGAAGCCCAGGATGAGCGTGTAGATCCGGCTCGCCTTGAACCACAGGCTCTCAGGGATGGGGAAGCTGAGCACGCAACTCTTCCTTTCGTCGAATGGGTTGACGTAGACGCCGGCGAAAACCGTGAAAGGCATGACGATGAGGATAACGAGGATCCAGACACACAGTGAGATTATCTTGGCTGCTCGGTAAGTGCGGTAAGGCATGCGTTTGGACCTCACCGTGGCCAGAACGACCAGGTAGCGGTCGATGCTCATAACCGTCAGGAAATAGATACTGGAGAAGATGTTGTAGTGGTCGATGCTGAGGATGACTTTGCACAAAACCTCACCGAAAGGCCAGTAGTGCAGCAAGTGTTCGGCTATGTTGATGGGCAACACCAACGTGAACAAATCGTCAGCGATGGCCAAGTTCAGGATGAACATATTGGTTACAGTTTTCATCTTGGGGGCTTTGAGGATCACGTAGATGACGGCCGTGTTTCCTGTCAGCCCCACCGCGCAGATCACAGAGTAGATGATTGGCAGAATGACGTAGAAGTCCGGGTAGGGGTAAACTGGGGGAGTGCAGTTCAGGTCAGTGCTGTTTCCTGATGTGAGGGAGTAGAAGTCCACAGAGTCGTTGCAGACTGGCAGCGGCTCGCCGGGGATCGTCACATTCTCCATGTTTGAAGACACAGCAAGGTGGAGGTTGTCAAACTAAGAGTCGAATATCCACTGATTTAAAACAAAATATGTTAGTTTATAAGAGAAACATTGGTGTCTTTGTCTTCCTTTCTAGACATGTTCTCACATAGGATGCGTCAGCTATTTATATCTGAGCTTAAAAAGGTGGATTTGCACAATTTGGCAACATGAAAAAAAAAAAGTTAAGGTAAAGTGGGATTACCCTCCATCACTTGCTGAGCTGAGACCAGTAAGTAGCATCAGAGGAGATCCAGAGACCATCAGCAGCTCAGGAGTTCATTTACAGTCAGTAATTTCACATTTGGTTCAGTTTCTATGATGTTACAGAAAGAGAAAATGCAGGAGCTGTTGCCTCTCTACTCACTGTACAGACCGTTACAGAGTGATGGAAGGAAATCACGCATACTTAATCATCCTGGTGGATTAAAGTGCTCCAGAGAAAATCTCAAACTGAGGTTTCGTCCGCGGGTAAACGTGGATGTGTTCCGTGTCCGGTCCGCTCCAGACGCGCTGCTTCATGCTCTCTGAAAGGAGCGCTCCACTCTCAGCTCTGTTTCAGGGTTCAATCTCCATCTCCAGGTCTTTAAAAAGAAAAAGAAACAAAACATTTGGGACTTCCTTCATCTCCGCGAGGTTTCATTCCGACACTTTTTCATAATGAAGTGAAAAATGTCATCCTGCTCTTATTGCGTTTGTCCTCCCCGCAATATATCCTTCACCCTCCTCCTCCGACTCTCTCCTCCCCCGTATGGCAGATTGAAAATGATTGTTTTTTTTTGTTTGTTTTTTTAAAAAGGTTGAAGGCGTCCACGATGAGGTTTGTGATGGTTGTTTATGGTTTCGGGTGGCTGTGTGTCCTCGCTGCTTCCTGCGCGCTTTGGAGACGGCGTCAGGGTTTTACGCACGAGTGGCGCGTTCCGAAATCTAGACAACAGAGAGATGTGACCACCAATTAGTTATCCTGCACACATTTTAAACACCAATGCAGATAAAGCGTGGGTGTACTTAGATATACTGTAAAATAGAGTTTATGAAAAAGGGGACACAAAGTCCGGACAGGACTGGATCTGACTTAAAAACTATTAAAACTACTAACGGTTCTCTCGTCTATCATGCGTAAACATCACAGAAGCACTTCACCTATTAAAGCGATATGTTTTCAGTCATGCATTAAAATCTACTGATGTTAAAATAATCTCATGTTTATTTCCAAAGTCATGCACAATAAACCAAATGTGTGAGGAAAAACGTTAGAAAACACGAGAATAAAACCAGTCTTCTCCGGGTTCAACCACATTCAAACATGAGCTGCTGTAAAATGCAAACTGAGAAGACTTACTGTACAATCAGTCGATGTCGAATCAAAAGTGTGTTTGAATGAAGTCTTAACGGATTATAAAGTGCAGAAAAGTGAGTTCGTGCGGGTTTTACCTCCTCTGTGCCCCCGCGAAAGTCCCTCTCCTCTCCGGTCTAACCGCTGAGGGAGACGCGCTGCTCTCCAGTCTCTCTCACACTCTCTCTCTCTCTCTCTCTCTCTCTCTCTCTCTCTCTCTCTCTCTCTCTCTCTCTCTCTCCCTCTATCACACACACACACACACTCCTCGAAGGCGCCGGCTGACGTCACCCACAGATTCTTCTTCCTTCTCGTGCTGAAACGCAACTTTTGGACATTTCTGTGGCAGTTCAGCGCTGCGCTCTGCAGAAAGCACCTGTCCGTCACACAGCACTGCCTCACATCTCCATCCTTAGATTCTACTGTGTGTGTGTGTGTGTGTGTGTGTGTGTCTGTGTGTGTGTGTGTGTGTGTGTTTCACACTGGTTTTCTTACAACACACTTTTATTTTACAGTGCTCCAGCTGTTATAATGGCCTTTGGTATTTGTTTTATTGCTCACTGTTAAATAAATGCTGCTAAAAACTTTATTACACTTGTTTCTAAAACCATTAGTTTCCTTAACCTCTTAACGCACGCCCCCTATTTGTATCGATTTAGCCAAAACGGCATGCCCAAGTTGTAAGCAGCATAGATCCCACATAGTTTGAGACTCAGACATGTACCTGGTATCATTGGAAAGGTAATACTCTCAGTAATATTGTCCAAGTGTCTGTGTGATTCTGTGACTTACTGACCCTGTGCTGCAGAGGTTGGAATGATGGGGTTGTTTCCCCGCTCATAAGTTTGCCTAAGCAGTGACTTAGGTGCAGACATCCAGGGACCCCTAGGCCTAACTTGAACACTACTAGGTGACAGACACAGGTCTTGGCTACCTGCAGTCCAAATTTGGAGTCAAAAGACCAAACAATGACATTTTTAGAATGATATTTCAACATATATGTCCATGCGTTTTTCCTAGGTCCTATTTAGAGACTCCAAATGGACACTTGGTTACCAAAGCTGTATAACCAGAATCAAACACCTATAACTTCACAACCCCTTTGTCTACAAACAAAATCTTGGTATCTAATGAAAGCTGACACACTGGGGCTCCTTGCTACTATGTGGGTTTGGATTGTCAGTCAATCTGGAAAATAATAAAATAAGCATAATTGGCTCCTGGCTACCGACCGGGGTCATCAGGGACAAGTGATCTTGGTCTAAAACATCAAATTGCAAGACATCATTAGCTTATCATCCACACACAACCACACAACAATCATGCACAAGTACATCTGTGCATGTGAAATGCCCCCCACCTCTCTCTCTATATCTCTCTCTCACACACACACAAATTGAATTGAATTGATTGAATTGAGTTTACTTTTACATTTACATTTTCTTTCTAAAATGGAGGCGTAATATTCCTCCTTTTCCAAAAGCCTCTGGGTAGGCGGGACGTGACATGAAGCTCCAAGATAGGCTGTAAACGGTGACAACGAATTTGTCCTCAAAATAAGAGCTTTACATTGCACCCTATTGGAGTTTAGAATTGGGCTCTTAGCGGGGGGCTTTTATTTTGAAAGTAGTGACCGTTCTCACTTTTACACACGCCGGGGACGCGTGGACAATGTTTACCAAATATAAATTTGAGAGTGTAATGTGACACACCGTTGGAAACCTCAGACCATTGGCTAAAAGGATCTCTACCTCATTTCACTGGAAATTTCCATTGGCTCGTACTGCTTTCAATCAAAATGGTCCCGCCCCAGTCAACGTGAGATTTCCATAATTTGGCGTCATTGGCTTACAAGCCTGTTTTGTCCCACCTCCTAGGCACCGATTGGCTCATGAGTGGTGTCAATCGATTCAGGAGACCTTCACGGTCATGAATCACGTGAGTTATGTTTGTAAATACGGAAGTGCGAGATGAGGAGATGAGGACGCGCGGATGAGTTTGTTGACATCTTTTCCAGCAAGGTTCATAGTGGACTTACATACATGGACATATTGACGAAAGTATTTTTTTTAGAAGAAAATGGATTTCACCTTACAGAAGCATGGATACTTGGCGAGCTGTACAAAAAAGTCCTGTGTCATAAGATGGTCGTTGTCGGTAACGGGACGACGTGAAAGGTATGTAAGCGCTATTCGGTAGGCATAGGTTAGCTCAGTAGCTAGCCGAGCTAGCCCCTTATACTATTATGGCTGTGAGCAACCATATCATTCGTGAGTGGTCTTGAATGAATCGTGGCGATCTAAGCTTTCTTCCGGTGTATGACATGAATATATATATTAAAGGGTTCGTTTTCAAACATTCTGCGAACGCGATGCTACCGTCGATAGACCACACGCTGTACCGTGAGCGGTACGGCGTGTTCTAAGAGGTTAAAGTCGCCGAATTCCATATTTTTAAACTCAAAATTACTATTCTCTGATGAACCCAGACAGCAGGGAGACAAAGTTGATGACTACGATGAGATTTCCCCCCAGAGTTGGTGGGTTCTTTACGTTAAACTGTTGTGTTTGGAGTAACTAACACACCACTCGAGATTTGAAGGAGCGGCTATAAAACGTTAGAGAATGGTGGCTGTTGTTTTGGACTTCGGTGCCAGCATCACACTTGCAACACAACATTAATAACACAGTGCTGGTTTTGGGTTTCTAACGAGGCAGAAGAGCCTTTTTAAACCCGCAATTTAATCAGAGCAGCTGAGTTCACTCAGTCAGTCGCTCAGTGAACTCAGCTGCGTTCGTGACTCATCTTCTATGCAAATCAAACATTCAACATGTCACCGGGGACAGTTTCAGTCACATCCATGAAAGATTGGCAGGGAGTTTTTAGACTTGATTGCTTTTTTCCCAGTGAGGAAGACAGAGTTGCTTTTGTCTGAGACGACACACATCAAGTCTGAACTCGACTGTGCCGTCCGTGCCTTTTGTTATTCTTTTTCTTATTTTCTTATTTCGTATTCCTCCTCTTTCTTTTTTTGTCACATCAGATGACAGCATGAACAAGAGATGTCATTTGTTTCATGCTTCATTTCCCTTTGAACCGAAGGCCAGGCCTGACATGTCATTTGCCTGTTTTATCTGACTGCGGGCCTTTTGAGTTAATCCGCCTGCCTGTCAAACAAAGACAGATGTTCAGAATATTATCCAAGCTGTCAATGGTACTATAAATGTCTGTTAAGCTGTTCAGCAGCTACCTGGATAAGTTCCCCCGTCTGCACCTGCCGTAATTATGCATTATCAGAGCAAACTGGAAGAGAGACTTGTCGGTGATGTCGTGGTCTGACCTGTTTGCTTGTGCTCGACCTGGAGGGTTCAGTTGTATCACTACGTCCCAGTTAAATTAGTAAAATCATTATGATCCTTATAGATATTATCATTGCTTAAAATTATATGTAGTTTGCAGGAAGAGAAAAAGTAATTTTCCTTTTTAACGTGACTGTTTTCTCTTAGCTCAAGTCGCCTTCGGCTTTATGAATCCTCCTTATAACTTCCTCTTCCCTTTAATCTCATTCTCCTCATTAAATGGGATGAAATCAACAAAAGGATCATTGCTTTCATCAGGATTTACAGAGAAAGCAGTCAGTCCAACATTTCACATGCTTGCTGTACAGTAAACACTTCTTCCTTAATCCGATTCTTTCTACGTTCTTCACCTCCTCTAAGCCGCCAGCCGTTCACACTTTGATCCCTCACCTCAGCACAATATTTGAGATTTACACTTTTCGTTTACAACACCTCTGCTTTCCTCCTGCTCAGCCATTCTTCTTTTTTTTTTTACTCAGAACCTGTCACAGTCTGTTCTGTATTCAGCGCCTTCTCCCTCAAAATCCTTCCTATAGAAACTGTTTTCCTCCAACAGATCCTGAAATGAATTAAACATACCGTGAAGGATATTGTGTATGTTTTACTGGAAAGCAGCCTCTTGTGTTTGTGTGAGTAACTCAGCTCTAGAAAAAAAAACAGTTTGCTTACTTTAGCCGAGTAGTTTCAGTTGCTTAAACTTGCTGAAATGTGCTGTTGGTATGTTGTCTTCCTACCAGTGGGTGTCAGATCACCAAAACATCCATGTGGGTAACAACTATTATAACCTAGTTTGGTCTTCAGGCTGAAAGAGAGAGAGAGAGGAGGATCCCTCCGCATCAGACCAAAACACAAGGAAGACAGGATCAGAGGATGACGAGGATAAAATGTGGAGGGTAAGTAGAAAAGGAAAGACGGAGTTTAGAGAGAGGGAGAGCAGAGTCTCCTGACAAGAACCCCGTAATTTGTTTAGAAATGGAGAAAACAGAGACAAAGTCTCTCTCTGAGTTGAAGTGTGTTTATCATCATTGGGAAGCAGATATGTGACAATTGAATCTGATGAGAGGGTTTTTTGGTGATCGTGGATGATGAACTTCTGCAACAAATCCAAACAACAAATCCAAAAAAAAGACAAACACATTTATCAGAATTTAAGGTTTAGCAGCTAAATTGTGTTAGATCGTGATAACCACTTGAGTTAAATCACCAAAAAACAAAAGGTGAGTTTTGAGATTGTATATAAATAATTTAGTTCAAACACCTCCATCATCAAGAATGAAACTCAACTAGTAGCGTTAGAATTACATTTGTCAAATTAAGCTAATTAAGTTGATGAAACTGCTTCAATTGTGTGAAGTCTTATATTAACATTAAGACAGACTGTAACTAAAACTGAAGTGCTGAGAGGTGAGCGGCTTCACTCGGGACATGAAAGGTAAGTATTTTGACAGTTTTTTTTTTAGTTTTTAGCCACAAAGAGAGACAAAACATAGGAATACATGCACCGTTCCCCTGCACTCTTACCTCCCTACTCACTGTGCAGGCAGTTACAGAGTGATGCAAGGAAATAATGCATAATTAATCATCCTGTTGCTAAAACTGACGTGCCGAGAAATGAGCAGCTTCACTCGGGAGGTGAAAGCCAAACAACATCCCTCGTAGGTGACGGGTCAGTAATTTCACAGTTTTTTTTTTAAATTCTAGGATGTTTCACAGAGAGACAAAACGTAGGAATACATGAGCTGTTCCCCTGCACTCTTACCTCCATATTCACTGTGCAGTTACAGAGTGATGTAAGGAAATAATGCATAATTAATCATCCTGTTGCTAAAACTGAAGTGCTGAGAGATGAGCAGCTTAACACGGGAGGTGAAAGCCAGACATCCCTCGTAGGTGACAAGGGCAAAATCTATTGTGTCGGATGATGTAACGGAGATGAGAGGAAACACTGTGATCTGGTGTCAGCACAGTAGTTATAACTTCTTTCCAAAGAGCGTTCCTGGCAGTGACAGAGGACAAAATGCAGTAAATCCTAAAGCAGCTACCGTCCATGTGTTTTTTCCAGGGAGCAGTATAAGCACACAACACACTTTTCGACACGCACTGTTTAATTCTCTGTCACACTTACACACACATTCACATCCGACAGGCGCATTCTTCAGCTGCCGTCCACTGAAACAGCAAAAGAAAAAAGCCAGCGTCTGTTATAAGTGCAACCTACTTTTAAAGTAAATGTAGACGTCAAGCCAAGTTTGAAACGGACTGCTGTTGCAGTTTGACAGACATTGAATTATTAAGACGTGACATTTGCATTCAGTGACATTTATAAAAAAAAAAAAAAAAAGTGTCTCGTCTTAGAGGAAGTATTTCCTGCAAAGTGGTGTGATAATCGATACCAACCACCAGATGTGGTCAGAATCAATATCCTGCAGCAGCAATTGCTCTGGGTGACACTGATGTAGTGAAATATTGATCGAAAACAAATAATTACATGTTGCAGGATTCCATGAATAATTTAATTGAATAAGACAATCCTTTTCCAGGATGATGTGAAACGTGTGTACAGAGTAGACAGCACTCAGGCTAACCATATAACCTATGTTTGCAATCATCTAATATTAAGAATATGAATCAGGAGGACATTGAGCTACTTCTACGTGCTGCAAAAAAAAAAAGTATGGCTACAATGACCTTTTTTCTACACCAATAATCTGTCAGGAGGGCAGATTAACATAAACACAGGATGCCAAACTCAAGGACATCGAGGGACAGGCATTGCAAAAATGAGCTATACATGCTGAAGTGTGTGGCAGGTAATGCTACGTACCTGTCCCTATACAAATAAACACTAGATAAATAACATTCACACAGCGGGAAGGGTGCAGAGAGAGAGAGAGAGACATGGGCACCATTCACACAATGGAAGAGGACCAAGGGCACCATTTGTGAAATGGGGAAAAGGGGAGGGCACCGTTCACACAGTGTAGGAGAACCAAGGGCACCATTCACACAGTGTAGGAGAACCAAGGGCACCATTCACACAGTGTAGGAGAACCAATGGCACCCTTCACACAGTGTAGGAGAACCAAGGGCACCGTTCACACAGTGTAGGAGAACCAAGGGCACTGTTCACACAGTGTAGGAGAACCACGGGCACCATTCACATAGTGTAGAACCAAGGGCACTGTTCACACAGTGTAGGAGAACCACGGGCACCATTCACATAGTGTAGGAGAACCAAGGGCACCGTTCACACAGTGTAGGAGAACCAAGGGCACCGTTCACATAGTGTAGGAGAACCAAGGGCACCGTTCATACAGTGTAGGAGAACCAAGGGCACTGTTCACACAGTGTAGGAGCACCATTGCCAAAATGTGGAAGAAGTGAGTGCACCGTTCGGACAGTGTAGGAGAACCAAGGGCACCTGTTCACACAATGTAGGAGAACCAATGGCACCATTCAGACAATGTAGGAGAGAACCAAGGGCACCATTCACAAAATGGGGAAGAGGCAAGGGCACCATTAACACAGTGGAAGAGAGAAAGGACGGCACCATTCACGCTGAGAGACATGGGCACTTTAAACAGAGGGAGAGACGGAGCTAGAAGGGCACCGATCACACAGTGGAAGTGAGAGCCAAGTTCGAGGTATTCCTCTGAGACACCTTAACAGGTTAATCTCTGGCTGTCACCTACAAAAGCTCCTGTATCGTGCCAAACACTAAAGTTAAGTTCCTTTCTCTTTACCTCTCTTTTCGGATTGTGAGTTAACTTCCAGTGTCAGTAAATTTGTTATTGGCGGACAGTTCAGGTTGTAATGGGGCTCAAATGCGTCCATCCATCCATTTTATGTCCACATGTAATCTTTTCAGGATCACGGAAGGGCTGCAGTCTACAGCGGACAAACATTCACGCCTACAAGCAATTTAGACTTTCTACTTCATCAGTTGTAATCTGAATGTCTTGGTGTGGGAGTGTGGGTGGCAACCAAAGCACCTAGAAGAACAGAACACAGATTCAAGGAAAATCTAATGCTGAAAGACCCATCCAGCTGAGAGTCCGCTTCACAGAATGTTTTAGCCTTAATTTGATTGCTTACTTTAAGGAGTGCTGACCTCAGGTCTGTAGATCAGCCTTAAAATTTACAGCTGGACATTTATTAAAATGTAGCCGGAAGAAAAAAGATACACGTGAAAGTGCTCAGTCAAAGAGAAATATGCGTTTTCATGTGCTGAAGGTGTTAAAGGTTCAAACCCTGAAATGTGTATATATCAGTGTTAAAAGCCCTGTCTGTCAACAACAGCTGATGGATCGACCTCACTTTGCCATCATATAACACACTGACCTGCTGCGTGTGGGGGCTGAATGTTGAATGCAAGCATACATTCACATCACTCTTTTATCTTCTCGGTGTGATGTCTTTTCAGAATGTACTCTTTTCATTCAGTCTCCCAGTGAAGAGGGATCATGAACATAAAAATATTTCTGTTACCTTGGAACGATCACCTCTCAGAAATTACAACAAAAGCATATTTTGTCACTTTATTTTTCTTCAAGCTGTGACTTCATACTAGAAATAGAGCTTATTCAATTTCAATGTGTCAAAAAATTGGTGAAGCATTGAGGTGCACTTGCTTGATAAAATCTCCAATGGCAGCATAACCCCCCCGCCCCCCCCCCCCCCAAAAGACCAGACAATTCTGGTTTCCCATAATGCCCCCTCTTTAATCCACGGGCACCGAGGTAGACTTCCAGAGAGTGTACAAGTCCCGACATAAACCCAGAGGTGGGCCAGCGATGATGGATCAGGCTCTAGTCTGCTTACGTTAGCAGCAGAGGACACACTCACTGCTTCAGTCTCCTCCAGTGAGTACAGTCAACAAATAGAATCCATACAAGCCCAGTAATATACCAATAAATGGCCAGTAAAAGCCTAATAAAACAATGAATTCCATGTCATTAAACCAGCTGCTGATTATTGGAGGTGAAGGATAAGAAATAAAACGAACACTGATACGGTTGCTAAACGATTACAGAGATTCCAAACAAAGCACCGTCAATAGTCCCGGAAACATCCCCGTGTTGCCGGGTGCTTGGATCTAAGAGCCAGTAGATCATCATACTTGGAAAGCTTAGCAATAACAGAATGACATCTGGACAGATGCTCATATTCAGCGATGTGTTCACATGACCATGAGAGGTATGAGCAGCAGGCAAGTAGGGGAAAGCGTGTTAGAGAGACTGTAGTCGGGCCTGCAAATCTCCTGGATTCCAAAATCAAGTCTTCCATTTTTCACCTGCAGGACAAGAAATGAAATAAAGAAAAAGAAAACGTGACCTTGGCTCTTGAAAATGTTTAACGTTTGAAAAAAAACATTATTTTCCTCATACCCTCGACTGCTGCAGCAACTCTTTTCACCTTCTGTTTGAATGCTCTGTCTGACTTCCTGCCTACATGAGGACTTCCTCCCAAAAAACCAAGTCTCTTCTGATTGGTTAGTTTTCGCAGGCCAGAGCAGACATCATTAACTATATTCAAGTTCTAAGTTCTTAAATATGTCACTTATAATGTTTAGTTTACGTAACTCACAAAGCCCCACCCTGTTGAGTGAATGCTGCTACACCACACACTTTGGATCACAGCTTGGTAAGTAGATAGTGGCACATTTGCCAAAAATTCAGATTTTAAAGAGAAGATATTTGTCTTATTTCAGACAGTCGTCAAACGCTCAGTTATCAATGATTTATTCAACCTTGCTGCAAATACAATTTCCCCTTTAGCGATAATAAAAATCTGGGCCTGCATCTAAAAGCATCTCTCACCTTGGAATCGTGTCAAAAGTTAGGACAAACTTAATTTATCTCGGGGGTAAGACTGTGCAGTGATTTATGAAGCTGCCTTTCCAACCAAAAACAGGATTACTCCTGGGAGACAGTGGCCTTGCTGTTTAAAGCTCCGTCTTTTTCCGAGTGTCTTTTTTTTCAGGTGTTTGATGAGAGTGTTTTCTTACAAGTAGGAGCTTTAATCAAGTTAATTCAAAGAGGTATTTCTTTATGGATTGCATTCTTTAACCTCAATAACGGACAATGCAGCAGCTGTGACTCGTGTAGAGCTAGCGTCTTGTTATAGGAAGTTTGCTGGTTTCATTCTCCTGGTCTGCATGTCGAAGTGTCCTTGGGCAAGATACTGAATCCCCGAACTGCTCCTGATGTGCTGGTCAGCACCTCGCATGGCAGCCACCAACATCAGTGTGTGAATGTACGTATGTATGATTTACTGTAAGTCGCTTTGGACAAAAGCATTTGGTAAATGCCCTAAAATGTAAATAGTTTATTTGTTAAGTATCATCTGTAGGTCACACAGGTGTGTTAGACCGGCTTATTTACAGTCCCACATACAGGGACCTTTACATTTTCCAGGTCACCTGACATAAATAAATCCTCGGACTGGGAGAAGGCCGAAGCAGACCGAAGACTCTGAAGCTTCACAGAGAAACCAGGACCGTTCCAGCTAACCTCTAATCTTTTGCTTTTTTATGTTATATGCATCCAAGCAAATTACCATCTGCATTTTGTTTCCTATATTCTGTGGAAATGATTAAGTAGTAGAATTAACGATGGAAAGAACCGGGGCTAATTCAGTCAGCACGAAGAGAAGTCAGACAGGAAAAAATCTCAAGTCAAAGAGCAAAATATGAAAAAAAGTCATGATGAAATTAAACATAATAGCGTGCTGATAGCTGTAAGGTTAGTTTTAGTCTGATGTCTGGTTATATTCTATGGGGATTACTCTGTGAAAAATAGTGAAAAATACATTATTCGTACCAAATGAGTAGAAGATTCTGCATGAAACAGATAAAGGGGGTCATTAAGGTCGAATTCTAAAAAAGTTTGCAGTTAGAAATGTTCTTTTCTTGTGATTACACTGCGGGATGTGACATATTTCACATATTGCAAGGAAGCTTGTCTGCACTCTTTTGTCGGCCTTGTGTGTGTACAGCGGTATGAATTATGGGGAATGTGTGTGTGTGGGTGACAATGTGGTAATATTTCACATGGGAACGGTGGCAGGTCACGCTTTCAGGTGCTAAGTGCTCAGTGTGACACATGCACACAGAGACACACAGATGCACACACTGAGGCAGATTTTAAACTCTCACGCCAAAGTGTCAGTTGTTTATAGGCGTTTGAACCCAATTTAGCTGAAAAGCAATTTACTTTCTGCTGAGAGGGGGTCTAAGGTTAACGGAGGGAGCGAGTGAGAGATATAAAGCGAGAGGAGTGTTTTTAAATTATGTGGAGCTTTCTTTATGTTGATAGTCATTTGGCTTTGCACGGGCATGCCGGGAATGCGGTTGATGCAACGTTTTCAGTCGATGCAGCATGCTAAATCAGATAAAATGTGAAATGTGGATAGAGGTGAAAAAAGCAGCATTGAGGGGAGAATGACAGCTGGTAAAAGAGAGCTGGAGATATTGAGATCAGGATCAAGAGATTAAAAAAGAAGAGCGTATATACTGCATGTGAGAAAAATGGAAAGAAAGGCGAGATTAGGGCTTATAATAAAGTAAGGCACTGGAGGGTGAAAAGAAGAAGACTCAGACTGACTGCAATTCAGCCCAAGGTATATATCCAGAATAATGATAATCGCCAGAGGTGGATTTCATCGTTTGATGTCGAGATTCAGTTCCAATCGGTCAGTTCGGCAGGAAGAATCGCTCATATCCTTCTTTCGTTCGTTCTTTCAGCCGCATTTCCAGTACAAAGTCGTTTAGCGGTGAAACATGTAATGCACAGTTCTCAGCTCCTCGTTCTCAAACGATCATGTGTTAATCACCTTGACATTAAATTGACATGTATTGAGGGTAAGCCAATGGTGACTGACTGACTGAACGAGAACGATGAGCTGCGAACGAAATGAAATGGGGTTTTTTCATTGAAACGGTTGCTATGCTTTCCTGTTTCTCATTGGCTAAAATTTGACGACAGTGTCTTAGACTCAGCATACGATTGGCTGGCTCTCAGTCCTCTTCCCAACTCTGAATGAAAGAACGAACGAGAGAGAAGTGAAACGTGGAATCAGGTCAGTTTGTTCACATTAAAGAGTTGTTCCTTTGAACCGATGCGTTCGCAAACGAGCCATCGCCACAGCAGTCAGATGGATCATCAGAGCAACTATCTACAAGAATAACGTTTTCCTACAACTACTGTTGTGTGTAGCAGGTTAGCACTCCATCGTACATCGTAAGGAGGGTCATGCCAAGCAAGGTAGTGTGATCTAAAATAACGCAGCTACAGCAGTAGCAACTGTATGTCTGCTGACTGACTGGAATGTATATATTTTATAATACACATTATATATATATATATATATATATATATATATATATATATATATATATATATATATATATCGATACAAAGCCTGTTACATAGTGATGCATATAAGTTACGGAAAGCCTCCAGAGTCGACATCAAACCATGTGTTTCAGGCAGTGCAGGAGCAGTTTCTTTTTTTCTGTGAGAGACAGTAACTTACCAACACCAACAGTAATGTAGTGACTGTCCAATTCAGTCAATTGGTAGGTGAGAGGCGGATTCTTGACGCGTGTCCATCAAACAGAAATGAGAGTTTCTCTTAGTGTTTCTTTGTTGCTGTTTATTGCAATTTTCACATGAATACTGGTACTTACATTTTAGGACTGTGAGGTATATGGTGGTATTTCTTGTCTGGTGGCTTAATGATGGGTTCACGGTAGAAATCGTGTGCTCCCTTCACCTACTACCCAAAACTAACCTAAAATGACCTTTATATACACACCCGGCGCTCATCTGCAATCAGTGACACAAACCAAACTCCCCCAGTGGTCAAAACAAAACACACATGCACAAATGGCTCCCACACGTAAGTTTAGCCTCCCAAGAAACACCAAGTGGAGGAGACGTCATGGTCTGACAATGCTTGGCCATGCTACCAGGCAGGACCAGAGCAGCAAAGCTATCAGCCGTTGTCAGGCCATGGTGGAAACATACATCGCCAGTGCGTCTTGGCATGACACAGCCTAAGTGTGCCAACATTGTTTTTGCAATGTTTCCCCACCAGACGGTTTAGTGTAGCATGTGGAATGACACCAGGCAGCTGTACACTTAAATGAACTCATATTGCTGATTTCAGTGAGTCTTTGCCATTATTGTCCAAAATGTAACAGATGGTAATGCTGCTGATGCCAGTACCAGAGACGGTAATCCATCCACACAGACATTTTAATATGATTTATATAAATAAATACAGCACAGCAAAGACATAAGTCACCAAGTATTTATTCTGTAGAAATTAATGTTCTTTATATATTGTTATCTCCTGTCCACGGATGCCAAAACTAAACTCAGACGGTGGTTGTCATTTTGCCAATGACTTCATGCCTAATGGAAAAATAAGAGGAGAAGATATTTACTCACCTGGCAGCCGACATCTTCAGACTCTAATAAGTGATGTCACCTGCTCGGCGGCATGGATCTATAATAAATCACAACACAAAGAGTAGTCTGGCTGGTTCAGGAGGAATATGGGCTCTGCCATGCTCTATATTCTGTTCTCATCAGAGATGAACCAATAGTCAGTGGATGCCTTCAGCTACCGAACCAAGTGGCCAGTTTCTACTGTTTGCAAACACCTGTCACACATCGAGTCCATTCTGTCACATCGGTTCTGTCAGCTGGACTCGCTCCTTCTTTCACTATGTCTCTGCTTTAGCCACTGCTCACTCCCCCAGGCCTGCACATTTCTCAGGAGGTTTCCTGAACCTACATTGTCCACCTGTCCATGTTGCCATCAGACTTTCCCACCAAACTTCACATTCGCAAAACACCCCCACCTGCAGATGCACCTGCTTCTCATTTTAAAGTATCTCAGTAGCACTTCAGTTGCGAACCGGCTCACCATATCTTTGCCTGTTAGTGAAGTTGAGAGCTTGACTTCCAGCCACCTGTTCTTCTGTTGCTGATGTTCGGCCTGATATCTACCATCTGTGTTTTGACCTGTCGCCTGTTTAAGATCCACTTCCTTCCTGGGCCCTCTGGATTTGTTTGGTTGTCTGGACTGCTTTCTCATCCATGGCCTTAGTGAAGTCATTTTTTTCAGGCTATTTCTTTCGTCCTGCCTGCATCATTGTCTGCATTTGGGTTCTTTGAGCCTGACAAGCAGCTGTACGACTTAACATCTGTGGTTGAAAATGACCTTCCTAACTACGGGTTTCAGGAGTTCTGGTTTACTACAGTATGAATCTTTATAAATTTGGGCAACGTGGGTCAGCAGACAAAAGATACCTCAAGAAACTCAAGTATCATCTAGAAAATCAAAGTAAGATGTCAGGTAAGCACCCACTAACAGCTTTTTATTCCACACACAGGAGACAATCCACCCACTTTGGCCATCGTCCACAGGCAGGTGCAGCTTTTAGTTACAGGTCACACTTTTCCACATCGACCCCCACCCGGTAATGCAGCCACACAACCCTACTACGGGGTAAAAACTGACAGACACAGACACAGCACTGCACCCCCCCTCAGACAGACCAGAGGAATTGCTAAGGGTATTTTAAAACTAATTCAAGCTCTTCATCACAAGCAGATTGTAGATCATGCCATTAACACCGACACATTTCCCAGCCGTATGAACAGACAAGTAACATGATTGACCGCATTCATTAAACCCTCCTCACTCGCAGAGGACTTTCGGAAAAGTGTAGCAGACAACACCAAGGCATGGATGCAAACAAATATGACCCTACTTCAGACTCACTACAACACCACCATAGCTCATTATAGCGACTTCATAGCAGATTAAGCTGCCCCCACTGTTGCTATGGGCTGGGTCGCTATGGACCTAGTGCCAGTTTCCCGCAGCTCAGCAGAGCCATGCTCCTGCCGACATGGGGCTTATACCTGGGCACACAACCAGCGCTTATTGAACAGTACCCCCAAATCAGGCACAAACCAACCCACACAGCTCCTAATCCGGAGCCACCCGCGGCCTTTAACACAGACCGATGGGCCAATACCTCCTCAACACCGCTCCCACCCAGACGGACAGGCCGAGTGAAGGATACTGGGACGATTACCCACAACCCCAAGACCCAAACACCCACTACCTCCCCCACAGGCGCTGGCGCGATTAACACCGACAGACATGCAACGTGTTGCCGGCGCTCGCCCCTTTCATTCACCCTCTCCGTCTCCCTCTCCTCCCTCTCTGCTCTCATCTCCCACCCCCATGGCCGCCGTCCTCCCTCTCTGAGAGACTTACACTTCCACACACACTCAGCAGACAGTGCACCCTGCGGACCAAGTGCCGACGCATCCGACGACTGTCGCTCCTCCCCCCTCACAAACCAACTCACTACCTGTCTCATACGCACCAACCAGCGTCACAAACACATGCAACAACTCATTCACCATTACAGCTACAATACACAATAAGATGCACAGCATAAAACACACACACCCCCTCAACAACCTTCTCCCCCTCCCTGTTTGTCCTTAGCGGGCGGTTCACCCGGCCCAACCAGCCTTCAGTCCCAGAATCTAACCCACAAAAATGGCCTCACAAACCACACAGTGGAATCTCAGATTTCGACCACCAGTCATGTCCACATTGTTTGACTGGACATTTGTAATCAGTGGAATTACACATGGACACAAATAGACTACACATTCACTGAAAGCACCTTGTGTTCTCTCAACAGTCACATGATGTTCCCACAGGTATACTGTATCATTATAGTTGTAGCTCTGCATTAAAAAGGACACTCAGACATCTCCTCCATCCAGGACATCCTCGTCTCGTTCATTTGTGCAGCAGGGTGCAGCTCTCCACTTTCATCATGAGAAATAACACATATCACTGTAATGTCACATGCCCTTTCTGGTTGTACCCTGAGTCTACGTAGGCACTGGAACTGGGCTGTGAGGGTGCCTATTTTCTTCTCATTTTCTGCCTCGGGCCACATTTAAACGCTGTCGGGGGCCCAGCTCAGTGTCAAGGTAAGGGCTTATTCACATTCGGCTCATGGTACCCTCACGACACATCCGTGAGTCATTCACAGCGGCAGGTCGCTTCAACATTAATTCTGTCTGAATTAATGATAATTGACAATGCAGGGAATGACAGGCAGAGATATTGGGATATATAGTTTTTATTATTGTAAGACTGCAGGCGATGTACCTAATGCTGTGGAAAGACTTCCTATTCACATAATCTCCTTTAATCAAATCAAAGCTAATTATTGATCCCGGCCTGAGGTCACTGCAGAATGTGAGGAGAGAATATAATTGAAAATATTGTCATAACTTCAACTGAATGATTTTATATCAATCATATGGAACTCCTCTTTAGGTCGTAGGCGTTTAAGTGTCATGTCTCATCTTGCATCTTAGATTATGTTTTCTTTGTTTCACATTGCACTGAAACAATTGACACTCACCAGATCCCAAATTCCTGCCCATCAGCAAATAACCCAACATTTGAATTCTGAAGAGTTTATATGTCTTAAAACTGGTCATTACGCCAAACAAAAAGATTAATCTGCTCATTAGTTCTTCGGTGGACTTTAGTTGGACGCTATTTTAACTTTGGCACTCGTAGATGGACCAATTCACAGTAAAGTATGTATGGTATAGTGTAGAAAGAAGTTTAGTAGTGGTGACATAGAAGTCATGAGACTGCGATATTGTTAATCGTCTTTGTTTTTTTTACTTCTGGTGATTGCATCAGTTGTTTCTGGATTACACTCGAATATACTTGTTGTGGATTTTTTTTTTTAAATCGAAGTAAATTTTCCCACTGACAGTTCCTTCTTTTGGGTTCCATCCACCACGGAGCTGAACTGACAACAGCTTCTGATGAAAGCAACATAGAGACCTTAGGTGTCAGAGATCTCAGAAAACATCTACCTTTAAGGAAAACAGAAACAGACTGTCAGAGAATGACTGACAGCATCGGGTTAGCACCTCTCACAGGATAGTGGGCGTCAAAGTCCCGAGTTCACATAGAGCAACTTTTAAAAATCCTCAAGAGAGGAGCGAGGTATCAGAAAACAACTCTACGGTATTGATCTCAAAAGAGATGAGGACCTTTAAAGGACTCTAAAAACAATTAAGCAGTGGGTTGGTGTTTTTCATACAGTCTTGTAGTTGCATTCCTGCATATGTGTCACTGTAGGAGTTCCCCAGGGCTCAATTTTAGGGCCGATCTTGTTTTCATATATACACTTTCCCTCAGTTGCATCATAGGCAGGCATGTGCCCAAAATATCTCCCCATAACCTCCAATAACAGTAAAACATGAAGGGCTGGAGGTCTGATGGTATTCAACACTTTTTAAGGCACTTCATTATATCAACCAATCTTAAATTTGTTCGTTGAGTTGTGTTCTTGCATCATCCCAACTGTTTCCAACAGATATTCAAACCCAGAGAAATTGTAAGCTGTTGCTAATACTTTTGAGACAACAACTCCCATGATCTCACACTACTTGCTTTTTTTTCATTTGATCGAGAGACCCCAAGTTGCAGAGATTACATAGTGTGCATTTAATTACTGTTTCTCTTTGTCATTGTTAATTTTAAATAAAGCATCTTGTAACATTGGTTCTTTGGTTATTTTGGATGTTTTCTTGTGGACAACGCTGCCAGTTAATCGTTGACTAAAGACTTTGAAGAGGAGTCTGTTCATTGTCTGTCGGCACCCGCATGATGATGACATGCTGCCGCTTCGTGTGACTTGTATTATATATTAATGTAAGTGAACACAGCGTACAGATTAAGATAGAGGTGGAGAACTGGAGGCAGATGGAGGTGGCTGTGCTATTAATTGACCTCACGTCCTGTGTGTGTTCCTCTAACTGCTGCTTTGTCCCTGTTGTTGTCTCGTTAAGCTAAACAGAAAGTAATTGAGATGAATTGCGTGTGTGTGTGTGCGTGTGTGTGTGCGTGTGGTTGTGATCCCCTGTTTCTTTACTTCAAAGGACCCAACTCCTCACCAGGATGTAAGGAAAAGCAAAAACACTTTGATATTTGATATTCTGACAGCCAGATTAAGGGACTTGGGCTGAGAAAAGTTCGGGGTGAATGAACAGAACCAATAAATCGTTTCTATTGAAGTTAGAGACATGACATCAAACTACTGCCTTGTGCAATCCATCATTTTATATACCAGCTTTAAACACTTCTAAGCAACTTAACACACGCCCACTTCAAACGGAAAATATGCATTCGAAACCCGGACACACTTTCCTTCCACCCCACTCACACTCCCACCTCTCTCATCCATCAAATAGTTCAGCATTCTTCCGTCACTCAGTGTGTTTAGGCCAACATCTGATGGTCACCTTGACCCTGCTTGGGGTGACCACTACAGTGGATTCAGATCACCTGTTGCAGGTGTGCAGACTGGCTCCTGATTGATGAGTGTCAGCAGCTTGGGGCGTTCAGGTCCCAGCCAATCAGGGTATGATGACACCCTTTAGTGGAGACTTGAGAGAGGTGGGGATTGACACCTGGGTCTGTCTGATTCTGTCCTTGACCCTCTGCGGACCTTCATCCAAACAGCTTGTCAGACAGAAGCTCTGCTCTCTTTAGATCCTGTTCAGATTTATTTGCTGCTCTTGTTCGTTCTAGTTGAGGGAATTTGTGAGCCTGAAGAGTCGACATCCAACTAGATCATCTGCATCAGGGCGCTGATTATTTGTACAAATGTTGCCGCCTTTCAGTAGACTGATGCCTGCAGGTTTCTTTTGTTGTTTGTCTTAACTGAACCCCTTGACACCAAGACCCCTCTATACACTTTTGTTTATTTCATATTTCATTTAATTGGGGGCTTAAGCAGTGGAAGTATATTTTGATGTCATTATCTCCTGAAGAGGCTTTTAAAATCTAAGTACTGACTAATATTGGCATTCACCATTTTGTTTATTTTATGTGTGTTGGTGCTGGTTTTTAGCAATTTTCCTGCCAGAACCACTAAATTAGTTTTTTTTGTGACAACGTATCATTTTGAATCAAATGTTGAAACGCAAAGGCAACAGAATAATGACACTAGTTTCCATTCTTGGCATCTTTCTTTTCATAAATTGTGCCTTCTGTGTATCCTAAAGTCTTAAATTAAATTTGTCTTGATTTGCATAAAAGACATTTTATTATTTGTCTTCTAAGACAGGAAACATCCGTGTTCTTGTGCAACTCTGGAGAAACTTTTCAATTGATGTTACCACATTTATATCCAGATTAATTATGAAAGTTTTCATCTTATTTAAATTCATCGGTCTGTAAAATGTCTTTTGTGCTGGCTCTGTGATTCATAGATTTGGTATGGTCAATAACTTCTTGGTGTCTCGAGTAATTAACAATAAATATCCCCCCAAAATAATGATGTCCTTGCTTCTCTTTAAGTACTTACAGCAACTCTTCCTTCCCAGGATCTCCCCTCCTCCTCTTATTCAGAGTCTTCTTTTTTTTCTTCCCACTCTCATGTCTCTCATGTTTAAACTTGGATTTTCCTCCGACCCTGCCCCCACCCTCCCTACTCTACGCCTGCCTGTCAGGGTGATTAGCCTCGTCTGTCGCGTTGCCTGGTAACGCTGCTAATGACAGTGGGCTAATTAGCTCCGTGCTGCAGGTCCAGCTGTCCACGAGGAGGAAGAAGACAGTCGTTGTGTTTAAGATATCTTCCATTCTAAGTGCATTTCTTTGTCAAAGACGGTATTATTGTGATTCTGGATGGGAGGACTGTTGAACTTTGAGGTATTCAGTTGGCACTCTGAATATATTCATAACGTTATTGCATCCATAGATGATATTATCTGAAAAAGAAATAGATCAGCCGTTCTTGTGACCCAGAGACAGATAAATACATGCTGTCTTTCAGCTTTGCAAACATCATCACCAGTACACAGAAAATCCCATTCTGCCTCCTAATTCACTGCAGCAGGGTGGAGAAATGGGCCCTTCAGAGATAAATGAGTTATCTGCAGATCACGCTGAGTCTGGCCTCGGTCCGCTGCATCCTGCTCCATCAAGTTTGTAGAGTAAATGCTGATCTATCTCGAGGGAGAGTTCGTGTATCCGTCTGTCATGTGTGTCAAAACACAACGTTTTTTGTAAAGTTCTAGATCTAATGAGTACTAAAGGTTTTTAAAAGTGCTCCAGTGGATCTTTTTATCCAGCAGCTATGACACGGGCTGCAACGTTATTGATAATCAGTAAGTAAATCCACAGTGCCTCTGACAGACTGACGTTGTTAGTTCTGTCTGAAAACATTAAGAAAAGGATCCTGGCAGAGATAAACCTTTTTTTAAGTGGTTTAACCAGATACAGCCACCCTGCTGCTCTTCCCAAATCCACCAGGAGCAGTAATGTGATGTTAATCTTCATACGCTCCTCATTCACCCTCCATAAACACATTAAAACCCTATAAAACCGTCCTCAAGTGGCTGAAGTAAATATTACTGCAACAAAGTAGGAAGTTATATGGAACGTAAGTAAGAGCGAAAGTCTGCAGAATGCAGAGGACCGGGTGGAAGGTTGAGCTCAACAAGCACAGGATTTTAGACCAGGAGAGTTTGTGTCATGTGAGAAAACAAAAATAAATATTATGTTAAGTTACGCCTTTTTTTTTTCTTCTTTTTTTTAACCCAAACTGCAGTGTTTTCCTAAACCTAACCGGACTGTGGGTTCTGACAGAGAAGTTTAGACTGATCCGTTCTTTATGTTGCAACTTTACTTGAATTTCCTCTTTCTCTCGTCACAATGCTGTGCTTATGGTAAAATGAGAATCGTGTGGTCAGATTTGTATTTATGCTTTTTTAATAGAAGAATATAAAATATAGAAATAGAAGAATAGAACATATCTGTTTTAAAGATGTATCTGGATATGTGCTGACCCTGCATTAGGATTGTAAATCGACCGCATTTCTTCCGCATTTTCTGCCTGAATAGACATATTAGTTTGCAGTTCGTGGAAAGAGCTTCCACACACAGTGCCCGCCTGCCCATTGGAAGCAGTTTGAATCCAGGTCTTCATCATAGCACGTTGAGACTATTAAGTAACCCTCGCTGGCACTGGAAGGAAAAGCAGGCTAAAGTATTCGCCTTTCTTCACAATGTTTTTTGCGCTGACGGACCCACTGGCCAGTCGGTCTAATCAGACTTACGTACCGTGCGACCACAAATTGGGTTTGACTCCACCTGAGGATGCAGGACTGTTGTTGCACGCCAGCCCGCAGCTCTGAGTGTGAAATGTATTAAGTCTTGTATTTCAGGTCCATTACGTTGCATCCGTTGTTATCTCTTTCTCGCCATAGTTCCTATTTCCTGTTCCTTCTACTGGCTTGTTTGTGGGATGCACTGTGATTGTGGAGCTCCAGTTCGTCCTGTTTGTCCCTGAAGCAGAAACAGACAGACAGACAGACAGACACGTCAATTGAACCAATAAAAGGAAAGAGAGCGGAGCCTCGTCCACTCCTCATAATTACCGATACCACATCATTCCAGGCATTCTTTTATCTTTGAGCGAAGCAGCCAGGAGACAGACGATAAATATAGAAACACGGCAGAAATGTGAAATGAAATGGAAGGATGATCACAAGGACAGGGGCATGATGGCAAGAGAGGCACGGTGGAGAACAGGAGAAGGACAAAGAAGATGAAGAAGGTGGCGTTTGAAGCGTAGCTAATCGATTCTGACGAGCGGCTCTTTGTTCCTGCTGCTGAACAAGTCTGATCTGATCATGATCATTATCATTTTACAAAAGACCTATTTATAGATGCATAGATTGTACAGCTGTAAAAATCATTACGGACATTTTTAACACATTTTTCTTTGTTATACCTTCAAGAAATGAGGTTTAGAGAATTTGGTGGCTTGTTTACAACATTTGATCGTCTGTCTGCTTGTGTTTCTTCAGCCTTTCCTTCAGATCGTAGTTATTCCTTTAGAGCTGCAAAACTTTAGTTTATGTTGAATGTGTGAACTGTGCTAGAAAACAGCAATAAAATGAAATCTGAAAATCAAACACTTCTTTTATTTTTGTATCCACCCTGTGGAGAAAGTAGATGACCTGTATAAGTGGTGCAGGTCTGGACCACTTGAGAATTTGCCTCACATAGCAGAGAATATTCCAAATATGAGAAAGTAGTTTTTGCCATTCGATTCGATGAAATCACTCATTCGTGCAACTTTAAAAATTCATGCAAGTGGTCCTTCCATGGCTTAATTTGTGTGGTTACGGTAAAATAACGATCATGGGTATAGGAAATAAAACTGTTTTTAAAAACGTATGGGAAAGATCTGGAGAACAACACATTTGATTTAAGGATTGTGTGAAGTGTGATGCATAGTTCTCCTGCGAGGAAGCTGAATCAACGGCTGTCACACCATTTATTTTCCACACAACTACACCGACAGCACTCTGCCTCCAGCTGTTGATCATTGGAATATAATTGTGTGTTGCAGAATCGTCCATTAAGCATGTAAATCAGAGGATGATGAGGGGAAATGAGCGATGGACCGTATTGATTACCGGTGGCAGGGGATGTCACGGTGACCTTTTTTAAATTCAAGGAATTGCTCATGAATCTTCTTGCAAAGACGACATCCAGAAGACATTAAATGTGGGTTTAGGACTGAGACATCTCGCATGTTTCTGATTCCTCTGTTGTGAGTTGCACATGCCCAATACTGATCAGACAGCAAGATGATGGAGGATAATGAAACGGTGGTTACTTTTTAAATATCCTTTTACCCTTAACGCCTGTTGTCGCGAATTCGCCTCAAACCGTTTCTATTCAGAATGCAGCTAAGATAGTGCATGTGTTCACCCAATGTCGGTTCATTCCTCTTCGATAGGGACCTAGGAACGTTTTGCAATCACTGGTTTCTCGTAGGACCACTCAAAGTGGGAGCCACATCCGGTTGACGATCGTGGTCACTTCCGATTTTGGCGCTAGCGAGTCGAAGCCGCAAACGCGGATGGATTGTCTTATTTGAGGTAAGGTATAGTAAAATAAAAATACATGTCTGCTTATTTGTTTGTCTGTGGAGCTAGCAAAAGCAAAATAGAGTATTTTTGACCAATATATTTGAAGATATTTGAAGTTTTCTGTTCGTTGCGAATTCGCGACATTCGTCCATATAGACATAGCGGTTCGTCGCGAATTCGCGACGTTCGTCCATATTGGCCATAGCGGCTACATGTAAACTATACTATATTTATTTGGCTTTCAGCAGTCACACACAATTTCTATAGCAAATACAATTCTTGTAACTCTTTGTAATCATCATAGAATTAGCATGTTGTTATGTGAATGCAATTTTTGCTGTTTATTTTTACTCAGGAGGATATGCATGCATCCATGTCACCGTGAGAGCATGTTGTGTATACAAAATAAAAATGTGTGCACTTTTCAATAGGGTTTTTTTTTTAACAACAGGTGACCGCGGCAGCAGCAATGATGACAGCAGCACTGAAGAAGAGAATGATGCACTTCCTAGCACAGCTACTCCTGCAAGAGCAGCTGCTATCAGAACAGAATAATTAATCTAGTACACACACATACATGCACATATTTTTTTTATTGTTGTTTTGTTATCATTGTCATGAAGTTTTGAATGTCTGTCATGAAACCAGATTACAATTTAAATTTGAATAGTATGTTGGCATTAATAAAATCAATTTCATGCCTCAGATGTGAAATGTGTTGTAATTACTACTTTATAACTTTTTATTCCTTTAATGCCTGTTGTCGCTAATTTGCATCATACCCAAATTTATAACTATTCTATGTGCTACAGTGAAATTAATTATCAAACCTTAGTTTAGTCTCTGCTTGAAAGCCAAAACACATATAATTAATTTTTTAACATAATTGCATATAAATTCAGGCGTTAAGGGGTTAAGTCTGTCTGTCCAATTCAGCGCTGACCAGTGATGCCAGTAACGCGTTACTAAGTAACACGTTACTCTAATCTGACCACTTTTTTCAGTAACGAGTAATCTAACGCGTTATTATTTTCAAACCAGCAATCAGATTAAAGTTACTTATTCAAGTCACTGTGTGTTACTATCATTTTTGTCATTTTCCTCAGTAAAAATATATATTTTTGCTTTCTTCTTGCGTGTCGGGGAGTGATGTCGCATACGCGAGAAGTCACGTTTTCTGCACGAGGACAATTCACGTGTACACAACACAGCGACACAAACACAAACAAGAATGGAGGGAGGACAGAGATGCGCGTTTCTAGCTGGAAATACAGTCATTATTTTGAGTTCGTGTCAGCTAAAAATGAGAACATTAAGGTTCGTTGTACACTCTGTGCTGACGACAAAGGGTTAGAAGAAGTTGGTCCGGCGGTATGTTGTAGAGAAAATGCTGCCCGTAAACACGGTTGACTCGCCCTCGTTTCGCGCCAAGATAAACACGATCCTGCCACTATCAATGCCGTGCAGCCTTACAGATCATCATCAGAGATGGAGAGAAATCTGAAGGCTACGCTGAATGTTTATGTCGGGGAGGGAGGGGGTGTTGGCACCTGCTAAATGTAACTAATAAAGTAACTTGTAATCTAACTTAGTTACTTTTAAAAACAAGCAATCAGTAAAGTAACTAAGTTACTTTTTAAAGGAGTAATCAGTTATCACTAATCGGATTACTTTTTCATGGTAACTGTGGCAACACTGGCGCTAACAGAACGATGTTTGAATACTGCTTGAACAGATATGGATGGAAAACAACGTCGTAGCGTCAGGGCATCAGAATTCACCCATTAATGCAACCAGCACACGGCTGCCCTGTCAGCTCTATCTCCTGAGCCGCTGCTGCTGCCGCCCTGCACTGATTGAGTGGCAGTGTTCAAATGTGCATGTGCCAATTTCAAGGATGCCCCGTGGGCAACACTTGAATCCGATACTTGTTCCAAAGAGATGCTTGATGTGCGACCAGGCTCTGTAGACATGAATACCTTAAGATTCAGTGACTTTGCTCTGAATCTGCTCACAGTGGCTGCAGTGAGTGACAGAAAGCACTGAGCAGGCCATTAACTGGCTGCAGGGAATCCATGCTATGTATCAAAATGACACGGTTTACATCTGGCTGGCTCGCCAACTGGCTTCTCATCTTTGGGCAAAATTATAATGGCCAATAATACTATTACAGTGGTTTAATTCTCCTCGCAATTCTGGCTTTGGGTAGTACTTTCCAATTATTACTGTATTAAATTCAAATTGTCATCTTTTCTCATGAGTCACTTTGATTTACTTTTATACATCATATAATCTGGTAATATTTTGCATAATTTGCCATTTTCTGTTTCCAAATTTCCTGTGGCTGTCAGGAATTAATTGACTTGAGTAGACTCTTGTTACCGCCTGCTGGCAACGAGTACAACAAACACACACACACACTCAGCGGCTCCATCTGCTTATTCAGTGAATCTTTCACACATTTTGGCTTTATTCATTCTGTCTCTCGCTCATTGACTGTATCACCATCCTGTAACCTTTCTAAAGTGTCACAGGCACTCGATAACGCACACGCTTAATTTAATTCACTGTTGTTTCTCTTAATGCTTTCTGTCATTGGTTTTGATCTGGCAGTCATATTACTGTGCATTAATGTTAATTAGTCCTTAATCGAAGATTGTATCTTGTTTAGGCTTTTAACGTGCCCTTGTTTCTATCAAGAGCCGATCTGCTTTTTTGTTTGTAGACAGTCTCTGTCCTAATGATGACAAGTCTGCACAAACTCTCACAGACTATAAAAAGTGTTCAGAATTAGCTTCAATACCATAAGTTGTGTAATTTTAAGTTACCTGCAGTATTTCCAGTCCTTTGTGGTAAATAAGTTAGTTATCTTGATTTGGTTTACTGAAGCGGTGACTGCATGGACTTCCCTTCTATGTTGTGCTCCTGACTGAGCCTGGAATAACATCATGGTTAATGTACAGTTGTCCATCTTTACTCCTGAACTCCATTTGCCCCTTTGCAGCCCACTGTCTCCCTATTCTCCTCCCCAATCCAATCTCCATCTATCCCATATTCTCCTTCTCAGCACCACTTTGATCCATGATTGAGTGCTGCGTTCAGCCTGCTGACCACAGTACATAAAGAAACAGTGGGCTGTAGAGGCAGACTTTAAAAATGAAACTTATTTTAATGATTGGGAGTTAACTTTCCAGCTCCTGGAATGAGCTGAAACCTTTTTGGACACATCTTGAGACTTTACATATGTTGATGAAGATGCTCTGTCATCCAGGTCAGAGCAAAACCAAGTGTATCATAGGATGTTTTTGAGAGGATGCGGCCTAAGATTTTACATACCTCCCACCTGCAATGTAGTACTGAGTTCCCTCCACAGTCAGCTTAACAACCATTCACACCTGGGCCTCTACGGACGACCCCCTTCCTATTGACATGGGCATCCCTCCTTCTGAAGGCCTCCCTCCGGGCTCAGAAGCACCATGGATCCAGTGGAAGACGCTCAGCTGCCTGAGAACAGGAACAGGGTGATCAAAAGCTGCCATGGCCAGATGGGGCTATGAAACTGGCCAAACCACCAGTGAATATGGAGAAGAGGACCACACAATGCAGCACTGCCTTGTCTGCCTCCTACTACCCAACCAGTGCAGCTCAAAGGATCACGCAGCGTTCAATAAAAATGCAAAGAACTGTGTAAAGAACTGGGAAACTGTCATATAACCAACCAGCTTCAAAGACACGAAAAGAAGAAGAAGACCTGGGCTCACTGAGTCCTAGCGACCCACATGAAGGCAGGCTGAGTCAACGACTAATAAGTGGCCCTAACGACTCTGTAAGGACACTCCCGCACATAATTTAAAAGCCTGCAACTCCCCCTCAGTTAGTCAGAACTGAAACAGCCTCTTGGATGAGTCCAGTTGACTACGACACCGCACTAAGATGAGACTTAAATAATTCATTTTCAATTTTCCAGTGTGTGAAATTGCTCACAATATATTTGTAGGAGTTGTGTGTTTGACTTAAGTGAAGACTAAAGTTGTGTAGTGCTCCCTGCTAACAATTACTGCCGTAGTGAAAGGGCCGTTCTATTGCTTCTTGCTGAACAAAGACTTTTTGTGAAGGCGTGCATGCTATTGTGCTCTTTGAGAGGCAAACTGTGGATAAACAAAGTCTTTTTGACCTTCAGGATTATTCTTGACTTGAGACACTTTAAAATGGAGGAGAGTTCTTTCATCATTCTCTCGCCATCTTCTGAATTAATTTGCTGCTTTGGCCTCAGTATTTTTTTTTTTACCAAACATAGAGAAACGTAGTGTAATATCGTCAATAGACTGTGAAAGAAAAGTCTTTTATTAAAAGCGCTGATGGGTCAAAGTGCTGCTGGATACGAACCCGGCTAGTAATGAGGCTACAGGAGATGAAACATGGGGATTAATTTGTTTGGCTGTCTGTTATCTCTTCTTCTTCTCCTCCTGTTTCCTGACATTTCCACCTCCACTTGTTTAACTCCCATGTCTGTCTGGGTGACTTCCTAATACACTATAATTAATACGCTATAATTGGGTTTTGTTGAGTTTAGCCTGTTTTATCTCCATTTTCATCCGTCATCCTGCTGTTCTTTCCTTCCGTGTTGAGTCATCTTTTCATTCACTTCTTCTTATTTCCCTCTTTTTTTTGTTTTTAATCTGCTAATGGAGTTTTGGGCTGCTGCACTATTCACTGCTCTGTTACCTTCATTCAACATTCTGTGCATCTTCTCACATCTATCTATCCAATAAAACTCAGAAGACGTCGCCACAGCAGTAGAATTGAGCTGGATGCTTGTCAACCCCAGGCGATGTGAGAGGAATCTGAAAAGAAGACGAGGCTTGCTGCGCGCCGAAGACTCCAGACCGACTAAAAACTACTTGTTATTAATTCATACATTAGTTGCAAACTGCAGAGTGAGCAGCATGTCTTGTGCTCACTTCGCCCAGCTCGCTCGTTAATTGGGAGTGTAAATCATAGGTGTGATCTGTTTGTCCGTGAAGATGTCATTTCAAGTCGTGATTCCATTCCTCCTCCCGCACAAATGCACGGCATCAACAGTGTTCACCTTTCATCAAATGATGAGTCAGCTCTTAAATTTAAAGGGCGGTTCACAGCAAAATTCCAAACATATTTTCCTCTTCCTTTAGTTATTTAGATTGATTTGGAGGTATCGGCCATAGAGAGGTCAGAAGAACTAGATGGCCTTGTGCCAAATAAATACACTGCGAAAACTCAACAGCACTGACTCTTTCAGGATAATCCACAGACTTCGATGTGGGCAGGTTTACAAGGGAACCATTTTTCTTTCCTTATCAATGCGTAGAAGGAAGCATGCATCTCGAAGCAGGCTAACCAAGTGAGCTAATGGTTCAATTTCAACACATCCTCGTACCTAAATGATTGTATGTGATGTTTTGGTAGACGATGACAAACAACCTATACAAATGTACCCAGAAACAATATGGCGGTTGCAGACCTTGGATTTGGAAAACTACTTGGTAAAGGTTTCAGAAACGGTTTGGGTTAAAAAAAAAAAAAAACTAGCCAGCTATCATAACTATTGCATCCACGAGAGGTTGCTGCTTACCAACACGCACAAATATAGGTCGTGCTTTTCAGAGGACAGGCCCTTAAGTTCACGGTGAGGCGGACATCCTTAATGTTTATGAGTTCTTGCATGAAACTGCTCACGATAAGCTCTGTGGGTTACCAGGTGAGAGGAAAAAATGTGTGTTTTTGATTTGTGAGGAATTGTTCTTTGAATTTTCACATCTCAAAGGTTTTATAATGTGTTATTCTCATTTCAATCGACAGTCAAAACATACAAAATAAGAGTTTTTATTGAGTGAGAAATTTGCTCCGAAAGCAGTTGAGATTTGGGTCTAATGAGTCCGTCTGCTCAGCTGTGATTACTCCAGCTGACTGTTCACAGTCATCGATACTTAAGTCAACTTTTTTTGTTTTTGTCCTCAAATAAAGTTTTCCAACCCCTTCATGTCCCCACAGCGGTCATTAAAAATGTAATCTTACTTCACTTAACTTGTTTTTTTCTTTTTTAAGGAAACTTGAGAGCCAATCTGATATCTGTCGCTCTGGGAAAGCTCCTCATGAATGTCATCAGTGTTGGCTGCATATCAGTTGTTCTCTCTCCTCTTTCTATCTGCCGCTTCTCTCTCCTCTCTGTTGGTGGGCGCTCACTCGAAGTGTGTTTGTAAATTGGCACTACAGGCTCCTCGACGCAGCCCGGTTACAAAGGAGGCGTTGCTGAAAGGGGCCTGTATTCACAATGTGATACGACCAATGACGAGTGTGCTACCTGGCCGTTCAAAAATATTGAATGCCAAGACTAGTGAGGGATGGGAAATGAATACTAGCTTGTACTGAATTAAAATGACGGTAGTTTCTAAAATGCCTGTTGGAAGTAAAAGTAGGTCACTACAAAAGTTTTCATTACTGCAAACACAGAAACTGACTTCAGGCAGACAGACGCATCAATCAAAGACTCGCTCCGACAAAAGCGGAAAATCGCTGAAGCGAAACCACGAATGGATTAGAAAACAATATGATCAACCTCCAGACAAAAGAGAACAAGTCCAATGGGAGAAAACATATTTGAGTTAATGGATTCTGTATACAGAAAGCCTTCCCTTTCTACCTCTTCAATATCTGAATGCGATTTGTCTCCACCTGGAAAATACTAATCACTGTCCGACCACCTGCCTTTTGGACATTTTGACATTTCTGCACACCGCAGCCTCGTGGCTCTCAGAGTCCCCGTCGGTCCCCCTAACCTGATTTTCTGCCATCGTCGTACGACATCAGAGAGGGTTTTGGTCGGCCTGTGATTTGATTTGGATCCTTGGGAGAGGAGCGAGTGATAACACAGTACTTTTGTAAGAGCAGCAATTACATTTGGATCGAAGGGCAATAGAACCGAATACTTTTCTAAAGCCCCGACTCTTGGCTGTGGCTTCAGGAGCGGGAAAGAAATCATCCCCTGCAGCACAATGCTTCACCGCTGTGTATTTATATTGTTGAGGCTCTGAATCCTTTAAGTTCTCTTGTTTTTGGGGGATTTTATATTTCTTTAACCTCAAACAATCCATCAGTTCACTTGAAAGTTTCAAACCTGCAGGGCTTCTAAACTTTTCTTACATTTGTCTTTTATATTTTCTATTATCTCTCATCCTTGTCAGCTCGTCCCCTACACAAATGTTACTATACTTTTACTTTTATACCTTTTAATTTAGATGAAAGACTCTCGCCCAGGGACTAAGGCACATACAATACATCCTCTCCATTCCCTGGCACAAGATTAAAGAGGGTAATTTACAACACACCCTCGAACCTTAACGGCTGGTCCATTGCCGATGACTCCCAAAAACGCATACAGCAAAAGGCTTTTCTTTTTCATATGCAACTTTCTGGGCTGAATACAGATGTGCTCCCGCAGGGTTAACGGAGGGTTAAAACGCTCCTCATCACCAGCCCCTTAGGAAACAAGGACAACATGAATAGGATTGATTTTAAAGGCCATTTTGCTCTTGTTATCTCTCTCCCGTCATTGCAGGTCTGGCCAAGATGCACCATTATGTGGCACAATCCTTTCAGGCGACTCTGCAATAAAAATACATACAAGCAGGCCAACAGAGCAAATCGATATTTGCTGGACTGTTATTATGTGGTTGGTGTTGGGGGGGGTGGGGGGGGATGCTGGGTGAAAGAGACAATCTGTTGGTGAAATATCGCAGAGAGCAAAGACGTAGATCTGGAGGCCATGTGGCGAGGTGAGCGGTTTTGAATTTATGACTCTGTGTCTGAGGTTTGGCCAAAGGATGGGATTTACAATTAGGATGGAGACGAAAAAAAGAGGAAGAGTAATGCTGCAGGTAGTGGACTGCCATTTGGATGAACACTCAGTCCAGGTACGTCCAGCTCATAGTGAATGAGGCCCGACAGCCTGTTCCAACTGTCCCGCAGTGTGAAGAGGACAGTACTCAGCTCAGTGGCGTTTATATTTTCCGAATATGTTTTGGATTTCAGCAGGCTCACTTGGTCTGATTTGTGTTGCTTTGAGTCTTCCAAGATTCTCCCAACCCATACACTTTAACTGTAATATAAATATAGTAATTATCAAGCCTTAATGTGTTGATGTGCAGGTCAACAAACACAGCCTGTCCTCATGTGAACAGTGGAAACAGAGGTTGACATGTTAAACTAGATTATTACGACCAATATTTCCACCTCCTGTTGAGCAGTATCCTTTTATTGGTTGTAGTAACCATTTATATCAACAAAGGAACCAGGTTTGAACAAGTCAAATTTAAGACTTTTTAAGACCTTTTTAAGACCATTTTGAATTAAATTTAAGACCTACACGAAGTACGAAAAAGTAAGGAATAGTCCCAGAATTACTTTAAAAAATAACCAACTTTTTACATCCAAATCTGCTGCCAAAATGTGAAGCAACGGTGTTCAAAATCCAAAGCACCTCAGCTTGCAACATGGGAGTTGAGCCGAATATGGTTTGCTTGAATGCGGCAGAGGCGGTGTAGAGTTCGGGCCGAGCAGAACTGAATGAACTTGGACCGGGATCTGGTGACAAGTGTGACTTCGCTGGAGACTTTTAGAAGCTAACTGGTGTTTTTCTGATTTTGTCTGTGACCCCAGCGCTTTCACACCGAATGTGCCCAAGTTTAGGGTCCAGAGCGTACACTGCACTTCAAATTCTTTATTAGGTACGGCTTTTAGCCAACTGAATTCTGGTTGTTCAAGCCAACACTTAAATTAAACGTTAAATTTACACTTTCCCATAGTTGTAGCAGATTCCGCTGCCAAAGTCTTTCGGGAACTGGTGAAGTGTATGGTGATAAATTCCGACCAGACTGTTGACAAAATTCCACTTATGTTCCTGATACTTCAGAAAGAAGAAGAACACACAGAACTAACTGTGAATCTCACCAACACATTTCCCCAAAACAAAACAAAAAAACGGTGACAACAGAAGCGTTAATTGAACGTACCTAACTAAATGTAATTTAAGACCTATATGCAAAATATGGACGTATTTAAGACTTTCAAGGCCTAAAATTTACATCGTCAAATTTTAGACTTTTTAAGACCTGGCAGAAACCCGTGGATGGATGGTTGGGTCAAACCAGCACAGGACCACTGTTCATGTTCCAGAGTGAAAGCAAAAGTCACCGGTGAGTTATTTTCACTTATTATGAGGTGACTGAGTTGCATCCCGTACATTTACACAACTGAAGTCACATGGGAAGTGTTTGTATGTTTGTAGCTGAAGCAACATAAGTACCAGACCACTTGACCACCCAGCATAAATGAACATTTTATCCAAAGAAACGCTTTTATAATTTTGGACTTCCAATTTGTTCTCTGCAAAAGTCGAGGGAAAGAGGAGAGTAACAATAAACAGGGAACTCTGAAAGAATACGGTTGATAAGATGTTTATTCACAAATGTTCTCTCAGCTCTCGATGATAAAACAGAGGCACCTGGACGACGGCTGCACTGGATGAGGGATGATAAACAACACCAGCAGCAGCAGCGTGCCACGTGGGACTGCCCATCATTCATTTCACACCGACAGAAGTGATGAGGAAGAAGTGTTTTTCCTTCCACTCTCCGACAGGTGAATGGAAGAGGAGAAAGACAGATATATATATAGATCTGTTCTTCTCTCCAGGATGTAGCTGCGACTGAAACACATTTATTTTCTCCTTTTCATATAAATTCAAGTTCACAGTGACCCTCCTTCTCTTTTGTGTTTCTGTCGTACAATAGGAGGCTCAGAAAGCCCAGTTTCAGTGGTAAAAGAGCCCCTTTGTGATTTTTGTGAAGTAGTGTTATGAGGACATCCGGCTGCAGTGATGCTCTTCATCACTCAAACAGAGATGGGTGCAACTTTAAACAACGTACGTTCACCGGGCCGACACTTCTTCTTCCTCTTCTTCCTCTTCTTCTCCTCTCAAAGATTTTTCACTTTTTATGAACTAAAAAGGGCAAGAACATGAGAAAAACAAGCTGTTTGACAAACTACCTTTTTTCTCAAGTTCTTCTATAAACACACCGACTAGAAGTAACATTCGGTTTAAACATATTGTTTAAAACCTGACAGAGACGTGAGTAACACTTGCGTGTTTTCGCTGAGCCGTCAGTGAGGAATGTGGGAGATGATGCTTTTCTTTATCATCATCTCCACTTTGTCTCTTATCTTTCACGAGAGGAGATGACAGAACACGCTCAGCCACTTTATTTGGCTAATCGCTGCTAATGAACACATCTGTTAACAAGTCTGAGCTACAAACAGAATCTATGTAAACCTTCTCATGAACCATCTTTCATCCGCCTGGCGTTTGTGTATTACACACCGCTGTCTGGCTCCTGCCTGTTTACCGCCTGGAGTGGATTCCGCCCTGGCTTTTACCTTTTATGTATTATTTTAGTCTTGATGTTGCATTCTTTTCGTTAGGCTGCCTTTGAAACAGAGATTTATTCTCACAGTGGGTTTGAGGTAAAATAACATTTAGGCCCTTGAGTCAACTAAATGGATTTTATATTCCCAACGCTCTGTTTTTGTTGTGTATCTCAGATTTTTTGTTCATTTTTGTTTGCTGTCAGTTAAAAGAGCCAGTAAGAATAATTCCCATATTTCACTTCTATGCTTTGTAAAGCTGAACACAGATATGAACCTATTCTGTAAGACTAATACCAAGTAATAATCAGCTGCACTAATACACTTACAAATGACATATGCCTGCACAAGTCTGTGAAGAGCCATCGTCTACCCAAAAAGGTACTAATGGACCAAAATAAAGGGAGCTCTAGCTGTTACTAGCTCCATTAGTGAAGGTTATCACAACAAAACACCAAACAAACCATAAAACAGGATGAAAACATGAGGATGTGAGGATGCGCCGCCTGCACAAGTTCACCGCACTGACACACGAGAGTCCTTGTTTGTGTTGAACCTGTTGCTAAGACAGATGATGAGTCGAGAGCTCAAAGGGAGACGTGTGGTTTATGTGCGTCTGGTCAAACAGATATGAGTTACATGCTGGAACAGTAAACAGGATCTATGAAGAATGCCACTGCAAAGAGTTGCAGGCTGCGGACGGGATTCTCGCAGCTGTTAGCCGGTCCTTCTGTGTGAGACATGGAGTCGTCTGGTTTATGTATGAATAAGCTCCATCAGAGCTGAAGAGAAAATGTTTGCACCGATGTTGGTCAGCACAAACCTGTTGTTGTATCAAGGAGTAAACTTTTACGCGAATCTGGATTATTGACCGGTAGCGAGCCGTCTAGACAGACACAACCTGCTGCAACTGAATACAAAATCACCCAGTTTGATTTTCATTCTCCCTCATTTGTCTTCAGCCTCCATCCTTCATCTGCAGCGACAGTTTGATAAGAGCAGTGTGGAGAAGAAACATCAAGGGAGATGTGGAGTTGCATTTAATAATAATAATTTAATAATTTGCATTACAAGCCATCACTTTATACAACGACTCTCTCACCTCTGCCTGATAGAGAACTCTGCTCTCTCTACTGTTTTTGTTGTATATATTATTATAGTTTATTGTTTATTGCACACTGTGCACTGTATATATACACTATGTATATATTGGATTCTATTTATGTTATGTACGAAGTGTTTTATTTGTGGACCCACAACTGCTGTAACAAAATAATTTCCCAGTCTGGGATCATTAAAGTATTTCTATCTATCTATCTATCTATCTATCTATCTATTTAAATTATTCCGGTTGATAAAGACCAATCAATCCATTCGATGTACTGATAGCAGTTCTGGTCAGAACGTGAACATATTTGCAGGTATCTTTGAAGACTTGCCGTGCAGAGCAGTCAGATCAGGACGGCGTGAACAGCAGCTGAATCAACCAAACCTCTGAAACCTGCACGTGGTCCTGCTGTGAGAAGTTAAAATACCTGCTGTGGACAAGGTTTGTTTAGAGATTCCAGCCGGCACTGAAAGAGGAACTGTCAGTCCGCCCAATGAATGCAAGTGGGGAAGCTCTCAATCAAGCAAATTCTGTGCACACCCGGTCTGATTAGGCAACGGAAGTGACATTTCCTGCATGTGACCAGCATTGCAGTAAACTCAAAAATGGAAGGGGAAAAAAAGAAAACCTGTGTTGAAACAGACGTCGCGGGAAATGAAACAAAGTGGAAGTGAACAGTCTGCACTTCACACGTCTATATAAGACATCAGCGGATCATTTTTTGCAGTGCAGCTGAAGCTGAAAGTGGATGTTGACTTACAGTAAATCTTTTTCACCTGTTACGAAAGGCCCTGAACTTTAATCATGAGTGCATCCTTCACTGTAACATTTCCATTTAAGCACTTGAGTGAAAATCAGCATCATAACTGTCATTAGAGCTCCTCTCTGAAGCCCCGCAGGACTCAGGCTGAGTCACCTCCCCAGCTGCAGCTCACCAGACCGCCGTGATTTATAACAACTCATACGCTGACCTGTGAAGACTTCTATAATCTCCCTCTGGTTCGATGAGTACATAATGTACTTAACAGGGATTTCATAAGCATAAACTAAATGCATGAAAATCTGATTCATCCTGAGAGCAGCTCCACTCGACAACCTTCTTTTCACATGAATTCCCCTCAACTTGTCTTCTGTTCTCTCCTCTGCTTCTCCAGAGTGCTAATAAATGATCTTATTAAAATATATATATATATTAAATAGTGAAGTCATGGGTCAGAATGGCGACATGTCCTCTGAAAACGGCACTAAAGCACACTGCAATTACTTCACCCTTGGACTGTGGCTGTCTCCCTGAGTGTTCAGCCTCCAGCTCATTAGGGCCGCGATATTCACCACTTGGATCTCTACGTCAGCGTACGTGAAAGCGCCTGAGCCGAGGCGACATCGCTGTTCCAGCCAGTTTGTCTCCACGAGTGTTTGTGTTTGCGGGATAACCTCGAGGATGATTCCATTCGTGAGTGTAGAGGATAAAACTCAGTTCCTTTATGTACCACAGGAATCAAAGCCAGCTCACTTTCAGCATCTTCTGTCTGAAGCAGCGAGTCGATACTGTCTATGAGTGACTGCAGCGACTGACTGCTTTCATCGCTGGTGTCCTGGTGGAATTGTGCTTTTTGCTTTGCTGCAATGTGACAAACATCTGATCCGGCTCTGTGTGACACTTTTATAGAGAGGTTTAGCTTGTAGTGCTAACATCTGGAAATCAGTTTATGTTTTTGTACGTTACGTTATCTAAAAGTCTGAACGTTTTTTTGAATTGGTTTTCAGATAAATGCCTGAAATAAAGTGTGTGCCAGGGATTTTGGGCCCCATGAAAAAAAATCTAGTTGGGCCCTTTTATAGGTTGACCATGTCTCAAAGGGCCCCTTGTCAGTGCCGGGCCCTTGGAATCGTCCTAACCTTCCCCCCCTGGCAGCGCCCCTGGTTACCGCGGTCTTAAGATATTTAGACATTTTGTTCTGCAATATAAGGTCGAACCTGAAATGTTACGTCTCTAAATGAGACTACAGAGGTTGTCACGGATATTAAACACCAACATGCTGAACACAGACACTCATCGTCCCACTAGTCCCGTCTTTACAGGCCTACTTTAGTTACAAATGATTCTAACTTTGACTTCACAACTTGTACATTGATCAGTTTATGTAAAACATGTGCTGTACTGTTGAGGTGCATCTGAAATCTGTCTTTTCACTCCAGGTAATGATGTTTATGTTCAGACACGTTTGCCCACGCGCTTCCTCAAAAGGCAAACCAAATGTGAATCAAACTGGAACAGACGAACGACGAGGAAAACACCTCCCATGATCCCTCGCTGTGAGGTGGGCTGTGCATTTACGGCTGCAGATATCTACATAAGTACGTCTACACATCAATATCAAACAATATGTGTGTTTAGCAGATTGCTTCAGAACAGTGTCAAGAGGGAGTAACATTGCGGAGATGAGCGGTGGAGAGCGCTTCAATCCGCTTTGCTCGTTCACTGGAGTGCAGACAAGATTCACCTGCTATTGTTTGGAGAAACGGAGTCTGGCTCTGTGGCGACCGGCCTCTTTCATGTCTGTGAATATTAAGTCTCGATGGGTTTGGCTGCGACCAACTGTTTATCAGAAGGGGCCTTTTGAAGTGTTCAGGATTCAGAGCTACATAACCGACTCATAAACACATATAAGACAACTTGGAGAGCTGAGCTGGGTTATCTTGCTTTATACGTACCTACGTTGACGTCTCCACCTGGATCTGTACCTCGCAGTAAACAGCTGCGAGGCCAAAGTCTTATCTGCTTAATGCTGGAGCCTTTTCCTGCAGCCTTGTTATCAGGGTAAACACAGCTGCAGCTAATAAAAAATGAATGATAGATGGGTTCCAATAATGGGTAGATGATAATAACTAAGCACTAACATTACGTTTTATTGGCAGTTGCTTTGCTACAATACCGAAGTCAAACTCACCTTCAATTAAATTTTAGTAGCAGCAGCTGTGTTTACACTGCTTTCAATTTCCAGTATGAAAGCATCAAAGTTTCCCATCAGGACAGGAACATATAATAAACACATTAAAAGTTTGTTTGTTTTTTTAATCACTAAAACAAACTGCTTGTTGGACAATCGCTGCTATAAAGTAGCACTGCAGCACAGGATGAGCAGCAGCTAGCTGGTTAGGATGCTAACTTCAGTAAACGTCACTGCAAACATACACTGGATGTCTCTGATAGAACATCAACACTATTGTTTCCTCTAATAATCCAGCTGTATTGCTCTTTTTTAAGCTGCAGATTGCACCTTGAGAATCACGGTTAACTTTCCCCAGAAAGTTTTTATGTCCACAGAGTACTTTTTACTTTGAGCCAGATATTTTCTACCTCAGGTGTTCGTCGTGTACCGAGGATCCGACCGAGAAGAATTTCACGCTGATCCGAGCTGAAACAGCGCTCGTCCTGTCAATCAGGTAAAAAAAAAAATTGTCTCTGAGAAAAAGGAAGGATGAACCTCGTGAACCAGCGGTGCCAGAAAAAGTGTGGAAGAATAAATGACGAGGGATTTAAATATTTACCGACACAAATAACTCAGGTTTCTGCGTCAGGATGCCTCATTATTGCTGGAACAAGGTGGTGAATCCATAACGATGTCACTGTTCCCACCCACACAAGTCACTTCTCATGTGACTCTTGTTATCCTGCAGCAGCAGTTTTCCCGTTTTGGACTCCGCAGTTCTGTTCACATTTTAATTTCTTTTTTTTATAAACTAGCAACAGTTCTATTGAAATCACATTTGCTCTGAAATGTCACTGACAGCTTTTGCGTAAGGTTTTGCTGTGATGTCTGTAAAAGATCTAACAACCGTTGCCAAAAGCTACACACATAATTTTGACATATGGATTGAAGCCAGTTCGAGCTTATGAAATACAAAAAAACGGTCTTGTGCATGAAAGAATGATAAGGATGGCTAAATATACGGCCGACGATAGAGACGACAAACGTTGTGAACCACTGCTTCAAACAACATGATGACAGTTATGATGGAGGAAATCTCATTACTTAAGAAGTGCCACTATTTCAGCGGAGTATCGCCATTTTATCAGTGAAATGACATGAAGCTGGGGGCTGTAGGGGGAAGACAATGTCACGGCTCCCATGACAACCACGGTTTCATTTCCCCTAATGATGGCTCAACATCGCTTCCCGCCGCCCCACACCAAAGGACCCTTTCACCGTGAACTCTCGTAACAACGAGGGCAATCTCCTCCGAGCGACGCTGTGTGTGTGTGTGTGTGTTACAGTGTGTTTGATGGCGGCAGGTGACGAGTGGAAGACATTTCCGTACGTCCGTGCCTGTGAAAGTGTTCTTATGACCCCTAAATCCTCTTCAGATTGCCTCTCTGCTCGGCAACAAGTGATGCCAGATAGCTGACATGTGCTCAGCGACGGACAGTCGATCTAACAAAGATCTGTTTTCCCTACATTCGAATTTCTGATCGAATTAAAATTTTCACTTTTCTTCCTTTCGCCGACTATAAATATTTCAGCATCAGCTTCATCCACCTCAAAGACACAGTGGAATAATTCAGCTCGAAGCCGTGTCACTGTGCGTCTGCCTACACACCGTCTGCAATATTGAGCCGCCGCTGGAGCGAACACGTTCCGGGGATTTTCACAGTGGTGAATATTCACCGACGTGCAGAAACAGTGTGTGTGCATGATTTTACACAGCATGTTGTTCAGATCTCAGGGACACCGGTGTTGCTGTTTTGTTTTTTTTTCACAAAACACAGAAAAGAAATAGAAAACACTCGCCATCAATTTATATCCACGTATTCAGAATGTTTCTGAGGCTGCTACAGAGAAAAAGAGGAAACAACCTCCAGGACAAAGGACAGGGGATCAGATCAGGTGAACGTGTCCTTTTCTGAATCCTGTTGATGTCGGCCTGAACTTTACTGGTTAAGTTAAATTTGTTCACCTAAATGACATGACCTTTTGGCCAGCTGTCTGAAATTTATATGAGGGAAAAAAGGAGGTGATTAAAAACGCTGATATGCCTAACTGAGTCCCTCTGCACTGTCTGGGGTATTCAGAAGCATTGTTTGACAAATTATATCATTTATATAGATTTATATACTTGAATGCGATAATTAGCAATCATGAACACACACACGATTATTTCATTTGACCTTTTTCCAAGATGTGTTTTCTTAATGAGGAAAGTTTATCAGAAGCGTAATAGATACTCCTTCTGAAGAAAAACAAGAATCTATGAATATGCAACAGACGCAAGATTTCTCTGATGTGAAAGTTCCATTCTGGGTCCGTGTGTGCTTTTTGCATATTGGACCATGACTGGCTGATAAACTACTTGTGATGTCAGGAAAATGTGGGATCATCCTTCTAGTTTCAAAGCACAGAATGATGTGCACAAACATGCAAGTGACAAAATATGTCTGTGAGGAGGAAACTTTCAGTGCAGTAAGTCTTATTCCAGACGAACTTTTTCCACAAAGGCTTCTCACAGGTCAACTAAATTCACGGGGATTTTTTGTGTCACAGAGTGTCACGCCGCTTTAGGTTTAACCCTCCTGATCCGACTCTACAGCTCTGTCGCACACAGATTTCCCACAAACCCTGCAGCTCTCCTCCGGGTCTAAACTCCCATCGTGACGTCAAAGGTGCCGACCTGTTGTTCTCCGGTCCTGGAGGCTGCTCAGGTGTGGAGCTCGCTGCGATACACAGTGACTCACGAGGATGTCTGGTGTTTGTGATCTGCAGGAGGTCTAATCCGGTCCAACATGAATACAAACACACACTGACCTCACTGTTAGTTCCCCCTTTTTTAAAAATGCTTTATATATTTATATTTTGTTTGACCAGAGAGTTTTTCTTCATCCACTCCGACTGTTAATCTGCACAAAGTTATCGTTGATTTACTGTTAATACTGCGAGTATTATCCTGGCTTTACAGGATAGACATCTGATATCACTTTGCCAAGAAGAGTCAAGAAGAAAATGCTTGTGGTTGAAAAGTTGTGAGAAAAATGTTACTGCCAATTTTTTAAATTTTTTTAATTGTCACCTTTATTAAAACTGGAAATAACGTGTTGAGAAATGTGTGAAACTGGACTCATAAAAAAGTTGTGAAACTCGATTTTTGTTTCATCCAACCTGATTCTTTTCATGAGCACATACACATACACAACCTTGGCCAAAGTCTCCAGTACCGTTTTCCACATTCTCTCTTTCTTTGCGCTAACACGACTGCTAAGAAAGCAAACGAGCTCAGATATCTCTGGTGACAGGATTGCTTTGTTCGATTGTGATAATGTGTGAGTGTGGGAGGAAACAAAGAACTGCATGTGTGAGATGATGATGGAAAAGAACATTTTCACTGCAGTGAAAGTCACAAAAAAAGTTTTTTATTCAACATGTAGCCGCTGTTTTTATGCCTTAACATAAGAAGTTAGTGTTTGAATAGATGAGCTTTCCCAGTGCTGCTAAATCAACTGAATACATGAAGGTATACAGGTTGAATTGTAGGAACGTAGAGTACCAGTAGCTCATTTTTATAATATCCATTTACCATTAAAATAATCACTCTTTATGTGTGTTTCAACTGTTTCTACGTCGAGGTTAATTATATTACTTCATCTGCTGGCACTGAAAATAAAGTGAAATCTGATCATTAAAAAAAGAAACAATTATCGTTGTTGTTTGTCGACCAAGTCGCATCTTCATCGAGTGTTTTGCTTGTTGACAGACATTCACAGACGTCAGCGAGGCCGCCGGCAGCACCGAAATAAAAACGAGACAACACAGACGGAAGAGGAGGCGGTGTGCGGAGAAAGGGTGTCAAACTGAAGCTGGAACAGACGAGCAGGCAGAACCGGCACCACAACAGAAACATAGCAACAGTAATGATCAGACAAACAAACCCCTAATTTATAGTGGGGAGCGTAATGACTGTATGCTGCAGGAAGTGCTAATGGTCAGGAAACTAGTGGATGGGTGTGTATTTTATTACATTATTATTATGAAAAAGAAAATAGAGTTTGAACAAATCAATGAGCCCTTTGTGTTTGGTTGTTGTAAACTGATTGATAGTAAGCCAAGAAAATATCATCTGGAGCCTCAAATTGTGAACATCACCAGCTTTCTCTCAGGCCTTCACCTTATGTTACGTGACTAAATGACTTTTTTCCTGAACCTAACCAAACCACGACTGTTTGACAACTTTAATCACAGTCTAGAATTTGTAACGTGCCATCTTTTTCTCAGTGAGCTTTATTTTGAAAGTCCAACTGGAAAACCATTGACGAGGCTGCCTACTTGACAAGCTGGGAGTGAGAATGTGTTGGAGTCTTTAGAAACAAGAGAAACTAATTTATCAGCTGCATCAGAAACATTCTTCGACTCGCGCTGAACATTTCTACGTGTTGTTACAAACTTTTCGATATTCAGCCTTGAAGGAGCCAACACATTAGCCCTGACGTGTTCTGACGTTGATACCAACAGCTTTGAATTCACTCACTTGCTGGAGAGGAAATTTGTGTATCAGGGTGGAGAACAGAAGCCATGTGTCCATAAAATGTCGAGTGACTGAATGAACTAGGCTACGTACGCGACGCGGTGCAGGCTACGTCACCCGTGGTGTGGAAGTAGACTAGCGAGAGGTAAACAACCCAGGAGACGGAGTGGAGAGAGTTCATCAGGAATTACTTTATTGCCTGTCAGCTGGCATCGTCCACGTTGCCTGCCGTCCAGAGACGACAAACAAATGCAAAGATTGTATCGCAGACAGCGGAAGCAGCTGATCAGTCATGTGAGTTGAACGTTCGCTACGTCAGAGTTTATTCAGCAAAATCTGTTTCCGTCGAACACTGTGCACACTTACATCTGAAGCGAGCGTTCAAACTTTTTTTAGATTTTTTTCAAAAAGTTTATTGAAACACAGATAGTCAGAGTACAAACAGTGACTTATAGAAGCCTAAACAAAGTTTTGTGTCATCAAATAAACTTAAAGGAAAGTATTTTTGTCGCATTCAAAATACCTGAGACGGGAAAATGACCAATGATTGCTCAGCGTGACAGCTCGACTGACTAACAGAGATGCTGAAACGTTCCTGCAGAGAAAATTGGCCTGTAATTTTTGAAATAGCGAGCTGTGTAGAAGATGACGATCCCCTTGAAAGCACAAATTTTCCGCATGAACTTTTATGTGCCTTTTTAATTTGGAGAAATCTTCAGAGGACTTCATAGGGAGTGTTCATGCTGTGTGACTGAACCACTGAGCTGGCAGTGTGACCGAGGTTTCCATGGTTTTCCGTCTGTGTGTGTGTGTGTTTTCTTAAGTCAACCAAACAGGTCTACATCCTCCCACACAGCTAAACACACAGTTGCAGAGGACTTCTCTACCTTCATACAGTTTTCAAAATATATTTTTATCTGATACAGCTGAAACTTTAAACCTGCAACATATTTTTTTTGTTGCTCCTCTTCTTCTTTTTTTGGCTACTTGGGGTGAGTCAACAGTTGTGAATATGATATTGAAATAACATTATCTTTTAGATTTGTAGGGAAAACTATTTAAAAAAACAGGTGCATGTCAGTTAAGACATAGTTTACTTTGAGTCGTGTCTCTCCCTCCGATGAACGTACAACACTGAGACTCTTTCAGCGGGTTTCTGTCAACTCCTGGGGGAAATATCTGGATCCTGTTGATAAATGCTCCACTATGTTCAGCAGCTGGTATCTAACTGCGCCGGTCTGCTGGTTAGTACTGAGCCGTGGGTTTGAAGAGGGTTTTTTGTTGCTGCTGCAGATCAAAATGACGCTACTAATAGTATTGAAAGTAAAGCAAAGGATGTTATGTGCACGTCCTTGTTCATATGTTGTCTGTACTGAACTACAAACTTCCTTGAAAACAGAATTTATATATATATTGCTGTTATGAGTGTACTGTCCTTATTTAGCTCTGCTGAAAGCCTCATTCCCCCCTAATGGGACAATAAAGAACTCAACTGAAGAGTCAGGAGGAATTCCATAACTTCAGCTATGAGACCCCTCTTCTTCTCTCAGGGACTCCTTGTTCTGTCACTGGCTTGCATGCCTTTTCCCACAACTTTTATGCAGATGACAACACTTTTTCCATCACATTTTACAGTGCAGTGAAGGCAACAGTATCTTCCTTCTGCAAGTCTACACATCAGTTCAAGCCCTTCAGTCCAGTGTGACAACTGCACTCCTTCCCCTCTGTATAATGTGGGGACACCATCACTCTGACAAATAGATATTTTAACATTTAGTCAGCCTAAAATTTTAGGGAGCAGACTGACATTTGTTATATCTTCAGTTGAGGCTCATTTGACACGTAGTAGTTTAACAAGTATTGGACAAATAAACACTTTGTTAATCCTTTGACTCTTCATCTACCACCATCAGCTCAAAGTACCAAATTCCATTCCATGGAAATCTATCCAGTAGTTTCCAAGACATTTCACTGTAAGTTGTTGGTATTTATCCTCTGGTGACCATGAATGTTAAACAGTTTCAGGGAGCATTTACACAATTTGCAAATTGCAATTGATGGCAAAGTTGTTGAGGTATTTCATAAATGATGGTTCAACTGGTTGAGGTGGGACTAATTTAAACTCTTTCCTTCTACGGGACAGTTTAATCTAAATAAAAGTGTCATTTAATGAGCGTATTATTCATAAAATTCAATGCAAAGGTATCTGTAAGCTCCTTTTGTCTGTGATATCTTAACAATAACAGTAACTGTAGTTGTTAGATGAAGTAAAGGTAATTTGAAGTAAAGGAAGTAATTTTTTCCTAATCTATAGACATTTATGTTGAATTTTTTCATCAAACCTGATTAATGCATAAGTGATTTAATACGAGTAGAGAAAAATCATTAAATGCAGAAATAATTAAGTGTCAGTCAAATGTTTTCTAATCAAAAATTAACTACTTTTCTTTATTAATATTGTATTTTGACATTATTATTAAAACCCCCCACTGTCACCTTAACCTGCTGCTGGTTTATCAATCAATCAACACACTGTTGGAAATGTTTACTGACTGCTGGCTTCTGTTGGAAAACACATCAACTGTCTGACAAGATAAACACAGAAATATGATTTGGAACCGTACAGAATGTATTTTTAGTGACTACATTTTTGTTATGTTAGTTAAAAATTAAAACGTTAAAGGTCTGACAGTGTTTGTTCGGCTCTCACATCACATTATGTACGTAAACACAAACTCAAAGGCTGCAAATGAGACTAAAGAGCTGCTGAAGCGCGAGCAGCTGATCCAGTCACCGTCAGCGAGTCGCTCCAGAGGACGCTCGAGGAAGGAAAAGAGTTATTTTTCATCATTCTTCTGTCTTCACATCGAAACTGGAAGGAACTGACACAGGGGAAGAAATGTGGAAAGGTTTAATCTTTTCATCGATATTCAACAAAAGTCAGAAGAGGAGAAAGACGGAGAGTGGAGCGGAATAATAAGAGATGCGAATAGCGAGGGAGAGAGAAAGATCCACAGAAATTTAGACAAAGCGAGATGATAAAAGGATGAAGAGAGCTGAGAGGAAGAGAAAGCGACAGAGCATTTGTGATCGAACATGTCGAGGGATGAGAAGGCAGCCAGGCGGCTGATGATAATATCTGACAGCAGCTCTGTGAAACGCCTGAGGGATGGAGAGAGACACGGAGAGGCTGGGAATCAGACAGGGGAACAGCAAAGGAAAGGAGGGAAAGTGAGAGACTGGAGAAAAGACAACAAAGGTGGGCGCTGGGAGCAGAGAAAGAGAGAGAATAGGTGTAAAAAAAAAAACGTAGAGTCAAGAATATAAGGAATACAAATGAATCAAAGAACTGGAGGGAATGTAAGTGAATCAAAGATGAACCCATATATAAAGGATTATATAAGGACGGTCTCTGATCATTTGTCATTCCTGCTGTCCTGATTTGATCTTTCCATAACTGATGCAGTTCACTAAAAAGTTCTGTTCAGCTTCTGAACTCAAGTAAATACTTGAACAGTCAAAGTGTCAAGGATGCAGAAGCCAAACATTTCATTAAATCCATTCTGTTAGGTTCACTGAGCCAATACAACTGGTTGTTTTATCTATTGATGATGTCCCACTACTGAGAACAGCCCAAACTAAATGCATTATTTTAAACCACGAAGAACAGAATCACAAACAGAGTTTCGCTTTTAGAAGCCAACATAAAGCAATATGTGCAAAAATACTGCAAGTTTGACTGTCAGTAGAGGAACTTCACAGCTGGTGTCTCCTTGTCTTCCTCTTTGTTAGTGATTTATTATGATCATCATTCACCCTCAGAGGATTCTAACTACTGGTGGAACCATATTTTAATTATTATTATGCATTATTCGTTGCTAATATGGCTGACACATTCTGACCTGTTGGGCATAAACATGTGAGACTGAATTCTGTACTTGTTTGTTCATAAAACTCTGTCAAATATTCATATGAACCAGAAGAGGTAAAGCCGGGTATATTTTTTATCAAGTCATGACCTGCTCTGCTTCTAATTGGCTAGTGCTTATTGTGTTGGTTTGGTTAGGTTCAGGCATAAGAATTTAGATTTGTTAGGGTAAGAATATCAAGATAAGCTGCTCAGACACACAGATGTGACTCCTGTAAACGGTTTCTCTTGAGTTTAAAGCTCAACTAAGTTTTCTTTTGTGACCTCGCTTAATATTTCCATATGTTTGTCACATACTCTGCCAATTTTATGACCTTATAGTGTAGCTGCGGCTCCTAAAGAGGCGTGACGGTACACGTCATGATGATGACGTCGGTGTGTTTTCAAGGTGTTTCCCAGGTGTCCCCCCTGTCAATCTAAACCCGCGGACAGTTTCTAATCATACGGATGTTGTTATAATGTGTTGTGATTGAGATCCTGACCCACCAAACATCCTGGAAAGTGACGAAGTTACGTTTTTAAAACTGGAAGCTGTCTGACTGGAAGGACAGAGGCTGTTTTCTGGGGGAAAGTTCACTGAAGTCTCTGTCTGGAGGGCTGACCATCGCAGTGATTTATTTTCAACACAAACACTCGGTGAGTTAAAGTTTTTGCCGGTGACAGACGCTGTTTTTCGGGCAGAAATGTGACGAAGAGTTGGTAGGACGGGCAGGAGGACAGACAGGAGGACGGACTCTTCTCCACGTACAGCTGTAGTATTTTTTTCCTCATATACGTTGCCAAAGACAGTTACAACGGCAGTGTGAATGGGACTAGTGACTGCATGATAAAATTAATGCTGCTCATTCTTTTACCAAAGTATTTAAAGTTTTGGAATTCACACCAGATTTAACGTATGATATAAAAGGATCAGCGGCTCCGGAAGCATCCATCTGGCCACTGAATAAACAACTCTGACCTTCAGTCCAGCTGTCAGAGTCCTGATGACAGGACACTCCGTCTTCACCAGACTGATGTCAGAAATACATCCAAACGCTCTCAGCAGTCTGATGAGACGCTTTTCTATCCTCGATATTTATTTCCAATTAGGATCTCAGAGAGCCAGCTATTGGTCAGCGCCACATGAAAGTCATCTCCTTCAATGCGCTGCGATGACAGCACCTGACACACCTGTACATCATGTCAAAGTTACTCTCACCGTATGGCCCTTTAGCAAAAGAGGAAGAGGCGGCGCTCAGGGAATGAAGGTGAATCAAAGTAGCCCAGCTGTTTGTGTTTATGTTCATTCTTTCATTTCCATCATTGTGACGACCAGTTTGAGTTTTAAACTTCTACCTTTTTACTGCATCCTCACTTCTTCAAAAGGTTGTTTGAAGGGGGATAGGTTCAGGTTCAGGTTCAGGTCAGGGAGGCATTTTGTTAAGACTATTCAGATGAATCCAAATGTGCTTCTGAATAAACGATCTGGATATTATGGAGCCGGTAGATGAAAGCAACAAAGCTTTCTCTTCATGCCTGAAGGTCCAAATAAACAGCAGTGAGGAACAAAACATGTCACAAACCTGAGCATCAACAAAACGACGGTGCACTTTATCTCATATTGAATAAAAGAGTTTTAATGGAATAGAAACTCTACAAAACTCAACCAAAGGTTCAAAACACATTCACAAACTAAAGTTACTAAGTTTGATATGACTTTATAGCATTGTTGTTGTTATTCTAAAGAACCTATTAGCACATTATGTTAAGATCAGAAGTGATTACAGTAGAAATGGGAGGGAAGTGTCTGCGTACTTCCTCGGCAACAAGTCCTTAAACACAAACAGCGGAATCAGTCGAATGACTCTGAAAATGGACAGTACCAGTGACAAACGTACCTTCACCTGATTAAAGCTGTGACATGGTGTTAGTTCAGGTTAAGTTATAGAGTTAAAATGAATAATGTACTAATAAGTAAAATATCAAAACCTCTGCAAACCTCTTTAGATCCACACCATGTCGGCTAGGAAGCAATATCAACATTTTGAGAAAACGTAGCAGAAATCAGGAACCAGATAATAGTTCCGTGCCCATGACTGCATAATTAAGCAACTAGGCATCCTAGAACCTGAAGGAGAACGTGAAAGAATTTGGATTTATCAGTAAAACATGGTATGGAAACATGGGCAGCAATATTCCAGTACGTTCCTTCCTAACAGACTAAACCACCCAGCAGGTTCCTTGACACGCTCATTCATAAGAAGCATTGAAATTTGGAAGATTAACGTACTTAAAAACCTTCACGTGTAACTCCACAGAAGCTTAATTACCTCCTAAAGGCGATGCCAGCCACCCCAGAGAATTATTCAGCACCACAGTTTGGTCAAAGCTTCCTCTTGACTAACACATTGAGTCCATGACGAGGCAACATTTTTTGAAAGCTGTAAACTGGATTTATACATTTCTCTGTGAATATTCATGCTCCCCAGCAGATCAATCAATCAATCAATCAATCAATCAATCAATCAGTAAATCAGGATATATTTGTTGACATTCTCCTTCCAACCACAACAGATTGTTCCCCATCAAGCCACAACTTTCATCTTGCTCCACTGTCACACATAACGGATCACCACGTGGAACCGCTCCAGTTTCATCTCTGTGTTTCATTTCACACTTTTTTTTTCACAGTTGATTTGACTACAGGGAGCCTCGAAACAGATGTCAACACGCACAGCGGACGATTTCGAGTTAGCATGATATTTGTCGTCAACTGAAGTTTCTTTCATCCCTCTTTTATGCGCGCACGCCCACAAACACAGTTTAAATATTCATGCAAACATGTACCACATGCATGGACACATTCAAGCAAAGGAAACACAAACACAAAGAAATAATCTGTGAGAATGCAAAGACATGCCTGCAATTCTCTCAGTGAGAGTAAGACGAAATACAGTACGGTGCAATCACAGACACACAGTGTTCGAAAGATTATTACTGTGTAAAATCAGTCTGTTGAATTCAGCTCAAACTCAGATAGACGAGCCTCATCAGAGCGCCCGGGGAGAGCTGCATATCTGCAAAAACATTCTGCCGTTCCAACAACAAAAAAAAAGGTTTATTCAAATGAGACGATGCAGCAGCAGTTAGTTTCTCAAGTGAAAGCTGCAGCGCTGTGCATAAATGCTGCAACAGCAAATCTGATTTTTAACAACAGAGAGAGACTGAACACGCTAAATCTGAAGTGAAGGAAGAGTTGAGCTGTGAGCCGACTGAACGTCAGATGGAACCACAGAGGGGGGAACTTGTTTTTCTGCAAACTTATGTGGATTTTTGACCCAGAATGGATCGAAAACTTCTCAGCTGAAAGATATTCTCGGTTAAAGACTGTAAACATTTTGCCGTGATATGGCAGAGGAACACTCAGTGGTCATCAGTAGGATCTGCTGACCAAACACGTCAACAAACAGTCCTGGCACAGAATCAGAAGTGGTTCTTGTTGTTCCTCTCCTTGAAATGTCCCGTTCCTCCGTACTCCACCGTCTACTCGTGACAGCAGCCATCTGTTCTCCTTATTACCTCATAAATGCCACAGGTTAATGATATTCATGTCAGCTGCTCAGGTGTTACGATCTAATCCTAACCTTCAGTATGAAAGATATGCCACTGCACAGAATGCACAGTGAAAAAAAAAAATAAAAAAAAATGAAGATCTTGCACTCTGCAAGCAACACAGGGAGCAAGACGTACCTGCTGCTGGTTATTATCAAACCCTGAGTGTTCGAGACGGTGGAGGAACTTTCTATCACGTATTTGTTTTCTTTGTTTGGATGCTCGAGCTTAACTGTGAGGAATGATGTGTGCACTTTGAAATTCTTTCACCTGGAGGTTCTGGAGAGGAGGAAGGATTACAGTGACTAGACTTAAAAATACTGATTTGTGCTTTGAGGGAGTACATTTACATAGCTGTTAATTACATATGTTGTTGTTGTTGTTGGCCTTGAGCGACCAGTTGTTTGATTTACCAGCCAGAGAAATGAGCGGTGCCCAGACGTAGCTCGAGGTTCCCAGATTACACCAGGTGATGTCAAGCCAAAAGTGGCAGAGCCCCGTCTGAGCTGCTGCTTTCAAACATTAATAATGAGGTTTACTGTCGTCGTCTTATCAGCGCAGATGAGGATCTGCTGTGTCTGCTGCAGCCGACAGGTGAGTCAGCGAGATTAATCAGCTCTCTGTGGTCCCGTCACCACGCCAGCGTCAGAGGCACGAGGTTAATCCTGCCGGTCTGAACAACAAGGTGAAGAGAACAACAAGGTGCTCGAGCACTCTTTCATGCAGTTTTGGACTTACAACTTCCAGGAAGTTGCGCACCGTGGACCTGTTTAGTTAGTGATTTACGAATTTTTCTGCTTTAAACACATCTTTAATTTTATACATATACACACACATTTTAAAAGTATTGCATTGTCCAGCTTCCGTGTGTGTGTGTGTGTGTGTGTGTGTGTGTGTCGACTGGAACTGACAGGAAGTGGGGAGAAGTTTGGACTGTACTTGTGGCCTTTAAAACATGCCCTTTTCAAAAAACATTCTTCTCTTCTTCACTGACATGTGAGCACACACAAACACAGCCATCGCTGGCATTTCCTCTCCACCTGCCTGTGACACACACACATACACACACACACACACACACACAGTAGACAGCGTGAAAGAGCAGACCAGTTGCTGCAGGTGGAGGCTGAAACCTGCTTCAGCTTCACTCAGTAACTGAAGTGAGCTGAGATATTTCTCTGAACCGCCTTGAAGCAGACTGAAATATCAACCTCATGATGTCCAACACGTACAATTTCAGGTATCGAGGCAAAAGATTAATGTACGAATGATGTATTAAAGCTAATGTCAGTGATTTACTGTTACTACTTTTTTCTCTTTTACTGCACAAACACGTAGGTTCCTTCAGTTTGCTGCTATGTGTGGCGACTTTGTGTCAGATAAACTGTGATTCTGTTGTTCTGTTCTGAACATGCGACATCTATCGCTCGTCCGTCCGTTCCTCCAACTTTTTCTCTGTTTAAAGGTTCTTTTTTCTCAACACGGCAAGTTTTCCTCACTTGAATCAAGGGTCAGCGGACAGAGGACGTTGTTCACTGTACAGATTGTAAAGCCCACTGAGCCGTTGTGATTGTGATTGTGTGCCGTATAAATAAAATTGATTTGATTTGATTTGACAACCGCTGTGCATTCATGTGGTGACTAATAGTACATTCCTTTAGCAATCAGGGGAAAAAAGCGTCCTATGACGTGGAACATAATGGTCGGAAACTGTGCGTAGGCCGAGTTCACCGATATAAACACACATTACATCCCGGATGTATCACGGCGCCCATGGTGAGCAATTACTTTTTACCTCGCCATCACTTTTAACTTCATATTATGGTGTTTATTTTGTAGAATGTGCACTAAATAAAGCTTGTAAAGTTTGTCTTTGAGAGTGTGTGTTAGGAAACGACGCCCTCAGTCTGTGTTAAAAAGACTAAAGTGTGATTCAAAAACAACCGTTTGCAGCAAGTGTCCGTGTTTCTCCGAGCAGATGCCGAAGTTGGGAATACCAACTGGTAAAAAATTCCAACTTGCGATGAAACAAACCAATAAAGAGGAGGGAGGGAATCGCAAACTGCAGAACGGACAGGGAGTCGGCCAAACATCTGCATGACAAAAAGATAATTTAGCAATCATTCAGTGACAGTGACGTTCATAAATCTCTCCGAACATTCAGTGATTACAACCAGCAGCATTTCAAACACTGTACAGATTAAAATATGTCACCTGAAGCCTGTAAATAGCCGGCACACGTCGTCTCCTCCACTCCTGTGGTGTTGTAACTAATTTACCGACAGAACGACGAAGCGTGAAAACTTTTTAATGAGCCGTTGTTGAGTGATTAAACTCATCTCTCCGCGGCAGCAGTTACATAACTGTGACCGAAGGAGCGCGTAATGAGCGACAGCGGTGCTCTTATTAGATGCCCACATGCCCGCCGCTGCTTCATTTAATAATATTGAGTCCTGGAGTGACATTAAAGTGTTTTAATGCCGGCTCCGCATTAAAAAAAACTTCTAAACTATGTCAGAGAAGGAAGTGATATCAGGTTGAAAGAAGCTCTTTACCCTCCGAGTGCTTCTCCCAGATCAAGGCAGGCAGCCCGCTTGGATCTCTTTTCCCTTTCAGCTTCTGCCATGTTTTATTAACTCGGTATACAACCTCTGCCGTCTGTGTGGGACTCCGGCCCCCGGAGGGAAGAAGCCCTGCATACCGCTTCTGAAATGGAGGAGCCGCTCGGTGCTGACGGGTGAATTACATCCTGCCTCGGTAATAATTCACCGGCCTGCTGCTCGGCTCTGACGCTTTGCAGCGGTCAACAAACAAAGAAACAATGAGAACGAGTGTACACAACACGTCTTTGTTCGGTTTTGAGTCATTTTAATGCCCTCCTGTCAATAAATCTGACTTTTTTTCATTTAGTTCCTTCAATTTATTTTCAGTTGTGATGTGTAGAGGGTTTTTTTTAGCCCATCGAGGGACAACTGTTGCAAATTCTCTCAGGAATAAATCTGATGTGTGTCATTAGTCTGTTGAATGAACATTACACGCTCATGTATTACGTGTTGTAAAAATACACAGGATTAAGTAACACGTTGGCGGTAAAAGGAGCTTTAATGATGTCAGATGTAGCCCGGCGTTATTCACAAAGCAATAACATTAAATCCTGATCCCAGTTAATATCCATACGTATCCACGGAGGAAGCCAAGCTCAGGTTTTATAGCTCAGTGAGATAAACAGACGGCTTCTGACTGTCTATTGGTTAAAAAACAAAAATACAACTGAGACTGCTGGCTGTAAAAACAACACATCATTTAAGGTTGAACTCTTGCTGTTTTTAGTAGTGTGAGATAATCTAATTTACATGTTCTTAATATTACGGAACAAGCAGAATATTTAGATTATTGGTCGTAATCCTCTGATCTTGCTTCCTAAATATAACACTGTTGTATGTTTTATGATTTCTTCTCCCAGAGAGAAAAGAGTCTTACAGCGACAGTTCAACAAAAAATCAGCAATTTCCGCATCTACCCACCTCAGGAGAAAGACTCCCACACACTGTCCACTTCACTTGCAATTAAGTTTATTGATAACATCGTTACGGTACTTAAACCTTCATCAGGTTGTCTAGACAGCCTAGATGAATATTGTTGTCGGCCTTGGTCTTCTCCTACACACCTGTCGGCCTGAAGGTGTGCAAAAGCTGAACTCTGAGTCTCTACCCGCCTACATGTCGAGGGAAAGTGTGCTGAATTTAAGCTCAGCGGCTGCAGTGAACGTATCAATAACATCTTTTTAAATCACCAGAATTGGTGACATCCCAGACTGACACCGATCCGCACCAGAAGTTAATGGAGTCTATTCTGGGATGAGATGCATCCTCAGTCAGCAGGCGCGCACAAAAACGAATCAACCTACACGCTTGAGTGGAAACACAACCTCTTTGGCGGAGGTCATAACTGTCATCGCTCGCTGATGAAGACCATTTTGAAAGCATTGCAGTAGATCTTGAGGTTCGACAAACCCTTGATTGGTTTGTCGAACCTCTGCGTGGTGAGTAATAACATCTGATGTTCAAGCCTGCACGGATGTTTAAGTGCTTAATTATTACAGCTGCTGAGCTTTTATATCAAAAGATTCCAGGTTCAGCGGTTGGTGTTAAATATTTCTTCACTAAATCACACTGAAAAACCATTTACACAGCTGGTCTGAAGTACCCGTCCACATTCTCACTGTGCGATCGCTCTTAATACCAGTTTATGTGAAGGCGTGAGTCAGATTAATTTAGTCTCGACAGCCAAACTCCAATCATCTTTCCGGCTGTAGCGTCCCCGTTAAGCCAGCGAATGAGAGGAGAGAGACGTGGTAAAATGAAACCGAGCCCAAAGAAGGGAAAAGAAACAGGATGTACGTGTTGAACCTGGAAAACCACAGAAAGATTTGTCTCCAGAAGAGAATGCAGTCTGTAGCTCAGTCACTTCGGCGCCTGCAGCACTTCATGTCACCGGGTCTAAGTGGTGAGTTGGATCGGGTCAGGACCTCCACACAAGGCCGAGGAGGAGGAGGACACTGCGTCTGTAACAGCGATGTGTGACTTTACAAGGCCTCGCTCTCCTATAAATAATCAGACAGTGTGAACCCGAATTATTTATCAAAATCATCTTCATCCTCTTCCCTTTTTTGTCCGCCCTGACACAGCTCCGGTCCTTCTGAGGCTGCACAGACGTACAGACAACTTTTAAAAAGTAAAAGTCAAATCTGTTGATGCTTCGGACTCAAATCAACCACGCAGCAGATGTGCGTTTTCTGCTCGACACTTTAACTGCGCGATGTGACATTTAAAACAATCGTGGCGTCTAAGAATATTCTGTTCTGGCACTTTGTTGTGTTTTTCTGCCTCCAGGCTGGAAGTCTTTTTATGTGTCATACACGCCTGTATCAACACCATTACCGCATCGTTCACGGTGACAGAGTGCAATATGGAAATAAAAGTTTTAGGCTGATGTTTTTTCTGTGGCTGAGAGGTTAGCATGTCAGCGTTTATAGCAGCCATGTATAATCGCCGTCTCTTCTCGTCGCTGTCGTACGATAAGAGAGCAGAAGATGACAAAGTTCATTAGAGCGACTGCAGGAAATCACCGAACGACAACGGATATGATGGCAGCGGTCATATTCTACTCGTTCCTTTTCCCCTTTGAGAGAGAAAATTGATTTTCAAATTTGTACATCAGGAGAAAAAAAAATCTCTCTCTCTCTCTCTCACACACACACACACACACACACACACACACACACACACACACAACCACAGATGCTCTTCCACACTGCTCAACTTCTCTCTCTCTAATGGCTTTGACAGAGTTCACCAGGAGGAAAAGGTCAAAATACTTCCCTGGTTGTTACCTGCACACACACACACACACACACACCCACCAGTGGATCCATCCATGCTGGCTGGTTGGGATGGCGGTGGAGTGTCGTGGTGTTGTGCACACTTCCACATGAAGCAGCTTCGTTAACTATTTTAAGATAAGACAGATTGTTATCAGCGTCTTGATTTTGCAGAGCGATGCAGGACTTTCATCTGGTGCCAGATCTAAAAAGGTTTTTTTTCAAGCTATCAAATGTGTTTTTGTTTTTTTTTTTCTTGTCTCTCGTCTCTTTTATGTCACAAACTAGTTCACGTCTCTTTCCTTAACGTCTGCATGATGTCCGTTGTTGGTTTTATCTTTGCAGCGGCGTGTCCTGCAGAACAGACAGCTAATCAGGCGCAGGAAGAGGGAGCAGCAGGGAGCGGCTTCAGAGCGCTCGACGGGGAGGAACCGACCGACGTCAAATCTCCAGCGGGGTCCATCGTCTTCATCCACTCAAAACAGATTATGTCTCAGGACGATGTCTCTTATTCAGAGGCTGGAACTTTTGAAGAGGAAGCAACACGTCTGCTCGTCTGCTCCGAATGAGAAGATCTGACCTCAAAGAAAGTAAAAGTGATGGTGCAGTCGTAACGTTCTCATCAACTAATGAAGTAATTAAAAAAAACACATGTAAGTTGTAACAGGGTGAATGTGTCGGTGCACTACGTGACTTCAGCGCGAGGGTCGGATCACAGTGTGGAGCGCTTCACAACATCACATCACACTCAGCAGCAGCTGTCAGCGGCTCTGACACAGATCATGTTTTATGGAGAAAATGTGTTCTGCTTTTCCCTCTGATGTCGTCGGGCTGCTCCGCCTCAACTCTCGGTGATTAACTCTGTCCGCAGGCTCTGCTGGGAGAGCTGGTGTATACACCACCACCACCACCACCACCACACACCCTCGGACCGCCGGCTCAGGGAAGCTGCAGCATTATTGCTGAATTCATCTCTGATATTTTCTGCACAAACGTCCTTGTGCCTGGAATTTCAAATGATTCCTACTTGAGATCTTTAAAGTCTAGACAGCATTCTAACAGAACAAAGTCCACACAGAACATTTAGCCAGATAGTTACTGAACAGCAGCGATCAAGATCGAGTATACACGAAGTTTAATTTAACAACGAAAGATGATTTTCTGTCTTAAAAGGCCAAACACACGTCCCATGAAAAACATAAATCCAGTCCTCGCCTATTTTTGTGCTTTAAAGCAGATCTCTGGCACCGACACACACGTATGTGTCCACACGCTGTTCTGTATGTTATGAGTAACTGCAGCCAGCCTGTTAGATTCATATTTATAAAGCCATATTTATGAGCTCGTCTGATGTATTCCTCACATTAGCTCCGTGTGTCTGTAACTCCTGCTGATAAACAGCATGTCCATGCAGCATTTCTATTTCACTGTGGCTCTGACATTGCTGTTGTTAAATATTTACCACTGATTGATCGCCTCCTGAAAGCACAAAGCAGTAACGCAACTAACTTCCACGAAAGTTCTGCCGAGCAAACACAGAACCTTTTAAAAAGTGCCGTCATGATGTTCTCGGTCCATTAATGTGGTCTCGGACGAGGAAGGTGGAGTTTCACTTATTTATTCCTGAAGTGGAACGTTAATCAGCCCACTGATGAACACCTGGACACAAACAGTTGCTGTGTTTTAAAGTGTTAACGTGACTTTAGGGGTTGACGTGTTAAAAAAGAAGAAATTCACTCATTCATGCGAGGCAGAATTACATCCACGACAGTTAGCTGCTTTAGCAGTCGTCATGTCTGCGCTGCGTCATGTGCAGGATCTTTTTGGCATCATTATGAATGTGCAAAAATCAACTTTTAACCCTAACGTGAGGCTTCACTGGGGTTATAAAGGCGAGAGCAGTGAGACGCTCCGTCACAAAATCTTCATTTTGTTTGGCAGAATTGTTGGATAACATATCAGGGGAAGCCTTCGTCGCTTCCTCGCGCCGAAACCAATTATTAGTATTATTTCAAAGTGATTCCTTGTTCATATTTCCTGCAGATACATTCATCAACAGATCAATAAAGGGCGGGAGGCAGAAACATGGTGTGTGTGTCACTGCACATGCAGACACACAGATTAGAAGCTCCTCCCCGTGAGATCGATGTGCAGAGCCAAAGATTCATGCTGCTGTGCGTTTTATTGAAGAAGAGACCCAGAGAGGGAAATGTTCATTAGTGCAGTTTGTTATTCAAGATGCTCGAGAGAGGAGAGAGTTACACAACAAAGAGCTGAAACACTGGACGAGTCCGCGACTGGTTTTATCTGATTCTCTTCCTGCTTGTTTCTCCTCAGCCTCTCCAGGTGAAACAGGTGTGTGGATGATTCTTACCAACATCAACGTCGTCTCTGGAGAAATGTCTGGCGATTTCACCGACATTCATTGACATTTTCTTTTACATTTAGGAACATAATCATAATCGTTTAGCTGACGAGGATTGTAGTGACACAGGAAACAGCACACAGCCCGGTGCCTTGCTCAGGTGCACTTCGACACATATAAACAGCAGCGATTGAACTGTTGACCTTTTAGTTCTGTCGTGAATTCCTCCAGACACAAAGCAGCTCTATAGCTGAATCTGACCACATGACCTCTGACCCCTCCGAGCCTCCACCAGCGTTCAGCTTCAACCCGTGACATCCTTCTCTTTTGTCTCTCCGTTCACATCCCGCTTACATTCAAACCAATTTGACATCAATTAGCTTTCAGGACCTTTCACACTGGACTCGTTAGATGTGGAACAATGCATTGCCTGTGCTTAATATTCAGCACAAAGGTGATGTCAGCGCGCTCATCGCCACTCCGAGAGATAACTAACATTTAATTCGTAACATTTCATTGTATTCATTCATGGGTTTTTTTTTTTCCAGCCTTGTTATTCATAAGAAAAATGTCGACTTCGGTCAAAGCTGGAGGGAAACGCACTCACTGTTTTCGTGTGAACAAGAAATAACCTCAATTTTAATTTAAAGAGAGGAACGGAGAAGAAACAGGTTCAAACCCCGTGGAGTGTGTGTGTCCACGAAAGAAACACAGAGTTGAAGGAGAATACGGTATGTTGTGTGTGAGGAGGTTCAGTGTGTTCACCCAGCAGACGCTCGGAGGGTTGTGGATGTTACTGTTCCAATCAAGCTGGATGTCGGCAAAGCTGCGTGGATCTGAGTTTCTGCACAGACACACAGCAGAAGACAACAAAGGTGAAGTGAGTGTGTCTGTCTGCTGTGTGAAGAACTACGACTGTCAAGTGATTTATGCTAAACATCAAATACGGACACGACTGAGTGGGCTGACTGTCAGTGACTCCAAAAGTGACAACAGGTGTGCTGGACCCTCGTAGGACACCTGCAGTTTAGTTAGGCAGGAAAACTACTCGGTTAGCTTTAAGCAGTGATGTGCACGGGGAGGGGGCAGGGGGGGCAGTCGCCCCACCTCATGGCCCAATTGTTGAAAAACACGCGCTCATTGGGAGCCAAAAAAGTGTGCCAAAGTGCCCTCTTGGTTGGCAAAACACACTAAACTGCCCCCTTGGCTGGTTAAAACATGTTAAACTGCCCTCTAGGGAGCCAAAACACGTGCTAAAGTGCCCTTCATTTTGCCCCTGCCCTTCAGAAAGTCTGTGCAAACCCCTGGCTTTACGGAAACATTATGTTTGGGGTTTAAATCGCTACGTTACTGCAGTAACTCCGGCTACAAAGGCAGACCGGGCTCACAGACTGTTTTGCCCTTCGTACTTCTTCCCTTGACTTCTGATCACTGGAGGTCGCCGCCTCACAAGAAACGCGATGTTGATGTGGACTGTTTAGTTTTTTTTTATATTGGTTTTACGTTGTGTTCCTTTTTAAGTCGCTTCCTTTTCACGACTTTGTGCTCATTTTAACATTGTTTTTTATCATAGCACTTATCACTAACGGCACTTTCAGGAGTTTTATTAACATTTTATATCATGTAAAATATATATATGGTCTGTTGTGAGCAGCTCACGGCTCATCTCTCTTGATATGACGCACCTGTCAGGTGGATGGATTATCTTGGCAAAGTGCTCGTTAATGAAATTTTATACCTACTTTAGTGTGCATATGTGTATTTTTTTAAATGCGGGTGAACCCTGTAAGAAAAAAGCCAGATGTTAGTGGCACTTTATTCAATGTGAACAAATCTGTGCTTGAAATTGATTGACTGCAGTGGATTCAGATCACCTGTTGCAGGTGTGCAGACTGGCTCCTATTTGATGAGCGAAAGCAGATCACAGCTTTATCAGACAGAAGCTCTGCTCTGTGTAGATCCTGTTCACATTTCTTTGCTGCTCTTGTTCGTTCTAGTTCAGAGAATTTGTGAGCCTGAAAAGTCAACATTCAACTAGATCAGGGTGCTGATTATTTGTGTCTCTGCCTGTCAGTATCCTGACGCCTGCAGGTTTCTTTTGTTTGTTTGTCTGAGCTGAACCTGCCGTCTGCACACCTTTTTCCTGATTTTATTACATTGGGGATTTAAGAAGCGGTAAAATAAGTATTTCTCAGTTTCATTATCACCTATAGGAGGCAATTATTCAGTAATATCAAAGTATCAGTGATTTGGCTTCAGCCATAAATATACATCTTTGGCCTTTTAAGGCATTTTCCTCTCAGCACCACCACACTGTTAGCTCCGTGTGTTCACAACCCAGCTCAACTGTTCCAGACTCACTTCGCTTCATATGAATAAACAAAGGAAGTCAATTAAACATGCATGACCTCGATTAACTGGCGGTGTTTTTACAATAACAAGATTTTCCTTTCATGACATGGCAGTCACACTGGGAATGTTACCAAAGGTGCTGTGCTGGAGTCTAACTAACTGACCTTGAGGTTTATTACGATCTCGGCTCTCCTCGCGATATAAAAGAAATCGTACTGGATACAAACAGCTGATTCTTGTTCGTCTGGGAAGTTTTCATCCAGCATCTGTGGGCTGATTTATACTCTGTGCTCTCCTGACACATCTTACGTGACAGTTTTTTTTTTTTCGACGTTTCCAACAACGCTCCACGAGAATCACTCTCGAGCATAAAAGCTCTCGTCTCCCACTCGTCACTGTGTGCTCCATCTTCTAAGGATTCTCGTCTGTTACTCAGGAGACTCTGTTATGATTTTCAAAATGGGGAAAATCACTTTGAAAAGTCTGACTTAACAAAATATGTTTCGGCCCCAGGTAAGTTAATGCTGGAAGACATTAATCATGTTTAGCAGAGCCTTGGCTCACGTCTGCTCGGCCTTCTCCTCATCCTGAAGAGCTCGGATATCCACCCTCCACCGGTCACTTGTTTTCCAGGAGGAAGGGCAACAGCTGGAGGAGGAGTGGAACTGATGAAGAGAGGCAGAGGAGAGTGAAACAGAAACAACACGACACTTTGCTGCTTGTTTAGCGTCCTCCTAATGCTCTTATGGGACCGCTGCGTACTTCACCTACAAAGGGACTCGGAGGAGACGAGAGAGCGTTTGTTTCCTGCGTGCGATGCCAACGCCGCAGGGCTGGGAGAGATGACAGAGAGGGATGCTTCAGGGAAATATTTGGGCTCTTGGCAAAGGCTCAAAGGTGTGTTGCTGAATGGGTTTACAGCTGAGCCACTTAGCGCTGTCACTTTCTTTTCTTTCTTTTTCCTCCGAGGCCCCCGAGGCTGACAGTTTTAGACAATGTGTGCTGAGCTGGAGGCGTAAGCAGCGCCAACACCCCGGCCTGCTTCATGCAACATTTACTGGTGTGATAGCAGATGTTTTCATTTTTAATCTCCTGAGCCGGTTTCATTCACCGACCATTGTAGGAAATAAAGCAAGTTCCCTTCCCTTCACGTATCACACCTTTTTTTCAGTCTTGTCACTGTTTTATCTGACGTTGGCTGAACAACACGAGCTGAGATGTTTTTATTTGCAAGCAAGAGAAACTCTTATTTTACTGGAAGGCAAAATAAGGGAGACTTTGTTTGTTTAAGGCTGCAACAATCATTTTCTTGCTTAGATAACCTGAAGGTGTAAGTACCGAAACGTTGTTGTCAATCAACTTAATTGCAAATGAAGTGGACAGTCTTTCTCCTGGTTTTGTCAGTCTTCTGTCTTCTCCTACTCACCTGTTGATTGTGTGCAAAAGCTGCACTCTATCTAAAGGTAGCTAATATTCACATACGGTGAAAGAAAGCAGAATATTAATTTTGTAATTTCTCATGCAAACCCAACATTTCCTGCAGCTGCTTGTTCACCTGAGCAGCAGTAATCAGCAAAATAAAGGGCTAAACTTTGAGAAACTGTCAGAGGACATGCAGTGTGTTTACCACAGGAGGCTGTGACCACTTGACAAAAATCAGTCCAGAAATCAAGAAACAGCTCAAGATCAAGTCATCCATTTGTCATCTGCGAGCTGGAGGTCAGACTGTTCAGTTTTACCTTTTCGTAAACACATAAATGCAGTTTTAGGTCACTGAACAAAGACATTTTTGTGAAAGCTTGCAGGGTGAATGATGATGCACCCATCGCCTATCAGTTTATGTATCATCATTAAAAATCATGAAGTCATTGTTATGATATGTGGAGTATTTGAGTTTGTTCACTGATGGAGTGGATGTTATTCTGTCTTTCATTATAGAGACATGAACTGACAGTTATGGAAAAAAGAAACATGAACATCATCTGTGCAGTAAAGTTTCTTAATTTTTGTCTCTATAATTGTGACATGTATAATATAAAGTATGAGACATGGTGTGTTTCGCAGCTTTGCAGACAGGTAGACAATCTGCCTCCTGTGTACACCAACATGTGCGTGCCTTGTTCGTCACTCTCTGTACTCTGATTGGCCCTGTAGAATTAAGATTATTGCCCTTGAATTAAAGAAAAAATAAGAAGAATGTGATCTGGTAAAATGCAGCTTTTTCTGGCAATTTACTGATAAACGGATCATTTACATAATTGCTTTAAGTTATATATGACACCACTGACGGTTTAGTTTCTTTTCTTCAAAAGCAATCATGGAAGCAAGGAGAGAAACACCACGTGTCACATTAATCATTACTGTGACGGACGGGGGAAATGCATTAAAACGTGGGCTTTAAGAACAATGTGGAGGTCGGACTGAGGCGAAGGGCACATTCACATCAAGAGAACAACAAGAACTTTGCTCGGTTGTGTTTTTAGAGCCTGAGGAGATCACGTCTGCTCCAGTGATAGAGATTTACTTGAGTGACAGAACTGGTCTTTTCCAACATGTTTGGGTTTTTTGCTCTTTCCTCGCAGGATCATGTAATTGGTAGGTTGGTCTGAACGGGAACACCTGAGCCCAGCGCTGCCAATCACTGTGAAAGCTGCCACCTTAAGCCTCTCAGAGAAACCAGCTTGTTTGGGGAATTCTGACACAGCAGACGTTCAGTTTCCAAAGAATGTTCTGAGAAGACAAGAATGGGATCAAGAAAAAGACAATAATTTCACCTTAAATGCACCGAAGTCATTTCAACACTGTGCTCAAAAACCGTGATAATATGCTTTTATTGTGAAAGTCACAATAAAAAGCATTACGTGCCTTTGCAGATAATTTGTGCTGATTTGGTCAAAAAGTTCAGGACATTCTCTCAGTCAGCAGTTCAATTTTATTCTATCCCGGTTTTTATTAAACCCCAAAGCAAATTCTTCTTTTACTGAGCTTTTTGATGAGACTTCTGTGGCCTGCGCACCTCGCCAGGGGAGGTCGGATATTTTTACTCCACAACACTGCAATAAGAAAAGAAATGGTGGAGCTGGTCACCCTGGATCACATTCACCGGATCGGACACGAGGCACAGAGCAGTCCATCACAAACACAAACAAAAGGTTAACCAATCATGGGATGCGTTGCATTCAGATATTCTCCCTTCCTGGAAGAACAGGAAGTACACAATTATTCAACAACAATGCAATTCAAAAGTATTAAATGTTCTATATCAAGTTTAAAGTTTAACTTACAAATTTACATTAGTAATTTTCCACCAGCTTTCCTCTCTTGCCTTACTTGCAGTAACAATGTTGTTTTCTACAGTAATATTTTTTGTATTATTTCCTAATAACTCACCAGTAAAACATCCTCATGATTTAAGCAGGCGGTGCCCGGTGGGTGCAATTTGTACGTCAGTGGAGTCAAATTACGCACCAAACGCCCCTTCATGTGGGACTGAACTTGAAGTAAACCAGGGTCAACAACTTATGATTACCACCTTGTGACGCTCATTATCACTGATTGGCATTGAAGGTGTCCTCGAGCCAGTTTACATAAACAGCTCCTCGGTCGTATTTCTGAGCAGCTTTAGGGAGTTTTTGCTGCCGGATTTCCTGGAACTGTCGTAAAAAACCACCGGTGTCATCAAAGGAACGATAAATAAAATGTTAAAGCTTCACGGCTTATAAGGGATTTTCTCTGCCTGACTGGAAACCATTAATGTGCACGTGCACTGTGGTCAGTAGTGTGAAAAGCTGCCGCTGCATTTGGTCTCCTGATGTGTCACCCCGGCTCGTTTTGTTCAGTGCACCATTTTCCTTTATTCCCGCGTGTGGTGGAAGCCCACCAGAACTTCCTGCAATTAGTCCAAAAGTCTGAAAATCCCACAAATGATCGACTGAAATAAACCGACCCCCATTGTTGAACTGGATCTGGACTAAGACCACCTCGTTTCGCCTGACAAGTCTTTACTTAATGTTGCTGTTCTGCAAAAAAACATGTGGAATTTCGGAACATTTAGAGGTTTTGTGTCGACGTCACCTCGACAGACTCGTGTGATTGTCCCAGAACAAAATCCCCCTCCTTAAAATAACGGCCACATTTCCAACATAAACTGATTTCCTTTCTCTCTCATGACATTCATCACCATTAGAAGAAACAGAAATTATGTAAGCGTGTCTCTGTATCTCCCTCCCTCCTCTTTGTGTGTTATCTCGAGTTTGCCTGGTTGTCATATCTCTCTTTTAGGGCATTTTTATCACGTTGTGCTGCATTTACCAGATATCTTTCTTCCAAGGCCCGACATCAAACAAACTGCGATCCTTTTTACTGCTCCACACTTCTGGAGCAGCCGTTAACTGGTTCAAAGGCCTCCCGCTGTGAACGGTAAGTACAGTACTTAGCAGGAGGCCAAAGCAGAGGCAGCAACATGGAGGGAGAAAAACAGGGACACGGTGCCATTGACATGTTCTGTACCGACTTCACAGGATATAAATAACATGAAGAATATGTTGTGCTTTGATTGTTTTTTGTCATTTTGTCCGAGATATTTTCATGGACAGGTTTACTTTTCAGACCTTGACTGGATTGCAGTTGTCAGACTTATTGGAAACAGGGGAACTGACCCAAAGTTAGACACTTGAGCTGAAGGAGTTTAATGACTGACGGGAAGTCGGAGCAAGCAAGGGATCAAAAAAACTAGATACAAGCAGACCAATGAGGAAGATGAATCCCCGGAGAAACAAGCAAGAAACAAGCACGTCGAACCTACAAAAACAAAACATATGTCAACTTCCACCAATCAGATCAATGAACTACACCATGTAGAGGGAGTCAATAAAAGTCACGAGAAGAATCAATAATCAAGAAAGCCGACAGCGACATTCCTGAAGAAATTCTGATGCGACCGATGCGACAGCAGCAGCTACGCTAGACTCCAAGAGCCGCCAGCCGAGAGAGTCACTTCTCTCGCTGACGCTGCGCCTGAGGCTACAACTACTTCCTCACAGGGATGTGGGTGGCCGCGGCTCAGGAGGTGGAGCAGGTCATCAGTCCAAGTCCCCAGTCCAAGTCCCCAGCTCCTCTGGCACCACGTGGAAAAATCGCGCATAGATATTGATCGAGTGTGCATAGATGGATTCATTAGATGACGTCATACGATCACTTAAAAAGCAAGTGAAACATCTTTGAGTTTGTACTTTAACTCCTTCGTACGTCTCTGATTGACATGATCATTCGAGGGTCAGCTGAGTTTTGATTGGAGCAGGATCGGCTCCTCTCACATTTTTTAAGCTGCCAGAGAAAAAACTAAAGTAACTTATCTAACAAAAGCACGTCATGGTCTCCAGCATCACTCGTCAAACTCATGATTATATATGTTCCTGCCAGTCATTTCTACATTCCTGTATAATTATGCTGCTTTTATGAAATTGCTTTAAACATTTCTGGTGCACTTTTCTCTTAAGTGTGTGTGTGTGTGTGTGTGTGTGTGTGTGTGTGTGTGTGTGTGTGTGTGTGTGTGTGTGTGTGTGTGTGTGTGCTGCCATGATTCACAGCTCCCTGATGAGGCCATAAGTGGGCTGTGGATTTCCATATCAAACGGCTGACAGTGATTGTGGCCGCGCAGCTTGTTTTAAAGTGTGATTTTTCTCAGTTGTGTATTGAATGTCTCTGCAGAGTGACAGTCGCTGGGTGTCTGCGAGGCGAGTTAATGATGACAGACAGGACAACATTTCAATAGGAAATGTCCCAAAACAGGAAGACGTGTTTTGTTCTGCAGTGATTTAGATGTGTGTGATATTGTGACATAATTACGGATGTCATGTATTTCACTGACTGTACAGAGCAAACAGGAGAATCGTACAGTGAGGCCTGCAGCCCAAACATCAGAATAAATGCAGGTGAAGGACGGTTCTGCAATGTTATGTTGCAACAAAACGTCTTCTTCTACGTCTTCTTCTACTTCTTCTTCTTCTTCTTCTTCCTCCTTCTACTTCTTTCTTTTCCTTCTATGTCTTATTCCTTCCTTCTACTTCTTCTTTCTACTTCTTCTTTCTTCCTCCCTTATTCATCCTCATTCTTCCTCTTCCTCCTTCTTCTTTCTTTTCCCTTCTACTTCTTCTTCTTTCTTCTTCCTCCTCTTTCTTCTTCCTTTTTCTTCTTCTTCTTTCTTCTTCCTTCCACTTCTTCATCCTTCTTCCTCCTTCTTCTTCTTTTTCTTCCTTCTTCTTCTTCTTCTTCTCTACCTTCTTTGTAACTTTAGATCTGTTTAGGTTGAATTTTCTGTTTCTCTGCAGTTGCAACACTGTAATTACGCTCTGCTTGAGTTTAGGCACAAAAACACTTCACAGTTTGGCTTAAAGTATTTGTTTTGTTTGCCATGATCACGGATGGGGTGGTTTGCCACTAAAACCTTTGGAAATGTCTACAGGTCTCCTTTTTAAAAACAAAAAACAACCGCTTTTAACATGAAAAAAATGGATGGAAATGTCGAAAAGGTGTCCTTTAAGAATATCCACTGGTGTGAATTAAACTGTAAGTTGGTTGTCGCGCAGCTTCGTTGGTTTATAATGACGCCACCACCATCCCCTCCACCTCCTGGTGTGAAAGTCTGCCTATAAGCATGTAATGTGAACTTGACATGCTACAAATCTCATCCATAGACATATCTATGGATTGCAGAAATGCTAACATGCTATCCCGGCATGCTAACCTCCAATCTGGACAATAAGGTGGAGCTGGATAGGCCACACACTCACAGGGCTAAATAATCAACCAGGCATTAGAAGCAAGAGGACAGAGAAAGACCTGGACCCACGAGGACGAAGAAGAAGAATAGGAAGAAGAATATTTCACCAAGTGAGACAAATGACAAAAGTGTCAGCCATGTTTTTTTCCATCATTCGTCTCACTTGCGTCTTATGAAACAGACTTTATCATGGTGTCATCAGTCGGTTACTGAGCTTTGCGGCTTTACTTTGCCTCGATCTTGTCGAGCTGAATAATAGTTTTTTTCTAATTAAGTGCGTCTACTGGGAGAGGACATGTTTGTAACTTATTTAAGCTAATTGGCTGCATGTATCTGACATAATCATCATTTGCATAATGAGTGTGGGTTGCTTTATGTCTTTGACAGCCTCTGAACAGCTCCCGCAGGCCACAGACACAAATGAGACGCATCACTGTTGTCACATCACTGAACCGGCCTCAAATGTTTGTTTGCTGACTTTTATGGGTCTCAATTTGTATTAAATAAGAGTAAAAGACATTTAATGCACTGCATTACATAAAACTCCATGGACGTTTAAGCTAGTGTGAAACAAATGGCTTATACAGCAGGATGTTTCTATGCTGATATTATACGCGGTCTGATCATTTCGGAGGGTTTGTGTGTCGTTTGTCTGCATGTGCTCTCACATCAACCCATAACGACTCGAGGAGCTGCATAAAGACACGAACGGCGTTGTTTTACGAGCAGCAGTGTGGGCATCTCCGCTCTCAAACAGCATTCCATATATCGCACCAGGGAAATGAAATGGAGCCGAGAAGCCACTCACAATGCTGTAGGACACTTCCATCATCCCTTTGGTAATTATTCCAGCGTTTTATCAGCGCCTGAGAGGTGCGCCGCTGCGCTCGGGTCAACGACGGCCCTCGACTGAAAATGAGTTGAAGCAGCAAATATGGCCGAGAGAGAAAAATGAGAAACGTTTTTCATTTCCCTTGTCGAGGAGGCTTTCACTGTTGAAGACAGGCGATGGGTTTAGGTTAGATGGGAATCAGTTATGTGTTATATGAAGGAACAGGTCCTGGTGTGTCTGAGCACACTTTTCTGGCTGTCTGCTGGAATTATTTATTTTCAGTCTCCTCCTCCTCCTCAGAGTCCATGTGATGGTGTCTGGCCAAGGTGTTGGGCAGCGGCTGATAAATGTCTAACTTGTTGAGTATGTTGGCATCTGCAAGCTAATAATGAACCATCGTAAGACTCCTGAAACTCTCTGACATGGGTTTATTTATTTTTGGACCAGATATTTTTTCAGCCTGAGTGTCACAAGAGCTGAAACAGAAGCGAGGTAACCGTGACGTGAGCATGTTTTGGTGTTCCCCACTATTCTTCCGAGTCAAGCTCTTGAATATTTTGAAGATTTGTAAGCAGCTTTTTAAAGATGTTATGTTTTTCTGAAGCCTCGAGCCTGCATCACTACACACACACACACACACACACTCTGCTGTCAGCCATTAGTTGTATCCATTAGTCTGAGTCATGAAGTTGTGGGAATGTTTAGGAAACAAACTCCTCGCTCACCCACTAATGCAGAAGAACCCGAACACTGAAGTGGAGCTCCCCATGGCATTGTGGGAGACGTGACAGGAGGCACAGAGGAAGAGATGAGATGGAGTTTGACCCACTGATTCCTTTTTCGTTGCCAGGCATTGAATTGGAGTGGGGTGCGTGACCACAGCCTCAATCTGCCAAGAAACCAAGAGATCAGCAAAAACACACTTTAAAACAGCGTCACATTAACGGTCACATTTCTTTATGTTGCGACTCCACATTTCTTTAAACGAAAAACACTTGGTTAGGGAGAGGAAAAGACTGTTTTGGTGGCCTAAAAGGGCCCACACACCAAACCAACGGCCACCTGCCTTTATCCGACCACTCCGTTGCCTCTTGTCTGACCCGTTCGGCAGTCCAGTGGTGTCCAGTCCTCAGACCGCCGACAGTCTCAGACTTTGCAAATTGAATCTGACCAGACACCGTCCATGTGGTTCCAAAAGCTTCCAACACAGCTGAACACACCGAGCAGATTTGTTCCCAAACTCGTCCGAGTCTCCCAGAACATTTCAGATGTCCAACGTTGTGTTCCTGCCTTAAAACACAGCTGGAGATGGATCGACATCTCAAAATACATGTTTCTTTGTCATCACGAATGCAGAATCATGCTTGGAACACTGTCTCGAACCACCGTCAACAGCTTGTGAGCCTCGCCGCCTATAACTCCACCACCACCCCTGCCCGTCTCCAAACAAAGAAACGCATATGATTCACAGCTTATGACGCGAACAAATGTGAGAGTATCACTTGTTGCAAACGTTTAAATGTCAACCTCTTTTCCTGGCGACTGGGCTGGTTGGATGGAAATTTTGGGGATTAACAAAGTTATATCACTTTTCTGTTCATGTGTTCAATAGCTGTCAGGAGGAATCATCAGCTGATCCAACCAGTTTCCACTGGACAGATAAACTCTGACTCTCTGGGGGTGTAAAGGCAGGAACACACCGGCCCAACTGTCGGATGTCTGAAGCGTTTGGAGAGACTCGGACGAGGTCGGGAACATTTCTGTTCGGTGTGTTCAGCTGCGTCGGAAGCTTTCTGAGCCGTTCGAATGTTGACTGCTCCGACTGAGCATGCGAAGTCTGAGGAGGTTGACTGTCGGACGTCTGAGCCATTGGATTCTCTGATTGGCGGTGTGCTAGCGAATCAGCGCGGTGTGTGGGAGGGTGGAATACTGTGTGACCATTGGTTTTCTACGCACTCCGTTCCGTCATTTCTTGTTTTCATGTTTTGGAGTACTGGCATGAGACTAGCTGTTGTTATGTCCGTTAAGGGCGAATTAATCTGTGTTCGTTTGGTAATGCTTCGCTGCATGTTTAGTACGCAGCTGTTTTTGTCTGAAATAGTTAAGTTTCGTTTTGATCGAAAGTAAAAAGAGTTACGTGCATAAACCTCTAGTCCAGTGTCTTTAACACTAGAGCCACCAGCTTACAGCATCTCGTGCTAGCGCAGAACGTACATGCTATTGTGGAGCTGGCAGCACGTCGAAGCGATGTGTTTCAATGCAACTTTTGTGCCAAACGGGTCAGATGAGAGGCAACAGAGTGGTTGGAGAGTGGTCGGATAAGGCAGTTGGACGTCTGGGCGGTGTGTGGGGGCCTAAGAGGAAAAAGTCAGGGGATCATCAGAATCACTCGAGTAGTTTTAGATTGCCTCTGTTCTCCTTCTTAGCATTTATCTTTCTTTGCAGCCTCACTGTGAGTCCTGTATCTGCACTTTACTGTTGTCCTCTTTATTCTTGTTCCAGCTCTGTGTGTGGCTGCGATAAGGAGATCTAGAAAGAGGTGTGAGCTGTTTGAGCTTCACCTGGAGCTACGATACCGACAGTCAGCTCATTTACATTTTCACTGGTTCATACAAAATTATCATAATGAAATTGTTATATGTAATATGTTGTCGGGTTAAAGCGGAGGACCAGACTCTGCAGCTTTGAGCATATTTCATTAAAAAATGAAATTCTTGGCCACAGCTTTGCTACATTTTCCATTCTTGTAATCTCTCACATCCTCGCCTCATCTTTTTCCTCCTCACCTCCCATCTATTATCCTTTCATCTCTGCTCCCATCGCCTCCTCACCCCTCATATTCTTCCCCCGTCTTCTTCTCTTTAACCTCTGATCTCATTCCCTCTTCCCTCTCACTGACCTTTTTTACCAGATAACTTCTCATCTTTCCTCCTCCTCCTCCCCGCTATCATCGCCTGCTCTCTCCCTCGCTCTTATCTCTCATTTTTCTTGTTCCCTTCTCTCACATCATTCATAACCGTCTCCTCTCGTTGACCCTCACATCTCTTTTTGTACGTTCCTGCCATGTCTGATCTCACCATGTTGGTCGCCTCGCTCTCCTCTCGTTCACTTTAACCTCATATCGCTGTTATTCTTCCTCTTTAAAGAGTTCCCTGTGCTCCGCTCTACAATCCCCCTGGTGCTTCCTCGTCTCCACTGAGCTCCAAGACATTTTACCTCAGGCAGTGAACTCAAGGGAAGAAATCTAGCAGAAGTGGAGAGGAGAAAAAGTTAAGTTGTAACTCGATTAAAATGTATCAAAAGATACAAATAAACAGTACAGATTTGAGTTCAGTCAGAGGCGGTCGAGAACATACATTTCTAAAACCAGTCTTTCAAAAGTTGTCAGTCTCGTCAAGAAACGAATTTCTATATTTTATGCAGGTTTTCTCAAGTTCTTAGAAGTGTACGGGTGTTTTCTCCTTGATGAGTTTGGACTGTGGGAGCAGTTAGCAGATCTCACCAGATGACCTGAGGAGAGCAATGGGAGATTTATAGATTCAGAAAGAAACAGCAGTCATTTTAAAATCTCTTCTATATACAAAATAAATAAATTTAAAAACGGGAAGCCAAAAGTTGTCAGTCTCGTCAAGACATGAAGTTCTATATTTTATGGAGGTTTGCTCCGGTTCTTAGAAGCCTACAAGTGTTTTCTCAATGATGAGTTTGGACTGAAGGAGCAGTTAGCAGACTTGTTGGAGCACTGGGAGATTTATAGATTTATAAAGAAACAGCAATCTCTTCTATAGCAAACAGGAAGCCAGTAAAGAGACCTGAGAGTTGGTGTAATGTAAATGTAAAATGTCTAATGCTCGTGACAGCGAAGGCTTTAAATACGAACGTCCTCCTCCTTGACTGAGCTGTAACCATAGCAGCGCCGTGATCTGCCTGGCAGCTGTAGTTCAGAAGAAAGAAAACAGGTCATACCAGGTCATAATTCCTGGAGAGAGTTTTTTAAAACTCTTTCTTTGGTGCTTTGAGCGCTACAAGTCGAGTGCCAGGTAGTTCAGCTACTTCTCTGCAGTCAATCCTTCAAACTCTCACAGCAAGACACGGAGAAGAACAAATGGCAGTAGAGGAAAAATATAGATTTGGGATTTTAGGTTGAAGTGTCAAATTCATAATGTAGCGTAACTCAGGAGGTACAGCGGGTCGTGTAGTAATCAGACGGTCGCTGGCTTGAACCTCGGCTCCCCTGGCTGCATGTTGAAGTGTCCTTGAGCAAAATACTGAACTCCCAATTGTTGCTAAGGTCACCAAGACCTCTGACTGGAGAGTTGAGATGTGTTTCATCCTGTTATTGATTTGTTTAATGCAGAGAGACTCTGTGAGACTAATTTGTGACGGCCTACATGAGTCTTTGCTTTATATTTATGGGCCATTAGCCAGAGTTTTCTCTGAAGTAATGGTGGAATAATTCATACAGCAGCCAGATTAATTATTTAGTGAAATTAAAATTGTATTCAAACAAGCGAAACAAATACACCACTTCTACTTCGTCCCCTGACAGGAAAATGCTGAAACAAACTTCCTTTGGTTGAACCCGACTGATGAATCCAGGTTCTAGGAGCGTCCTCACAAGTCTGGATAACCAAAATGTGTTTGCACAACAAGCTGACACTGGCTCTTTATGATGCGATGAAACCAAACAAAATGTAATTTGAAAGAAAAATAAGAACATGAATGTTTCACCACAAAAGATGATTAAAAAATGGGACGCGTTTCAAAGTAAATATCTCTTCCCGTAATGTTGAACAAATTGCATTTAGAGCTTCATGAATTTATTCATGTGAGCTTGTCCTTCATGTCCTGCTTTGAATCTAATGACTGAAAGTTTTCTAAAAAACCCTGCAGGAAAAAAAAAAAGTACAAGATGACTGTTCCGCAGAGACGTGACTTCCTTATAGTCTCTTCTAATTTACTTGGACGGAGGCGGTTTGGCTTCCACGCTGCCGCCAGACGAAAACACAAGCTGCCCTCGGAACCAAAATATTAATTGTTGTTTGTGTATTTTGGGGACAGAGCAGAAGACTGTGTGTGTGTGTGTGTGTGTGTGTGTGTCAGTGAAAAGCCTGAATCCTCAGAGTAATTACCATGAGGCCAAATAAACCTGTCAATCGTTATTCTCCTCTGCTCTGGAGATGTGACACCCGGGCCGAGGCTCAATTCACTCTCCATTCAATCAACTTTGGAAGTAAATTCTTTTTAATATTCTATTTGCATGGGTTCTTTTCAGAGCGACGGGAGCTATCATATCTAATTTATTCACAATGCACACTGGGTTGTTTTTTTTCTAGAAGATACACGGTGGCTGCATATTTTTCATACAGAAGGCTTTTATTTGACACATTAATTACAGTGTGTTCTCGCTATCTGGCGGGGCTCCAACACTTGTTGTTCCAGGTGATGGTAATTCTTAGTGCGGTATCGAAGGCAACTGGTCTTGTTTCAGTTTCCTGAAGACTCCCGCTCCCGTCAGTCTGCCCCAGGGCAGCTGTGGCTACTATCGTAGTTCACCACCACCGGTATGAATGTGTGTGAATGAATGGAACCTGGAACCCTGTGAGGCGCTTTGAGTACTCAGAAAAGCACCATACAAATCCAATCCATTACATTATTATTACTTATCACGTCTCATCTAAGAGGCTTCTTCAGTTCGTCCTGAAGAAGCCTCTTAGAGGTGAAACGATTAAATTGCCTTCGATACAGCACTTAATATGAATATATGCCTTAACCTGTTCGAAGTGGTGAAACCCTGCTAGCGCCAGCTGCCCGATGGAAGCAAGCTCATCACGCTAACCCAGAGCTAACTGAAAATGAAACATGCAAAGACGGCAGCGTTGGGAATGTAAAGAAATAATAACCATTACTAAAGAACGAGGCTTCGAATACCAGGATGTTTTGGTGCCTGGTCGGTGGGCCATCATTATATATGGGACTGCACATGTTCAGGAACACCTTTTATGAAATTATCTAGGGATGCTGCAGAACACACAAGTACACGATTCAGTCTCCAGGGATGTAGGAGCCATTTTGACTGGCCACTCTATACCTCACTAGCATCAAATTAACTGATTTTTAGCTAATTTTGTCCTTCCTTCTGCTTATCTCCTTTATTTTTGGAATTAAACGTTTTTTTTCAGCATTTCAGCAAGATGGTTTCCTGCGTGCTTAGGGTGGGAATTGGTAGCAGGGATGTAACGTTGCCATGGTTACACCAGAGACAGAAACAAAAGTCTCAACATTTGCTATCACGACGATGATGAGGGTGTAAGATAGAGGAGGCTGGGATAGATTGAGTGCCAAGTCGTAACACATGTTATCTCCAGATACCGTTCATACAGAGCAGATCTAAGTTGTACCGTTGTCATCAGGGGCAGCCACTTGGCGCCCGTGGCGAGGAAAACATAACATGTAGGATCCCCGAGCAGATCTGGGCTCTGGGTGGGCGACCATCTGCCAAAGAGAGAGAGAGAAGCAAGTAATTAAAGACTGAGTGGAATAAAAGTCATCGTTCCCGTGCTCAGTGTTGATGAGTGTTGTGTTTTTTTAATAACTGAAAAAAAACACATCTTCAGGTTGATGTGAATATCCAAGCAAACATCGGTTTCCATCCACGCATTTTATTTTTTCTTCACATTAAAAAGATCCACATATTACAAAAGCAGAAGAAGCAATGACACGACATCTTGTAACACAGCTATTGTTGATATTTCCCAGCCGTGTAAGCGTCAGGCAGTGATGTTTTCACCTTGTGATTCTCAAGATGTGGTCTTGGAGAGACCTATTGTTGCCAGAACGAGCACAAAGGCAGTTTTGAGTACTTTGCCAAGTGTTGTACCTTTTCACAGGGGTGTTATTAGATGTGAGGACACATGATGTTTCACATTGGATGCTTGACCAAACCAGGCTGCACCCTCTGACAGCCAGAAGTTTCCAGAGGCGTTGTGTGTCGCGCCAGACGCCCCAGAACTTTATGCAGATGAGGAGCTGGCACCGATATGCTACCAGAATGCATTGCACAGCTGCTTGTAAAGATAATGAATGGGAAGCATTGAAACAGCGGATCCCGAAACTTCACTGTTGTGTAGTCGACATCAAAATGAGTCATGACATGTTCATGTAATTCCGTAGGAATGACTACTGAGTAATCGTCAGTGGGAACATCCACGATGTGGCACAACTACTGGGGTTTTGTTGGGTATCAATTAGTAATATTAGTTAAAGACCTAAAGATCAACTATGTCTTCAAATAATTTAACTTATAATATTTATTTCACTTTATTAGGAGTTTCTGTCTATTTTTTTCTGTTTTGTGTCTAATTTTGATTTGACTGCTGGTGATAAATGAAGGACAGTCATCATTTGGTAGCAATAAATACAGAAGTATACTGTACACAGTATATTCCCTTTTTACTTCTTTAAATGTCAGGATATTTGACCTTTGCAGTCTTATTATTCCTCCCGTGGAACTTAGATTGTATTTATATGTAAATACTCTAATCTGTATTCAATGTGAATTCCAAAAACAAGACCGCTGCAGACTTTAAATCTTCTTGACACCACCTGTCCTGCTTATATGAGAGAAGAGAGGAAGAAAACTATACTGACTGTACTGTGAGGACAATATTCCTGCCCTCTTTGGAATAGCTTTGGGAAAACCTGTTTGTTTCATGCCGTCTTTGCAGTCACTGCACACCACCAAGATTTACCAGTCCACACGTGGAGGCTGCAGGACAAGAAAGTTTCTGCCTCACTTCAAGATGATATATGTCTCTGCATGTGTCCTTGTGGTCGCAGAGGAAATGGACAATGGATCTGGTAATTATATTGGCACGCACGTTTCCAAAACATTAAGAGAGCCGGCGAGACAATAAAACACACTGTGCCTTTGCAGACAGGTAAATCTAGTTAGTTGTGTTCCATGTGGGCATACATCAGAGAAATTATGAGAGTAAAATGAAAACAAGAATGTTCATCTTGCTGTCAAAACTAGATATGACACAATTCTTACTAAGATGTGTCTCAATGAGATTTATCTTGTTTACAGCTTAGAGCACCTATTTATGGCAGGTATGTGGAAGAGGAATATTGTGTTTTAGTTGTTTCTATTTATTTTTTTTTTTTATCTCTGGGTGGATTGGAAATAAACTGGGATTGTTATTTCTGCAGTTAACCGGGTGGCAAAGAAAATGGGGTTACTGTAGTTTTAACATAGAACAATTCCAATTAGTAAAACTCCATCTGTATTCTCTGATATCTGAAGGACTTGAGAAGCATTCGCGATCTCGCTTTGCTGTTCCGACTGTTTCACCACAATCAAAATACAAAGAGCATCCTACATCAACACTTCTCGACTGAGTGCTTACTGAAGAACACATTTATTTGTGGTTCCAAAAGGTTTTTGTTTGCTTTGTATGAAGCTGTGTTCTGCCGTCCCAGTAGGAATTTATTCATTATCTAATCCCATCCCAGAAAAAGAGAGAAACTCTTTGAATGTGTGACCTCACAACAATATTACACTGCCGCCAATGTTTGCAAGTTCCTTGTCGAGTTCTGAGAGAATGTGAGATTAGAAAAGTTCATTTCAAGACGAGGTCACGGCAGCTCTGTTGTGGAAACAGTGTTGAAACACACACAAACGCACACAAACACAAATAATTGTATTTTTTTTTCTGTTCTTACGAGTTGAGACCTCACTAGAATCACAGAATAGACAGCTGCACATCCAAAGCTAGACAAAAAAAAAAATAAATAAATTGGATGTCTCAACAGAACTCCTGTCGGTCGTGTCTGCTGTCAAAATGTCAGACTGTCAGAACTGATAATGAGAAACCAAACAGTGAGAGAAAAGTTTCAAAAGTCCACCTGGAGGTTATGAACTTATTAACGTTTTGATGTTCCGAGACTTAACAAAGAATATTGGACATTCTGGACCCACAATAGCGAGGCAGCAACATAGTGGATGAACCTACGTACTGTATATGACAAGCCATCCTGATCCATCACAAGGCCCGTCCCATCAGAATAACTGGACGGCATGACGAATGTTATGCTAAACAATCCAACACAGAACAACACATACGAATGTATAGCTCCGCCAGGTACATTTAGGTTTAAGTAGATCGTCGTTATTGGGTTTAAACATGCAAACTCGCTGGTATGGTCCGTTTAACCCCAGCTGTGACAACACATATAAAACCCAAAGTAACTCACTGGGACAATCCAGCCTGCCCAGGACTGAACCGACCCAAAAGGAGAATGGAGAGTGGATATTGCACATATAAGGCTCACCTGGCCTTAGCAACCCACAAGCAGCCCTAACGACTCTGAAACTCAGAGCTCACACCTGTCCTTCGCGACTCTGTAAGGACACTCCCACACAGAGATTTAAAGCCTGCAACTCCCCCTCCAGTTAGTAAGAACTGAGGAAGCCTCTTGGATGAGAGCTGAGACGTCTTCAACAAACTGAAACAAGTCCAGTTGCCAACGATACAACACTTAAATTGGATATATATCTAAACGACAGAAAACATAGATCCAATGATGATTATATTGTTCTCTGCTAGATGTGCCTCTGCAGCAGTTCTTTGGTAACTCCAAAAGCCTTATCAATGCCTTCAAAACAACTGGATCAGAGTCAGTTTTTTCCTGGGTGAATTCTTGCATCATATCCCCTTTAAAAATATTCAACTTAGATTGAGAAATGTTTTGATCTCGACTTGGTTTCGACGCTTTCGGCTTCTCTCCTTTAACAATATTTTGATGAAAGCATTGTGAGCCGCAGTGCAGGTGATATTGAGTTCTCTCCTCTGTTCAGCTTCAATTCCCCTCATCTGAGTTTAGCGCATTATCTCTTTGCACTGAAGTTGTTATGCATCACAAAGAAACAAGGCACTTCACTCTCACAACACGTAGTGTCACAAATACAGTTGTAGAGATTCTACACCACACCTGCTGCCCACGAAATACTCTCCATTCCCCATGTGCGGTAAATTCAAAGTGTCACCCCTTAAATTGACTTTCCGCTGCATAAAGAACCACTGTAATCTTGTCATTTCGTCAAATGGCCCAGCTGGTGCACTTTCATTCCCTTGGTGACTGAGCAGTGTTTGAAATGCCTCTGTGAATTAGACTGAAGGAATAAAGGCTATTTTATGAGCTTTTTCCACAACAACAGCTCTGCCAAGTCTCCAGGGGTGACGCCTGGTGTCAGAGGTAATTGGGAGAACATGTCGTCTTTCCAAAGGCGCTCACATCTGGACTTCCTTCCTGCTTGTCCTTCATCAACAGAAATTCTATACAAACGAGAGCTATTGTATACTTAATATGTGCAATTACCAACTGTATTTGCGTATAAATCTTACGTCTCAAGAAAGCAGAGCTCATTGAAGCAGGACAATTAATGAAGATACTGTTTTTATTATAATGGTTTTATTGGACCATTTCCTTCATTGTAAGTAATAATAATTAGGTTAGGTTCACGTTTTGGCTTACCTAGTTCTGTCGCCACAAACACACAGACACTGCTGGAAATCATTGCGACACGTCATCAAAATATACATTTTGTTCTTGTCACAAACACAGCTGGATGTCCCGACTCCGATCTACTGGTGACAAATATTAAAAACTCAGTTTTGAACAGTGGTCTCTGGCTTGGTAGATGGTGTCTCCACTAGCTGAACACAACCACCATACAGTCAGCTCATATACATGTAGTTTGAACATGATATTGACACATATTGCCAACATTTTGTTCTAGTGATTGGGCTTGTTTCCTTCACGATGTCGGCCACTTTCACAGTGAAAAGAGGAGGGAATAAAGTCCAACATTTTATGCCCTGAGACCTCGATCAGGATCAACATGAATCACCTAACAAACAACATTTAAATAGGGTAAGTATGAAACTGAAATTGCCACTTGACCATATACTCAACCCATCTTGGTTACCAATTAGTTTTGCCTTCATACGTCCCTTATGACCCTGATGAAGGCCACAAGCATAACACTCTGAAACTTTTCTCCTAAGTTTGTTCAAATATTCTCCTATTCACTTTTTCCTTACACTGATTTATGAACATTGTGCAGATCCCTGATTTATTCTCACACACAATGGAAATCTTTTAAAATTGGTTCCTTCTGATTGGATTGGCCTTCCAGGCAATCACCATGACGATCAAACTGAGCTGATATCAGCTTGACATCCTCCCCCCAAAAAATCAGGCATAACAAAAAAACTTTAAAAAGTTTAAACTTGTAATGTTCCCCCCAATCTTTTACTAGGATATACTGGTGTAGTGCATTTTTTTTCTTCTGGAAAGGAGGTTTTACTTTTTTATATCAGTATTGACTTAACATATCCAGTTTTACCTTAATGAGAAGGTGCTTTATAGGTGTTTCAGGCAGGAAGCCAATGATCATAGTTTGAGACTGCATTGTTGACGTGAAGCAACCAAATATTTTTAAGGACACCTTGAATTTCTGATGGGATTTCCAGACGAGTTTAGTGACAAGACCACATGTATTTAATGAGACCTTTCTAGCCATGATTGCTGTGACCAAAACAGGTTTGTTTAGCCTGAAGTTGATTTCTTTTCAGAAACCTAAGCAAGTGGTCTTTGTGCCCAAATCTACCCGGACCATAAGCACAGCGTTGTCCGAACATAAATAAATTGTTTCACCATATTTCTGAAACCAATTTAGACTCCATTTTACAGAACTGTTAACTGTGCTGAGTTCCATTGGACTCAAATGAACGAGTCTTGAGTAAATTAATTCTCACTATAACAATCTTCATCTGGCTGGTTAACCTTTGAACACGGCTGCTAGCTGTGGTTCCTGGACTGCAACTGCAGAGCCGCAAACATGTCATATTCAATGTCTGTCAAATGTGGAGTTGTGTGGAAAAGACAAAAATGTTATTCCTTTGCACACTGAGCACAAGTGCCATCATAGAGAGGGTATAATTGTTGTCATGCAGATGATTTGAGGGTTTTGTTGAATTAATGGAGTGAAGGTGATGGATTGTAACTCAGCTGACTGGCTGAATAATTCATCGCTCATTAGTGGTGACCAGCCTGCGACCAGCGGTATTCATCGTCCCGTTCAGAGACAATAATGGGTACGAAGGCGAGGCAGTTACAGGAGATGGATGTAATGAAAGAATTATTGCAGAAACCATTTCTGCCCAGGCGTGGGTGGATGATGGGAAGGGTGGAACTGCTGTGTGTTTGTGTAGGTCTGTCATCGCTGTCAGGGCACCTCTGCTTTGCATTCATATCTTATACTCACCCAGAGAGCAGCTGTTACTCAGACAAAAGAGGATGAACACAGCGTAATTATGACAGCAGAGATACGGCTAATCACATCTATCTTTTTCAAATTGTTTTTCAAGTCTGTTTCCTGGCATCTCAATCAGATTCCCTAATGGGAGAGCTGCGTGTTGTGACCACGTGATTGACAGATGCTGTGAAATAAAGTATATACAGTACAACGTAAGTAAGTAGTATTGGCATCAACATTGATTCAACGATAACTAGAAACTAAAGTCATTAAATGATATTAACAAACTACATTTACATGTGAAACTCCACACACATCAATGTAAACAACGTGGAGTCCAGACAATGGTGGTGGTGGCTGATGACTCTTCTGGAGCTGATGGAGTTGTTGAATCTGCGAAGACTTGGCGGCGATGGGAGAGTGGAGGAGGCATGCAAAACAGCAGCATGAGTGGACTAAACGTAGGGGAAAGATCATATTGTATCTGCATCTATAGCAGCGAGTCTGCACTCCTGTCCCCGGCCCAACCCTCGTAGGTTTCACACATTGCAATGAGGAATCACCAAACTCTGCATGGCCTCGCATTTGGATTCGGCAATCAATGAACTGCTCACAATTAAGGCCGCTGGTTTTGCACTGAATTTCCCACAGATTCATATTTATATTCCAGACTGTTCACTAATTATAGTATGCAGTAATACAAGACGGTGTGATTCAGCGCTCACTCAGCTGTATCTCATTTCAGCCGTGTATCTCGTATTGGATGAACCTCCACGAAGATGTAGATGTGTCAAATAAAAAAGCAATAAGTCGGTGTGTTTCTTCGTAGCAACAGCCACTTAAATTATGATTTAACCCATTTTACAAATGACACATAATCTGTATTAGTATGTTTAAGCTCTTTGAATTTCTGTCATGCACATTCACAGTTATCATCACTGTAACATGTCAGAGTCGTTACCATTGAGACATATTAGCAACAGAGAGGAGACACTCATCCAGTCAGAGAGCAGCTTTAGGCGCAAGGATGCAGGTTTCGGTGAAGGATGAAAGATTCTGCTCGCAATTAGTGATGATGAGCCTTCCTGATTGTGCGGTGGTGTGCTTAAAGACTTCTTTGAATCACATCATAATTTCGCGTATATTTTGCATCAAAGAAGTCCAAAAGCACACCACAGTTAAAGCTTTGAGTGCGAATGAGTCAGAACAAATTAGCAAAGTGCTTTCAGGATACAGTCTCAGCCAATCAGAAAGAAAGTCTTTCAGGGTGGCCTAGAGTATAATAGGGAAATGGTGCAAGTCCTTATTTTTTAATGTTCAACACAATGTGTGATCACAGAATGTGCAATTACTGAAAGTCTAGCAGAGGTAAAGTAACCTGCTCATCATGCTGTTTGTTAAAAATTCCCTCTTACTGAAGTTCACAATGTCTTTCAAACTGTCTAAATCTGCCAAAAGGTATTATTATTGTACAAAGTCATCACATCAGCCAATCATTGTCTGTCACTGTTTGTGCTTTCATGAAAAGAAAGAACAATCCCAGCGGAACAAAGAATAAATAATCAGTGTGTGGCCTTGGCAGCGGTTTACACACCGAGTGCTTTCTTGTGGTGTCTGCTCACGTCAACCATATCTGGTGTTTATCTGCGCGTGGCAGCCATTGTACAATGTATGTGTGTAATTGCATTACGTCTAATTTGCTGTTTTGTGTTCTGCTCCACACTGGGAACTGATAAAGACATGTTTATTTCTTTATTCTTTATAATAACATCATTTGTATTGTATGTTAGAAACTTACGAGGCCTGAAAGAAAACACTGGATTGCAAGTGTTTTGTTCATAACGACTTTTCCAAAGCCGTAATCAGTCATTTTTAACTTCCACGATTTCACAGCTTTCTGTATTTAAAAACTCAAGAATGAATGTGTGGTTAAGGGGGTATACAGAGGAACAAGTGCAAAAAAACAAGTAATTGTATGTCTTAAGCAGCAGCTTGAATATCTACGATGAAAACTGACCTCAAGGTTAAACAATAAACCATCTCCTCAAACATTAATATGAATGTCTGATGCTTCAGTTTTTCATATTTAATCACACTGTGAAGATCAGAAGTCTGGGGTTTTTCTGGTGCATTTGCATCGTGTTGTTTACAGCATTGTAATGTGGCAATCCATCAAGTTCAACTCAGTGTGACACCAGAGCCTTTTTTATGACACAAGCGGGATGAGATATTGCTCTTAGACAGAGAAGGAGAGAGAAAACTTTTTCACCTCATGTCAAAGTTTTATCGTGAGTCAGGAAGTTAATTAAAAACTTGAACAGGCTTCATGACTTCACATTCATCTCTGCCAAATGACACGTCAAGTGATGAAGAACAGACGTGTGGGTCCAAGACTGATGTTTAAAAAAAAGCCTGTGAATTTAAAATTACTGGTAATTAAAACAACAATCGATTAGATGCTGTCAGGAGAATAAATTAGGCGAAGATCGTTCAGAAGAAAGAAATCACAGCTCAGGACTTCAGTGGGGCATGTACTGGAAAAGCAGAAAAGTGTGTTTGTGTGTGTGGGGGGGTATTAATGTATTATTAGCACTTAATCAGTTGGTATACCTTCATTATGGGGACCTAGTTTCCATCTGGGGACAAAAAGCTGGTCCCCATAAGGTAAGTCAATTATTATATGAGCCAAACAATGTCAGCGTTATTTGTTTGAAAACAACAACAGCAGCTCCTCCAGAGGTCGGCGTAGCTGCTGCCATAGCATCACTTATCTAAACCTCCAGCTGCAGCGTTGGAAAATTACATTTTGTGTGCCTTGTGGTTTTGTGTCTTTGCAAAAGCCCTCACCGTTCACATTAAATTAAATCTGTTTTAGGTTCTGTGCGTTTTTTTTTCTAAGTCATGTTTCTCAACAATGAGCCGTTTCTGGATGCAGAGCAGAAATCCGTCCATCTTAACAACATGCTCCCCTCTTATCTCTGTCTGCCAGCGGGTGTTAGTGTGTTGCTGTAATACCTGAAATCAGTTACTGGTCCATCTCACTTGGGTCTCAGTCTCACCAGGGTGCTAGAATATTTAACAAGCCTCTTTCTATCTGAGGGCACTGAGACCTCAGGTACCCTGTGTGCATCCTGGTACTGATGCGGTTTAATTAGCCCACCTCTGAAGGTGAGACTGAATATGCCTCCTACCCCAAAATGAGGACATTTTATTCATTTTCTCTTTCATCTCACTACCTCGCTCTAGCGCTTTAGTCCTGTGTTTTATCCTTTCGCTACCTTTAATACAGTCATTCCCACCAGCCTTCCTCTCTCGTCAGTCTTCCTCTTTCTTCATCTTCTTTTACCCTCACGTCTCCCACGACTCTTTCCCAACCACAGTCTGAATCATCACTGTGAACTCTCACATTGTACTCCATTGTCATGAAAGGTAGATACCGTACGCTGTTATCAGTTTTGACAAATACAGATCTGAGAATGGTTCAATGTAGTGACATTTATACTGCGAGTGCGGAACACAAAGCTGGATGAAAATGAATATCAGGTATAACACTGGTCTAAAAATATTAGGATTACACAACCATAATAACATCTCAATATCTTGCTATACATTTTGGATATCTCACTTCTTCTTCCCTTTCTTGAATAGTCTGAAATAAACTGCACTGATTACAAACCCCAGAAAAAGAAAAACACTAAGAGATTAACGAAGTAAAGGAAGCAGAATGATGAAGTGCAATGGAAGGAGTTAAACAGTTTTCAACTTTTAATTAGTGTTTTAAAACCTGTCTGAAAGTAATTAAAGTATTTAGTGAAACATGAATGTCCCCACCACTTTTTTGTAAAATGTGCGCTTACATCGAGAAATATTAAATGATGTAAAAATAAATTACATGAGCTGCCATTATGCAAATTTTTGTCACCGTAATTACCTTCATTTTGCAATTATCTGTCTTTAATGGAAAACTCATTGGGCTCAACAGTGCCGGTACTTCTAGGGGAGTATATGTTCTCCCAATTTGCTAAAAAAAAACCCATTTGTTGATATATTAGCCTGGATTTTCCTCCCCCTTTTTCATGATTTGTCTTTTCATATTAGGACAATTAGACACATGATAGATTGAGAGGACGCAGCCTCTGCCATTACCCTCTTTTCTTGCCGTTTCTCCGGAGCTCTGAAGAAGAAAATGATCACAGTGAACGCACCCGACATTAACAACTTCAATTACTATACTTTTCGAGCAGGCTCATGCGGTAAGTTGGTTTTAATGTAGGTTTTATTGATTTAACACTGCAGCAACAAAAACCAGCAACAGTTATGGGTACTAAGGGATATTTAATATCATTCTGGGCCCAGATTAAGACACTATGGAGCTTTTGTCAGTCTATTTGCTGTGATGACTTTTCCGTTATGGCACAAATTATGCATAATTAGTGTCTCTTTCTCTCTTTGTTCCTCCTCTGGCTCTTCTCCCTTCGCTGCTGGTAATTCTCCAATACTCCATTTATTTCATCCATCCTTGCTTCAGTCCATCCTGCTGTCCTATTTCTCTTTCACTACACATCAGTCTCTGGATCCAAGACTTTAATAACTTTCTTTGGCCCTGAATACTCCATCCATCTTCATCCCTTTCAGTCGCCCCACAACTTGTAACTTTTTTCCTTCGAGCTCTCTCCACTTTCATCTCTTTGCATCACTTTCTGTCCCCGCCTCTCGGCCTCCTGGACCAAACTTTTGTCTCAGCTTCTGTCAGCCTTGTCAAAGTTTCCTTCCCTCCTTTTCTCTTTTCATCTCTCCTGTCCTCTCTCCCCATCCCTCACTTCACGATCGGCCCTGCTCGGAGTTCACCCCCTCCTCCTCATCTCTTCATCCGATGCTTCTTTGTGATTTGGGTTTGAAGAAAATCACATCACATTAATTCGCTCAGTCCCTTCCTGCCTCCTCGCTTCCAAGTTGTTTTCCCCTTATTGCTTTCAACGTGTTTCCTCAGCAGACCAGAAACTCAGCAGCATCTCAGGACTCATTCTATCACACAAACACCCTTTTCCACTGATTCACTACGATATGCAGTCAAACACATTCTCAGATTCCTTGTTTCGGCATGGTTTCTCACATTAACCCGGATTCCTTGTGTGCATGTTAATGTATTGCTCCGCTGTCTCTCCAAACTCAGTTATTGTTCTGTGTTTTCTTTTTTCCGAATCTGTGAAAGTCTTTCCGGATGCCAAAAGCAGAAACCTCAACAGAGCAAGATCAGATAATAACACTACAGTCGCACTAGCAGCTCTGTGAGACTGTACTGAGGCAGAGTGGAACTTTAAAAAAGTTAGCTTAAAGTCACAGATGATGGAAGACATCTGTGACTCTTCTTCTTCTTCTTGAGCAGAAACAGCAATAGAGAGCAGCAGATCTTTATAAGGTAACCTGGAGCATCTCCCTCGTTCCTTTAAAGTTTATGATAATTAAATGTTTTATTCGGCAATCTGATTTTCATGAACACAACTTTAATATTTGTTGCCTTCAGCCAAACCCTAACCCTTCTGTGGTGAAGTTTCCTTAACGTCACCATCACTAAGCTTGTTACTACACATACTTTACTATACTACTACGACTATACTATAATTTAATTTAAAATTCACAAGTGTGGTATTAACTGATGTATTTTCTGTCACAGAACAAATGTGAAACTATCTCCTTTTTTTTGACAAAGACAAAACCCATCTCAAGTGGATGTAAAACATTTTTCGCTATCTTAATTTAGTTTTAGTTTGCTATCTTCATTTGTTGACATTACCTTCCTTCCTTCAAAAATGAAAGCGAGTTTGACAATGAGGGGTTTTCTTCAGCCACAATAAAACTGGCTTTCACTGCTGTATCAGTTTATGCCGTAACATTTGCTAAAAGTTCTTTTCTTGAGAATGCAGGCTCAAGACTTTCCAATCAAGGACTTCCTGGTGCTTGTCCTGGTGGCTGTATATTTGGTGTGTAAGTGCTGCCATAAATTGTACTCCTTGCTACGCAGAAGAAGTATACCGGCTTGTCTCCATTAAGCAGAATTATGTATTTGCGCTCCCGTTTTTCATTAAACTGCCCCACCTCTCGTAAAATTATATGACCAACTGAGACTTGTTGAGATTTATTATCCCGGACTGAAGTGGTGAACCAACCAACCGATCCTGACATCCTTGAAGCCGTGACAAAAGAAGATGTTACTGCTACTTTTTACAACTCCAGCATTCATTTGGAGTCATGTTTGTATCGTTGTATTGACGACTTTAAATTTAGTATCAACTCTCCTCCAAACTGTGGCTTTGGTCTGTGTGAATTCCTGAGAGAAACGTCTCTTTAACGCTGTTGATGTTCCACCTTCTTAACAAGCGAGGTCACTGACTTAGATATGAAATGAAATAATTTTTAAATTAGAATGAGAAGTTGCAAACACATGTGCATGTTGTTTACCCCGAGGACTCTTTCTCCGCGAATAAATGTAAATGTGATGCAGTTTCAACATGCCCTCATCCTTACATCATCTTCTGCTCGCTACTCGACCCTCCGTCGACTCGATTCCTACACCTTAATTAATTGCATCTTTTTATACTTTGGTTTCAGCTATTTATCTCTGTGTGTCTGTTAATGAGGCAGGCGTGGGAGTCTGAGAGCAAAAGGTATTCAACTTTCCTGTAATTAATTCAGAGTTAGGTAACTTAAAGAAATTGCAGAAGCTACACAATATACAGTATCTATAAACATATGAAGCCATGATAAGGATGACTTGTCAGAGCTTCAGGTCTTTTGTTTCCTGCGTGGTGTCTTGGTTTCTTTAGCAAAAGCTTTTCTCTTTTGCTTTAGAGGAGAAAGTATTTTCTGTCCGTTTCAAAACTCCGTCACAGTTCACTCTGGAAGAACAGCATGTCATAAGCATAAAGCAGAGGGGATGGAGGAGGTTGTGACTGCTGGGCGAGACGCCTGCCAAGTAGGGAAGCACAGATGGAGATGATGCTTTTTTAACATTTGTAAGTGTGAAGCCGTTGGATATTTTTAACGAGACCTCTGGACAGTTTCCAGCTTCCCCATTCTCAGTCCCAGCGTGTCAGATACAGGAGCCAGGTCCTTGTCCCCCCGGCTTCTGAATTTGATGATGTAGGTGCCTCTGAAGTGTCACTTCTTGAAGCGCCCCTCGAGTGCAGTAGTATGAAGGGGTGGCTGGGAAGACTTCACTTCCAAGGACGGAGATACGTGAGCCCATTCCTGACCAAAACTCGAGTGATGTGTTTTTTTTATCATGTTACGTAAGTATGATAAGGTAACAAGGACAATGTATTGTCAGTTTTTAAATCACAAGTGTTTAAACTATGCTTGAGTCCTTCGTACTACATCTTTTTTTGAAAATGGAGCATTGGTAATGAGTTAAGTAGCCTCACTGCCTGGGAGGTAAAGCTGCTCCGTGGTCTGGCGATATGGCACCGGATACCTCTGGGTGAGCAGACTGTGGCTTATATGGCCTGTGTTAATCTGTTAGTATTGTTTGGTATGATATACGCAAATTATTCAACTTCTATTACATAAGTTATGAAACTGAGCATAGTTATTTGAACTTAAAGTAGGATCCTTTCTTAAACCTAACCAGGTAACAAGCCTCAGCCGATTGTCAACATTGTTACAGTCACAATTTAAATGAAACAACTGATGCTGAATGGGAAGTCAGAGCGTCATAATCAGAGGCTTTAGACAACCAACCAAGCTTGATGAGTTGGGAGTGAGAACGTGTTGTTCCAGTCGTTTGTTTGTGGCGACAGAAGCAGGTATTTTAAGCCTTAACATCAACTTTTCCTAAATCTCCCCAAGTGGCTTTTGTGCCTCAACATAACCAGATTATACGCACAGCATTGTCACAAAATAAATTATAAACTGAACCCAAAGGAGCGTTCAGTTGCAAGAATTTTCAACATATCTGTGGTTTGCAGAAATTCACATTGTCAGCATTCATGAGTTAAGTCTTCCAAATGTTTTCCTGTAAATTTGACCCTCTTTGCAAACCACTTAAGGAGTCCCGGAAGCACCCGGATCCTCCTGTCGACCCGAGCTCCCTCCTGAACTCCTCACCCTGTCTCTTAGAAATTAGCTCAGCCACCCCGGGAAGGAAAACTGAAGCCAAATAATCATTATCATCGGCGAGGGTTGGAATTGAAATCGACTGGTTTGGTACCAAAGCCAAATTAATGAGAACGAGTAGCGTTATCTGTGCCAATCTGCTCATTGATTTTGCATTCAGTCCGACACTCACACATAAACAAGCAGCAGCAGACAACAGTGTATTCCCTGAATGTTTTTCCTGCAAGTTATCTGAACCTGCTGTCAATCTAATTATGGTGAAATAAATAAGCTGATGTTTTATTCAATCTCAGGATCCCATGTGAATGTGTACCTTTTTTTCACGTTCTTCCTTTTTCTTAACTCTTAATTGCCTTTTGTTCATGTGGTTTTTTTCTTCCCCTCTCTCGCTCTCTTGGTCTCTCGGCCTCTATCTGTCCAAATCTGTCCCCGGGAGGATGTCATGTTTTTCGCTTTGTCTGCTCCCTCATTATCAAAACATGGGCCGCCGTGCCGAGCCTCCTCTGTCGGTAAATCCCTGCTTATTAGATCCAAAACCCGGCTAGAGAGAAGCATTAGTGGAACCCACGGGGCCACCGGGATGGAGGGAGTTATACAAACTACTAGAGAGAAAAGGAAGAAGCAAAAGAGGGAGATGGAATAAACCAACAGAGGTAAAGAATCAGTGATCCTGATACTCATATTGTTGACAGCAGTACAAATCTTTGGACATTTAATTTTCATTTTTGTGGCTTTGACTGTGTTTTCAAACAGTTATGATGTGGCAGAACATCGCATTCATTTGGCTGACTAAAATTTAAACCCCTTTATGTATTCAGACAGTTTCTTTTTGCATTAATTCCCTGGTGAGCCACGCAGTTTCACATTCTCACCTGGAAGCCGCCCTGTACAATCACAAATTGGCGTGAAATGACTTCTAGTGTAGTCGGAGGTTAAGGACAGAATCGCTGCATGGCGTTTGTGTTCTGGTCATTGCAGTTTAATTTTGTGTTTTCTGTGCTTTTAGGGGAGTTTTGTGGTGTTTTCCGCCCTCCTTGCCTTCCTGTGCTCCTCTTCTGCTCCAAGTGTCTTTCCATTCATTAAACCTCACCTGTTTTCCTCTGATTCTCTCCACCTGAACCTCACACCCTCATTAGTATGGTGTGTATTTAAGTCCAGTCTTTGTCGAGTCTTCTGCTCAGTTTACCTGACGCTGCTGTTGTGTTTCCCTAATGGCTCTTCGTGATTGGCTTTTCCTTGTGTGCTGTAACTGTGAATGAAATGTAATCCATTGTACTTCCTGCCTGGTTCAGCCAGAATAGCTTGCACTTTATTTTGAGGCTCAAAACCATCAGTGAGAGCAACAAAATAATCAGCAATGCCACGTAAGATGTTATAGAACCAATGGCCAAACACGGTTGGAGATGTCCGGAGGTCTCACCATGGTGCCTTGTCTAAAATATCCTTACAAATCCAAAACACAGCCTTGAACTGCAGTCATTGGCTTGGCAGCCATCTCCCTCGACCCCACCCACCATCCACTCCACCTCCCAATATGAGAGTCAGGTCATAAACATGAACTATGAACGTGATTTGACATGTTTTTAATGCTAATATGGTACGTAGCTCAAATGTGAACATTTAATCTGAGTGACTGGGCGGGATAATCATCATTATCATCTCAAATATAAACCATACTTGAACTTTTTGTCATGCAAAAAAGTTACAATCAATTCCCTCTGTTGCACTAAAGCTGAAATATTGAGTTTATGAAGGACTCCTTCCTGTTTCTAGTTGGACTACTGGTCTATTCAGCAATGCCCAGGGCGAATCGATGGCTTACAACTCATGCAATCACACCACCACATGATTTTTTTTTTCTATTATTATCTGAAAACCTCCTAATAATGCACCTGAGTTCTCGAACATCCAGGAAAGGTCGGTGCTGTGATCCACTGTGGCCCTGCATTCATCACCTGCTGAGTGCGAAGCCTTTCACACGGCTGCAGCTTGTTCTATCTTTCTGTCTTTGGTCGCCTTGAATGCTGAGCTCACGCTGACAAGAAAAAGAGACGAAGAGGAAGAGAGGGAGACATTCAATCCCACGCCGCCCATGTATCAAGAGGCTGTCTCGACAGTTATGGCTCCCATGGTGCACCAGCCGCCACGTTCCTGCTGTCTGCTCTCTTATCGTACCCAAACTGATGCTTCAGTATCCTAAATTTATTAAACATCAAGGTTCGATTAATTATATCTCTCTGTTTGAGAGCACTCCCACGTTGATTATTCAAATTTTTTAAAAAGGAGTGAAATTAATTGATCCCTGAGGGGAGCACCGATGGAGAATGTGTACTTGTTTAAGGTGTGCAATATGCTGCAGATATAACGATACAATGAAAAAGTAAAGGAGTCCAACAAAGTGGACGAAGTGCTGGCTCATGAAGAACGCTTTTAAAATTGAAACGCAGCCAGGAGCTATCTTGGTCGTCCTCTCATAACGATACCCAAAGGTTTCATTAAACAACACCCGGATACTCAGAGGTTACCGAGATGTTATAGAAATGTTGATTAATAAAGAAAAAGAGTTGTGCAATATATATTGTGGTCCTGCTGAGTTTGTCTTTTCTACTTTTCAACATCTCACAGCCTTATGAGTATTTGTCTCATTCAAGAGATGATGTAAAGGCAAAGTAAGATGAAGGATAATAGTACTTTTGTTTAACTTTGAGGAAATCGTCTCTGAACTCAGGCAGCTGCTGAAACTGCTGCTCCTCAATCAAGTTAATGGAAAAAGTCTTCAGTGTTTGTCAGTTCTTTCACGTCTTCAGTCTTCTGATTCATCAAGTGCTTCAGTATGAGCTACATCCTGTTTTATTGTATTCCGCTTGATGAGAATTGAGAAACTGATGTAAGATGAGATAAAAACCATCCAACAGTTGTGAGATATGAAAGCGAACCGACGACATGAATGAATTAAAACTGAATAAAAGAATTTCCTGGCATTGAATTTCTTTGTTTTGACAGATTTCTCCACTAGCTGATGTTTGATGCTTGTTCAGAAAAGATGCAGCATCCGAGTGAAGGAGAGCAGTTTGTTAGCTTATCTGGGTTGTTGTAAATACTTAATGATGTTTGCATGAAATACGGTTCACTGAATAATGAATATTTTGGTCATTAACTTTGGATCTTCAAAATCATATTTGACCATATGCTTCCAAACTGCAGCCTAATTTGGGAGCATTTGATTGTGTTTTGATTATCTATATTCAAAACATCACTTTGTGACCAGATATACATGCTTTTACAGTGATTAATGACATTAAATACAGTTACAGATACACGTGTACATACAAGTATCATCCAGTTTGTTGAGGAATTTGTTTTTAAGTCACGCAAGTACGTGAAAATATGTGAATAACATTGATTACATGGTGTAAAAGATATACTTACTAGGTGTGTGAAGGTTTTGATATATCAAACACACAAATTTACAACAAAATACTAATTTAATACATTTGTAAGTATAAACTGAAATTGCCTGTTATTAATTAAACCCATAAAATAACCTTCACGTAACTATAACTGACCCACTTGTTGGACCGCAGTTTGAGTCGCATTGCTGGATATTTTTAAAGACACCTGCAGATATTTCCAGCAGTTTTCAAGCTGATAAAACCAGATATTTTCCACGTGAAGTTAAATTATCAAAACAGATGTTTTAGGCCTGATCATTAACTCTTTCCTTGCCATAAACCACGTGGTTTTTGTGTGAAACTCAATCAGAGCGAAAACAATCAACCTAAACAAAAAATATTCAGTGTGATGGTTTTGCCGAAACTTACTTAGCATTAACTTAACATTTATTCATAAATACTGCTTGACTACACATTTATTATTGTAAACACAGTTGTTGCTGCATTCTGTATATAAATAACTGTATAGTGTGAAGCACGAAGGAACTACAAATGTTTCATTTTGTCGTTGAACCTCATATTCAGCTGCCCGGCTGTTCGTTAATTAGCATGAACTCGTGTGGCAGCCGTCCCACTGCTGCTCTGGAGGTCGTCAGCCGGTAACACTGTGTCACTTCCTCTGGGTTTCGCTCCTTCAACACGAATTCGCCTGCAATTCTGAGTGTTATCTTTTGTTAACTTTAGACTCAGTAAATTTGTTTTAGAGTAAATCTCTCTGGTCTCCCTCTTTATATCCCCCGAGCCAGGTCGTGACTTTTTGAGTTAATTAAATGGAAATGTACCACTTCTAGTTTCCTTTATAATCAGTATAAAATCTCCAGGAAACATCTCAGAAAAAGGGAAATTAAGCATTACGGTTAAATTACTTACCTTTCCCATCTCTGCCATTACTTTGTCATTCACCAACAACTCCATTGCTTGCAGCAGTTCAATCATTTACAAAGGAGACTCCACAGAAAACAGCCAGATGTAAAATGATTATTTAACTTGAAATATATTGACTTGTTAAATAAAAATACTGCACCGGACTTCATCAAAACATCGCTCACTCAAAAAGAAGTGAAAGTTAAACCCCGGAGGAAAACTCCGGTGTTGTAACATGGGTTCATTGTGGGGCTTTTTCAGTCGTGACTCATGAAATCATGAATATTAATGCGGTAGCCATTAAAGCAGCCCATGTAAACATCTTCAGTGATGTGTTAATTAATGCCCTGATGACAGAGACGAGTCACTTGACCTAGAACGAGTGTCACAGGACGTAATTAAAGCTGTCGCTCACATGTTTTATTCTCTGTCATCAGACATGTTAGACGTGAGGTCGTCAGCTGCCACAGAAGCATTGTCTGAGTTTCTCCCGTCATTTAATCATGTGTGCGTCCATTAGATGTAAAAATGTGATTTCTGGATATTGCTCCACAAGTTGTTCGTCTTTCTCCTACATTTTATTACCTTGTTTTAGTAAGTACAGCTCTCCCCAGTAAATATGAGCATCATGTCTGAAGACGCTGGTTTAAATTATGTTCTTCAAACTCAATCTGTCGCTTGTTTTGTACATTTGATTTCTTTATTAAAGGGTTAGGGTTGGAGTCTGTCCTCAGACTGCTGTGATTTTTTATTATTATGAGCATTTTTGTGTGAATGCTACAACAAAACAGCTCTTAGCTGTACCGGAACAAGATGTTTTCCAGACTCGCACGATACGATCAGTTCAGTTCGAACAGTATAAATGTTTTATTTCCCTTTCTAAAAATGAGATGAGACTTTGCAAATGGCTTTTTAAGGTTCAGTCTCAAAAGGACAAAGGATTTAAGCAGCGGATGGATGGATGGTGACTCTGCCGTCCTGCTCGACCATGTAAGTAAGAGGTAGGAAGCAGCGGTTCGCTGCCCTGAAGGCCGGCAGCAGACAACAGGGAGCCAGCGCTGTGAAAGTTTGAGCAATGCCAGATGGGAAGCTGGATGAGCTGCTGCTGCGTTCTGGTGGCAGACGCAGAGCCTCTGGTGAGGAGGGAGTTGGAGTTGTCCAGGTTGGATGTGACAAGCGTCTGGATGACTGCCTGGGCTGCATCGCCAGGGAAGAAGGCAAATCCTCCCGATGTCCTCCAGGAAAACCTGAAAGCACCTCTGTACGGTGTACGAGGAATTGAATTCTATTCTATTATTAACAGTGTTGCCACAGCTACCTTGAAAAATGACTGATTACTCCTTTAAAAAGTAACTTAGTTACTTTACTGATTACTTGTTTTTCAAAGGCATTGATAGTAGCAGGGATCTCGTTTATTACGGCACCAAACGAGGGCGAGTCAGCCGTGTTTAAGGGCAGCATTTCCTCTACAACACACCGCCCGAACAACTTCTTCAACTCTCCCACACTTACTTGTTTTGCAGGGAAGTCCAGCTTCTGTTGTTTGGGTGGTGGCGGACCTCCTGCAGAAGTCGAGGCCGCGGCTTTGCTCGCAGCTCTCTGCTGAACACAACCTGGTGGGACTTGCTCTGTAAACTTCACAATGCTGCGACTCCAAATGTTCCTTCAAATTTGACGTTGTGTTTTTGAAGCTTGTTAGCACTTTGTCGCCAGCACAGAGTGAACAACTAACCTTAATATTCTCATATTTAGCCGACACCAACTCAAAATAATGACTGTATTTCCAGGTTGAAAACGGCAAACGTGACGTCACTCCCCGAGACGCAAGAAGAAAGCAAAATTCTATATTCTTACCGAGGAAAATGACAAAAATAATAGTAACGCACAGTGACTTGATATAAGGAACTTTAATCTGATTATCGGTTTGGAAATATTAACGCGTTAGATTACTCGTTGCTGAAAAAAGTGGTCAGCTTAGTGGTCTGAATTAGTTATCACAAGCCAACAAGGCTGTCAAATGTTTTTTTTTTACAGAAACCCGGGAAAGTTTCTGGACCGTTTTCCAGCTGGACTGCAGCTGGGTAATAGCCGATCTCAGACTAATGGCCTGAGATACTTTGAGTCCTCATAATGATAAATAACGACCAGCATCCAACAATCGATTAGTTCACACTGTGCAATACAGAATGAGACATGGATTACAGATGATGGCATGTGAACTCTGTGAATGAGGAGCACTGACGAGCATAAACGACACAACCTGTACATTTATAGACGGATACAGACAACAGAGATAATAGAGGAGAAGCTCACACAAAAGGAAAAGAGGAAAGAAAGGGAGAGGATCAGAACTGCCTGAATACACGGACACACGGTGAATACAGACATTGTAGTCGGTTGGTGAACTGTATCATCCTGTTCATGTGTCTGAGGACACTCTCAGGTGTCACGTCGCCGACTTTAACAACTAACGACGTATGAATCACCTCAAAAGGAGTCGTCTCCACAGACAGAGCAGCAACGTGACATTCAGTGAATTTTGGTATCTGCTGGAAGACGCTGTTTGCCAGCTTGTGTTGTGAACAGTCTGGAACACAGGTGCTTATAATCCAGCCGATCGATGTTTCTCATCTCACACGGTTGTGTTTTGTTGCCTCGCTAGCAGCCCCGTTGGATCAATACTAATTAGCTGCTCATCTACTGCCATGTGTTTGTGAAACAGGCAAACAGGCATGACACAACAGCAACACAGGAGGAAACCCTGAGAGAATGTTATACAGTTTTAGATATTTACACCAAATCTTTGGAAATTCTCCTCCATTATTTCTTATTTTACTGTAATTGTCTAATTTCCATACTTGGCGTCGTTCTACGCGGTCGTTATCTCCAGCTAACGGTGGAGCAACTAAAAAAAACTGTTGTAACCACACAGCAGACACAAGAAGAAGAAACTAATGGAGGAGTGATAAAAAAAAGAGGTAAAACAAGGCTGAACAGAGGGACGTTCACTCGATGGACAGCGCTCTGGTGTTGTGTTAAAGTCTGTTCCCGTGCTGATGCGTGTTTCTCCTCATCACAGAGACTTGAGGCGATTTAAAACCGGCATCCTTTCTACAAGATCAGCAGCAAAACCTGACAAGTTATTAATACAACCAAGTGTTTTCACACCCTTCTGTTTCATGTTGCTCACGCTGTTTCTGCGGCAGCGGCGCCACAGTTACACCACAGGGGGGGGAAAGTTGTGTAAAAGTCAAATTTCAATATGTATTAAAAAAATACAGTAACTCTCTGTTTCATTTCGTAGAAGAAAGGGATACCCGGGAGATTTCTACCGATACATAATCTCTATCACAGCTCCGTCTCATCTGTGGAGGTGGAGGTGTGTCGATGGGTCGAGTCATTCGCGCAGCTAAATAACAGCTGACAACAGGTTTGAAAGAAACGGTTGAAACTCTGACGGAAACAAAGTGACCTGCCGACAGAGGTCAAGGCAGAATGAGATTGGTTTCAGTGAAAAGGGGAAACGCTTTCAGTCAGCTGATTGAGTTGACCGGAGGATAGGCGGCGTTGGACTGTACAAGACTTTAAAATCAATAGTATTAGCGGATGACTGCACATTTTAAGACGCATGGCGCTAGAAAGGATTACACAGTTTAAGGACAAACAAAGATTAAATGACAGGAAATAAAGGAAACTGAACAAATGCACAAGTGTGTAAATGTAAAAAAAAAGCATAACATTTCAGAGAAATGTCACACTGGTAGGAAGGAGAGCGTCACAAGGGACGTTTCATCATCAGTGTTTTATTCCCATCAGACTTTCTTTAACCTAAATGTTGGAAACAGCTCCAGGACATCTTTTTTTTTCTGTCTCTGAGGATCTTTCTTTAAAGTTTGCAGCCAGAAAATGAATGCTGCCAACCGACACACATAACAAACACCATATATTATTCATCCGGCGCTGTCAGTCATTTTATTTGAGCAGGTGTTAAGTCGACGACCTTATAGCAGCTCCGCGGCCGTGAACACTGCCTGAGTTTTCAGGAAAGCAATCAAAAAAAATCACAGGGAGAAAGCGACGATGTGCTGCTGACTTTACTGCTAATTCAGATCGTTTTCAACATCAATTATGCAGGTGTGAGGGGATCATTTATGAGGCGTGTTCTTTTTAACGATCAGATTAATTAATTTTATGACCGAACTTATGATAAATGAAACATAACAGTTCCAGGGTGTGCATATAAATCAGGAGACAATCAATAGACCTTTGTCTCACATCCTCATGAATCATGGCTGTAAGGAGGGAAGGAAAAGTAATCACAGGGGTTTGTTGAGACGACTTGCTGCGTCTTATCGGCGACATACAACCGAGCAAAAGACTGAAGGCGAATGAAAAAGATCCTGTATGGCAAAACACAGATCGTTAGCATCCTAAAGATCACAAACCTCTGAGCTGTAACATCAAATACGTGCTGCAGGGTGAAAATACATTTCATGAAGGTGATCTGGAGGAAATGTAGCTGCTTTTTTGCAGGGAGGCTAATACGGACGGTGCAGGCAGCGCAGTTTCAATGTCTGCTGCAGAGGACAGGCTGCCATCTTAGAAATGTGCCTTTAATATGGTCAAAAATGTACTTTCATTAAATGGGAAGTGCCATTTGCTTTGTATTTTCTCCTTGTGGTGTCAAACACTCCTCGAGCAGATTTTGTTTTGTTTTTCATCTCTTTCTTTGTGATCCAAACAGCTTTCCATCTTCTAATGAAGCTTGCTTTTTTCGAGACTAATGAGTCTTTGAAGAAAGTTATATTTTCTGGCCATTTCGATACTTTAATCAATCCCACGAATGCTGATGGTCCAGATACTCTGAAATGCCTGAGGAAGGCCAGTCTAAATGAAGTTATTATTAAATATTAAAGTTCGGGAACTAGACCACGCCACTCTCTGTTGCTAATTTGCCACCTGAGCCTATTTAATAAAACCAGCTGGGTCTCATTAAAGTAACACCTGTGCCTTTCCAATCCAATCACCTGTGCAGACTTATAGAGGCAAGACGAACCCCCAGTCTGAGTTTCAACCGCCCTGTTTTCTAGACAGTCCAGAAACTCTACAGCCTTATAAGACCCCTCTCGTCCATCTGGATCTCGACCCTGTTTTCCTTCATCCACCTACCTGGCCCCCCTTCCCTGTCCTCAGTAAGTCTTCCATCAATTCAAGTAAAACTACCTTTACGCTAAACGATGGCGTGGTCTTTCTTAGTGCATTGCTTCTTCGTTAACATGATAGCACCAGAGTTTTCTGATGATCAATTAGCTTTAAAGGGTCCTGTTTACACCTGTAATGTCAATTCATTAGTTGATTACACCACAATATGATATTGTAAGTAGTAAAGACATAAATCTTTCAAAATTGACAAGCTAAGCAGGTCTTCATATATGTTTATAACTGATAGCAAGCATGCAGGACTTAAAATCTTTGTCCGGCTAGTAAATTGTGATTGATTATCCCCTCAAAATAGACTTTTCTCTAAATTTCACCTTTGTTGGGCAAAACAGACATGTGCATCTTTATAACATACAACTTAAGTAAAATGTTTACACCCAAAATTGGTTTTGTTTCCTTCAGTACATCACACAGACATATACTCGAGAATCTTTTTAGGTTTTTACACATTTCCTCAAACCTCTAACACCTTTGGAGACAGTTGGATCTCCACCAAGAGTTCATAAATCAATACTAGGAGAACCAAATGGATCATCCTCGATACTGAGCAGCTTTTTCTTTAAGTGCTACCCTCGCAAGAAATACTAAACCTGTCATATCTCTGACAACAAAACAGAAATATCACCACAAACTCCAGCAGACGTGCAGTAAATCTCGTGGTTGACCGAACTAAAATGAATTACTGCGCTGACGCCTCGGAGCGCCTTCGCTGATCAGGATGTCACCTTTCTGGTTGACACAACTCTTAGATTAATTGCACAAAAGAAACCCAACATGCACACATTAATTGGCTTCTCACAGTTTAAGAAATTGGTTCAAAGACGGAGGTAATTGGTTGCAATCGAGGTCGTCAGCGTCAGTGTGTGTGTGTGTGTGTGTGAGACAGAATTACTGAAGTGACTGAGAGAGCTGTGAGAACAAAAAACACACACAGAGGTGTTAACTAAATGCCAGACTCGCGATCTTGTTTAATGCCAAATGCACAGAACATAATTAGATGTAATGAAGAAGGTAACTGGATTTCTCAACAAGCTATTAAGCATATCACGCCTTTAATTTGCTCTACGCTTACTCAACCGTCGGCTGTATTCACATTAGGGAACAGGCTGCAGGTTCATTGTGAAACGCTTCTGACAGTGACACAAAATATATACTGGTAATTGTTTGCTGGATCTGTGTGTAGCCGACACGCTGCGACTGCTTCTGACAGCACTCTACTCCGTCCAGGTGCAGCTTTAATGACCAGCAGGTAACCTTCAAACAACCCTGACGTTCATGAGCTTCTCAGCTGTTCGCTGGGTTGTGCTGGAGGTAACGCGTTACGACAACAGTTATTCCAAGCAGTACGGGAGCAATATAACGGTGAAAGCTGCTATGTCCAGGAACGTGGTACGACCCAAAGTGTTTATAGATGTTTTAATATCTTGTCAGACGTTAAAGATTGTTCAAAGAGCCTCAAAACTATATCAGCTCAACGTCATGTAGGAAAAGACCTGCGGGAGAATAATCAAAGGGTTGACGTCAGTTCAACAGTTCGATGACCGCTGCAGGGTCGGTTCGGATTAAGCTACATTCACGCATCAGGATTACCCACAAAAATCCCCAGAGCAGAGGCAGATCAGTGCTTGCTCCTGTTTGTGGGCAATCACCACACGTAAACTGTTCAAAGACCTGATCCAGGACCTCCCTCTGCTTGAGGTCGGGGGTCCCAGGGCTGAGCTACAGCTAATCAGAGCAGACGCTCTTCTTCTCTCTCTTATCCGGGCGGATTACTTTTTTTTTTCTACTGTAAGATTACGTAAATTACACGTCATCCATCGCAACCAAACCCTGACAACTGAGCAGAGACCATCTGCAGATGAAGGACAGGATGGCACAGACGAAAGCTTCACAACCAGCGAGTAAGCGGAACCTTGAGTGGAGATATTTTTGTCCACGCCTGTTTCTATCGCCTGTGTGTGTGTGTGTGTGTGTGTGTGTGTGTGTGTGTGTGTGTGTGTGGCTTTTTTCCCCTGCACTTCCTCTGTCATGAAGGCAATTAGCATCCCTGTGGAGGACAAAGCAAAATGTCAAGCATGAAATCGTCTCTGGCCACACACACACACACACATACACTCACATAGCGTCTCGAGGAAAGGTTGCACCCAGGTGTTTTCATTTAATGATTTTTCCCTCTTTTCTCTGGACTGTACAGTAAAAATCTTATTTGTCAGATGTGGGGGAAAAAAAGGCGTGAGAACAGAGGGGGAGTGGTCGCTCTTGACATTACAGGGACAAATGATCAGAGTGTGAACTGAAAGACAGACAGACAGACAGACAGACAGACAGACGCCAAAGTGATCTCAACTGGCCACGCCAATTTGTGTCACTGCTGCTCTCCATCTTCCTTCATCTAGAAGTCCGGAGAAGAAAGGGTGGAGATAAATGATAGAGAGAGTGTCAGACTGGAGGAGATGAAAGGAAGGGAGGAAAAGAAGCGGCACTAATGGGGTTGAAGTGAGGCTTACGTGGCAAAGTAGCCGCATCCAACCGGAGAGGAGATGAACCAGAGTCGCTGCTCTGGTGGCGATAAGAGAGCCATTAAAACTTTGAAATGGGGTTACCTGCAGTGCTTCAGGATACGAGCTGTCACCAGCTTGCAAGGAATGCTTCGACAGGAAATGAGCCTTAACGTTCATCACAGATCGAGCGTGATCACAGCTCTCTGTCCATCTCAGACTGATGAACAAGTGACTTTAAAAGACAAGTTCAGCTTTTTCAAGCTCTGCAAAAAGTTGTGGAACAGTTACTTTCTTATCTTTAAATGTATCAATGGGTTTATGTTTTAAAACTGATCACAAATATGCCTCAATTAGTCAGTAAATCCTACGTAACATTCAACCTTTCAAATAACAGCATTATTATAATCTAAGTGCTGTATCGTACTCAACTGGACTTGTTTCAATGTCGTTAGGGCGACTTGTGGGTTGCTGATCCAACCGGCCCTCAGGTGGGTTGCTGATGTCCAGACGTACCACAACAATCTTTTTTTCCCCCGTCTTCCTCGGCATCGCCTTTGCATCCAAACGGATCCATTGTAAACGACTCAACACGCTGTAGTTCATATTCCAGGCCTATAGGTGGCGCTTGAAATTCACCAAAAACAGAGAAGAAGAGACGAAGCATGCACAAAAAGCTTGCACGCTCTATACAAACAGACAGTAGAAGGAGAAACCGAAAACAAGAAGAAGAAGAAGAAGAAAATGGCTGGTCGGTTGACCGTAATCTTTTTTCGCTCAGCGTAGTGGCGGAGCAGCATAATAGACTCAATATCTTCTGCAGCACAAACACAAGCATGTAGTCCGCCATTGTTGTTGTTGTTGTTGTGAGACGTCGCGGGGTTCAGAGGTCGAGGGGTGGAGCGATGGCATTATCAATACGCAAAGAATGCAGATTCACCGTCCAAACAAGAACACGAGGGCGGCGTTTTTGGATTTTTCCACCCTGAGACCAGGTTTCGAAAAAGTGCATGTACAGGATCCATGTGGACGATCGGCCAAAACGATGCAAAACACGTGCGTTTACACACCAAAAGCGCTTCCATGTGGATGCACCCTAAGGCTAGGTTAGCCCAGGTGTGAATGGCTGCTCACAGACCAAAAGACCAAAGATCCAGAATCCGATTTTAAGAACATTGCTGGGAAAAGTTACAGTGTTCAATCAGTCAGTCTCATCCTGTCTTCAGCTGGCCGATAGCATCAACCTGCAACTCAGCTCTGTCATGTGGCCTGTGGCGGGTTTTAAAATGCAGGGCACATCATCTGTTTTAATACCAAAGTCTGGTGATCAAGTCAGTCGCAAGCTGTCAGCTGTGGCCAGAGGAAAGAGAGCGGAGCGTGACAGGAATGAGTCCTAAAGCTCATAATACGTTCGCATTTCTCTAACCTCACTCATCATTTTGAAAACGTCTCAAATAACTCTTAATTCTTGTCACAGTAATGTGCTGCTCTGATGACAGATCTGTGACAGCTTCAATATAAAGCTCCGCAGTTTGTTTAAATCTCACCAACATGTACATACTCATGTAAAGATTTAGCGCATGGAAAAGCCTCAAGGGGAGGACAGACTTTGGTGAATCTGGCTTGAAACATTTGTGTGAGCGAGCCACGACAGGGCGGGGGGAAAAAAAGCAGGAGAAAGTTTTTGGGGCTAAAAATACAAAAATGTTCTTGCGGCCCCCAAAGTTTTTTCCCTGTGGCATTGTGGCGCTGAGAGGATCATTAGCGGAGCGAGGCTGGGACTGAGAGATAAGGGTGAAGAAAGAAGAAGAAAGAGGGAAAGAGATGAGAAGAAGAAGAAGAAGAAGAAGAAGAAGAAGAAGAAGAAGAAAGATAAATCTGGATGTGTGTCTGGATGGGCTGATGGGGGATAAAAACATGGAGCAGCAGATACAAGGCAAGGAGAAAGATAGAAGAAGGACTCATGATTAGCATTTTTGGCTAACACTGAAATTTCAGTGATGTGTAGCCTTTTGTATTATAAACCAATAAAACATGAAGACAAATGAAGAAGAGGACAGAAAGGGAGGTGAAGTGGAACAGAGCGAAGCAGCAGAGGGGAGGGACGGATCGATGAGGACATTCTGAGCTTTAATTGGTTTACATAGTTTCTTTAACAACCTTGGGACACTGTGGAGACAAAGGTCAGGTCAACACACACACACACACACACACACCTGCATCTCCCTGGCGACAGCTATAACAAGGCTGCTCTGCAGACGAGCGTGCGATTGGCTGTCGGAGCAGCAGCGGCGGCTCCCGCGCTCCGTTAAAGATAAGAACTGCAGTTACAACTATTATCGCAATCATCCCAAACAGGGCGGCGCTGCTCCTGGAAGAGTGCGGTAACAATAAACTGCTCTCCAGTCCTCGGGCGGGAAAAAGTGCAGAGGACGTAGTTGAATTCTTTAACCACCACCTGCTTCACCGCTGCGTCGGTGGAGATAACTGAACCACACGAGGAAGCCGTTATCTCCCAGAGGAGCTGGTGGTATTTCTGGAAAAATGTGAGAATCCTTCCCCGCTCTGGGATTTAAACCCAGCAGATAGTTGATGTGTTAAAGATGGCAACGGCTCTAAAGCCGTAAGATAGACGGACATTTCAGATTCATGAGCGACGACGTCCGGGGAATAACGGAACAGAGATACAGCCGAGGTGCGGAGGAGAAATCCTCGGAGGTTCACATTCTTCTCCTGGACATCTGAAAAAATCCTGTTTGAAAGAAAGTTTATATATATTGTTCATTCTATAGCTCTTCCTCTTGCCTGTAGGGCTGCAGGACTCATGAGGCTCACCACATAATGTAAACATTGGCTGGCTGCAGTTCAGGATGTAGAGCGGATGGTCCAGTATTCAGAAAAGGTTGTTGGTTCAGTTCCCTGCCTCCGTGACGTACATGTTCTTATGTAAGTGTATGTGAACATTTTTCTACTGATCTCAAACAGCTGAGCGCTCATCAGAGCCGGCTTATATTTAGCCTGGAACCAACCGATGGCAGGTAAAGTGATCTTGTAGTTGCTGTCAAAACACGTGAGATACACATGAGACACTCTTACCTGTTGTGCTATAAGAAGCATCACATCATGGTAGACAGGTAGAGGAGGTCGGCTGGTGCTCGGAAGGTCACGGATTCGATTCCGCGGCACCTTCGGCTGCATGTTGAAGTATCCTTCAGCAAAATACTGAAATCCAAATTGCTGGTCGAGCAGGTCGGCACCTTGCATGGCAGCCTCTTCCATCAGTTTACTGTATGAATGTGTGTCTGAATTGGTGAATAGCGAATAGTATAGATATGCAAATCTATTGATCAGTTTACTGCTGATGGCAACCTCGGCTAAGCTGTCACACGAGTTATCCCGGACTGAGCGCCGCAGGACGGCTGCCATCTTGTTCTTATGTGTCTAAACGAGGATCATTTTGATTTTGTAATGAAATAATCACTTAAAACTATATTCTGAATATTGCCAGATTCCTCAAATGTTCAATAACATGTGATGGGGATCCATATCTGAACCCTGGTCACATTTTACCGCCTGGTGTGAATGTTTCCAGTATCCACTCCTCATGAGAGCTTTTTTAGTTTTACTGCATTGAATCAAAGTAGATTTAATGTGGCTGCTCGACAGAAAAATACCCTTGAAACAACTCAACAAAAGTGATAAATTAATTCCAAACGTAAAACATAACACAGCTGTTTGCCTATAGTATTCAATGCTTCCAATAAATGCAGCAGGGAGTCTTTGTGGACGGGCTTCTATCAGCGTTTGCACATCAGCACTCTGCAATTATCCCCCATAATTTGGAGCAGCGCTGGAGTTCTGCTGGGTCGCTCAGGGATTGTGAGTCAACAGCCTGTTTCAAGTCCGGCCACAAAGTCTGGATTTCAGTGAGATTTGGATTGTGACTCCGGGACACTAACATTGTTGCGAAGCTTGAGCTTTAAGCCGGGATCTTTGTCTTTTGGCAGGAAAAACAAATGATCTCCCGAGAGGCGGGTTTCTTGCAGACCGTATCAGATATTTGTCCAACATGTCTGCTGCTGTTGTTATGTGCAGACTCTCCAATCTCTCCGAAGCCCATTTCACAGGTCTCTGCTCGCCTCTCTCACTTGTCTCCTGATCGCACAGCAATTCAATTTGTGAGGACGGCTTAGTGTGCCAGGTGCAGTTTGTTTCTGAAAGGTGGATTCAAGTTAAAATGTTTAGCGGCTGATATTTAATGTACGATCTGCAGCTCGCACTGAATCGTGTTTTATGACTAGCTTTAATAAAAGGAGCAGCAAGGAGTTCATCCTGTCGACTCAGCTCTGCAACACGCTTACAAAAGTTGAAGAAAACTTTTAAATGAGGCCTCGTAGATCAATATGAGTGAAGATTCAGCGAGTGGCTTATTTCTAACCTCAGATTTGTTCAGAAACCAATTTTTGCGGCGTTGCTAACTAACCGCTAGCCTGCTCCTCATGCTCAAACTCCATCGGTTGGCATGTATCGAACCACAGGCTGAATTTATCAGATCTTAAATATCAGATAATTGGTTGCGATTGGAAACCAGGTCTGCTGCAAATCAGTCAAGAACAGGAGGAGTTCCAGACGCACGATCCTGCAGATCATCCAGTTCCAAGGCTTCACTTTAGCAAGACCAATAAATCCAGCTTCTAAACAAAACAAATATTAATACCAACTCATGTTTTACCAGTTTGTTATTGCACTGTTGAAAATACGAGAATATTTTACATTATATCATTAATGGAACATCTCCCTCAAATCCCTTTTTTCTCTATAAGAGATTTTATTTCATTTCATCTACGCTCTCTTCAGTTCAGACACTAAAAGCCTGCATGCAGTCAGACGTTGTTCGGAGCTGTTGGCACTCTATTTACTGACATCAACACGTGACAGTGAACTACAGAAACATTCACGGGGGTTCATGGAGATCACAGCTTCTGCTCGCTGGTTGTCAAACAGACTCTGAGGGTTTTCCTTTTAAGAGTTTTGTTCGTTCTATCTCGCATGCCTGAGACAACTCCGCCTGTCGAACGTGTTATCAGGCACAATGTGTTATCGGCGCTCAGCCTTGGTTATCAGCCTCGTGTGCAGCAGCATCGCCAGTCAACAGCCTGTTTTTTCTCATTTTCCAGATGCTTAAAAAAGAAAGCTCATGTTTTGTTCCGCTGGTTCTAAACTGCAGATTTAATTTAATGGATGTCTGGTGACGAGATTTTCATTTTACTGGTTCAAGGAGAGACAACGTACTGTTAATGAGTGAAAATAAAAAAATGTCCCTTTTGGCTGCCTGCATGTCTTTTATCCAATTTTTTTTGTGAGTCTAAGCTGACAAAAGTCCGTTCACAGCTAAAGGACGACTTGTTCTTCCATAACGAGTAACAGGAAAAAGAGATTAATGACAAATTACAGGAAAAGAAATGCTGAGGTCCAACCCAGAAAAAACAACTTTTCTTTCAGTACATTTGGGTGACAAACGGACACATTTCAAGAGGTATGATGCAGCCCAGTCGCTAGGATATGTTAGCAGTAACCTGTTGGTGGTGTTGGAACAGCCAAGTCACACCACTGGATATTTTTAAGGACACTTGGGAACGTTATCAGACGCTTTTTTTGTGCTGACCGAAACCAGGAAGAGAAGTCGGACCGTCTATGTGCACGACAGCGGCGACAAAACATGCATATTAAGCCAAACCAGGATGTTTTCCTAACATTAACCAAATGTTTAAACATAACCAGAGCATAACCCCAATGTTGTCACAAGAGAGGAATAGAAGAAATGTAAAGTTGCAACATAAAAATTGTTTTTTTGCAGGTTTTGCAGGAACGTTTAGCTAGCATTTATTGTGCCGATTGAGCTGAATGATGACAATCAAACGTTGGATTCTACTCCTCCAATAACGGCGATGATCATCTTGGTTTGACGTTCCCAGTTTGTTAAATTCACTAATCATTAAAATCTCCAAACCCAAGTTTGTGATGCATTCATAATCTCCTCCAGCCCCCAGACTGTGGCCGATCATTGGGTCTCTCTCTGGGTGTTGGAAACCCGTCACGTTGAAGAAAGGAGCCCAGCAGTCCAGGTTTCACATCCATATTAGAAGATATATATATCTTATATATATATATATATATATATATATATATATATATATATATATATATATATATATATATATATATATATATATAGGATATCTTCTCTGTAACGAGGCAGAACACAAGGGTGTGCAGGCTGAGCTGATGGATGTCAGGCAGAGGATCCCTCCCTCCCTGCTGAAAAGTGGATGAATGTGGGAATATAGAGAGAAAATCAAGGAGACCATGAGAAGAACTAAATGGATATTTCTGATTCAGCCCTGAGTGGACACCTGTAACACTCAGCAGCATTAGCAGCCGCGTGGCTTCGTGTTTCAAGGCAACAACATGTGAACAGATGCTTCAGATTCTTCATTCCACCCAGCACTCACAACAAAACAGCTATTTCTTTTCAATCATGACAAATAAGAAGAACTGTAGACACGAAGAGACTGAAGTAGCAGCATGATAATAAACAGCACTTTGTAGCTGAATGTTAACTAAACTGCAGCTTACTTTAGAGCTGTCAGTTCTTATTTCTCGGATGAAGTGAAGTGAAAGTCACCAGGCGGGAGCGTGATTGATTTTCCTCTGAGAGCTGGGAACAAGTAGCATTCTCCCAGTAGAGAGAAAAAGCATCAGAGTATCTCCTAAACGCCTCGGTGTTTCTGTTTCTGTATTCATGAACGCTCCGCATCAAAACATCAGCAGGAATTCATTTGTTTTTACAAGAGGAGGAAAAGAAGAAGCGCGCAGTGAGAAAAAGTGAAGAAAGCTGGAGATGAGAGCGGTGAGAGCGCCGAGGCGAGATGAGAAACTGTCGTCGGGGAAACTTTAAACAACAACAACACGTCGCTGCCGTCACATTGTAATGTGTTTGAGCGTGCGTGCTGAAGGTTGTGGCCTGCTGCTAAAAACAGCAGCTGTGGGTTTGTTTGTGTTAACACAGCTTACAGGGAAGTTTGAAAGCGTCACAGCAGGAAGTTGAAGACGTTTGAGGTTTTTGTTTTGTGATGTGAACATATTTATTCTCTCATTTCTGCCAGTGGCCGTCCTGTACGCTCAGAAACACGTCCGTCACTGGTGCGTTTATGTTGTGAGTGCGTCCAACAGAGTGAGCCTTGAATGCGACGCTGTGCTCGTTGAGCTCTTACCGGCCCGTCAGTGAAAGAGCCAATTACAGGCATTATCGCTCCGGCTCCAGCTGCGGCTCTCGGTCCAAAAAAAACCCACTCAGAGGATCAAATGAAACGCACATTTGCTTTAATGATTCGTGTGGCTCCTGGAGGCTTCAACGCCTGAGTGAAAACCAGGTGCCTGCACAGGTGACAGGAGGTATTGACACGTTTGCAAAGCCTTATCCTCTCGTGCAGTATCCTGATTTACATGTGAATATTTATACTGAATGAGTGACTTTGTGACTTATTTGCTCGGCCGTGAAGTTTCATCTCAGTCATGCAGCTGGTCTTCAATCAAAACTCCAGACTCCAGGTGATTTGAGAAGGAACGAGGGGGGCAACGTTAAAATATCACAGGATATTTTTAGCGTTGCATTCAGAGTCTGCAACAGGTCTTTGGGTCGGGACTTTGGTCCGGGTCTTCTGACACACTGGATGTGTGTTCAGCGCTGCTTGGCTTTTCATTTCGGCGTCCATGTTAACAGCCTCCACAGTTCACACTTGATGCATGAGACGTGCTTCTCATGTCATCTGGACGTCATTCCAGCATTTCACTACAGTTTTAATGTCCATAGCTCTAAAATGTGTCACAGATATGAAGAGAATAAACACAACAAGCTAGTTTCTTTCTTTCACTTTAACTTTTCTTTTACGTTCTCTGCCTCCCTGTCTCCTTCTCTTCATCCCTCGTGTTTTTTCACTCATTCAGTAAAAATCACGCCATCCTATTTAATTATAATTATCAAAGGCAAACTCCACGTAAACAGATGGAGCAGCAGCACTGCAGCAGCTGCACAGCACACAGGTATCCAGTGTGGCCCGCCTGTTAGTCCAGCAAAGTAGGGAGGATTAGTATGCAGCCGGAGAAGTTGAGCTTCAACTTTCCTGTTAATTAAAGCTCAGCTTCTCTTAGAAAAATTAAAATAAAGTCCTGCCAAGAGAGCAACCCGAGCCGCCCTCCTCCTCCTCCTACTCCTCCTCCTCCTCCTCCTCCTCCTCCTCCTCCTCCTCCTCCTCCTCCTCCTCCTCCTCCTCCTCCTCCTCCTCCACTTCCTCCTCCTCCTCCTCCTCCTCCACTTCCTCCTCCTCCTCCTCCACTTCCTCCTCCTCCTCGTCCTCCTCCTCCTCCTCCTCCACTTCCTCCTCCTCCTCCACTTCCTCCTCCTCCTCCTCCACTTCCTCCACTTCCTCTTCCTCCTCTTCCTCCTCCTCCACTTCCTCCTCCTCTTCCTCCTCCTCCTCCTCCTCCTCCTCCTCCTCCTCCTCCTCCTCCTCAGCAGCAGCAGCATCCATGATCAGGTTCAGAGCAGACGCCTGAAAGTAAACACTGACGTCACTGCACTGGATCTCCATCGACACTCGGTCATAAACACCTTTGTAGTACGACATCGTGCACTCTTGATATTGTACAACATAACAACAATCAGTGAGCCACATCTGCAGCACCCTTCACCACCTCCTCTCACTCTGAAGTGCTCTTCATGCGTGGAGGAACAGCTGCCGTCCGCTCAGCTTTGCCGTTTCTTCTAATTTTCCTCAGATGATCTGTTGTTGAACTTTGTGGTTTCACTCTTGTGTGTCTCTGAAGCGTCGTCGGCACCTGTTGCTCACTCAGTTCACTAAACTAAGCTGCTGCTGCTCTGATGAGCTTTTGGTATAAACGGGATGATGTCTCCTGTTTAGCACAACAAATGTAAAAACTTTCATTAACAGGCCCCAGATGGAATTCCTGTTTTATAGCATCAACTGATGATAACACAGCGAGCAGATTATTGCTGCAGGTACTGCGCTGACTATTATATTAATGGTGGACATTATTCCATTTTCCAATAATGCAGAAATGATGATGGTTGGCTCATCGCTGTCTGCAGCACTGCAGGAACCTGCAAACACACCAACAAACACAAAACACGAGATGTGTCCATTCACGCAGAGCGCCGCACGAACTCACATTAACATGTTATCCTGCCAAAACGGCAGAATACACACTTCCTGCGGAGCGGATTCATAACTCCCAGACAATATCTCCCGTCTGATATCAGATTTGCGTTGAAGCCTGAAAAACCCCCTTTTCATATTCATAATGTCTCTTTCATTAGAGGGCAGCCGGGGATATCTGGAAGCAACGCCGAGGCCGATTTAATGAAAAGCCTTTTGGTGTCCAGAAGCGAAGTGATCGGATTATTTAACCAGCGCTGGACGTGGAGAGAAGGATGTGAAGATGAGGATGATGATGATGATGGACGTTTAAGGACAAAGAGACAGAAGCAGCGTGGGATATTTAGTTTTATATAAACTCTTGACAGCTGAATGAAAAAATGAAGTTACATCTGCATTCTCATGAAGTTTTGAGACGTAGTGATGAAGATGAACAGGTTCTGGTGAAGAGCAGCCTGATGCTAACGGCTACACACTGTTGTGTTGTATGACCTTGTTTCATTAGACAATTTGCAGCGCACACAGTCTGTAGGCTTAATGCATATGTATAGTTTTCCATCGTCTGATATTTAACCAGGTCAACCAACAAAAAAACACTCTCATACAGTAAATATAAAAAAAAAAACAACGCCAGAACAAACACAAGGACTCAATGTTCTCCAAACCAATCGGCGGGATAAATGTACATGAATGCAAAACCAGAGATAACTTGAAGCTTTACATTTTACATTTGTTGAGGTAAACTTTCTGTTTCTCTCGTAACAACACTGTGTTTATTCTCTGGTTAGGTTTAGGCCCAAAAATAAAACATTGTGTTAGGTCTGGAAAACATCACGCTTTGACTAAAAATGTCTGTTTTGGTCTCTACAAACACAGCTGGAAATGTCCCGAGGTCTCTTTAAAAGCATCACATTCTGTCGCCACAAGCAAAGGCTGGAAATCGTCTCCTCAGTTTCTTCTCCTTTAAAAATATCCATCAGTTTCACTCTTACAAATCTCAAAGGCACCGACTCGAGCTGCGGTCGAGAGGAAGCAGAATGTAAAGTGCTATTTTTTTCACATGCATTAGTACCAAGTACCTGTAAACACACTTGATGAAGTTAGACATCAATGTAGCACTGACGTAAATGCCGGGTTATTTTGATCCAGCTCTGGTATTATTCTATACAAGGCTGCTGGCGGGTCGTTGGATCAGAACACTCTTCAATCTGGTGGTTTTCTCCCCATTGCTGCTCAGTAAAATGAACCCAATGTTGCTCCTGTTAGAATTGCGTGAATGAGATAAGGTCTCACAAACTTAATAACCTTAAAAAAAAAAAAACATAGTTATTGAGGTTGTCACATCGTTCTTTAAACTCTTGTTTTGGAGGCAGGAGGTGACAGCTAAAGAAAGAGACGGAGAGAGAAGAAGGGGAATGTGTGGGAGGATAAATGAGGGACGAGACGGGAACGACGAAGGATAAAAGGATCGCTTGTTTGATGAAGTCGGAGCGCGAGGGCAAGAGAGGTAACCTGAGACGGAGAGGTGTGCTGGCTGGTGTAAGAGGATGGAGAGTGGAGGCTGAGAGCGACAAAGGAAGAGAACTGAGGATGACGGAAGAGAAAGAAGAGCAAGGAAAAAATAGATCAGAGTGAAAAAACACTTCTGTAACAAAGAGGAAAGCGAGATGAGAGCGTGATGACTGACGGAGGTGGAGGATGATTTCAGATCTTTTATTAAAGTCGAACTAACACAATGTAAAAATAATCCTACAAACTAAATCTGTCTGACATCTGTTGTATGTTGTTTTTCTCAGTACTTTATAACGGACCTGCTGTATCAACCAGCTCCAAGCCCACATACAGCGTACGAGCTGCTGTCGTATGGTCAAAGTACGGTAAAGCTTTGGTAACAAAACTACCTCGTTAGGTTTAGAAAAAACATCTTGCTTTGGGTTTAAAGTGCCGCATCTTGTGCATCTTTTGTATGCTGGCACGTTAATACAAATCTCCGTCCTAGATGCAGAAGCATTAAAAGCATCGTACTTCCTTGCTTTGCTGTCTTAATAACTACTAAGGCCACTGGAGGTCGCAGCCTGACAAGAAGCGTAATTATGGGTCGTAAAAAGTCGCTATCACAATCGACTTATGTGGCCAGTTTTTTGATGAGGACGCTGCTGATTGTGGCTTTAGGAAAATGTTTTAATATGTGGTTCTGGAGGGCAGAAAGAAATTTAGCCTTTTTGTTTTGTTTGATTTGGAGGATTTGTTGATTAACACACACACACTATGTGCATCAGTGGCTGCGTCCCAATTCAGGGGCTGCATCCTTAGAAGGCCGCATTTGAAGGCCAATTACGTAACAACGCCACACAGAGGAGGCACTGCTACTATCCTGCGTGGCCTCACATATCCCAAGATTTTTTGCGAAAATGAAGAAGCAAAGAAAGAAGATGGCGACATCGCGTGGCGTAGATCGTCACTTTCACAGGCCTGGGCGGCAGAAATCGTGACATAACGGCGGGAACATCTGGTGACGCAACCAGGAAATGCTCCGAAGGCTCGACCGTCCCAGTTAACAACAGTTGGAGCGGCCTTGGTAGGTCTCACCGAAGGACTCACCTTCGAAGGTGGCAGAGTCCTTTGAAGGAAGGTAGTGTGCGTACGTGGCAGTATTTGCGATTGAGTCGGTGGAGCTCAAGTGCTAAATAATACAGAAGACTGACAATAAGATAAATATCGCCAAACTTAACCTTCAATACAATCTCCAATCTGTATGCAGCAGGATGAAGCGTACACAATGTCCCTCTGAAAAGTGGAGTGAAGCATCAAAAGTATACAAAAGCAGTATTCAGTTAAGTGTAGTTAGTCGCTGCCATCAGTAAAAGAAGTTTTTTAGCCCACAGCTAACTGTATTTGAAAGCAGGGTGCAGCGTGTTCCTCTGCACACCTGTAGCTCTTCTTCTCATCAGACGTTCACCTGAGCTTCCTGCACAGCTGCACCTCATCACTGTCGGTGCAAACACAGGAGCTGCTTCCTTTCTCACCCTGCAGACAGCATATGTTCCCTCCGAGCACACGCTGTCAGACTATATATACAGTACAGATCATGAATAAATACGTGAACCAATGCCGTGATGAGAAGCATTGAATATCTGCTCTAGTTCGACTGTGGCTGTCATCAACGATCATGAACGTGAATGTGTCAGCGAATGTGGGAACTCAATCAGCAGATTCAAGATGAAATAAATTGACACCAAGATGAGAGAAAACGAGCTCCCTGCAGAGCGAGCCGGGACGCCTGTGATTACAAATATATTCAATCAAACATCACAGTGATATGTGATCGATCCTACGCGTCCCTGTATGTCCAGGCCGTTATTGCGTTTCAATATTTTTTTTAAATGCTTTCTGCCATCTTAAGACTTTAATTTAAATTCTCAGTTGGAATCTTTCTTTTTTTTTTTTTCCAGCGGCAGTAAAGGTCAAGCTGTGACACTGCCGGGAACTCAGCAGGGCGTCTTGTTAAAAATATCTACATTTTCGAGTCTGTCAGGCTTCACATCACGCTCTGCCCACAGCGACTCTCAGCTCCTGTAAGAAGAGACGTTTCCAATCACACAACAGGTCGTGACCAGCTCGTTCTCAGCAGAGCAGACAGCGTAAAAAGCTGAAAGAGCAAAGGTTCGGACCAGTTTCCTGATGGGATTCTTAAACTCATGAGCAATTTTTAATTCCGCAGGCATTTAATCTGAGATTGTTAGAGAATCTCATCCTGAACTCGTTTTATGTTTTAGCGTCTTAACGTCACATTTTAGCTTAGCAATGACTCACTGACAAGCAAATATGACGCAGCCGTTTCGCAGTTTTAAGCCAAATTTCCTAAATGACAGTTATTTCTCGTCTCCATATCCCCTCCAACTCTCTACGAGGCTGCTGTGCGGGTGCTTGTTTTCATGGTTTACACAATATAATGCAACAAAAGTGCTTATATCGTAGTTTATAGGACAGAAAGAGCTGGTAGTTTAATGTGCGATGCTCTCAGTTGAGTCTTAAACTCACCTTAACACGACTCGACCACACAGAGGTGTAAAAACAAGCTCGTAGGAGGAACATACAGAGAATAAGGGAACAAACGAGGGAGAAGAAAAGATGGTAAAAATTCATATGTACATATTGTGACTGATTTGTCACAGAGCTCCCTGCAGTGAGAGATAAGTCACCCACACCAGCCTCCTGCTGCTCCTGCCTGTATTTGAAGAGACTCCTGTAGCAAACGTTGTCTCAGGTAATAACGATGCGATGAGTTTCTGATTCAGAACGTTTCCTTATCCAGCTGGCGGGAGGTCAGACGACAGAGATGGTGCTCGAGGGCTGGAGATCACTTCAGGTCAAGAGTTAAACCACAAACTAGACTTAATGAATGATCTTTTACACAGCAACGCATCTTGACCTTTTACACCTCATTAAAATACATCTAATTGGATGTTTGTTATTCAGTCATGTGCTTAGAAATACTGACAATTGTCTTCTTGAAATGAGAGAAACTAAATCTTGCGCCCTCCAGTGACAGGACAGCATCACTGAGTCAGCTGTTGAGTAAGGAAATCAAACCATCAACCTGTTCTGACTGAGAGATATTCTGGTCATATCTCTACGTCTTACTACTGAGTCGACTGCATCACCTTTCCCAGGGGACCAAGAGGAATTCAGGAACATTACCTGCATTTTGATTCGAGGAATGCAGAACTACATTGAGTTCTCCTACAAGGTCCAGGCTCAAAATAGTCAGTTCCAGCCGTGTGCACATGTTTCTATAGATTAAATATCATCAGTATTTTGCTAATTGCTGTGTTACTGGGTCTCGCTTTCTGTTCCTTACGATAGGTTGCATGACAACACCATCTCCATGCCAACTAGGCAAATCCATTCAGCGATGAAGGCCATGAAATGTAAAAGGTAGACAAAGAGTTTGAAATACGTGAAATACGTCGACCTTGTGATAAGAATTGTATTTCAAACATCAAGAATGAACTCATTGAAATGCAAACCTTCCGCCTCGGTTGTGATGGTAATGTGTGAAAGTCCAGATAAAAACACGAGCTACTGATGCCGAGTTATAAAGCCAGTTATATGTAAACTGAAGCCGTCATTACTCAGTCCTGGCTAATGGCCCAGCAGCTCCATGCACCAACAGAAAGAAATGACAGAAGATCAAGAGACAAAAAGAGGAGAAGGGGATGAAAAGAAACTGCTTTAGATGAAAATCAATCCTGACAGTGACAATGAAGACCCAGGAGATAACAAACTGTCAGACTGTAATGTTTAAAATGACTCTCCATCTGTTACACGACGTCTGTTAATGACACGTCTTATTTAAAGCTTCAGACAGGCGACGCTTATTAGACCAGAACTTCTCAACCTTTGGGTCAGAATCCCACATAGGACGAGGTCCCGGTCCATCCCGTCACTTTCAATTAGAGCTGTCCGAAACGATTATTTTTGTAACGATTAATCTAGCGATTATTTTTTCGATTAGTCGACTAATCTAGCGATTAATTTAACGTTACATGACCAAACAAAAGTAACGTAGTAACTGTAACTGTCGTTGGCAACTTATCTGAGGAAATAAATACTGCAGTTGTAGGCGGAGTAGCGTCTGTCCTCCCGCCTGTCCTACCGACTCTTCCTCACATTTCTGCCCGAAAAACAGCGTCTGTCACCGGCAAAAACCTTTAACTCACTCAAGTGGTTGTGTTGATAGAAATCACCGCGACGGTCAGCCCTCCCGACCGAGACTTCAGTGAACTTTCCCCCAGAAAACTGCCTCCGTTCCCGTGAGTGACAGAGTCACGCAGCGACCTGTTTACTGATGGCGATTATGTAATTATGTAATTTAGCGCGAAACACAAAACTCTTTCACCTTCCAGGATGTTTAGGGGGCCGGGTTCTCAATTACTACACGTTATGAACGGTCCGCAGGTTTAGAGTGACAGGGGGGACACCTGGGACACACCTCGACGTCATCATCATGACGTGTACCGTCACGTCTCTTTAGGAGCGGCAGCGCTGCTTTCTGTGTGAATTACACGGCGGTTCGTCTTTATTCCAGCGGTGCTTCGCTCTGTGTGAATGACCAACGGCGGAGAATTGACGAACCGCCGCTGCGGCGTTAATGCAGCGTCTCTGTGTGAGAGGGGCTATTCTCAGCCTCCGCAGGTACTACCACTTCCTGTTTGGGACGACGCGTTGTCCCAGCCCTACTTTCAATAGCCAACGAGTTTGTGTTGACTCCATCTAAGGCTGATTAGTCAAAAGCTCCCCTCATCAAAAGCAAGTTACACTGACTGTAAACCATCACATGCCTGTTCTAATGTCTCTATCAGCATTGTTCCAGTTCCAGTTGGTTAAATTTAAGTACAGAAACAAACTGAAAATGAAACAGTTTCTCTGAGGTTATGTGGTCCTAATCTTAATTGTTGTCATTGTCACTGGGAACTAGTGAAAAAAGAAGATGGCGTTCAGGAAAACAAATGCTACGTTGGCACCGGCCCTTAACCTGTCACAGCCTGTCAGATGTGGAAGAAGCTAGTCTGGCTTTACCCAAAGTAAAAAACAACTTCTTTTGCAGTTTAGACCAAGACCAAAGACTTCACATGTTTCTACTTTTGTTAAACATTTAAGTTTGGGCTTCTCCAACTCAATATCAGGCGCCAATGACAAATGTCGTATTCGGCCTCACCTGCCCATGAAAACAACACGTGTCATCAAGTCAGTAATATAAATAGGCTACATCCTGTTACCTTTATAGGTGCCTTTATTTTGAAAGTGTAAGTACTTCGTTATGTTTAGGCAAGATTACAGTTTCACTTGAGGCTTCTCATGTGACATGAACGCTGGTCTCCTGGCTGAAAGACCGACCCGTCTAACCTCATCCTTCTCCTGACATGGACTTTCTAGGACTTCATGTCAATCTATATTCCTCTTTATTGCCACGCGTGACTTTCATCCAGTTAAAACGATCAGGTTTTCATTCTTGAACCTTCCGATTGTAAAGCGCATAAATTGGCGCCAACGTCAGGTTTTTCTCCAGTCTCACACATTTATTCTCCAATAATTTCTGAGATTGCCGTTCCTCAGCAACATGGAAATACCAATTCAGTGCATATAAGCATATATAACCAGCACTGGTACAACCCTGCTTATCCAATAAAATGTCAGATACTTGCTTCAAACTCTCGGTGTTGCAGCAGAACAGGCAATTAGGCGTGAAGTGACAAGAAAGACAGCGCCCTCGTCTTCATTAGAGAGCTTCTCGTGTCCCCGCAAGTCGCTTAGCACAATCACTCTGTTCATTTACAGTTCCTTATTAAAACAGAGAACACGCTCTCCATAGGGTACCACAGTTATACTCAAGCGTAATACAGCTTCACTTGTTTAAACAGTCTCTGTGGAGATCGATATCATTAAACAGGGCTGGATAAGGTCGGCCGCTGCACAAGTATCAGGAGAGCGTCACTTGATTCCAGAATGATTTTGATTTCATTCAGTCACACACTGCCGTCCAATCATGCAAGCGAGCAGAAACACACACACACACACACACACACACACACACACACACACACACACACACACACACAGACAAATGCACACACCTCCCCTGAATGCAGAGACGCCACTGTTTCCAGGGCTTTGCTTCTGTAGCTGTCAGGACTGCAGACTCGATCTTATCGTTTTTTCGCTTGTGTTGCGACGACAGTGTATTGACTCACATCTGTTCCCTGGAGGCTTCAGGTCTCAGCACCGTCCCAATGAATACGGTTACGCCGCATCCTCTGATCATATCTAAAGGCAGATACCTGTTCCGAATGGCCACACCGGACGGTGGATTGAACAAACCTGCCGTCACAGACAGAAGCGAGACGAGACATGATGAATTGTACAACGTGGGCTCCCACATGTAGTCTCTCCTTGGAGGCATTAATAGTGAAGCTCTTGTTTGTGCAGACACAATAACTGAAGAACGAAGAACCAGAACTTCTGAGGAAAGTTAAATCCCTGCTGACAGGAAGAGTGAATTCCTCCAAACTTTCCTCAAACTAATACCAAGTCTTCACCCTGAAATAAAGGATTAACTTTCTCTCCTCAGGAGGGAAGTGAGTCACCGAGTCTGACTGCGTAAACAAGATTATGGTCAAAACAGCATGACCAGCAAACGTGTGCGTACAAACCACACACACACACACACACACACACACACACAACCCCCCACACTCACACACATACTGTCTTAGCTTATCATTAGAAGTGATTGTCACGGCTCGTAATCACAGGTACAGCTCGCTCACAGAGAATATAACTCACATCTGGTCCTTCAGCAGGAACCATTCTGGTTCGGTTCTGTCCAGGCCCAGAGACTTGAAGAGCATTTATGTTTGTGAGCTTCATTCTTTTCTGATTGGTCAGCTTTTGTTATCATCTGGTGAACTCTCGATCATGATTTCAGTTAATTTCCTGAAAAACAGACAGCGGGTACCACTCGTGTAGCTTCAGTGAAAAAGTGAAATCTTGAGATTGATTTTGAGGAGAATGACACCGCTGGTTCGCTCAGTAGACTTGTTGTAAAACAAATCTTCAAAGTTTGATTTAGCCTACTGTTTGTCAACCGTATACACAAAGTTGACTGTGAAGATTGGTAGCCAAATGTTAGCCTTCATGCTAACAGCTGAGCAAAAGGTTTCAATGAGCCGAGAGTTTATCTCCCGCTATCTGAGGCTCTTTCTATTAACTGTTGTATAAAACATGTGTCCATTGCACGAGAACATTACGGGACGTGTTCCAGCTATTATGCAAACTCAGGCGTCACCAGTGAAACAGAGTTGTGATCATAAAATGCATGAAAATATAAATTCATTAATCTCCATCATCATTCTGAGTGCATCGCTGTCGGGTGAACTGCATCATTCAGGAGGAAAACAGTCCAGACTACTGATAGATATGATGATTGCCTAATTGTGAATTCATGAATGTCTTCATTGTTTTAATATGTATATTCTGCTCATTAGCTGATAAATGAACCGTTTCATGAAGGCCTGGTGCTCAATGCTTTATGAGGGAGTAGCTGATGGCTTGTGGCAGGAAGTGATTCAGATATACTGCCGTCAGTCGGTCTCAGGTTTAGGTTAAAATTCATATCCCGACCCTTCCTGTGAAGCACTTTTAAAGGAAGGACGATCAACCAAAATGTCTCTCCGAGCCGTGCAGTTGTGTTCTCACTCTTCATGACACTCCAGCCACTTCTTACGTGTACACTGGTCTCCGCTACCAACGCACGAATACCACAGATAAATCTAACTTCCCCAACAGCGACCATCTGTGACAAAAGAAGAGGCGGAGAGGCGAGAAAATGGAAGCAACCCCACACTCCTCGGGCTCCATTTCATCTTCCCGTCTGTCTGTCTTTCAGTTTTCTCCCTCGAGCCGTCGCCTCTGTCGACTCTCCGCGGAACAAATTACCTAACAAACACAAACAAACACACTCCAAGCAACGGGAGGAAACTGTGTGTTGCTGTGTGAGTTTGCTCTTAGGAAAAGAAAAGAAGTAAGGAAGTAAGGAAGAGGGTTGAAGGGTAGGAAAGGATGGGTGGAGGATGATGGAGGTGGAGATGTGAAGAAAGGAAAGATGGATGGAGAAAGAAAAAAGGTTGGAAGGATGGAAGGAAAGAAGCAAGGAAGAGGTTGGAAGGAAGGGAAGGATGGGTGGAAGAACAAGATAGGAGGAAGGAAGGAGTGGAAGAGAGAGGTGACACTGCAGGATGAACGGTGGAGAGTTGTTTGTGAGGGAGACGAAGGGAAGAAGAGACAAATATCTGAGCTGCTGTCCTCCTGAATCCACTTACATGAGTCAGTCTGTGTGTCACTTTTTGGATGATCATTATCACATTACTGTCTTTGTAGTGCGTATTGTTCAGTATCGGGGAACCGTTTAACCAGAAATGACTCCGGCATGCAATCTGTAAAAGAGCTTGTAACCAAAATGATGGCTGCGTATCTGTGAAGTACACTGGTAATAGTTTTTTTCCCAGCAGTACTTTTATAATAAAAAAGGCTGTTTTAGCATCATTCAGAAAACTACTGCTGAAATTGTCGGTTGTGGCCTCGCAGGTCAGAACAGCTCGATTAAATCACAGTCAGCACAGCGAAATCCTGGTGAAGGATCTTTAACAGCTCCATCCACAGCAAGTCAAGACAAAATACTTTATATTCTGCAACATACAGGATTCTTAGACCATCAGAGCTGCAAAACACACGAGGAAGCAAGAGCAAGACAGAAATAGAAGGAGGGAGGGAGGGAGGACAGAAGGAAGGAAGGGGTTGGAAGGAATCAAAGAAGTAAGGAAGCAAGGAAGAGGTTGGAAGGTAGGGAAGGATGGATGGAAGAATAAGATGAGAAGGAAGGAAGGGTGGAAGGATGGATGATGGATGGACTGAAGAACAAGAAGGGAAGGAAGGAAGGATGGAAGGAAGACAGAAAAAGATGAGAAGGAATGACGGATGGAGGAAGAAAAAAGGTTTGAAGGATGGAAGGAAAGAAGTAAGGAAACCAAGTAAGAGGTTGGAAGGAAGGATGGTAGAAGAACAAGATGGGAAAGAAGGAAGGATGGAAGGAAAGAAGCAAGGAAACCAAGTAAGAGGTTGGAAGGAAGGATGGTAGAAGAACAAGATGGGAAGGAAGGAAGGAAAGAAGGAAGGAGTGGAAGTGCAAGATGAGAAGGAAAGCAGGATGGGAGGAAGATAGAAAAAGATGAGAAGGAAGGGACGAGATATGGATGGATGGATGGAGGAAGAAAAAAAGGTTTGAAGGATGGAAGGAAAGAAGCAAGGAAACCAAGGAAGAGGTTGGAAGGAAGGGAAGGATGGATGTAAGAACAAGATAAAAAAAAATGAAGGAAGGAAGGAAGGAAAGAAGGAAGGAGTGGCAGGAAAAGAGAGAGGTGACACTGCAGGATGAACGGATGTTTGTGAGGGAGATGAAGAGAAGAAGGGACAAATATCGGAACATGTCCTTCTGTTTGCACAAACTCATGTTTCTGTTTTTCCTGGTCTGATCGGGTCATCTGTTCTTCCCACCTTGTAGCTTTTCCGTCCACTCAAACACACACAATCACACCTCTCCACACACACACACACACACACACACACACACACACACACAAACACACACACACACACACACACACACACACACACACACACAGAGGCTGTCAGGTTCAACTCCTGACCGACGATGACAGATCCTCTGTACCATCTGCCAATCTGCAACCTTGAGACTAATGTGTGTGTGTGTGTGTGTGTGTGTGTGTGTGTGTGTGTGTGTGTGTGTGTGTGTGTGTGTGTGTGTGTGTGACAGATGGACAGTGATGTCAAAATGACTTAGACAGCTTTCAAATAAAAAAACATCACACTTTCCTACAGAGCTTTTCTCAGCACGTCCATCCTTCCCTTCTTTCCAACCTGTCCTTACTTCCTTCCTTATTTCCTTCCTTCTTTCAAACCTAGTTATCTTCCATTCATCCTCATTTCCTTCCTTCTCATCTTGTTCATCCAACCATCCTTTCTTTTCTTCCAACCTCTTCGTTACTTCTATCCTTCCATCATTCAACCTTTTTTCCTTCCATCATCATTCCTTCTTTCCTTCCTTCTCATCTTTTCTGTCTTCCTTATTTCCTTCCTTCTCATCTTGTTTTTCCACCCATCCTTCCCTTTCTTTCAACCTCTTCCTTGGTTTCCTTACTTCTTTCCTTCCACCATTCAACCTTTTTTCTTCTGTCCACCATCATTCCTTCTTTCCTTCCTTCTCATCTTTTCTGTCTTCCTTGTTTCCATACTTCTTTCCTTCATTCATTCTTTTACTTCTTTCAAACCTTTTTATCTTCCATTCATCCTTACTTCCTTCCTTCTCATCTTGTTCATCCATCCTTTCTTTTCTTCCAACTTCTTCATTGCTCCCATCATTCAACCTTTTTTCTTTTTTCTTCATCATCATTCCTTCTTTCCTTCCTCCCTTCTCATCTTTTCTGTCTTTCTTCTTTCCTCCCTTCCTTCCTTCTCATCTTATTCTTCCATCCATCCTTCCCTTCCTTCCAACGTCTTCCTTGCTTCCTTGCTTCTTTCCCTCCATCCTTCTTTTCTTCCTCTTGGCGGCACCACAGAGGTCTCGTGAAACCAGAAGACATAAACGTAATCGAGAGCTGTAACCATAATTCCAAAACATTTCTCCTGATGGTAATCGACTACAGAAGTGTAGTATTAAAGAGTTTATGTTTAAATCAGCAGGAAAAAATCAAAACCACAGGACACAGCTTTGTTTTTATGTACTATAAACTGGATGGGTGTGAGCCAGAGGACAGCTGAAGATGGAAAACATACCGGGTCAAATAATGTGACACTGTATTTAAAGATAGGTCATGACAGACGGACCAGCAGGCTTCTCTTTAAAAGCCTGAGATGATCTGGAGTTCTTCTCCTGGGTCCGTTTGCTTGGTCACTGTTTCCAATCAGCTTTCACGGATGAATGCAAAGCCGGCAGCATTCGTCAAGCAAACAGCGGAGACCTCGCTGCCTGCCACGTCCTTGGTAATGCGAGGTGCAGAGAGGTCACGCCGACCTGTTTGGTCAGCTGCCCTGCACATACACTTCAACGATGCAAACACATTAGCGTCTGCACACAAGCTCAATAACAGGTCAAGCTTCAGAAAAACAGCACCTGAATGTTGCCACGTAGGCCGGACCTGATGTTCTCCACACATCCACAACTTATCTTACACACAAAAAAAAACCCTAACAAAGAAGTTAAATGTGATGTTTTAATGATCGGTTTGTTACCAAGGACATTTGTTCCATTGGTGATGGATGAAGGTAGAAGAAAGTATTTAGCACTCCGGCTCTGTTTTCCATTTCTCTTTTTTAAATCGACATTTGGACCCTCGGGCCTTCTTAAAGATCTGGCTGGAAAGAAAAGACATTACTTTTTGAAAAATGTAGTTGAGGCAATTAATCTTGATTCAAATTTAAATATTATTACACAGGTTGTTAAATTTCTCTTGCACGACTGCCTGTGATGCATTCAAATGATCATGTAGGCTGCACCATGGAAACACATCAGAAGTCAGTGACGGATGGAGTGTAACTAACCCTCATTAATAGTCATGTCCTGTCCTGCCGGCTCTAATAGAACCTCTCATGGTCACCTGGCTTCTGTAATCCCTGCTAATCACCTGAAACCTGGATGTAAAAACTCTCATGAGCACTGCTTGATCCTGCAGAATCCCAAACTTCAGCGCTGCAAATCCGGTGAATGTGTATATTTAATTTCTCGCTATCAAAACAAAACAAAGGAAGTTCATATTCCAGGCTTACATACTGTTTACAGACAGACAGTAGAAGGAGAAACCGAACACAACAAGAAGAAGACAAAAATGGCTAGTGCAAGGAAACCAGAATCGTTTGTGTGGACCGATAATGAGGGCGAACTGCTGCTGCGACTCACGCTCGACTACAAGGCGAGTCAGGCTCAATATCACCTGCAGCACGAACACGAGCATGTAGTCCGCCATTGTTGTTGTTGTTGTTGTTATGAGACGTGGCAGGGTTAAGAAGAAGGAGAATGCAAGGGCGGCGTTTTGGGATTTTTCCACCCTGAGACCAGGTTTCAAAAAAGTGTGTTTACAGGATCCATGTGGACGATCGGCCAAAACGATGCAAAACGTGCGTTTACACACAAAAGCGTTTCCATGTGGATGGACCCTTAAAGTTTTCTCTTCCTTAATCACTCTCTCCTGGAAGTTATAGCGACAGCAAACCACTTTAAAACACACCGTTAGCTTGAGTAAACTCTTAGATTTCACATTTGAACACTGTTGGAGAGATTCGGTATCATGTAAGCACACAACTCAACTGAACGAATAACGAAAGTCTGGTCGTTTTTAGACTTTTCAACGCATTCTTCCTGCATATTATATCTCACAGGAAGAAAATCTGAAGGATTGATTTGTATTGCCGCAGTGTTTATTAGAATGTATGATACCAGCAGGGAGCCATCAAACACAACTGAACTCGTAAAGTGCTTATGAAAGATGGCTTAATGAGATGCTGCGTTGGGGGATGATTCATGCGTATGCAATGATTGTACGCCTCGTCTCTCGTCAGCCATCGCGTTTCTAACAAGCGGGCAGGTGTTTCCGTGATGTGTGTTCACCTCAGGAAACAAACCTAGCTTCAAATTTGGTTGTCTAAAAGCTGACACTGCATCAAAAGGACCTGCTATTAACAGAAATAAAAAAAAAACATGCCGAATGAAGACGAGAGTAAATGGATTCAGCTTTGCCCGAACATGTTCATCTGAACTGTATAATATGTTCCACCTTGAAGCAGAGCGCAGGATGAATCATCAGAGCGCGGCTTCAGAGGAAAGTCATACATCTCCTGTTATTAAAGTTATTGAAGGGGATTCAAATGGAAGAACTCCAACTCTGAAGAATCGAACTCAGCTGCTGCCTTTTTTTTTTTTTTTTTTTTGCATCTCTACACCCTCCGGAGAGCGTAGAGAACAACAACCTGCAGGCTATTGACATTTACATTTTTATTTACATCCTGAGAATTTGAGTATTCATACACTGCATTCTGTGTCTGATGTGCAAACTTGGCAATGGAAATATGTTACGTAGAAAAAGAGAGAGAATATTAAGGACTACATTAAAAAATATATTTTTATGGGTGTGTCTTAAAGTCACAATTCAATAAAGACAAATGAGCTTCTGTGACATGATTAAAGGGAACGTGACCTTTAAACTCTTGAGGTGACGGCCGTCCTGTTCTCATCAGCTGACCTTCAGTTTCTGCCTCGACAGTTTGGGGTTAAGACAATAAATGTGATCTGATTGGACTTGTTGGGGTCAAGGTTTGCTTTTTTACAAACAGGCAACACGGACCAATTAATGCCGACACGGTGCAGGGATGCAACCAGCTCTAATTATTATTGTGTTTTCATTAATTGGGAAATAAAAAATTAAATATGTGACTCTAAGGCTTACTGCACTGTTGTTTAGATCCACAGACGTTAATTTGTGGGCTTCCATGAAAGAGCGGATTATCAATCGCACCGGCACATCTGTGCAGCATCTCCGCTGGTTGCCTGGTAACCTCACCGCGGCGACAAGACTCTGGGGGGGAAGTCACCGCGCCCAGCTGTTCATCCTGCAGCAGCTCACAGTCGTTGTGCATCACAGCCAACCTTCCTTCCTCATCTCAAACACAAGACACACACACACACACACACACACACACTGAAGCAATTAGACCTGCAATTATCAGAGAAAGTGCCGAGAGCCCACACACGTTATCACAGACACATTTTATTGCACCTAACAGCAGAAGACGACACCCACTCCGTCTCGGCAATTTTCAGTTCAAGTTGTTATTATTAGCAGATCCAACACTGTCTGGAGAGAGATGCTCCACAGCTACAGTCCAGGGGCCTCGCAGCACCTTCCTCCCATCTTCCTGCTCAATTCTGAATCTCACGCTGTTTCCTATCCTGTGTTCGGTTACTGGGTAGCTAGCTGCAAAGGAAAATATGAGCCTACGATCTTAGTTTAAATTTGTCGGTGGGCGAGAGGATGCAGCCTCGTTAACACGTGAACTTCTGTGTTAGCGGTTCAAACAACAACTAACAACAGTGGCGCTGCTGTTTTTTATCAGGTGGATTAAGATTACTAACTTAATTAATTCTTCAGTCCGGGTGATTCTGCTAAAATCCTATTCTGAGGTAAGATAGGAAAGTAGATTGTTTTCAGGAGATAGTTGATTTTTGAGTCATACTCCTGACAAATTGGGTCTGAGACTCAAAAATCAGCTTTCTTACAAGTTGGACCTTTACAGCAGCTGGGAAACACACAGCAAAAATCCTAAATGTCATCACGGATTGTTGTGAAATTAAAGAATAGAGGATTCGTATCTCCTGAACTTCCCTCTACTGCCACTCTTTGTTGAAGGCCTTCACTGACGTTTATTGTGTGCTTTCCCTGCCACCTTCAAAGCAAACATTTATTTTGCCAAAACACAATAGTCCTGTCTTCCTGCGTATGACACAGTCTCTTCAGTGTGAAGCACGATGGATTATCTGTCCATCAGCGTCCTGTGTGTCCGACCGCAACAACAAAAAAGAAATCTGTTTTTTTCACTCAGTAATTAGACGTCTGCGTTTATCAGCTGATGTGTCCAGAATTAATTTCCTCTTCTTTTTAAAGAGTAAACGAGAGAAAAGACGGGAGATGAAGTGCAGCGGGATGTGAAATTCTCCTTTTGTTCCCGGTGAATGCAGGCGGGCCGGGCGCTACTTTATCTTCCTCACGGAGGCGGACGCATTCGCTTACACACACCTGGAGACACACACACACACACACACACACTGGGGGACAGTACATGCCTGCTTAAATGCACAAACACTGATAAACTGACACGCATTGACAAACTGTCAACAACATGAAAGACACACAAAATGCAGACTTACATTCAGTGAAAATAGACACAAATACACACTGAAACACGAGGAGCCTCCGTCGTCAGAGTCTCTACTGTAACCGTGATCCGTTCTGGACCTTGTTCCTGTTTCAAGTTCTACAAAAACACACTTAGAGTCATGAATAAATGTAATACGACGCTTCGCCACGGAGCCTCGTACGTCTTGTCGAGCATCTCCGAGATTCTCCAGGGAACTAATGAGAAACTCGCTCTCGCTGTAATGAATGAACGTCGTTGAAGCTAAATAAAAGGAGCTGAATTTCATCTTCATGCTTAATGTCTCCTCTGCCGACCACATCCTGAGCTCAGGGATTGCTTTAGTTAGTTTTTAAAAATAATTATAGGGGCATTAGTTTGGGCATCAGTATTGGAAAGTTACAAAGTTTTGGGGGAACATCTATACAAATATATGCAGCCTATGAAATGCCAAAATGCAAACAAGTGTTAAATAATTAATATTACATGATTTTTGTGGTTATATCAGGTGTAAATTGAAAGCAAATGAGTGTGCATGAATGAAATTGATGCTCAGGACATATTTTGGAGCTGACGTCACAATCAGATGGATCACATCGTTTTTAAATGTCTCTTACGAATCACTTGTGGAAAACATCGGACGCTGCTTTAAAGGTTGAAGTTTGGTGGGTTTTGGCACAACATCGTTAAAACAACTTCTTCGTTAAGCGCTGGGGACCTTCAACACAGCAATTGTTATAACAGTACAACGCGTTCTGTGAAACAGTTAGGTGCCATTCTGTTGTGAGATTTGTGATTTGATTCGACCCTGTGTAGTCCTTTGCTCTCCTCGTAAAGGATACAGCTCCCCCTGTTGGCTTACAGCTGTTGTGCAGTTTTGTTTGGATAACCTGTAATTAACACACCGTTGTAGTTTTACTGCGTTGAGGAAGGGCGTCCTGCCTGCAGGAATAAACAGTTTGATGGGAGTGCTGCCCTCGTACGGATGCAATATACGTGAGTTGTCGTCTCTTATCTATACGCATCACACTGGCATTTCTACTGAGTCGCTTAAATATTACATGGCGGCACACACACATAAACTGAGCGGTTCAACCGTTTCAAGCCTGTAAAAGCAAACACCGGATGGTTTAACGGGACTTTGTGGTGGCAAAATCAGGTATTTTAAGCTGAAACCTGATATTTTCTAAATCTAAGTGTTTTTTTATGCCTAAACCTAACCAGACCTGACGCACAAAATGGTCCTGATGTAAAAAAAAAATCAATTGCTACATAAAGAAATACATTAAAAACATTTGAATGCAATCAGAGCTTGATAAACCGTCACTGACTGTTGGTTAGGAGTAGAAAACAAACAGCTGACTGACATTTTGTTGAGCCATTCATCCACGCAAACTTCCCACTTTGCAAACTTTGCCACTTCATTAGATCTTTTGAAAAAAAACCTCTTAATTCTGGTTATTTCCTTCACAAAATTCACATACCTACAAAAAGTCCAAACGGTCAAACCTCTTCGTTAAACCTGCCTGAGAAGTCTTGCTGTCAACGAATATTAGAAGTTCTGATCCTTAATCCTCATATAATCGTTGCACTAAATCCAGGTTTTAAAACACAACACCAATTCTGAGCAAGTACTTTATTTGGTAGCCACGGCAACACGACCTTACTTTTGATACCTGTCCTCGTCCTCTTGCCCTTGTGTGGACATTTAATCTTCACAGTTGATACGACAACACACACATACAGAAGCACAGCAGCAAATTGGTATTCCAGACCTGAATCCTATGAAGTCAAGGACATTCAGACCTATGTGACTGTTGTGCTGTGTGGCTGTGCATTATGTCAGTATACGTATTGTAAACTCGTGAACTGTATGTACCGAGTGTGTCAGGGCCAATTTAATTAAACTCTCTAGAGAAAACTCAGCACTGGTTAGAGGGACTAACCTGGTCTTTGACTGATCGACAGGTAGATGGTGATGAGTTGAGGGGAACGAGAAGAAGAACGAACAAGAGATAAAATCATAAAATAAGACCGAGGTCTCCAGCGGGGCTTTAAAGTCTCAAACAGTAAGTGGGGTGAAAAATGTCAGGCTCATGCTGTGGGTGGTGGAACTACAAAAGGTTACTGGGTCATTAATATCAAACAGTTTTTCCTCGAGGGAGCCTTCAGATGCTCTGTAAATGTCACGTATATCTCTTGGGTTAAGAGAAATCCCTGTTGTGTCCTGAAGGTCGTAACAGAGGAAAAACTCTGAGAATGTGCGAAGTGCGAAGGGTTCATCCTCCTGGGAGCGTGACTGTACTCCTGCCTGTGTTATTTATTATGATGTGTTATGATTTATGGAGCGTGAAACTGTTTTGTGGGGTTGAGGGCAGAAATCGTGCACCCCGACCTCCCCTCACATGGTCTTACGTCGCTTTTAACAACCTCAGGTGTGCGCTTCCACTTCTACGGACGACACCAGGGGGGTAATTACAGCGTCATGACGGAGGGCAGTGACCACGCTGCTGTAATTGACCTCTTGGGAGAGAGAACAGGCTGCACACACAAAACCTATTTGTTCAAAAGAAATGACTGTAACGCCTGGTATCCACAGTTCCGACTGAGACCATCAACTATAAAAACCTGAACGTGACGGTTGGGATTTCCTCTAAACCAGTAAAGTAGATGAGTTTTAATTGTACTGGTGTGATCAGCAGGCATTTTGTCCTGCCAGCACGATAATGTGGGGAAACTGGATTGGAACGATAATGTGTTTGGCACAACCGAATGTCTCTGCTGATGGATGCCAGGAGAGTCGCCTGAATGTCGATTTAACGCGCGCGCACACACACACGAGATGAGTTGCATTACTGAGGCAGAACGGGAGGGAATGGAATAAGCAAAAGGTGCACACAGAAAGAGGAAGAAAGAAGGGAAGATGTGAAAATAACAAGCCAGCATGAGAAATAATGATGCTGTGCAGAAAAAAGGGGGGAAAGAAAGATGGAATGGTGGAAATAAGTGAGAAATATCTTGCAGGAAGAACGAGCAGACCTCCGGCTTCACTCACAAATCTTAACACCAATGTTCCCTGTGTCCTCGTTCTGTGGCTGTTTTTTTATTCATGCCTTCTGGGTTCTTTTGATGAGGACGGCCAATCTGTACCTGTCAGCCGCGCTCAGAAGACAGTGTGACAAAACACACGGCTGATTGCTCTGCACGGTGGACAAAAGTCACAGGAAGTGATGCACTCGCAGTAATCAGTCGGACTGAAAGAGAGTCCGGACAGAACAGGATGCACATAATGAGAGAGGACACACACTCACACACACACACACACACACACACACACCTCAAAACATACATTGAATATTCAAAAAAGCAGTGGCGGGAGAATAAGAAACACTGTGGTCTGATGCACTGTGCATTTTCGGATCACGTCGGCTAAGCTCCTCAGCGACCTTTTCATACAAAATACCATCTTTCACAGTTCCTGTGGTCTAGTTATTGACGATTCTCTCGGCTGTGATGGCTCGCATCTCCCGGATCTCAGCGGCTGTCCAGTTGCTCATCTTGACGTCCGTGGATGAAGTGATGGACTGACTGCTGTGATCAGCTGTTTCCTGGTTTTAAAACTCCCTGGCTGTGGGTCGCATTGCAGGTCATCGACATCTCCGTCCATCTCACACAGTTCTCGGCACATCGACAACTTGGATTTACAGCAATGGAGGTGGAAAAAAGTGTACCCTCCGAGGCGTCAAATTGGCGGATCAAACCAGACCCCAATTTACTGGCCTCTGTCTAAATCTGTGGACCGAGCCGTAAAAAGGACGGCTAAATTGCCGCTTGCTGCCCAGGATAAAAATGACTGCAGTCACACAGGTCCAGTGCTTCACATTAAAGAAACGCTGACAGGGAGGGATGAGGAGGCTGTTTTCATGCTACACTTGTGCTACTTGTGATGTATCGTGCTAAAATACCTAAAGACTTGTTCACGTAACTCATTGGTGTCTGACAATAACACTCAGTTATTACACTGAACAGATTTTAACTCGTTTCTCTCTGCAAGTCCTTCCATTTTTGTACTTTTTACCTCCAAAGTTTCCTCAGTTTCTGAATAAAGACAAAAAGACAAACAACTGCAGATTTTGCTTCTTAAATTTGTAAAGTGTCCTATCTGAATGTGAGTCACGACCAATATACTGGACATGGTACTCTGATGTTGTTTGCTGTGCCAGACGACCGTTCGGCTGCACGTCCTTGGCATTCTGTTCAATTTGAAAGCCATACCTCGCTTTATTTGCTTCAAACTCCTTTCAAAAAGCTATTCTTCACTCAGCAATAACAACTATGTTTAGCTAAATGTTTTAGTCCCGACAGACTCTGTCTTTAAACGTCCCTGTCTGCTTATTTGTCCTATTCTTGCGAGGACATCTTTGTTTGATAGTGTTTTGGCACATTTTGTACAAACGCATCAGATTTCAGACATTATAATCCCTGTTATTATTCACTGCACCTTCTGATCTGTAAACTCCATAAAGGCCAAAGTACGTGAAGAATAATTGGTCCAATTTAACAGTTGTGTTTAAATGTATTCATGTCCACATCTTTCTCTAACACGTCTCACTTCTTAACCTTCCATTTTTTTTTTCAAACCTCCTTCATTAGCTTCTCTTTTGCCCACACACAGATGAGAATGTCATTAAGGCGCTCATTCAAAGGCCAGTAATTAACATCAGGGGTGAGCTCAAACAGTCTATCTTAACTTAATGAGTTCATTACAACAGAACCTGCTGATCCACCGCGTCTGTGCGAAAGTTTGCTTTGCTAAAGTTCAGAGACTTTTCAACTTGATAAAAATTTGGATGAATTCTTGATCTGTTCGGGTGAGAAATCCCGACAAAATATCTTTTAAACATAATCTGGTAAAAAAAACAAAATACAAAGAGAAGAACATCCAAAGCTCCTCAGCTCAGTATCCATCTTTTAATTTTCTACACACATTCATCTTCCCCTCAGGAAACGCCGATCCCTTTAACTTTTCATCGCCTGGGTAAAAATCCAACTTTCACCAAAACTTTGTCTAATTATTTCGGAATATTTTCCAAATGAAACCAACAGCATTCCCCTCAGCGAGAGCGATCACAGTCAACTATAAAACCAGACATGATAAGTTCTACTTCAGAAACTTCGGAAAGAAACAACAGGGCTTCAGAAAGAAAATGGTAATTGTTGCATTGGAACGGTCTACACAACAAATGCAAAACACAACTTAAATGCTGTTAACGGCGTTAAATCGTCCGCACACACAACACACCTGAACAGGTTTGTTCTGTTTGTTGCCGTATTGTTTTCTCCTTTTTTTATTTTATTCGCTGTTCTTCTTTATACTTACATTTTTAAAAAAAGCCTCTGTGGACTGGTGTTGTAAATTAGCATCTTGTTATGAACACTAAAGGCCTCTGGTGCTTGTTAATGGTTGAATGTTGCTGCACCAATATTACAGTTGTGTTAATGTCAGCTAATAAACTAAACAGCGAGTGCTCCTACTAACGAGCAACTTTTATTGAAATAAATAGGCTGCCATATTTGGATATTCCACATCCAGTGTTTAATAGATCAACTTCCTGTATCTGTGAAGGTACACTCTCTTCTCTTTATCCATCTCTACACACATCTTACCTCTTTTGAGATTTTTCTACTAGTCTGGTTCATGTTTCAGTCATCACGACCTGACATTCAGCGCAATCTAATCCTGTTAAGGTCAACATTTATTATTGATTCAACGTTGGATCATCACTTTTAAAGGTTGGTTGACATAATAGTGTCCGTCTGTGTCTTCAGATATCATCAAGATCATCGATACAATGAACAAAATGATAAATTACACGTTCCAATGTTCAAGGTCATTCAATAAAAGATGAGGCAGTGATTCTCGCATACTGTCAGCTTCTCTTTTTTCTGCACAAAGGTACAAATGATATATTTCCTGATGTCCTGGCACACGTAAGAATAACAGAAAAATTAAATTTAAAGTGATAAGCCACCCAAAACATACATTCTAGTATCAAATTAAAATCTATGTAGACTGTCACATAACTACGTGGGAGATTGTGAAGCCCTAACTTTCAACCATACATTAATTTTGTGTGATGTTTATTGCTTTTAATATATTTTTTTATGTTTGCGACAACTTTTCCCTGCGCTACTTTTATTTCCTTAATACTTTCTTTGCTTTTATTTTTATGTCTGCCATTTCACACTGTCACTGCTGTCGTCCGCCCTCAGGCTTTGTGAGTCACCCTGCAATGTTTCTTCTCTGGATCTGACTCTTTTACTACTTTTTTTCATAAGTGAGAGTTTGAAGAGAGGCAGTGTTTGTGTCTCAAATCAAAAAAAGTTTCAGGCTTAAATGGACCTTGATGTTGTAAAACCCTTCAGTGCATTCATATAAACTCTGTTGTAGAACAGGCTTTGTCTGCAACTGCTTGAAGAAGACCAAGAACTCCAAGCTTTTATAGAAAAGAGATATTATTCATGAAAGCATGTTATGCAACTATTTAACCAGAGAATAACAGCTCTTCAAAATACTTTTGACGGCACACTCACTTGTACAGCTCCAATTCCAAAAGAGCTGAAAAAGTTTTGACCTTGCCCGATCCTTCCTCGTGAGCGGCTGAGCCTTTGGAGGACGTCCCTTTCAATCATACCCAATTACCAACTAAAGCTGTGGTTGGTAAGATTGTAGAAATCTTGCTATCTAGCAGGGAGATCTGCTAGTGGCTACTTTGCTCCGTAGTCTCATAAATGCACAGACAAAAAAACTCTAAAACTCTAAAATGCCACATTAATATGAACACGAGCAAAATAGCCATCACAAAGGTACCAGTCCTTAAAGGCTACTACTACAGTGTATTCAGGTTCATAAAGATACCCCCTTGGCTCTGTGCTAAAGTCGAAGTCTTCATGATCGTCAGTGTCGTAGTCAGACATGTTGTTAACTTTTTGAGCAGTAAACACAGTGAAACAGGCTGTTGAAGCAGGCACTTTTGTCAGCACCAAAACCGGGCAAGAAGTAGGCGCACAGGACACTGTCGGGGGTAAGTCAGTGTTGATGCACGACACTGCTGACGGGAATGCCATACAGATTCGTATCAAAAAACGCGAACTATCCCTTTAAAGGCTACCCAGTGCAACATTTACTTCTTACTGCTGTAAGTGTGTGCTTTGTGCTAATGTTACTTACTTACTTGTTACTTACTTTACTTGTTTCTACTAAGCCAGTTTGTTGCTGCCACATAGCTCTGTTCTCTGGCTCACGGGCTGTGTGCTTTGTGCTAATGCTACTTTGTTAGCTGCTGAGCGAGTCTGTTGATGCCGCTGTAGCTCGTTCTTCGGCTCAGGGGCTGTGTGCTTTGTGCTAATGTCACTGGGTTGGCTGCTGAACAAGTCTGTTGCTTCTGTCTCAGCTCTGTTCTTTGGCTCGGGAGCTGTGTGCTTTGTGCTAATGTTATTTTGTTAGCTGCTGAACAAGTATGTTGCTGCCGCCATAACTCTGTTATTTGGCTCAGGGGCTGTGTGCTTTGTGCTAATGTTACTTGTTTAGCTGCTTGACCGCTTTGTTGCTGCCATTGTAGCTCTGTTCTTCGGCTCAGAGGCTGTGTGCTTTGTGCTAATGCTACTTGGTTAGCTGATGAGTGAGTCTGTTGCTGCCGCCAAGTCTCAGGTCTTTGGCTGAGGGCCTGTGTGTTTTGTGCTAAAATTACCGGGTTAGCTGCTCTTTGGCTCAGGGGCTGTGTACGTTGAGCTACTCGGTTAGCTGCTGAACGACAGTCTGTCATTGCTGCTGCCACTTATCATACTTCAGGTCAGGGGCTGTATGCTTAGTGTTACTGAGTTAGCTGCACGGGCTGTGCACTGTGAGCCCAGCAAATTGTTGTTATGTGTAAACCAAAAAAGGCTCTTATTTGCTATTACCAAATATTAATAACTTAACAAAAGTAGCTTTAGGGTGGAATAAAAGTGTTCTTTGAGCCCTCAACAACTTTCCCGGTCTTTTGTTGTAAACGGCCCCACTTTTCTACATGTTAAATTATAGTGTAAGTGTGAAGTGATGGCCAGGAGGAGGCTTTTAATATGTGCATCAGATGAACTGCATATTCAATGTTTATATGTCAACACAAGTTATTATTCAGCCTTGTTTAGTGGATATGATGACTGGATTACGTCCCTACATAATGTGGATCCAAAATAAATTCTCCCTTTTATTTGATCAATATGCTCTGACAAGTTTGTTCAAAGATATTTAAGTTTCTTTGATATGTGTGAAATATCTGGGCGGTCTTCCCACACGCTACATTATACTGTATACCAGAGGAAGTTAAGTTGATGCCGGCGAAGTGATGAAAACCCATAAAGAAACCAGAAGATGATTGTAAATCAAAAGCGACGTCTTCAGTCCTCTCATGTTGAAATGAAAGTCTCTTTTCTTTTTATGGAGGGAGTTTCACCAAGTAAACCGTGAGTTCATAAAAGTGAAATTGACAGAACTTCAGACAGAAGCTTCCATAAAGTCAAAGTGGAAAGAAAGTAGATTTTGCTTTGCTCTCGTCAGATATTACTGGATCTATCAGCGTTAATGTTTTGATCTTCGGGGCTTCATATAAAGTCAAATAAAGTTAATAATATCGGGTGCTTTATATTCACTGGAGGACATGGTTTCAAAAATGAATCTAAATCTGAGATAATTTACTAGACCTTAAAAAGTAATAATCAAGTACTTTAATAATAAGATGAACCTTTTGTGCCATAAAAGCTATTATAAAGGCTGCTGCTGCACCGTATGCATGATTTAATAGCAGTTGACTCATTGTAGCTTGCGGGTAAAAACCAATATCAGTCTGCAGTTTCATGGGTTTTACTTGAGAGCAGTGATGTTCATAATAAGACTGTGGCTGTCTAGTTTTCCTATTGCCACAAATACAGTACAACAAAATGTTGTTGTGTTTTTCAATCTAAACTACCCTTTGATGTAACAATGTAAATTAAAACTGCAACTGCTACAGAACTAAACAAATACTGGTTGCTAATAGAAACAGAAGGAAATACGAAATATTCAAAGTAATGAGACCAGAGCATGTATTAATGACTGATTGTGTAACTAGTCTTGCTCAAAAGGGGAAAAAAATGTATTAATGCCATGTAACTCCATACTAATAACACATCTTAGTCTTGGAAGAAGCAATTTCATTTCTGTCATTAGCATTCCTGCCAACACTGTGGTACAACAAGCAGAATCAATAATGAGGAATAATTGTCTGTCAATGTGATTCCTATGAGATTATGTCAACTACTCCGAGGTGATTCAACAAATCAACCACAAGCTTCACATCATCCATTTCTTATTTGCAATGATATAAAGCGAGATTACTTTATTTTAACTCATTTATGTACGTACACACAGAAACTGAAGTTATTTTTCAGCCACATTAACATTTAGGGTTAAGACTGTTTTTTTTTTGGACAGGGTAAGGTGAGGTTACTGAAAACATCTGGTCAAGAATGTACCAGTCATACTGCATTCACATACCTTAGTGTTGTGTCAGTGCACACCAAGGTCAGACCTGTGATGTCTGTATTAGCTGACAAAAAGCTCCCAGTAAATTGCCTTTGCCCCGACACAAGAAGCAAACGTACACATTTTTTTTAAACGGTGCAAGAGTACCCTAATTTGAAATAGATTTATTAACATGCTATCCCTCAACATAATCCTGTCCAACCCCTATCCATTCAAACCAGACTTTCTGCTAATTGACCCTCAATTGATTTTCAGTTGATGGATGAGCAGCTGCCGTGGGGCCCCCGAGGTGAGCCGAAGGGTCTGGCATTAAACAAACATCATTCGGGGCCCAGGTTGTTGGTGGCAGGATGATTGGTGGGCTTCAAATGAGAATCACCACAGAAGGAAACATCGACTTGCTGTTCCCCTCTGATGAAAAGGCCTCAGGAAAAATAGCAGGGTTCCTTTTTTTATAGATGGAACAGCAAACACACTGAACCACCGCAAATGAGGTAAGCTTCGGTTTGTTGTTCTGATGAAGTCATGCTACCGAGCCACCACAAAGGGAACAGCTTGAGGCAGGTGGTTGGGTGTCTGACAAACACCTTGGTTCACATCCAGTCTCCAACTTACAGCCATCAATAGTTTCTTTGGACCATGACAGTCCCCTTTCTCCAGACAAGAATCAGACAAAACATCCGCACACTGCAATAATAGCTCCCAGCAATTTAAACCGAGTAATTTTCGATCACCATTACAAAGCGGAGGAAGCAATAGCTGTACGCAGACACACTCATCACTCCGCTGATTGTGATCTGCAGGATTGGAAGTCTTTTGTCCGATTCCTTCCTTTCAGCTGCCCTTTGATCCAGCACATCCATCCATCTTCTTCCACTTATCCAGGGTCGGGTCGCAGTGGCAGCAGGCTTAGCAGGCTTAGTGGCTATTCCAGACATCCTTTTTCTCCAGCAGCACTTTCCTCCTAGGGGGATGGCCAGGCATTCCCAGGCCAGATGAGACATACAGTATAGTCTCTCCAGAGTCGGTCCCCCGGGGTCTCCTCCCAGTTAGTCGGCCCTGGAAAACCCCCAAACAGAGGCTCCCATGAGGCACCCTAATCAGATGACTGAACTAAGTCATCTGACTCAGCACCTGTAGGAGTATTTTGGATTGCATCAACATCTTAACCATGTAGTTTTAGCTGCCTAAACGTCAAAGCTGTTAGTCTTAGACTCCCATGTACTCCATGTATGCCTGAAGATGCCTGAAGTGTAGTTTGTAGCTTGTCTAGTCTTATCCTGTCCATCCAAACTGAGATCAAACTGTAGGAAGTACGAAGGGACTTGAATCTCCAAATCATGTGCTGACTATCCTGGGCCAGTTTCTCAAATGCATCTCAAGGCTGAAAGACTGACCATGGGACTTTTTAATCATTTAATTTTGAGTTCGCACAACAGGATATTAGACTTGAGTTTTTAAAGAAAGCTGACAAAAAGCACCAGATCTGAGGCAGAACGGTCCACGCTCTGACCAAATATGCAATCCGGGAGATAAATCGTCAGCGATGCCCAAAAGAAGAGAAGCAGTTGTAGCAGCGTTGGATGGTGAGGTTGATGTTTTCATTGCTACTACCATTACCAATGAAAGTCTAAGTGACAGAAATGTTCACAAAGAAGGTTGTGTTGTAAAGTTGTATTCAGGTTATGTTTAGTCACATTCGCTGCTTTCCGTATTTACTCTAGCGACCACGGCCAACCAGTGACGATCCCTCTCTGTCCATGAAACGAGCCTGTGTTGCGAGACTCATCTCATTTTCTCGGAGGAAATTAAATGTGTTTGCCACTAATTGAATCGAGCATTGTTAGCGGCTTTATTTGATAGTTCTGTGGTGTTTACAGCCGCTCCTCTAACCACTAGACAAGATAGACGCGCCATCACACCCTGTGTGCTTTGTGCTAACATTTAGCACAAAGCACACAGGGTTAGCTGCTCTTTAGCTCAGGGGCTCTGTACTTGGAGCTACTCTGGTTAGCTGCTAAACGACAGTCCGCTGCCACTCACTCATTCTTCGGGTCAAAAGCACAAGTCAAACCGAGTCGAGCCAGGCCGGCAGGTGTGGAAAAACGCCATCTGATGTTTCCCTGGAAATTACAGCGATGGGCAAACAAATGAAACGCACTGTCAGCTTAAGCAGAGTCTGTGAGTTATGGTAGGTTATTGGAAGGCTCTGAAAACAGTCCTAACACTTATTTTCCGATCAGGATCCAGGAGCACATCTGCCACATCCACCCCTCTGTGTTGACACCGATGGTAAAACATGTCAGAGCTTTGTACTGTGATCAATATCCTGCAGATGAATGAGTTTCCGCTGTGAACAAAGGCCAGCCTCTCCTTTCTAATAAGCTGTCACAGCCCAATACGCTGGCACTCAATAACAGTAGGAATAATACATGTGAACGTTGCTCTAATAAATCTGTGGGTGGGGGCAGAGTGTCTCCTGTGAGAAAGCTCTAAGGAGATAAAATTATGGAAAATGTCAGAATAAAAGGTTATTTGAGGTCTGCTTTCCAAGTAATTATGTGGTTTCTACCCTTTCAGGCTATTTTACTCAAATAGTTATTGCCGTGATGTTTAATTATGATCAGACAGTATTTTGCTGTAAGGGGTCTTTTGTACAATGCAGAGAAAATTGCTTATGTCAGACGTTTTAAGTTTTCCCTCAGAGCAAAACGTCTTCCCATTTGGTCTGAACTGCAAACTTTGTTTCCCCGTATGCTTCACAAACCACTTTAATGTTCATTTTCTTACCATCAATCTTCTTGAAAATCGTATCAACGCGGAGATTCCTCCAGATATCTCACGGCTCATAAAGACGTTTCTCCTCCCGGGCCTCCATCCATTTCTCTGTCACAGAGTCGAGATCAAGATGTTGGTCAAGAATGATCTGCCACTGTGAATTGTTTTAATCAAGCGTTGCACGTTGGTATCTGATGATCTGAGAAAGAGACTGGTCTGCTGCAGGACAGAAAGGATCAAACTAAAAGTTTTAGGACAGCAGAGATGTAGACGAGAATGTCGGTGAGTGCGACGGATGTAGACAAATTGTCTGTGGTGCCGTTCTTGCCGTGTTTTTTCTTCTTAAAAAGATTGAGCAACTTCTGCATTTCTTCCAATTTGTCACAGAATCTCTGTGGTTATATTTGTTATAAAGTGTGCATATTTTTATGGTTTTCTATTTGTTTATCTTACTGTCTATTTTGTATTTATATATTTTTTAAATCATTTTGGTGCCGTGTTATTTCCATTCTTGGACGAAGCAACTGAAACTTGACTGAATTTCCCTCTTTTTGTTCAATAAAGTCAAAGTTATTTACTGGAAACTCTTTTTTTTTTGGTTCCAAAAAGCAATCTACCCTTTTATTCCATCATGTGGGCACAAAAACAGTATTTTTGGGGTAAGACGGTTTGGTTATTGTCAATATCCGAACTGTGTATGTGGCATTTCCTTCTATTCTGGACACTAAGGGTATGCTGCACCTGATCGTAGTGTAGTTTTTAAGCCTGCATCGTTGCACACTCCTTTGGTCTTTGGTTTCCTCTTGAGCTCATCACTCCACCCAGTTCAACACACCTGCTTCTCATCAAATCATCAACCTGCAGTTCATCTTCCCCGGCTTTTCATCCATTGTCGTCTAGCTACACTTCACACTCCTGCTCTTGCTCCCTGGGTGTTTTTGCCTTTGTGTGATTTTTTTTTTTTCCTACACTCTCAGCTCATCAGTCTGCCGGCCAGCTATTCCCTGCTGCCACACTCCTTCATTCATCCCTGCTCACACCGGCCTCGCTCCAACATTCATCCCAGCCGCTCTGGACCTCAATCTCCCTCACCAGCATTCATCAAAACCTTTACTGCACTCGGGTCCACGCTCGTATTCAAGACAGGTAGGAAGCTAAGGCAAAGAAGGCAAAGATACAGGTGAAAAGATTTCCGCTTAATTATTCTGGGGGATTTTTGACTCTGACATTGTGAAAATGTGTCTGTGCTGCTGCTGCTGGTCACGGCGACGAAACAGGAGGAGCAGGTTGGTTGTAAAACTGGTCTGACTGACAGCTGTAATAAATATTGATCCCACTATAATAAATAATAATGAAAAAAGTTAGTTGAGAAAGTTTGAGTTATAGATCTATGGGAACTATAAACTAGTGTTCTAATAAAACAAAGAGATTGGCAGAAAGAAAGATGAATAGAAAAGGAAATTGGACGGGAGACTAAAATTGGAAATCCACCATGTGGAGCAGGTTGATTAGAGCCAGACGAGGTTAAAGAAACATTGATTTCTCTCCCTCTCGAGACTCTTTCTGATGGACTTTCTGTTCAACGATGAAAACATAAACGTCTCCACCAATACTGGAACCCGGTGATAGTAGTAAATACTGCAGCAGAATAAAATAAAGGTACAGTGAACGCATACATTAATATCCACTCCAGGTGCTGTAACATAGTCGAGACCTTCTCTCTGTGTGAGGAGGTGAAAGAATGGCTGGTTCTGGTTATTTATACATTGATATCAGACTTGGCCTCTCGCAGGGAGATCTGGAGCTTCTCAAACCTTTTCTGCAGACTGGTTTCAGGTTCCAACAGTAAATAATGGCCTGCGCCTCAGTTATATTTATTTACACCATTTATTTTACTTGACTTTATCTCAAAGTCCATAATTTTATAGAAGAAACACTAAAAAAAAAAGGAAAAAATCAACTCAACTGCAGAATAAATGTTAGCCAAGTATGTTTCGGCACGTTGCTGTATGTTGTTACGTTTAGGATGAATGTTCTTGCTCTGTGTTTATGCTCTGATCAGGTTTAGGAAAGCATCATGGTTTGTAATAAACCTAAAGCACCAGGTTTGTACAGATGTCAAGCTCAGATGTTACAGTGGTTTGCAGAAACTTTAACTGCTAACGTAATTACTTGCCATCGAGGACAAAACTCCCACCTCCAGAAGTTAACTTAGAAAAGTGCCCGTAAAGGTTTTCTGTGAAAAAAAGAAGCTCGTTAAAACCCATTTAACGGCTATTGTTAGGTGGCGACCTTTAGTGGCCGAAGCAATTATGGTGGGAGCAAAGGAAAAAGGTCACGTGACGTAGTTTAAAGAGCGAGTTTACAGTCTGCACGTGGAGGAGGCCGGGGTGAAAAGAGGACTACAGTTTCTCTCTATTACCTGTAAAAATGCTCCCCATTGCTGCGTTTCACTATAATGTACTCGATGTGTTGGGAGACCGGCTACTTTCTTCTCTGAGGTATTGAATATGACAAGTTGTTGTGGTCTCACACTTTCTCTGAGTTAAGGAAAACTGCATCGATCTCTGCAGTGGATGAAGGAACGGAATGGTGAAATATCAATAAATCTCTTTTAAGACAGCCGTGTGCCGACAGACTTTCAGCAAAAACTGACCGCATTGATCGAATGACCCGACGAAACCCATTTAAACTCCAGCGACTTCATGTACGCTCTCTGAAATTGATGTCCCTGCAGTCACAGATCCGGGGTCATGCTCAGTTCGGAGAAAGTTAAAGGAAAAATTCAATCTCTCACACTCCTACAGTAAAACATCATTCGGGGGGAGTTCAGTGCTTTCCACGATCTGTTTCATGATGAAGTGTTATTAAATTCTTTGGTCTCCTGCACTTCCCAGAAATGTTTCGACAGTTCTCAGAGAACAGAGTTGAATCTGTTCTGTCTTGGTTAAAAATAACTCGTCCTGCGCCTGCAGTGGATTCAGAGCCATCGCCAGCTTGTAAAAAGCAGCTCAGTTTTGGCTTCTTCTTCGCGAGTAATGTTTCAGACTTCAACTTGGGATTCCACCAAAACAAGATGAAAACATCTTTTGGCGCAACTTTGAAGAACGAGAGTGACGACCTGATGAAGAGAGGGTTTCATCAGACGGACTGGTGGTGTAACAGTCTGAGAGGGAACAGGAAGGAAGTCGTCTGTAAGATAGAGCGACCAGACGTCCCCCGGAAAAGTGTTTTTAAGAGCGCGTTAAAAATAGACAGCAAAGAAAGCTCACAGGTCACGTGGGCAGTGGAGCCTACGAGTTAACGTCTCAATCATGTTGTGCTCATTGTGGACTTCGCGCTATATCAGCTTTGTATCAGTCGTCTGCTAAATACTTGCTCTGCTAATTTGAGAGAAAACTGATGTGGAAAACTAGCCAGTGACAACATCACATCATCAACGTGTTTCTGAAGCAGCTGCAGGTATGAACACAGAGCCGTCCTATTTGTCTCTGTATGGTATTTTTTCTTCAAGCTCATCTTAACGAGGGACGTACACTTTTTCCTGTACGGTAACTTAAACATGATTTCACATCTTGCTTAGATGATAAGTTAAGATAAGTTTATTTGCATTAGCACCCTGTTATACAACTGACTACAACCCTGTCAGTCTTTCAACTGACAATCAGCGAATCCCTCGTGCCGAGGTGTGATTTCGGGTGAAAATACCTGTATGTGTGTGTGATCCTCTTCCCTCCTCATGTTTTAGCTCACCAAGCTCTGGAAAAAGTCTTGCCGACCTCCTCAACACAAGCCTTCCTCTCCTCTGACACATCAGGTGACATCCATATTTTAATTATTGTAGACGGCAACGTCTTATGAGCCTTCACGGTTATTTTAGCAGATAACCGACGATGCTTAATTCCTGGGATTAACTCCCCGTCGTCAGTTTCTGTCTCTGCGTACTGATCTTCCTGTCAGCCTCAGATAACCTCCTCCGTCTGCAGCCTTCTCCACATTGTTTGCTGCCTCCTGTCAGTCAGTGTCGAGCAGGTCAGTTGGACTGAAGGAAACCTGTCAGCGCACCGACTCCAGCTCCACTTCACAGACAGGAAGATAATATCTCAGGGTTCAGAGTCTGTGCCGGAGATCTCTGAAGCACGTGTCTTTGACGAACATATAATACATGTCCATTTCTATTAACACCGAGATTTATATTTACTGTAAGGCTGTCAAGTGATGGTTACACAGCTCGCACTATATCTGCAAACACCAGTATATTAATGTCATTACCGCAGTGAGGAGCGATACTTGTATATTATGTATATTGTGCAACACACGTCAAGTTAGCAATTGATGCACAAAGACTCATCTTTCCAATCCAAAACAATGTTTATGAGAGGAAAACAGCTACGAAAATGAGGCAAGCAATGATAATCTGTCACGCAAAGTATTTTATGTGATCGTGTTCTGTATGTTAATGAAGGTTTGATAGGAAGGAGAGTTAGAAGGAGGATCTTAGAAAGTTAAAAGGATGGTCAGATTGGACGGCTCTGTCTGTCAGTACCTTGAATTTATATATAGTATCTTTAATTTCATGCAACTTCAAACTAAAGACTTTCTCCTCCGCTACATCTCAAATATTGTACTTTGTAATCTGATGGCTTTAGTTACTAGTTTCCTTTCCGCTTGCAATTTTTTAATCCAGTTTGTGTCCTTTTACATGTAGAGGGAAAATTCTCCACCTTCCGAAGCTCAAATAAACTCTTTAGAAACCCTCTCGGTTAGCTTGAAAATGCATCTCCACAACGCTTAAACCATGAACAGTTGACTCTGTGGTTCTCACACTAATTTTATCATTCGTCTTGCATCGTAGTTTATTACAGTAGAACAATTACTAAAGTCCAAATACATGAAACAGAAATTATCCCGCCCAACAGTGGATAATTTATATGTTGACCTTACTGTGAGGATAGCTGCTGTATTTTGACATTAAATAATTGTTGTATGGCGCCTCGCTTCCTCTATCCAGCAGCCCTGGACTGTAAAAATGCTTCTGACCCGCAAATGAATTCACACGAATCGTCTAAACGTGTCATGTGACCTTGAACACGATCAGGAAGTGTTTGTCAAACACATTAACTCGTGTTGTTTGATGGAGGTCAGACGGACTCCATCCATTTCCCTTCCAGCTAAAGTCAAGATAATGAGTAAACACACCTCCTGAAAGTTCACGTTCCCGGTTTTTCCTTTATTTACATTTGCCTCTGGAGTGTGTGTGTGTGTGTGTGTGCGTGCGCGCAGACCGACTCACCTCATCTCCTTTATTGTAAACAGAGACGAAGCAGGCTCAATTATTCACCTTCCTGCCTCGGGCAGCGTTCGATCAATGCTAGTGATTAACATGTTGGGATGAATTAGAAACAACAACGTTCAGGTTTTGTGTGACACGCGGGAAACTGTGAACACTAGCGGTTTTGCAGGACCTTTTTACAGATGCAGTGATCTCTGTCTTGAAAACTATCAGACTGTAGAGGAAAGACGATGTTTGATCTACTAGACAAATGAATTAAAAGACAGCTGCGTATAAATAAGTGACCTGCTTTGTCCTGAGAAGACGAGACCTCACAGACAATCGGCGCCCTCGATGATTAAAGGTGCAATATGTAAGAACAGAATCAGAATTCAATGACGTCTCTGTATTGTGTTGCAGAGATTTCTATTGAAACTAGGAAGTATACGAGTATTACGATAGTCCAATCTTAAAACAACACAAACGCTCCCCCGCTGCTCCGAGCTCCCACTCCAGTCTATAAAGTTCACATAAATAAACCGTAAGCTGAAGTTAGACGCTCCTTAAAAAGCTTGTAAGTGGACTTTGAGTGGTTTCAGCAGTGAAAGGTTTTATATTAGTGGCTTCCCTCTTGTGGAAAACATAATTTGACATTTTCAGAGAGAGAAATATCCGCAAAGTGACACCTGATGTGACAAAACGAAAATGTGATATTACTTTCTAAATGTCAGCAGCCATTTAAGCCGTGCGGGTGTGTAACTTTAGATTAAATTCAAAGTTGTTGGATGACAGAAGGTCTGACAATTACACTTCACATTTACACTTCAGACAATTCCTCTTTATTTTGTCATAATATTTCAGATCTTAACTTTTTTTTTAAGTCCAATAATCGTTTTTAAAGCTCGAACAAACTGTTCTGTGCTGCAGAAAACATCCTCTGAACTGACAGATATATTAATGTTTTTTTACTTTGGAGTCCAAAATGAAAATCATCTATTATCCTTCGAGTGGTGAATCTTCATATTTGATTATAATACGCAGTTTTTTATCGTCCAGTACCTGATGAAACTCTGAACATGATCATCAGCACTGCCCTTTAAATTTGATTCGTTTTTATTTATTGGATTTCTGAATCAATAGTTTTCAATTCTGTCTGACTGAAGGACATGTAATATTAATCAAAAACTCACAGTTCCATCAAAGTGTTTGTGCTGTTGTTTGCTTTAGTTAGTGACGCCTCCACCCACAGGTAGGTCAGGGTTCAGCTGACGAGCTGTCTCATCCAAGGACGCTTCATTTTCTCTCGTTGTTGCCGACGCACTTCTTCTGATTCCCCCCCGCCTTTCCCTCACTAATGTATTATGCTTCTTGTCACTTGTATGTTCGACCTTCACTGTGCAGATTGATGGCTGGGTCGGTTCGACAAAGAAAGCTGTTTTCACACATCTGCTTTCTCTGTAAATGTGACTGTGCGCAGTCAACAAAGTGGGTCGTTGAACAGGTACGATGAGGATGGACGTGAAGTATCCGCTTGTACATGGATGCTGGATGAGGGAGGATGCGAATGTCACTTTAAGATCTACTGTAAAGCAGACATATTATGCTGATTTATTTCGATTACTCCAGAATAGACGTATTTTTTATCGCTCGAAAAACACATCAGTTGTTTGTCTGGGCGTCCGTTTCTGCAGGACTGTACTCCCCTCCATCTGAGACACTCTGTTTTTAGCTCCTGTCTCTTGAAGAGATGGAAAAAGTAAATTGTCTCCTTTTACAGCAGTTAAAGAGATAATTTGGATATTTTGGACACAACACTGACCTTTAAACATCAGCCAGTCACTAACGTTGTCAGTGTTTTGATGCTGCATGGGCAGGTAGAGTTTTGTGAGTTTGTCGAACCGTCTGTGTAGAAAAAAAAACGTCCTTTTGTGTTTATAAATTTCAGCTCTTTGTGACCGTTTTTCAAGATATAAAGTTGATAGTCGATTGCCTGTCAAATACCGATGCTTTGGACCAAGAAGCAAACAAATCAACTGTCAAATATGAACAGAATTTTCCGGAGATATAATTAGCCAGGACAGGTTGACTCATTGACACACTCAACAAACAACGTGTGTAAAAACAGAAAACAGTAATCAATCGACATTCTGCGACAGTGTTGATCGGGCAGATGGTCACTTGTGTCGCATTTGCGCACTTCTGATGTCCCACATGCTGTTCACATACGCGGGCATCCAATATGACAGTTGGCTCTTTTGCAATTCAGATCCCTGCTCTGAAGCTACAGCTGATAGTACATAAAGTTCCTATTTGTAGAAGAGCAACGACGATGTCCACGTAGTCAGAAGGCCAGGCTGGATGGTCGGGTTACACAAACACCGAGGGGAAAGCTGTTTGTGTCGGGTGAAATCAACAGTTATTGTAACTTACCAACGTAGTTAAGCAACCTCATGTACAAATGTAACTTAAATGACTTGCATGACGTACCCATTATACACAACTAAACGCAAATTTATTTTCACCCAAACATGAATCTTTTCCTTTACCTAACCAAGTAGTCTCCTGCAATGTTCAAGCTGTTTTGGGAACGGTAACATAACTCGTTTTGGGAATCACTCACAATCCACCTTTTCAGTCGTTTAGGTGTGCGGGTGTGTTACAAACACATATAACTTCCTGTATAACCCTAAACACAGTCATGGTGATAACCATTCCATAGCTTGTATGTTGCAAACTCATCTACATTGTTCTTTATAGCACAACGTGACTCACTCCTGAATCCCTCCAGGTACGTGTTCGGTCCGTGTCCGATCCACCACAGCGGCGGAGCTGATTGGTTTCACTCTAGTCTTTGTGTTTACTTCCACCGGCTACGCAGCATGATTGCGTTACTAAAATAGACTGAAGTGGGTGTTTCACAAAGCCATCAAACTCTTTGTTTCCATGTCATTTACTCTCTTGTCATTTCAGATCCTTCCACCATTCCCCAATCAACTCACCTACTCAGCCACCTGCACACCTGCTCCCTGCTTTCTCTTGTTGTTTTGCTGTTTGTCTCTTCTGGCTCTGAATTTTAAACACTTCATAGTTTACTGTTCATGCCTGCAAGTATCATTGAGTGTTATTGCGACACACAAGTTGCGTGTTTGTTCTGCACCTAACATTTCGTCAGAGCTCTGACTGGACTCGCTCCATTCATCATGACGCTCCGGTCGCTCTGAGTAATGCTGAGGTTTTCCACATTATTTCCATGCAGACACATCTCCTTCCAAAGTGTTGATGACATCTATTAGTTGTTGTTTTTTTTCAACGCTGAATCAACTCAAGAAAGGTCATCATGACATCAACACAAGCTTTTGCAAACATGTTTGCTGGCATGTTTTGTGTATTTTTGTTTGTGACCTTCTCTCCTTTCCTTGCTGTCCATTTTTTTCTCCTTGTGTGTGACGATAGGCAGAAATTGCACCATCGGGTCAGAAGCAGGCAGGAGGTTGATAGGGAAAGGCAGCATTCAGTGACTGCAACTGGCCCGTGTTGTTTCCCCCCTCCGGACCAATCAGCAGGCCAGGCCATCAGGAAGCCTCCCAGTGCTCCTGCTGACCAGCCCAGGCCGGTAAATGGTTGAATGCAACAATCAATAACAATGGATGCTATCATATCTCATGGGGCTTCCATCGATGGTTAGCAGTGATGGAGGTGAGCTGCCTGTAAGCATAATGACTGGCATCATTTAAAAAGGTCAAAATACGTAGAAATTCAATTAGCTACCAGGTAATGGACCAAGTTTCTAGTTGAGATGTACGTCAAGGTTGTTGGTGGTTGCCAGCTCTCAACAGTATTTATCTATCGTATTAAAGTTAGCTACGCTGACTTAGCTCGAAGGTCACGTTTTGTAATCCGACATCAAAACAAAGCGATAAAAAGATTGACTTCACATTTCACCACACAGCAGCTGATATCATACTAATCAACTTCAACGTGTTGTCAGCGAGGAGAACCGAAGGTCAGGCAAATCAGCAGATTAATCAACCACACAATCAGCCAACATGTTATTATTCAAGCACATCCAGCTCACCTTTAACTTTGAATCCTGTAATCAGTCATCATCTATTATTCTATCAGCGCGCCTTGATACGTTTTTCCACTCGGCAAAGAAAACACAGACGGATCCACGATCCGTGTCTCGATCCAATAAAGGAATTCAATCGAGCAGGTCAAGACTGCACATCTGCAAAAATTCCAACAATTTCTCTTCATTATCGACGTAGATTTAATATCTGTGGCGTAACATTATGATGAGGATACAGTGAGTGAGAGAGAGAGATGTATCATGCTTTATTTTCAATCAATGACGTGTGTGTGTTTCTCTCCTGTGTTGCCTCCCAACATAAGACCACAGTAATGAACCTATTTATGATTTGTACGTGATAGATAGATGTAATAATCTGAGCATTCAGGTCTGGTTGTGCCGTCTCTCCCTGCCCATCGAGTCATTGTAAAGTTTGTTTGGCAGTGAGGAGAACAGGGTTTCTGCCGGTTTAAACAAGTCAAATTTAAGACCTTTTTAAGACCTTTTTAAGACCTTTTTAAGACCATTTTGAACTAAATTGAAGACCTACACGAAGTACGAAAAAGTAAGGAAAAATGCGGTCCCAGAATTACTAGAAAAAAACAAACAAAACACATTCATTGCCATTCACAGAGCAGCTCAAACAATGAAGAATGGAGTGAATGAGTGTGTGTCAGGGCTATTATAGTTTTAAAATTTTCATTAGTTTTTTATTTTAATTTAGTTTTTCAGTTTGTGTTTTCATTTTAGTTTAGTTTTAACTAGTTTAACAAGTGATCCAAGTAGTTTAAGTATAGTTTTTATCTAGGAATTTAATTTTAGTTAATTATAATAACCCTGGTGTGTGTGTGCGCGCACACACCCACACCTCGAAAAGCACCTCCGCTTTCAACGTCGGAGTTGGGCCAAAGATGGTTTGAATATCGCTTGAGGCAGGCGGCAGAGGCGGTGCAGAGTTCAGGTCGAGCAGAACTGGATGAAATTGGACCGGGAACTGGTGACAAAGGCGTGCAGAAGTGTGTGATAGCGCGACTTCGCTAGCTAACCGGTGTTTTTTACAATTTTGTGTGTGACACCGAGTGTGCCCAATTTGAGGGTCCTCTGGCAGATTCCGCTATCGTAGTCGTTCCGGAACTGGCGAAGTGTGCGCCGATAAATCCCGACCGCGCTGTTGGCAAAATAAAACTTACGTTCCTGAATACTTCAGACAGAAGAACACACGGAGCTGACTGTGAATCTCACCAACACATTTCCTCCAAACAAAAAAAAAAAGGCGATGACGGAAGCGGTAAATGGACGTTCATATTTAAGACCTGACTACATGTAATTGACTAAATGTCAGCAAGTTTCCCTCCACCTCCATGATCACGTCCAGGGGCTCCAGAACCGTCCCCAGTACAGAGCCAGCCTTCTAAATGACTTTGTGAAGCCTGTTGGCGTCGCTGGTCCTGATGCTGCCACATTTTATGAAGTTTCTAATGAAGTTTTGTCTTTCCTGACAATAATTTCATCACAAATATGAAAATATGAGGATCACTTCCCACCAAGTGTTTTCAAGTTGCAGTCATGTAGCCTTAAACAGCGCTATCTGTTATCACTGTGTGGTGTTTTGGCCTGATAGCAGCCTCACTGACTAGCTGCTGTCTCTTCCCACACTCACAACTAATAACAAAGCTTCAGACACAAAGTTGAGCTGCCTCTGTAAGCAGCCGTTGACCCAGATGCTGCAAACTGGCTGACTCTCAGCCCGTAATTGGCCCAAGTCCCACTCCTTCAGGAGTTATGATATACTGCACTGTACATAGCCAGCTCTGGCTGACATTTCATACGTCGCACTTGCAGCCTAATGTGACAACTGGCTTTCTTCGGTCCTATTATCCCTGTCTGAACACACAAATGACACCGCAGGTTCCGTCTATTTGCTCAAAGGTCGACAACTCGAAAGCAAGTCTGTGATCCAAGTGTTCTGTCGATGAAAACATACTTAAATCTGCAAGAACCGGGCCTCTTCTCACAAACTCATTGAAAATCCATTAAAGCTGAACATCATCGTATCTGTATGGCTGCACACTCCCACGCCTCGTAAATCGAGTGTTACGACATAAAAAATTGAAATGTATATAAATGGCGAAACCTGGAGAGGATCTGCAGCACAGGTGGCTTCATTTCAATTCAGTAATTATCTCACTCGAGCTCCTTTATTGTGTTGAGCCGGACTCCGAGCACAGTACGAAACCTTTACCCTACAATTCAACGTGCTGGGCGACGACCTGATTACAGCTGTCAGCAGCGATCCAGTCTCAGTGAGAGGTGATGATGCTCACAGCGGGACAGACACATTATTTAAATTCTCAGATTGACGAGCTCTGCATTGTAAAACTGAGCTTCTGATATCAGGAACAACCGAATGTACGGACTGTAAACATAATGCAACTTGAAATAAACCATGGGGTTGATTGGTGATTAGAGGGAATTATCTGTAACTAAAGAATCCAACACGCTGCCTCTGATCACGTCAGTTTTGTAAACCAGCGACAATTTAACAGAACTACTCCTTCATTATCAGCTGATGTGGTTAAAAGCGTGACACAATCACGTTAAAGAGTTTATCAAACGCAGCTTACAGGAAACAGAATTTCATGTTTGGTGGCCTCATTCAAAGAGGATGTATCGTTTAACGAGTTAAAGATTGAAAAAAGCTTTGACTGTCCTTTCGGATGAAGTTTCATGCCTGTTTCACATCTGACCTGTCGATAATACTCGATTTGGATGTGGACTCTGTGGAGGAATAAACTCCTGGAGTCACGTCAGATTCTGCTCTGATTTGCCGACGAGAGGAGAGCTCAGAGATTACTTTAAACTTTTGGGATTCAAAAGTGGATTCATCTTCACTCCTGTTTATCAGCCTGACTGCAGCAGTGATCCGCGGAGGTGACCTTCACTGTCGAGTGGTTCTGTTCTGTAATGCTGACTGGAGCTGGAGTGGAAACGTACTGTACCTCATGGACGTAACGTTACAGGGAGGAGAGAGGAAGACGATGTTGACAGACCGGGTCGATGTTTTAATGTTTATTCTCATTACGTTTAGTCTCATTCACTTCCTTCCTTCCTCGCTCACTCCTGGAAGTTATAGCGACAAGCAACTAAAGGAAACGCAACAAGGAGATGTTGAAATATTTTCAAGAAGTAAGAAATTCAGTCATCCACTATTTGGGTGAAGTTTTATATCCGGAAAAACATTTCTGGAGCTTCACATTTTCCAGCAGTTCTTGCGATGTCACTGAGACATTTTCAAAAACAAAAAGACAAAGGTCACCCTCGTTGTTGCATCAGAGGATCAACTTTTGGGATTTCTCCTCTTTCTTTACAGAATCCCACGGTGATCAACATTACTGTCGCTATCTCTGCTGATCTGACACTTCACAGGGTCGTTTCTCTTCTGAAGTGTCGGAGCTAAAACAGTCTCATCGGCTTTGTTCTGAGTCTTTACCCCTGAAAAAGTCTGACTGCCTCGTTTTCTGAACACGGGCTTAAAGGATCAAAGACGAAAAGATCCAAATTAAGGTAAATGTTTGAAGAAGTATCCGGATAATGACGTTCTAAATGTGTCTTTGAACAATTTGATTTTGTTGGGTAAAGGTTTAAATTTCACACTCTTCACACTCTCTGGGGGGATTTTTCACTTGAGATGACAGAAGATTTACTTTTCATGCTCTACGCTGGATTGAACACATTCCCCTCGTAGGTCCCGGATCAGATTTTGAGCAACGTTTGAACTAAATTTAGTCTAAATACTGCTGTAATACTTTTTAACAGGTGCCCGGGAATTGTTTCTGTCTTCTTTCAAATGGTAAAAAAGTCTATTTATGTAAAAGAAACTGCTTATTTGTGTGATACTGCAGCAGTGAAAGAGGCTCAGCAGCACAGGTGGCTCTTTTTGATTCCACAATCGTCCTTTTCGGAGTTGCGATCATCGACTGAGGCTGAGAATAAAACCCTCACCCTGTAATTCAGCGCTGAGCAAAGACATAATTACAGCTGTCATCTGTGATTTTGTCTCAGTGATGCGTTGATGAGCTTGAGGAAATTGATAAAAATGAAGTCTATACAACTTGGTGTTCTGTATATTGTGAATCATGTTGCGACTCCCCTGAGTTTCTGCCTTCTGCCGATAAAAAACAGATTGATGAAACGCCACGTATGAGCGATTAAATGCTCCCCTGTACATGTCATGTATGAAAAATAAATACTCCAAAACTCAGCGGACCTGCGGTCGAGGCTTGCAACTTGTTTTTCCTCTCCTTCTCTTTTTTTTTTTACTGGGTCGCCCTGAAAATTCAATAATCCTTCATCAGTTCTCTTCTTCTCTCAGATCTTTCTCGTCCTCTATAAAAAAATATCAGCATGTTGCAGACGTCATACCTGACTCCAGGTCTGACACAGATGACGTCTGAATACACAAGAGGTGAGTTTTTCAATCTATTTATTTGTGTGTTGCGATGGGGCAGGTCACGGATGGATCACCTGCGCACAATGCAGATCCCTCCGCCTCCCTCTCTGCTGCCTCGTATCACCGCTGAAGTTCAAACGGCAGCAGGAGCTCAATGAAACCCTTTTTCCTCGTGTGGCCCACTTCCAACGTCAACACCTCCGTCTCTCTTATTCTGACTTGTCTTCTCAAAGACACCCCTCCAGCTTTTTGAGGCCTCGGGGCAGATCGCTCCAGGCTTCACAGGCAGCTGTGGGGAGGAGAGGATCGTCCAGACATCCTTTCAGACTGCCTCAGCATCACTCAGCAGCGAGGGCAGAGTAACGACTAACGGCCTGATTTCTCCAGGAGGGAGGTGCCGAACTCTCTGACTGTCACACTGACCTCAAATAACACAGAACACAAACTAAATGTGAAATTTTTCGCTTTGTGTACAGCTCAAGTACTGATGCCACGGGTTTCCAAACTCATCAGTACTCAGTAAACAGCTGTCTTACTAATATGGCGCTCATAGAGTGTGTTGTTTCTGGGCTGTCTTCATCAAAAGATGTCAGTGTATAGTTTGAAGATGAAAGAATTCTGCGGAGGCCAGGCTGGGTGGAGTGATGGAGCGATCTTTATTGAAACAGATCTCAAGCCTGCGTCCGAACCAGTACAACAAAGTAATGCCCAATGCTTTGCTCTCTGCTCTGCCAGAAATCCTCTCGAACCTTCGACATTAGGAAATCTATAAATTGCCAACACCTCACTTTCTCTGCTCTTGCAGGCCTTTTTAGAGTCTATTTGTCCGAATCTACCTACTTCTTCTAATTGGTCACTTTGGTGGATTGAGGGTCCATCTATCCAATAAGCGAAAGGGGAGTTGATCTATCTCCAGTCCATCTGGAATAGCTCATCTTTAAATCACCTGACCCTACTGGTGTCACTTCTTACCCCTCTAACCCCTAATTTCCACTGGATACGTGTCCGCTGCGTTGCAGCTCCGATCCGGTTTGGCTCCGCCGTCCGCCAATCCCCACCGGCTGCGGTTCGAGTACGCCACGGCGCAGTACGGTAGACAGCTGGCGTCAGGAGGACGAGGAGTTCCCGCGATAATCACATAATCACTCCCGACCGGAGTTATAGGACTGTGTTATTAAAAACAACGACAGGAAGTGTTCCCGACCGAAGGATTAGCAGAAGAGCTTGTGTTTGTCTCTTTTTTGAGATTTGTGTGCTCGTGTCAACACGGAGTGTTTTATTTTGAAAGGTAACCGGATGCTGTTTGTTATTTTGGCACTTTACATCCTGTCTGCTTCATGTTAAATTCAGCTAAATTGCTGCGTCGTGCTCCGGCATCCGCCAGAAATAGAAGTCCTGCGTATCTGTGCCGGAGGGCTCCGGACTGCCGGAGCTGGGACGGAGCTGGTACGCAGCGCAGCGGACCTGGTGGGGATTGACACATTGACTAAAGTGAAACGTATCTGCTCCGCTGGCGTGGCGGAGACGCAACGCAGCGGAGACGTATCCAGTGGAAAAAATTCACTGGATCATCTTTCTGTCCCTCCATGGAAATGCATATGCTTGAACATCTCCAAACAGCAGTCTGAAACACAGTTTTCTACCTTGTCTCTCGAGCTTGCCCGAGAAAATCTGCTACAAAATGCTTCCCCTCCTGAAGCCAGCCAAAATAAATCTGCATAAATGGAGGGCATTTAAGTATAAAAGTGCATTTCCTACATCGTCATAGAACGTAACTGTGCACAGAGGGATCTTTGCCTTTTGTTTAGATCGTTCTTCACTGACTGCTGGACAATTACTTCCTGAAATAAAGTCCCATGGAGCCCACTGTCTGTGTCATTAACACATTGTGCACATTGTAGTGAGCTGTAAGCAGAATTTATTCGTGCGCTACAACTATTATCCCGTCAGTACCGCCAGCTGGTCAATGCCTGACAGACACAACACCCTGTCTTTCTGAAATCTGGAGGATGATTGAACAGAACCCCCCTTCCCTTAATGTCACAAATACGGTTGTGCCCCTGGCAGACAAACCTCTGACTCGTCTGAAACACCTCGCATTCAAGAAATAATACTCTGCCTCTGGCAAGCTGTGCTGCTGACCAGACAGCTACACGTATTGCGGTGCCTTATCAAATTGTTCTGCCAACTCGTCCTGAATGCCAGAAATACCACCCAGTCTCTATCAAATCCACCAAGGAGAATCACCCCGAAGACCACAAGTACTCTTGTAGCGTAGAAATGGTTTTACCTTTCGCACCTGGCAGAAATGTCTTGTATGCTCCTCCATTAAATCTACCTGCTGAGAGGTGAAAACCACCCCACATTCAAGAAAGGTCAACTTCCCTCTGTCAAATTTCCACGTGTGTGCTGTTCATCTATAAATCCTCTCTGAAATACGAAATCTTATTCAAGGTTTGGGGCTCGTGGAATCCTTGATATGATGTTATTTCACTTCAGGTGAATGAAAATGAAGGAGTACTTGAAGTCTTCATTTCTTCAGATTGAACAGACTATTCTTTTTTTTTTTATCTGCCCTTCTACTCCGAAAGCTCAGTCTCTATTATTTCTTTAAGCTGCAAGCAAGAGATGAAGACACGGCGGAGTGAAGCACATCACAGCAGACTTCAAATAGCAGATTGAGGGAGGAGAGCGCTGAGGCCTGTGGTTAATGAAGATCAGAGGTCCTTGATTATTTTCCACTGACAGGACGTGTCCTCAGGTTTCTGTCGCACTCTCAGAAGAACGAACACATTTACTGAATGTCAAATCTGCAGCAGGCAGTTCAGCTCATGTCATACGCGTCCAATTGTTAAGTGTTAAACAACTGGAGTTGGAAGTATCGCTGGTTCCGAGGTGTCCCCGAAGCTAACGTCTCTTTATTCCAAAGACGGGACAATCTTCCTTTTGGCAGACAGTCCTAACCTCATCAGAGATGATAGCTGGATGTCAAATTGGCACATCCATCGCTAAAGCCTGAAGAATTCATGTGACACTGAACTCTGGCTCTTCAAAGAGGCGTGCATGAATCAGAAGTTCAGTCAGATCACGCTGTGAGAACTTTTAAAGGCGATAAGGGCGTCCTGTCGAGCAAGAAACCGTGAATAATAAATCAAACCTTGTGCGACAGAAATCAGATGCAGTGAGACTGAACTGAAGGCGATGAAGGGTTTGAAATCTGAAGAAGGGCTCCACACTCCTTATTTTGAGCCCCTCACAGTTACACTGACAACAACGAAACACATATTATGTGTAAAAAAAAAAAAACCTGTTTCATTCGCAGGTCATCACATATGTTTGCTCACATCCCTCAGTGTCTCATACAGATACAGAAAATCACTGCAATACATGATTAACTGTCACAGTTTGTCTGGGTCGAGGGATGATTTGGGTCGATGCTCTGTGTTTTATTTGAAGGAACGTCCCCCGCGTGATGAGAGTTCGAGTCTCGTTTGAGGCGAACAGCTGCTGGTGACTGTTTCAAATTACTTTCAACAACTCCGTGATCTTTTCCTAAACCTAACCACGTAGTTTTGATGCCATTATTTTGATAGTTTGTTATTGGTAACGTGAGCGCGGAAGATACTGAGGCATTGACTCAGTGGACCGGCAGGTTTGTCACACAGTCTGGTGTTACATGCGTGACATTACGGGCATGACTTTACCAGCATAATGATACGTTACTTAAAGCGAAACTCTCACTAAAATACAACCTAGGCTTTTTTTGTGAATGTGCCCGAGTCAAACCTTTGTGTTAAAGCATAATTACGACAAAAGAGGCGCTTTTAAGATTCACCGTATTTTCGTTTTCGAGTCAAAATCATTATTTTTGAAACACTAAGAAGGCTCGACACAACATGTAACTTTGCTCGTAGTATCACCAGGGTCTCTACACATGAACACGAGCATTGAGAACATTGTTTGTGTACACAGTTTACTAAAAAAAAACGTTTTTGAACAACTCACGTTAGCAGTAGCTTGTTCTGCTAGTTCCTGTAGCACTCCCATTGAAAATTAGCTTGCCCAAAAACAAAACTACGGTAAATCTTTAAAGTGTCTCTTTCATCGTAATTATGCTTTTACACGAAGGTTTGACTCGGGTACATTAACAAAAAAAGCCTAGTTTCATGGAAATGTGAATCTGCTGATGTTCAGTACATCAGGTCGAAGAGTTGATGTGAGGTTGACGGTCTAAGCACACACATGAAACGCTGAGCACACACACACACACACATAAACAGAAACACTGTGAGTGGCTGACATGTATTTTTCATTTCCCGGCATACATGCATGAGTACACACTCAGGCTCACAATCATTAAAAAGCTGTTTTGGTGTGTTTTTTAAAAAGCGGCGGCCCTTGACGAGCAAACGCTGAGGAGTTTGAAGCTCTACAATGGAGCCCGCGCTCATCACAATGATGAAATCCTCCACAAACACTCAGCATCTCGAGAGTCTTTGATGGAGAGAGCTTCTCTGATGGCCTTGAACTTTGAGAGGCAGACAGACCGGAGAGGAGAGGAGGAAACAGGGACGGTGTGTGCACGACTTTCTCCCTTGTTTTTCCCTTCGAGTTTCCAGTCAGGAAATTTCCAAAACTGGAAGACCTCCAGTCATAAGAATCCCACCAGCTCTGACCTTCTTCAGTCTTCAAAATAAGAAAAATCTCTTCATGTTTACTTTTATTTACAAACACAGAAGCACGCCCCGTCGAGGCACGCTGGTCAGTTTCCAGGTTTTTCATTTCAGCTTTGCAGGCTCGGAGAACTGCTGCACACTGTTTTAAAGTTTCCCCTCTACTGAGCAACTTCTATCCTCCTAATAGGCCACCGAGGCTTGAAAAGAGCAAGTGATAAATAAGTGCTGAGGTCTGAGAAAGCTCCCTAAGCCCTTTTCTAACTCGACCAGATGAGACTGCAGCCAGATAAAAACTGTTGGAGAGGACCGCTGAGGCTGCTGTTGTCGTTGTTACGACCATTACAAGCTCGTTTAAAGTCTTGTAGTCATTTACACGCGGCCACTACTTTTATATCGCTTAATTTTCTGGCAGCGTCTCCACTCTTGGGAAGCCAGAGGAGTCCGTGCTTTTTAAGAGATAATGAGGAAAAACTGCAAAGTGAGCAACAAAGACTTCCCCAGGAGACATGTGGCGCGGAATTATCCCAGTCAGCGTGGACAATGAGGGACTAATACAGATGTTGTTAAGATAAATCTGAACGACAAGAAGTGGACCGTGATGAATGAAATCAATGGTACGTGATGAACAGGGGCCAGAAAAAAACAGAGCAAGCCGTCAACGTATTGATCCGTTTGCGGACGGAGAAAGAGCAGCTTGTAATTTGTTGTGTTTGCAGAGACTCGTGTCTTGTTTGGATCGAGCAGAGTTTGATTTCACAGCCGGCTGACGTTAAGAAGAAAAACTCCTGCGGACTGAGACACAGAGGACAAAACAACCACCCATCCACCCACACGCCTCCCCACCTGCATCAATTTTCACTCCTTGGATGTCTCTCAGAAGCCGGTGTAAAGCGTCTAAACTCTATCATTTTAGGGTTGATTTTGTGAATTTCGCTTCACTCTGCACGTTGCCGCCTGTCAAACACTCGCTGCGAGAGCTGGCAGAGGGAATAAAAGGAAGGCAGTGATAGACAGGTCTGTGGAGGACGAAGCAGAAATCTGTGCCTGCTGTTTCTGCCGCATTACAAACTATTTGAAAAGTGACATTTTGGGTAATGGTTGTAATACGTTGCCCTTTTTATCCCCGTCTCTGAGGGCTGAAATGATTCAGTGCACTCAACTCGGCTGGGTGCACACAGCAGCGAGCTGGAGACGAGAAAAAAAGGGGCAGCATTGAAGGTGGGAGAGAGGTTCCTAATGGACGGAACATAACAAGAGATGACGGACAGTTACGGGACGTAGGAGGGAAGAAAAAAAAAGGATAAAGAAGGCAGAAAAGAGCAGCATCACGCACATTCACCACCGTCTCGAGGGTTCACGCTGCTTCTGAAGCTTAATAAGTTGAGTGTCACATCGACACTCACAAACACAACTGTTATGAAACCCTGAAAACAAATATTGTTCACAATCCCGCCCGACCACGACCAGACAGGTCGTCACGGTGTGTACTGAGGGTGTGCATCTCCCTCATAAGACGATTCGATACGATTCAGGGACGATACGTTTTAAATACGGAACCATTTGGTGCAATACAATACAATGCAATGCAATGTGATACAGTTCTTAATATTTGTTTAATGTAGACATTCATTTTCCATTATAAATTAAAATAAGCAATTCTATAAAAGTGGCATTACTTACCTTACCATGTCTCTAAAGCCATCACTCTCAGCCACACTGTAAGGTCGTAAGTCCTTCGTAATAAAACGGGCGATAGATGCCGTGATGACCTCGGACCTCGCCGAGTTGTGGCTGGAAAAAGTCTTTAGTAGCCGTGTTGTCTTGCGTGTTCTTGCTTGTGCTAGCTGTAGCGTTACTAACGTTAGCATCCACAGACTCCTCGTCGCCCGCGTAGTTTTCTCCATGCCGTCTCACCAGGTGAGTTTTCAGATTTGTCGTGCTGCCGCTGTACTTCACAGCTGTTCTACAGACCTTACATATGGCCAGACTTCTGTCCAAATGTCCCTCCTTCTTATAAAATCCAAATCTCTTCCAAACTCTAGATTTCAGATTAGCTGGTGCATTGTAAACAGTGTCGGACATGTTGTTGTTCTTGTGGTTTTTCCCTCGGATACGCTAACGTTACTCGTTGACCTTTAACCTTTTACGAGAGCTGAGAGACAGAATTAGCAGCAAAGCTTCAGTCAACCAATACGTAACTTTAGAATCGGGCTATCGACCTGTCAATGGTAAATATAGACCAACTACCATTCACATTTAGCCGTTCCTGGAAATGACCCTAAAAAGCCAATCTCAGCCGAGCACCAAGACGACACAGAGCTGGCAGCTGAACCATTTGGAGCCTGAACGTGGCTCTTAGATTCAGAGAAGAGGTTTTGTTGTTAAGCTAAATGCAAAAGAACGAGCCTGCAGATGACCTGTGACACGCATCAAGGCATCAAACATCCTGAAGCTGCCGTGTAAAGTGTCTCAGGAGCGAGGAGAGAGAAGACAGAGTGGGTCGTCACGATCACTCGTTGGCTGTTGTAGACTCTCTCAATCTGCTTCCAATGAGCTGCCAATCAAACGGCTGCCACCTCAGGATCTCTGTGGTAGAGACATAACGGCTTCTGCTGTGAAATGAGAGTCTCTGCAGATAAAAGCACAAAAATGTTTTGCCATTTTGTTGCCATGGACTGAATATGTTCCTGAAATGGATCTCGTGGGCATTTGGGAACAAGAGAAGACAGTTTCTGTTGAAGCACCCGGACACTCGTTTGTTAGCTTGCGTCTTAGTTGATCGTACCCTGCTGTTGTGGTTTTATCTTGAGATGACTAGAAGCACGAGAATCTAAGCTTTTAAACGATGGTTGGCGAAAACATACACTTACATTGAGGCGTGTACCTTTTTATGTAGTTGTGTTATTGTTTGTGTGTTGTTTGGTGAGCTGGTCGACGGCCTGCAGGCACGAAGCTTCAACAGGTTATAAAATGAAAACATATTGAGGCAGTGTGATGTATGATATGTATATATCAAGCTCCACGGGCCGCAAGTAACTTGGCATACTCTGTTGAGAAAGGCTTTTTTATTTATTATTCTAACGCTGCCGATATGTGTTAATCTCCAGTGAGACCGGAGGGGCCTGAAGGCCTCATGGAGCCAGACTGTGACACTGCTGATATCTGATCGATGTGCAAGAAAAAGGGGCGCAGACAAAACATAATTACATCCATAACGATTATGTTTTTCTCACCCCGTTGCTCAAAGACGGAGCCTGACTGAGAAACAGGAAATCCTTCACATTTAAACGTATTTATGTCACATATACGACCCTTGGAAAGCACAAACCCTGACAGGAAAACAAAGTGCAAAGCCGAGCCAGAAACCATGAAAGTTGGACGTGAGTCGAGTGATATGAGGTTTCACACTCGGCAGCATCCCTGATCATTCATCTCACACACTCGTGAGCCTGCTCTTGAATTTCATGATCTGCATGGAGTTCATTCAGGTATCACGAGTGTGTTCGTGACCAGAATATGAATGACGATGACCTCTGCAGGAGACCTTTAGCACCGGCAGGTCACGACAATACAATGAGCATGACGATGCTGTAATTGGAATCATTGAGTTAATGTATGTTCTCCTCGAACTGATAACACACGGCCGTATGGATTAAGTGGATATTATGACAGCCGCTCTTGAACATCACATCAAAAGATATTGTGATTAAAGCGACGAGGCGACTGCCTGGCTATTGAAAGATATTATGTAAATAAGTCATTGCACCGCAATTCTCCTGGCACAGTCCCTGCGCTGCGCTGTTTTTTTAATTACTGTTTGCCAGATAAAGACCGGGACGGACGAAGACAAAGGAAGAGAAACAGCAGGAAAACAGGACGGGCATAGATTAAAAGAGAGGAAGACCAACAAGAGAAGAAGTGAAGTGAGTCCCCGAGCTGCACCTCAGTTATTATAAAACTCATTATGAGCTAATTGTGTATAGATCCAGACTGTAATTACACACAATAATGTGCGATCACGAACATGTTTCGACTCGTTCGAGCAGGGTGCTAATGCTGAAACAAGACATACATCGTTTAGGATTGCGCAGAATCTTTCAGCCTAGTTTAGTTTAAGTTTTAAGGTCCTCTCGTGCAGAGTTGACGTGTTTCCTGCCGCCAGACGTCGCTGAAGACGACGCGGTTTACAGTGAATGAGGTCGGACGAAGGTTTTGATGAAAGACAGAGAAGAGAAGAAAGAAAAAAGTTTGACTGAAGTGCTGACGGTTAGAAGGAACATCAATAAAGAGTTGAATCATAGAGGGTTTTCATTATAAGAGGTGCATTGATTATTGGACATGTTTCTTCCTGACATGCAGCGATTTGTGCTGGAGGTCGATGGTTTGTTGTTCAGAGCGGTTTCTCGGCGGAGCAGAAGGTTATGAATCATTCTTCATATTGTCCTTCTGCTCTTTCACAACACAGACGACAGAGTAAATATTGGCAATGAACGTTTCTGGAGATGTATTTTATACGTTGCATCTTTCTGCAGGCGTTCTGTTTTTGATCTTGAATAAACGATCCTCGAATAAATGAGGAGTTTTGAAAACCAGATATTTTTATTCTTCTAGTGATTTTGTATTCTCAGTGTGACGCTGATGGAAAAACACCTCCGGCTGAAGTTTTGGAGAAATTTATTTTTTTTAAAAAAGTGCTTCCGCAGAGATGATGTCACCTGTCTGAAATCCTTAATGGCTTCTGGCATCATGCTGCACACACACACACACACACACACACACACACACTGGAGTGGTCAGCTCTCACCAACAGCTCCAATATATAAATGTCAGACCTCAAGTGAAATTAATTTAACGTGCTCTGTCGTCACTGCAGAGCACGAACACACACACACACACACACACACACACACAATCCCCCCTGTGACTGTCTCCAATTACTGAGGAGGTGCACCTGGGCAGGTCTTTTAGAAAAAGGTCATCCGTGTGTGTGTGTGTGTGTGTGTGTGTGTGTGTTGTGTAGCCACCTGTGCCCTCAATTTCAGCACCAATCTTCCATCTTGTTTCCTTTTAATTTATCTCAAAGTCAAGCAAATACTTGACGATAGTTACTCAGCTGCTATGGTTTGTCCGTTTGCATAACATGCTGGCACGCCCACACACACACACACACACACACACACAACCTGAGGAGGGCACTTGCTTTGGCGCTCAGTCACATCCAATATGTCAGTTTCTGCCTCAGCGGTCAGCAGATAAACACGGAGGCTGAGACATGTTGGGGTTGAAGTAATACTCCATCTGCTGCAACAAACAATGTTTTAAAACCTTTAAATCTATACAATTATTTAATTAAAAAAAGTAAACTTCTACTGTTTCTGGGCCAAAAATGTTATTTATTTCAAGTTTTATCATCCCAAAGTTGGAAGAAATGAGCAGCAGATTCTGCAAAGCGTGAACCAACAAATATTTGATATTTTTCTGTGAGCAAAGAAAGAAAAAAAGATATAATTATGGCATATTGCACACTGACAGTATTACTTACATCATCCCACTGACCCTTTGACACATCAGTGGCTTCGGGACTCAGAGTGACCGTTAAGAGAGAGGCTGCACAGCAAGTCACGCTGCCCACGCAACCATCAGCCGCTTTCTTTGTCGACTGGTGGTCTGAGTGCTCGAAACTAATGTCATATCCCACAGGGTTCGTCCGTGAACTGTGCGGCTGTTGACTCACGACTATCAAACAAGCTGAAGTGAGTCACATCAACCAGTGAATAGATACGGATGGAGAGAAACTCACTCCAGCAGATAATTTACATCATCTCACTGGAAAATTAGCAAAAAAACATTGTGGATGTTTCTAACAGATACGAAACACTGTGAGTAGAAGATGTTCTGAAATCCCCTGAAAGTCGTGTGTGCTGGTTTTTTACCGAATCCAAGAGACGGAAACCTGCCAGACGTTTCCTGACATTCAAGGTAAACAGCTTCATCTGTGCACCGAAAAAAAGCTGACCCAATCTCACAGACGTGAATAAAAAGGGCAAGTCAACAAAACACACCAGACCAGAGTGACTTCCTCAGGCCACATTCATGCTTTCGTGTATGAATGAGCCGGTCCTGAATGGGGGTTAGGTCATGACGTGAACTTTAGTAGACAGATTAATTGACAGCATGTCTAAAATCTCTCCATTGTAGACTGTAAAGGTGCCAGAATATTCCATCAGAGCTGCTGGTTAGATGGTAGAATATCTTGATAAAATCCACTTCACCACTATCCAGTGTTGTGAACTGTGTTCAGCAAGTTCTGTAGCTTTCCATCACTGTCGATGTTTAAACTGAAACTCTCGCCAAAATGCATCCTAGGCTTTTCTTGTTAATGTACCAAAGCTTCATGTAAAAGCATAATTACGATGAAAGAGCCACTTTTAAGATTTACTGTATTTTCGTTTTCAGGTCAGACTCATTTTCAATGGGAGTGCTACGGGCACTTTTACGATAGTATCAAAATCATTATTTTTAAAACAGTAAGAAGACTCGACACAACATGAAACTTTGCTCGTAGTATCACCAGGGTCTCTACACATGAACACGAGCATTGAGAACATTGTTTGTGTACACAGAGTTACTAAAAAGAAGGTTTTTGAACAACTCACGTTAGCAGTAGCTTGTTCTGCTCACCGCCGTCATGGCAGTGAGAAGTGTGTGTTGGAGGCACCATGAAATCGTCATGGTCAAAGTGGTCACTACAAACTCGGTAGTCCTTCTTTCTTAGAGTCTTGGTTGGTGTGTTGATGTCGATTTGCAAAACAATTAGCCACTGATTAAGGATATCCCTACTGTACCGGAACAATTGTCTGTGAAAAGCTTCTGGAATGTTACTTTTCATCTTCTTCCCACATCCAGGAAAAGCATAAAAATGAACCATCTTGATTTACGCTGTGGCAATTTAGTTCCACCTTAACTGTCCTCCAGGTTACGTCACATTCTGAGATCGACACACAGTTGTTCAAAAACCTTCTTTTTAGTAACACTGTGTACACAAACAATGTTCTCAATGCTCGTGTTCATGTGTAGAGACCCTGGTGATACTACGAGCAAAGTTTCATGTTGTGTCGAGCCTTCTTAGTGTTATTCGGGATGACTTTGAACACTTTTGACTTCCCACATGTCAAACATACTACTACTTTATTAGCACCAACTCGACTCTACCTTTTGTCCAATCCTCAACTTCACCCTGAGCAGGAAACCCTTACAGAGTGCAAAAGGTGTCCTGCAAACTCTTTCTGCAGACAAATGAACCATTAAAAACTACTAAGAATGTGTAGCATGAAGCTGCTTGTACAGACATTTCTTCAGGTGCTGACAGGCTGCAAGTTACTGAATTAATTACATCAAATCAATAGTGTTACATTACCGGAGCCTGAGTGCTATCAGCAGACAAACAGCTGTGTTTTAGTTGAGAGGCAACGTGAAATTACAGAGTTAATTCCCTCCTTCATTCCCTCTGAACACAGATTATTAAAATTTCCCCCTCGCACACACCTGCCAGCGCCGAATAAATGTTCTGCTCATCAGCTCTGGATCACAGGAGACATCCTCTCTCAGGTGAGCACATTTGGACATCACATTGACATTAACAAAAAAAAAAAAAAAGAGGCACTCCCACACAAAGAGCTGGAGTGTTTCACTGAAAGGTCAATGTTACTTCGGCAGATGGACGGGAGGAGAAGAGGACGGCACCAAAACAAACAATGCAGGAGAGGGAGGAAAAGGTTAAGAGCCTGTAAACCGAGACAGCGTGGGTTCTATTTCCTTCTATTCTCGTTAAAGTTAAAGATGACATTTTCTCGGTATTGTGGGGACACTTGTGGAGCTTACAGAGATTTCTTTATATATATATATATACATATATATATTGACATCATTCTAGTTTGTTGGAACTATTTCTGGTCTGGAATAACGTTGGCACTTTTATACTCAAATGGAAGAGAAAGACAGAGGAACTTGACACGTTTTAGTTTTAGTTTATTTAGCTATTATAAAACTCATTGAATAAGTGATTTGTTTGTGTGAAATACATGCAGTAACGCTCCAGACGGCTCGAGTCGCCGCCATTATTGCGGCGTGTTCTCGTGCTGGCTGTGTAGCTCTACTCATTTTTCTTATTTCACGGGATGTTAATTTTCCTTTTGTCCTTTATTTTTAATCCTCCGAGGTTGAAAATTAAGACGCTGGAGGATTCATAACAATTGATCCTTGCACAACAGTCCTATGGGGGTGTAGACCGGCCTCAGTTCAGCCCACGGAGCCTTAAAAAACAATCCCCAACGCCTTCTGTGTGCAGCTTTACAGAAAATTCATGTAATATTTTCTGATGGTTTGACATTTTAGAAAATCAGGAGCAAAACTGCAAAGTGAAATGAGATATCTTAGCTTTGTGATGACCAATCCAGCACACCCCACTGTCAGAAATAGTCACTCTGCATTCGCCAAACCGATGAGGAACTCTTCTTTCTGAAAACGATCATTCTTACCGACAGATAGATGTTGAAAAAGTGAGAACGTATTCAGTGAGTGAGCGGTCAGTTTGTAATATCCTTTCAAAACCTGGTCCGCAGATTGAATTCTCTGCAGATGTTCAGGGTCCAAACTAAAAAGGATTGAGCTTATTTTTTGTCCACTCTACATTTTGCAGAAGGCAGACAGAGAGATAAAGGTCAGGTGACAGGAAACAGAAGTTGTCCAACTCTTCCCTCCCTCACATGAAGTGTAGCTGACCTGCAGCCACGCTGGTGCTGAAATATCTGAAATCTCCGTGTTAGAGAGGCGACGTGAGCGTTTCTTCACGCCAGAACAGCTGGCAGATCGATGATGTGAGCAGCACCTCGTCTTGTTCTCTGTAATGAAGTGTCTTCTATTATTAGAGGTTGTTACATCGTTTGATTTACTTTGTTTGGCACAATGTAAGCGGAAGGTGCAGCCTTCAGAGGACAGACAGAAGAAATGAGTTTGTGCTCTGTGCTCTCTGCCCTCGGCTTGAATAAATGCTAATTTTACCAGCTCAACCTGATTTTAAGTTTGTATTTTTCCTCTAAGGTTCATAACATGGGACCCATTTAAGTCAAATAAATGAGATTCATGTAATTAAAATCGGGGGGACTTGCTCTTTCCAAACATGCTGCTGGCTCAGCTCTACAACATTTACTTAGAACTTTTAGGTGACGTGTTCAGCTGAAGTCGCTGCACTTGATATTAGGCTATAATATGAAAATTAAAACTAAAATGTAAACTTTTAATAATCTGGACCAGTAGCTTCCTGTCAGGCTGCAGATGAACGCCATGACGCCGCCACAAAAAGACTCTGCAAAGACTTCACAATCCTGTAATTTCCCCCTCGTCTCTGATTATAATGTCCTACTCAAAGACCGTATTTTTGCATGCAAGCTCCATTATTAATCAGCTGTGCCTTCATATGGACAATGAAATAAGCAGATGAAGATGATTAGAAGCTTTCTTTCTACAGTACATCATTTTCAGTAGAGATGATGCAAAGCGAGGACACAGGCGGTCTGTGTGAAGAGCGCCTGACATGCCGGATAATCAGAAAGAAAAGGAAGTCTGAGCGTTGTCCCATCGAGCTTTCATCCAGGCTGAGAATAACTGAGTGGGCGAGCGAAAGACAAAGACAAAGACAAAGAGCGAGATGGGAAGTGTGAACTAATGATGCTGTGAGGTGGAATCTGCGGGAACGATGTCGTGAGAGTTCAAATCAGCTCAGTGACAGTGACTGACAGAGTGACACTAGGACTGACGGAGAGGAGGACTGAGTGTGAATCATGAGGGCAGATCTCATACAGTGCTGACAGGCAGAGGTGTGTGTGTGTGTGTGTGTGTGTGTGTGTGTGTGTGTGTGTGTGTGTGTGTGTGTGTGTGTTCAGGGATGAAATAAAGCGGGAAAAGTTTTGTGAGTCAAACAAAAATCAAGTATAATCACAGGACTCAGAAACAGTAGGATTTTTGTCCCAGCTGTTCCTGAACGCACCACAAAGACAGTTGATTGTTGAGTCTCATTCCCAGGACGTCAAACAGACACATGTTGGGTTGGTAAAGCGTCCCGAGCAGCAACAAAGAGAGAAAATCAGAAACTCTCTGCAGATACGAGACACTAACACGCCTTTTCTCCACATTCCAGTCTCCCTCTCTGTCTGTTTACGGCTTCTTACGGCTTTTACGTCTTTGTCTCGTCTCGCTGCGTCTGCCCTAATCCATAATTTCCCTCAAATGCATCAACCGACACTGACGAGCCTGTTTTGAAAATGTGAGGAGGAGAAAGTTCAGATGTAGGGAGGAAAAGAAAGGCAGTCAGAAAAATGAGTTTGTGCTCTGTGCTCTCCGCCCTCGGCTTGAATAAAAGATCATTTTACCAGCTCAACCTGATAAAATCCATTTTAAGTTTTTATTTTTCCACTCTCTCCTCTCGGGTTCATAACCTGGGACCCATTTAACGTCAAATAAATGAGATTCATATAATTAAAATCAGCAGGACTTGTTCTGTCCAACCATGCTGCTGACATAATAACTTTTAAGTGGCGTGTTGAGCTGCAGTCACTGCACTTGATATTAGGCTGTGACACTCGAGAGAGAGAAAGTTTTATGTCTCAATAATCTGGACGAGCAGCTTCCAGTCAGGCTGCAGATGGCTCAAAATAAAATCTAACCAAAGTAAACTTACTAAACTAAAGTAACAAGTCCGTTTTGAGAATGTGAGGAGAAAGTTCAGATATCTGTGTTCACATGTCGGTTAAATAAACACTAAAGTAAAGTACAGATACCTGAAAAATATGTTGCGCTGATTGTAAAGTTGCAGATGTTAAAATAACAGCAACTTTTTGCCACATTTAGCAAAAAAACATGTTTGAAAGACACATGTGAATTTTTTAATGTTACTTTTGACCAGATTCACAGCAATATTTGTAAACTTTGTAATATTTACTTCTCTTGTAAAAATATAATTTCAAAGTTAAATCTGAATAAAAAATCTAAATCTAAATGTTAAATATAAATTTAAATGTTAAATTTAAATCTAAATGTAAAATTTAAATCTAAATGTTAAATTTAAATCTAAATGTAAAATTTAAATCTAAATGTTAAATCTAAAAGTTAAATTTAAATCTAAATCTAAATGTTAAATCTAAATATAAATCTAAATGTTAGATTTAAATCTAAATCTAAATGTTAAATTTAAATCTAAATCTAAATGTTAAATTTAAATCTAAATCTAATTGTTAAATTTAAATCTAAATCTAATTGTTAAATCTAAATTTAAATGTTAAATTTAAATCTAAATGTAAAATTTAAATCTAAATCTTAAATTTAAATCTAAATGTTAAATATAAAAGTTAAATTTAAATCTAAATTTATATGTTAAATCTAAATATAAATCTAAATGTTAGATTTAAATCTAAATCTAATTGTTAAATCTAAATGTTAAATTTAAATCTAAATCTAATTGTTAAATCTAAATTTAAATGTTAAATCTAAATCTAATTGTTAAATTTAAATCTAAATCTAATTGTTAAATATAAATTTAAATGTTAAATTTAAATCTAAATGTAAAATTTAAATCTAAAAGTTAAATCTAAAAGTTAAATTTAAATCTAAATCTAAATGTTAAATCTAAATATAAATCTAAAAGTTAAATTTAAATCTAAATTTAAATGTTAAATCTAAATATAAATCTAAATGTTAGATTTAAATCTAAATCTAATTGTTAAATTTAAATCTAAATCTAATTGTTAAATCTAAATGTTAAATTTAAATCTAAATCGAAATGTTAAATCTAAATGTTGAATTTGAATCTAACTCTGAATGTTAAATATAAATGTTAAATATAAATATTAAATGTTAAATCTAAATGTCACGGGTGAAAGTAACTATTTAGCTGCAGATATAATGTTGTGAAGTAAATATATGCATCTGGCAGACTGTAAGTTAAGCTGTACCTCAAAATTGTACTTGATTAATGTACTTTGTTACTTTCCATCACAATCATTTGTATTGATGGCTGTTGGTCTTGATGTCCGGCAGGAGCAGCAAATACAAAAAGAAGTAAAGTTTAATTTAAAGTGGTTAAACTAAATTTCTGAAGTAACTAAGTACTGAGTATTTCCACTTCTAATACAAATACTGTTTGACAACTTTAGTTACTAGTTACTTTGGAGATTTGGTTTAATATACAACATATAATCAATCAGAGATTATGATGACGTAATATTATAGATTCGGATAAAACTGTAGTGATCTTGAGATGTTCACAAGCTTCTCACCACACAGACTTCATAAATTAGTTACACTAGCTTTAAAATTAAAGAGCATACGAATGCATCAATTGTTATGATTCAATAATTTAATCAACTTTATTCTGCAGGAAGAGTGCTTTTAATGTTACTGCTTTAATTATATCAATACTCGTACTCCAGGAGTATTTCTACACTGTGGTATCTTCATCTTGTTTTACCACAGGACAGTAATAGATCAGAGTATTTCTTCCACCTCTTCACCGATCCAACCTTAGTAAAGGTCACGTGTAACTCTGTTTGACATTTACTTTAATTTAACTTCCAGCGCAGAAACCAGAGAACGACGGCAGTGTTTGTTAATCTCACGTCTCCGGGGCTCGACATGGTTTTAATAAACATCAGAGCTCTTTATTGTTATTTGAATCCTCCTCTCAGACGCTCTCTCGTTCTGGAGATATCGCCTCATTTACCGATTCGAATGGCGACGTTACCTTGAAGGCCGTGTTGTGTGATGCTGCAGAGGAGCGGTAATTAAATTGTTTGGGCAGTGAACATTGGGAAAACAGTTACATCTGTCAGACTGATGTTGTAAAGAAGCACACGGTGGGGGGTTGGGGGGGAATGACATCCTCTGAGGTTTAGCGGGGAAATGAATGAATGAAATGCGGTAAGTGTGGCAGCGTAATTGAATTTGTGTTATTTCCCCGGAGTCCCTCGTTCGCCTGCTCTCCTCACACGATCATCACGCATGCAGAGATTTCTCAGTCTGTGTCGACGTCAACATCTGGTGTTGTCGTGACGAGTCGAGTGCTAACATCGGCTTAGTTCATTTGAAAGTGCATAAATGCACAGATCAGCAAAAAAAATCTGCAAAATAGTCCTTTTATTATGCAGAGCAGCGTCACACTCCTCGAGGACGCTTTTCAAATCACACATTTTGACTTGAAACTATAACACTGTTATAATCTCTCTATCATGTAGTAACAAAGTCATATTTTGTGCGATTTGATTTGAGGTCAAAACAGCCGGCTCAGCACGTCATACCAATGTCATGTCATGAAAATGTATGAGGTAAACATGCTGAGAGTCTACTTTCCAGGTCAATCTACCACTGACTGATCTGCCGCGATCAGCTACTTGTTGCGCCGCCATAATCCATTTGGTATCGTTAAAAGCAGAGTGTCCCGAGGAGAAACAGGATTCCAACCTGAAGCGGTTTGTGATCATTTTTTCACAAATTGTAAATCCAAACAACCTTGAAAAACTCCACTCCAAAGCGTGCAGTCTTAAATTAGCAAACCCATAATCGGATTCGACGGCACTGTTCTCACATTGTTAAAGGGATTTCTTCTTCAGCAGTATGTCACAGTTACAAAACTGAAATATGTGCATGTCAGCCACCTTAAATCAAACTATATTTCATGTTGACAGAGTATCAATATAAATATATTTAACATGACATCTCTGATTATAGTCTTTCAACTGCATGGCAGGCATGCAGCTGAATCTGACACGCATTTACCCATCTGTTCAAACTCTACATTGATGTTGTCACTGATCACTGATCTGCCTGTGAAACTGATTATAATCGTTTCTTTTGTATCTAAAAGTGTCAGAGAAATTCAATATACTTATCTTTAATTCAGGTACTCAGTTACATTAGTTAGAAGCACTGCTTCAAGCTCCTGTTCACTCAGAAACATCAGCCTTTGTGAGACGACTTGAGCGATGGCGTTAAATATTTCTCACCACGATGAAAAGAAAAAGTTATTTCTTGCACCTCTCGATATAATAATCTTTAATCGAGGTCACGTTCTTTCAGCTGCATTTAGCTTTTTATGACATGATTAATATTCTGATCCTTGTGATTTTACTGAATATGACCCTTCAACAACAGCTTGGTCAGTGGCCATTAGTCAGTCTTTCAAAATAAAGCTCGCTGACAAACAGTTCACATATATCATGACGTCAAACAGTCAGATTTAAAGGTTAAAATACCGACATTCAGCCTCATAACTTAGGTTCCATCAGTTGCTTGTGTAGAATTACCCAAAATAACTTTAAAACAAATCACACTTGGTCACAAACAGGACACAAACTCCGGTCTACAGACGGAAAGTCCAGGGTACGACCCGTCCAACCACAGTGTCAAACCCAGCTGCTGTATTTGTCGTGTTGGAGTGAGAATGCGTTGGACCTTCATACCTTTTTCTAATAAATTATTCAATCAAGTCCTCAATAAAAAGCTTCCTTGGCTGTGAACTCTCCACCAGCAGGACACTGAACTTATCTTCATGCAGACTTTCTGAAGCAAAGTCTATTTATCTGCAACTTATTAACATTTAAATGAATTCACCCAGGACAGTGAGAGCTTGAGGCTGACAACACATTTGTTTTTTTGACACATGAACTGATAACAGATCCATAAATCATGAGTGAATGAGCGATCCGGATCTGAGGGTCATTTTCTTTCTTTCTATTAATCGTGTTGTTTCCACTGTGGCAGCTGAGTCCCATCACACAGCTTAACCCAGCTCGTTCTGTCCTCTTTTAAAAGCTTTTTATAAGCCAACACTGCCATCTGCTGGCAGAGAGGTGGATCACAGTAATGGACTTACAGTCTCTCCTGGAGGGAAATGTTTAGATGTAACTCTCCAGGGAGCTGTCACGTCCTCCATCTTTGCATACAGCTCTGTATATCTGTCTCTTTAGCTGCTAAATGCTCCGATGTGTTCACCAGCTGTGTGTTTTCGGCTGTTCGCACTTAAAAACAGCCGTCACAGTAAACGGACAGAGTTTAAACAATGAGCCGAGAGTCGCTTCAAAGCTCTGTAACGATGAGCGAAGCTGCAAATCCAGGTGTTTTAATAGAAATACTGATTATGTTCTTTCTAAAAATGACTTTCTAACACAACATTTTAAAAAATATTCTGCAACATCTAAGATTTTTGGTCTAAAACATTCAAAACTGAACTATAATGATCAACAGTTGTTTTAGCATGCTAACAGGCTAGCCCATCCAGCTGCTACAAGCTCCCAGTCCAGACCACTAGCTGCACAGCTAACTGAGCTAAGTAGCTAATCCTGTATTCTCAAGGTATGAATTCAGTGGTGGCCATTTCTTAAATATTGCACCTATAAAACCAAGAATGACATGTTGATAATGTTGCTGTCTTTCTTTAATCTCTAACATCTCTAACAATCCCGGAGTCTCTTCATCAGCAGGATGAGGCTCAGCAGGATCAGAAAAGTCACCACGCCTCCGATGATCGAGCCCATCAGAACCTGCGAGTCCAGAGAGAACAAAAACACTGCTCATGACAGGACTTATTATTTTTGCATTACCAGTAAAAATGTACATTTAGTGAATTTAATTTAATTCACCATTTCTTTTATAATATGCACAAAACCATCACTTCTGAACTCAAACTGTACCGCGTGAACAAGAGCCGCCACGGTCTCGTGGATGTCTGGCACAGTCTGGTTCTGCTGGTTTCCAGCGGAATTCCACTGGGCCAGAGAGGTTGCGTAGTCCAGATTGACAACTCCAACGGGCAAAACCCGGATCCCCCAGTAAACCTGTTTCACTCTCCTGAAGGAGGCATCCTGCACGTCACAGCGATAAGTACCTGCAAATGACAAGATTAGTTAATTAATCTAAGTTTCTATTGATAGCTGAGATGTTCGTTACCTTGTCTAGAAGATTAAACATTAAGACACTTTGAATAAAACACATTAGACCAAAAGTATCAAATTACTTTATTTATAATCTCATTTAATTTGAGAGTCACACACATCTGTATGTAACGGACATTTCCTCTTAGATTGGCCTCTTTCACAATACCTGGGGGGGTTACACAAGGCCTGAAACCAGATCAGAGCCGGTAACACCCAATCACACCACTAGATATCACAAGAGATCCAGCTGTTCCCAAGAGGAACATGATGAGACTGGGAGTGTAGCAGCACTACAGTCCATCAGGACAACTGCGACACATCATGTTCAACTGAGCTTTTCTTCTTCTAACGTTTAACTTAAAAATGAAAAATAAAATAAGACTTCAGCTGAGTGAGACTGGAAAATAGTATTATGATCTCAAGAGGAAATGGAGTTTTGCATCTAACCCATGTCCAGAAAGTGTGAGTCTGTGTGAGCGTATACAGGTGTGTTTACCTGCGTCCTCCTCCCTGACCGGGTCCAGAACCACTCGGTCCAGCAGAGGAGCATCCCAGCGCGTGAACAGAGAGTCGTCAGAGCTGATTATTCCTCGGGCGTAACGCCATGACACCCTGAGATAAGAGAAAACATTTTACTTTTAAACTTCTAGTTTTATTCTGCACTTGGTATCTAGTTTTGCAGGATGGGTCTTCCATCCATACCTCCAGGAGAACCTCCCCATCGCCTCCATGACTTCTCCCAGACAGTCGATGTTCACCCTCTGTCCTGAGGTCACGGTCATCGTCTTGAGTCCACACCGCCACGACTCCACACACTTCACCTTACGGACACGACACTCCTCCGACACCTTCCATCAATCCAGAGATGACAATAAGTTGGAGCTATTTTACATATTTTTACATTTTCATTCATCTTGTTTTAAGACGTCTGTGCGATACCTCTGCTCCAGCTTTACTCCTCTCGTCTTCCTCCACCGCCTTCTTGCCGTCTTTCAGTACGCACAGGGTTTGAGTTTTCACACCGAGCCCACAGGTGGTGCTGCAGGGGGAGCCGCCGACGATGACCTCCACCGGCACTTTATCTTCCTCCTCCAGGTCAGCCGAGGTCAGAGGATGGAGGAGGAGGAGGAGGAGGAGGAGGTGAAGCCTGGCAGTCACACTCTGCATTTCAATGTCTGATTGTATATCTGCAGGAAATAAAGGTTTGTCCATTCAGTACACAAAGTATGAGGATGATTTTTATTGTTGTTCTGTCAGAAATTGTAATTTCTCAGCTGAAATTATTTGAATGTCCTCGTGTCAAAGCAGAGTCGCTCTTCCACGTGTATTTACAATCAGATAACATCACCCCTGGAAGACTGAGTGAAACTGTTTTTAGTATGATATGTTCAAACTAAGACACAGAAGGATCAGCCTCCAGCTGAACTCACCTGCACAACATCCAATACTTCATATGACACTCGGCTGCTTCAGGGTTTAAAGGTCCAGTTGAAGCTGACGGGGAAGTCAAAGTTCACTCACCGTCGTCGTGAAACTGAAGTCAAACACAAAGAGTAGGTACAAGACGTTGTCCAAACTGCTGCATCTGCTGCGTCTGATCATCTCGTGTATTTTAATTCAAACTGTGTGTCGTGACGATTAGAGTTCCAGGCTGCAGGTTTTCTTCTTCTGTGGGTCGAAATGCACCAAACTGCTATCAAAGAGCAGAACTTTGCATCAGTGTTATTATTCATATCAGCGCTCTTTATGTTCCTTTTGCTTTATCCGTTTTCTGTCGTCTTTAAGAAATCATTTAAGTTTGAATAAAACCGTACAAATGTAAATAAAAACAAGGTGACGCCTTTTAAACAACTCAGATTTCAAACAGATACAGAAAGTGTTGACATTTTTGTATATTTACAAAAATAGAATCTATGTGAAGACGTCGACTGTGGTCTCTGAAACAGAGAGCGCTAACAATAACGTTCGGTTGGAGTGAATTTCAGGACATAAAGTCATGATTCTATCTGATAAAATGTGAGAAACTGGATAAAGCTAAAATAACGGTTGCTGTTGATGGACACTTTCGTCATTTTGTGGATCAAATCTGTGACTCTCCAGACAAAAAAAAGGATGTGTGATTTATATTTTATGACGTGGCCACTAGATGTCAGACGAATATCAGACAGACGGCACACAAACCCAGCGCAGCAGACAGAACTGTGAATCCACTGAAGCCTTCAGTTCATCGATTACTCTTTTTATTTTAGAAATAAATCCATCAGATTTTATTTTTGAGGGTTGAATCATCTGCAGCTTCCAGTTTTTATGCTCTCCCACCTGTGAAACAAGCTGCTACATCATTCACCCCTTCTGTTGAATCTGTAACTTTTTATCTGCTTTTTTTTTTCTTCAATGCATTTTCTGCATATAAAACCTTTTAAAACTTATATTAGTGGCCGAAACCTGAAGAAGATAATAAAATAATTGAAAGTTGTTCACGGTTTAGTTAAGTTCAGTTTATTTTGGTCATTTTTCCAACTTATAAAAAACTCAAATACGCCGGTAGATAGACAGTAAATTAACTTCATACAAACAAACAGACAAAAACCAATAAACAAAACAGGATCAGCTAATTACACCGTATCTTTTAACATTAATCATATTCTGTCAGCTGCCTTTAAAATTATACGGAGCAATAAAATAAACTAAGAATATACAAAAAACAGGGAAATATGAAGAAAGGTTGTAGCACAGTTCTGGTTTTAGGGTGATTTCTTTCATTTTTGTTCAAATAAACAGGATTTGTCTGTATAAAAATGACAGAAGTTAAATGACATTTTGTTGCTGACCTAGTTTGACCATTTGACAAACTTTTCATGATTGGAAACACTTGAAAGCATCTTCTGGCCACTGCAGGACTCACTTACACAGTCTGCAGCTCCCCCTGCTGGAAAAGTTCCAACCCTGCCTGGTTTTTCATCCCCCCCACACAGACATTATGGTTCTGTTTGTTATTTGTTATTTTGAATCCCTCTAATGGTGTTCTGCCAAAAGATACTGGGAAAACACAAACAGGAAAAACACTCACAGAAAGAGTCACGGCGATGAGTCAGGAGGGGCTGCAGCGTGTTCAGGAGCCAGAGACAGTGGCCTAGTTGGCAAAACTCTGCAGGCAACAGCACATGGCTCAGTGTGTGTCCGTGTGGAAAAACAAATGTAGAATGAACAAAATAAAAAACAGCGGAAGAGGGGAATGTGGAGGAGGGGAGATGTGACAGAAGTAGGGAAGGAAAGACGAGGAGGGAGGAGGTGGAGGAGGATGCATCGGTGTGATGGAGCAGAGGCGAAGGTGATCGTGAAGCGCTTCAGCTGCAAATATCTGCAAATCTCCAATCAGCTGACCTTAGCGGTTAACTAACTTAGCTAACTTCTCGGGTTTAATACATGCACAGAAATGTGTTCACACCTTCCCTGTTGGATTTTGTCATATTATCAAACTGTCATGTTAGACAGTAGCTGTGTCTCAGTTCAGGGTCTGCATCCTCTGTAGGACTCGGTCTTTACAGTCTTCAAAGGCGAGTCCTTCAGAGAGACCTTGTTAACCTCGTCAGCCGTTGTTAAATGGGACGGTCTCGCCTTTGGAGCATTTCCTGGTTGCATCACCAGATGTTTTACCCTTACCTCACGATTTCTGCCGCCCAGGCCCGCGAAAGTGACGATCTGCGCCACGCGAAGTCGCCATTTTCTCTCTTTCTTCCTTCTTTTTCGGGCCCAAAGAATCTTGGGATATCTGAGGCCGTGAGGGATACTAGCCGTGCATCCTCCAAAAAGGCCGCTCCAGCCTGCGACATCTGAGTTTTCAAATGTAAGAAGATGTATGAGGGTCCAGGTCTATAAAGTTCTGCAGAAACGAGTCCTAAATAGCAGACATCAGTTAGCATTTTTAGCACTTCTGCATCCCTCGACTCAAAATCAAGGGCTACTTTCACTGGGCTTTTGGTTAAATGACTCAAATAAGGTTTGTGGTTTGGACAACAGATGTTCCCGTCTGGCTCTATGACATAAAATGTGTCAGTAAATACCCCAGGTCTAAATTATAAAAGCAAAAGATGGATGCTAAAGAGACTTCAGAGGTTGTCAGGGACATGGTAACGTCATCACGCCGAACACAGACACTCACCTCCTGATTAATCTGTCTTCAGAGGAGGACGCTGGTTTATCAGAGCTTCTAGATCGATCATTTTATAGTAAAGTGCTGTATGAAGCTCAGTGGTAGTGACGTTCAAGTCACAGGACAGAGATGTAGTTCATTTATAGCCTAACATTAACTTTTTACTGCTGCCATTTACATTTACACTTCAAAAATCAGGAGCTGTTTATCCGCGAAGATTGTGCACATTGCACTTATTTTCTGCCAAAATTCAAAACTTCCATAGCCTTCAAAACCCAGCATAGACCAGCACCAGAACACAACATATGCTGGTCTTGTTGGTCACCAAAACCTATGCTGGGTTTTCCAGCAGGGCTGTTGTCGAGGGAACCGGGGTAAATGTTAGTGTGGAGCCAGAATGGACAAAATTTTAGTCCAAACATGAACTTTTCCTTAAAAAAATTGTGTTCAGAGCAGCGAAGAGGTTGTGTGTGATGGATGAACAGTTAAGTTAACAGCACCATGACTCTTTTCTTCTGTTTCCAGTCATGTAGCGTATTTCACATTTCAAACAATGTGACAATAGGAGAGAGGAAGTAATCCACAAAGATTCATCAACTGCTTTAGTTTCCTGTTGCATTATGACAACTATTTATGGTGTTTGGCAACTTCCCCTCTATGTAGTAAAACCGGCAGATCGCAGAAGTTCACAGCTCTGGTTCAGTTATGAGGAGGCTCAGTGTGGAGGAACAGCGGCAGGATTATCATTCTGGGGCTTAGAAACAAGAAGTTTTAACATTTTTGCATTTTAACAATGTGCTTTGGGACTGAAAGGTTGTAAAGGTGGAGTCAGCAGATGTACATAAAGCGGGTGATAGTACAACTTTGCCTCGTAAATCTCATGCCTCACATGGACTTTGAGCCACCGGGACGTGTTGTCGTCTGACAGAGGAGAACGATGACCGAGCACCTGCTGAAAATCCTGATCGTCGGTGATGGAAACGTCGGCAAATCCTCCTTTTTGCATCGCTACGTCAACGGACAGTTCAACCAGATGTACAAGATGACAGTTGGAGGTACGGACGCTGCAGTTTATCAGTTTGGATTGTGTGTGTGAATATTTTACTTAAAGCTTTGTTCCTCAACAGTGTCACCAGTCAACCGAACACAGTTCAAAACTGAAAGAAGTTATATGATCATCTCTTGCAGAGCAGCAGCTTCATTTCCTTTTTCTCCTTTTTTTTAAAAAAACATTTCTGGTGGTTTTGTGTCTCAGACTGTTGTCATGTTGTAAAACAACACTGTGACGATCAGATGACAGAATCATTGTATCAGAGGTTCTGTCTGTCCAATAAACTCAAACCGGACTAAAGCCACGGCCCAGCTGGAAGCTTCTGGTACCGGAACATTGTTAGAGTTCAAACCACATGTGTGCAGATTTATTTAGAAATATTGTCTCTCCTTCCTCCTCCTCTTCTTGCTCTTCCTCCTCATCTTCTCACTCTCATTCTTGCGTTCTGCACATTATTCCTCGCCACCATGATGTTTCGCAAATTAAAGCATGTATTACACAGAGAACATATAATGTAACATGCAATGAATACATTAAATAGTAACTTTAATATTCATAGTTCATTGGAAACAGATAGTTACACTTACAGTGTTTTATATTTAAGAATGAAAGTCTGGAGATTAAAATCTATCCGCTGAATTTGTCCCCATGTTGAGCTCACTGCTGTTTACAGTTCTCTCACTTCTCCCTCATTAACCTCAGTTCCCCTTTCTTCAATTCCTCTTTCTCTATCTCTTAAATTTCTGCGTTTCTCTAGTGGAGTTTTCGGTGAAGGTGCTGCAGTGGTCAGATAAAGAAAAAGTGCGGCTGCAGCTGTGGGACATCGCAGGTACGAACACGTTTCACGGCAGACGAGCAGATAGAGGGTCTCCGTGCACAGATGGATGGATGACGCTGTGAACTTGTCCCTCCTTCCAGGTCAGGAGCGTTTCATTTCCATGACCAGGATCTACTATAAGGCCGCGATGGGCTGCGTCGTGATGTTTGACGTCACCAGCTCATCTAGTTTCCTAAACTGTCGCCACTGGAAACAGGACCTGGACAACAAAGCCACGCTGCCCAACGGAGAGTCCATCCCCTGCATCCTGCTGGCCAACAAGGTGATTCAGTGCAATTACTGTAACTAATGAATGATTTATCTTGACGGCCTTCTGGCTCAGTATTAATAAATGCAGCAGTGTACTGCTGCCTGATGTATTAACACTTCAGCCTCAGCTGCTCAGCGTGGTTTTAAAAGTCACTGTGTTTCTGTGAATGCCTTAAAAACGACCATGTTGAAAGTCAAACATTTGATATTGTTCTGCAGAGGAATGTTTTCCATTTTTCAGGGACGAGTAGATAAATGAATAGAGGTCCAGATGTGCACAGAAAGATCACAATCTATAACTCAAATTAATGCACAATCGAACAAAGTTAAAGCTGTGGTTGGTAAGACTGAAGAAAGCAGGGAGAGCAAGCTCCATTTCTGAAAGTATCCGACCAAAAGAATCTCGTCCTCGTTCTTCAGGCCAAACTGCAAAGCCAACACAACACACGGAAGCTAATTTGCTACGTTGCACAAGCTCTCTTCGCTTTTCTACTGCGATAAATAAATGAATAACCAACGTTGTTAAGTGGTTCAATCGTAAATGCAGGTCAGAGAGATGTTCTGTACAAACCTCAGTCCACGCAGCACATCGACTTCATTGCTAACCACATCCAACTACGTCCTCTCTCATTCACATGTAAGAGAACACATCACATTATCATAATGAATGGAAACGACGAACACGGCTATTGTTAGAACCAGCTGCTGTTGAGGGATAGCGTGTTAGCATCGGGACATTTCAGATGAACCGTCTCTGTCATACTTGTGGAAGCTAGTTGGCTAATAGCTTTAGCAATACAAAACATTATGTGGAAGACTGCAGCAGGTTTTTATTGGTTGAGACCTGTCCTGTAACACATCTGAGTCTTTATTAACCAGGACAATGCTCAGATGTCTTCCTGCCTTTCTCTGTGTCTCTGTCTGTCTGTCTCTCTCTCTGCAGTGTGACCTACCTCAGCGCGTCGTCTCAGCAGACAGCATCGACAGGTTCAGTCAGGCCAACGGCTTCATCGCGTGGATGGAGATTTCGGTTAAGGACAACAAGAACGTCGAAGAGGCGATGAGGTAACTGGAGGACGCGGGTCAGCTGGTGTAACAGTGGACGTAAAGGTGACAGGAAGTTATTAGTATATCTAACCTCTGACACTGAGACAAGTGGCGACGAGGAACTTCAGATTTTGTTGATTCTTGCGCCCCCTTTTGACAAAAGTGGTTGGACACCAGCGCTGCTGTAAAGATCTTTGCTGGGCCTTTGTTTAGGAACAACAGAGAGACCTGCAGGATGGAACGCTATGAGGTATTTATGTGTGATGTGTGTGATCGGACCTGAGCACAGACGTTAATAATAACCATATAAAAACAGCAGTCTTTTCTCTGATGGTCTCGTTTGCTTTTACTTATTCTGATGGAAAGTTTCGTAGTCACAAAACATTTCTGGAGCTTCACAGCAAACTAGCGTTGCCGCTTTCTGCTAAACAATTGAAGTAGCTGGAGACATTTTATTAGAAACAAAAAAATGGCTCCGTGCAGATCGTCGGGTGTTACCCTTTTTATTTCGCATGTAAGTAACGGGCCTCCGCAGACTTGGATTATGCTGGATGAGCTGGAGCCATTTTATGTAATTATTTAATGAATTATAACTATGAACCTTCACACGGCTTTTCTATCAGCATGGAGCCGACTACATAATGGCTGAATCTTTCCCTTTTGGCTTAACTTTTCATTTAAGAGGCCGGATAAATCGATTGTTAAATAAAAAAAATCCGTCTCGATTCATATAATTTACTTTGTGTTGTGTTTCAGGAGGCTGGTGCAGAACATTTTGTCGGTTCAGTCGAGTTTGGACCCGCTTCGGCCCGTCCCTGAAGACGGCGTTTGCCAACTGGACTCAGAGTGCAACAGCCGAGGGAAGAGCTGCTGCTGAATCACCGTCTGAACGATGATCCAGAGCGCCACCTCCGCTAACTCAACCCTCATCAGCACGCAGCACAGCAGAAGATTTCATCGTGCTGTCCGACTGACCGACTGACTAACTGGTGATGTAGGGAGGCAGACAGTGATGACAGGGAGGCATGAGGAGAAGCAGAAGGAGCAGAGGGAAGGTGTGTGTATGCTTAATTTAATGGATGTCCTCTCGGTGTGAGAACGTGGTGTGCAGTGTGCTCGGTGCGACCGCCAAGCCACCTCCTCCTCCGGCAGGCTGAGTCAGTCGGACACATGGCGTCCGCGTGCTAGCGAGGTGCGAGCGTATATGCCAGTTCGACAAATGGTGTGTGGGTGCTGCTGCGTTTGCTTCATGTGTATTTCTGTGTGTCGGATGAAGGCACATGAATGTGCATGTGCCTGGAGACGTCAGGAGCTCGCACACATCCTGTCAGCGCTCTGCCTCTGATTTGTCAACATGAATTCACCCTTTTTAAGTCTTTATTATACACAGAAACACATCAATTAGGGATATATTCATTTGAATAAAACACAAAGCAGTCCGTCAGAGCGATCTGTTGTAGAGTTGGTGTTGGAGTTATTAGAATAATGAGTCTCGTAGTCCACAAAACATTTGTGGAGCTTCGTAGCAGAACAGTGTTCGACGTTCTTCTAGTCAGTGAACAGCAGTATTTACTTTATTTACATTTTATTTAACTTCTACTCCACTACATCCGAGACGTTGCTTCTCAGATTACAGTCCTCTGTGCCCTTCCTGTCCGGTGAAAGTATCTCAAAGTATTTGGATTTTTTTAGTTGTGAATTGTTCCTGCAGGTGTTGAGCAAATAATCCTTCCTCCTTAAACTAAATAAAATATTTTGAAACCTCCCTGCATCGTCAGAGTTGGCTCTTTATCTGAAAACCTCCTCCACCACCGAGTGTGAGTGAGTACATTTCCTGACCACCTGCCTGCTGGGCTGGGACATTTTGTCAGGTTGACTCGAACTTTGAGAGGAACACAGTCGGGCTGACCGATTACACTCAGCTTCAAATGAACATCCGCGGTCGCTGCGTGACTGATCCATCGTGGTCAAGCCCCGGGAGGATCTCACACACACAATCAGCCAACACTAATGGTGTCATTTGCAGCCTACGTGCATGTGTGTTTATTCTGAGTTGCTGGTTGTGCGTGTTTGCGCTTCACTGTGGGTTTTTCTGTCTCTGTATGTGGGCATCTATTCTCATCGGTGAGACGGAGGCCGGCAGAAGCTCTCGGCTGTGACTCAGTCGTCCACACACGCTTCAGTCCAGGAAAACCTTCAACAAAGCCACCTGATTTTGGACTTTTTTTGTTATCAGGGCCAGTCAACCCACTGACTATGTTACCGTGCCTCACTCATATTTTTTTTTTTGCAGCTCACAGAGTGTCAATGCTAACAATGGCCCCTTCAGTGGACTTGTTATTTATTATTCCCACCAGGTCTTGTGTCGTGTTCACACAGTCAACAGACTGTCCTACAAGTAGGTCGTATTAAGAGCCCTTTAAGATAGAAAAGGCGGCACATTTGCGGCCAGGTAAAGGTCGTAATGTGCTGCCTTGTCTTTCTAAAAGGGAGGTGTAATATTCCTTCTTTTCCAAAAAGCCGCCACTTGACCTCCACTGGGGTAGGAGTAAGCATGTGACGTGACGTGAAGCACGCAGTTGGGCGTGAACAGTGAAGCAGGTCGAATTTGTCTTCAAAATAAGAGCTTTATGTTGCACCCCATTGGATTTTAGAACTGGGTTCTTAGCGGGGGGCTTTTAATTTGAAAGTAGCGACCATTAGTAGCTTGCCGCTACAACAACAAGTGGACAACGAAGACAGCTACAGAGACCGAGGAGACGCTAACATCTCCTCAGCGGCTGTCCAGTTGCTCACCTTGACGTCCATGGACACTCCCACACTCTATAAGGACACTCCAACACAGAGTTTAAAAGCCTGCAGCTTCCCTTATAGTTAGTTAGAGCTGAAGAAGCCTCTTGGATCAGAGGTGAAACATCATATATCGATACAGCACGTAGAGTTACCATGAACCTAGACTATTAAAGTTTCTCCATTGCATCAAACATTAATTTAAAGCTTTGTTTCTCTACCTGGTCAACAGAGTTTGGCTTCAGCTCTTATTCTCAGCCTCAGTGCTCAACAACCTTGACCACTTCAGAGCATCAGCGTGGGAGGCCTCCCACCAGCTCATGAATGCTGACGGAGTGGCCTCTCTCATATCGAGAATGTATTCAGTTCTGAACATGAACTGTGCGTCATGTGTCAGGTTCACACTGCTCTCGTCCACTGGAACAAGTGGTGTTTCTTTAATTTCATCTGGTTTGTTAAGCCCGGTTTGTACATGTTGGCTTCATTGCCTTGCAGAATTAATGCAAGAGTGCTCGAGGCCTTGAGACAAGACGTCAGCAACCGAACCTTCAAGGAGTCAATGAGTGGGAGATGATGTTTCACCTTTTACTTAGAGTGCCGCAAACAAACAGACGACTGCGTCACGGATTACGTTGGACATGTTTTAGAACTGATTTTGATAACGAGTGGAGAGTGCACATTATCTGAATCAGCTGCAGCTGGACTCTGATGATGGCTGCAGGATGAAGGTGAAGGAATGCAGTGACTCAAGTCTGCTGTTGTGATTCGTTTCCACAAATGTTATTTTACTGTTGTACAAAAGGAATATAAATGTTAATCAAAGCCACTTTTTTGTGCGTACAAAGAAAACAATGCATCAGTTGTAACTAAGAAAAACCTGATGAATATTCACAGGGTTTGACTTTTTCTTGAGCGGGCTGAATCACATACATGTCTGATGGTGCCGGAAAATGACAGCAAAGGCTCATTTTTTGGGGGGGGATTGTTTGTCGGGGTTCTTCAAATCAGCAGATCCTCAACCAGCTGCTGACAGTGAGTCACAGAGAGTCAGATAGCAGGTGGAGGCAGAAAGATTCAAAAAGAGATGAATAAACACTGTCCAGGTCGAGTAACTGTTACTGATGAATGCAAATGTAACCAATCATGTATGCAAAATACAATATTTCAGTGAAATGAATGACACTATTCAGCATTTACGTCAAAACTCCACAAGGCTTTGAGACGAGATGCAGCACCTTGTTCCCACTTCACTTCCAACCTTCTTGGAATAGCATAAACCTTTTTCATATTTCTTTTACCTCTTCTAAGATGACCTTCTTTGTTGGTTTCAAGCATTTGTTGTATAAAATGACATAAGTGTTAATTACCTCCACTTATGTGCGTATGAAGTATACAATGCATCACTTGGGATTAAGAAATGCATTATTGTTATTCATGGGGATTGACGTTTCATGAGCAGGCGACAACAAGTGTCAACATATTTGATGACGCTGGGACACCGCGCCATCAAACGTGGGAAGATTTATTCGGGGGATTGTTCATGTCGGGGATTCTTCCACCGGCAGATCCTCGACCATCTGCTGACAGCGAGTCACAGACAGAAGGCAGTCAGACAGAATGCGAAGACGGAAAGGATAAATTGACCAAGAGCCAAATACACACTGTCCTGGTCAAGTAGCCTTGTCACTGACCCATTTATCAATCATAACCAGGTTAAAAAAACTGTTATTAACAAGAAGGTTAAAAAATATGTATGGGGAGTAAAAAATACTTAAAAAGCTTAAAGTAATGGGTAAGCTAAATGGTTGAAAGTTCATTTAAAGTAGAGTATAGAGATTCAGAAAAGTAGCCTAGCGTTACAGGATAAATGGTTGAAACAGTTTAGCGAAAAGTAGCCTAACGTTACAGGATAAATGGTTGAAACAGTTAGTGAAAAGTAGCCTAACGTTACAGGATAAATGGTTGAAACAGTTGGCAAAAAGTAGCCTTACGTTACAGGATAAATGGTTGAAACAGTTTAGCGAAAAGTAGCCTAACGCTACAGGATAAATGGTTGAAACAGTTTAGCGAAAAGTAGCCTAACGTTACAGGATAAATGGTTGAAACAGTTTAGCTAAAAGTAGCCTAACGTTACAGGATAAATGGTTGAAACAGTTAGCGAAAAGTAGCCTAACGTTACAGGATAAATTGTTGAAACAGTTAGCGAAAAGTAGCCTAGCGTTACTGGATAAATGGTTGAAACAGTAAGCGAAAAGTAGCCTAACGTTACAGGATAAATGGTTGAAACAGTTAGCGAAAAGTAGCCTAACGTTACAGGATTAATGGTTGAAACAGTTAGCGAAAAGTAGCCTAGCGTTACTGGATAAATGGTTGAAACAGTTAGCGAAAAGTAGCCTAACGTTACAGGATAAATGGTTGAAACAGTTTAGCTAAAAGTAGCCTAACGTTACAGGATAAATGGTTGAAACAGTTAGCGAAAAGTAGCCTAACGTTACAGGATAAATTGTTGAAACAGTTAGCGAAAAGTAGCCTAGCGTTACTGGATAAATGGTTGAAACAGTTAGCAAAAGTAGCCTAAGTTACAGGATAAATGTTGAAACAGTTGCAAAAGTAGCCTAGCGTTACTGGATAAATGGTTGAAACAGTTTAGCGAAAAGTAGCCTAACGTTACAGGATAAATGGTTGAAACAGTTTAGCTAAAAGTAGCCTAACGTTACAGGATAAATGGTTGAAACAGTTAGCGAAAAGTAGCCTAACGTTACAGGATAAATTGTTGAAACAGTTGCGTTACTGGATAGATAGTTGAAACGGTTAGCTGAAAATATTGGATATGATTGTTGAAATAGGATAGCTAGCTAAACATATCCTGGACCTACAAAATAAATGACTGAAATTGTTAGCTAAAAGTAATGTATATTGTTGAAATTGTTATCTTAAGGGCTATTTGTAAGAAAAGTTGATTTTTGAGCCTTATTCCAAACTCATCAAAAACTGATGTTTTGGGATGGTGGCCAGCACCTTTAAAGTAGCGTAATGGGTAGTTGAAGTAGGCTAATGGATAAATTAAATAGTTAGCAAGAAGTAATGGGCATATTGTTCAAATAGCTTAGCTTAGCTTAAAGTAGCCTAGCCTAGTGGATAGTTGAAGTCAGCTATGAGATAAATGACTTAGATAGGGAGCTAAAAGTAAAGGATATATTCTTGTAATGGTTAGCTTGAGGTAGCCTCGCATAATTTATAGTTAAATTCGTCTAGTGGATAAATGACTGCAACAGTTAGCTAAAAGCAGCGTAGGCCTGGTTGAGATAACTAACTAGAAGTAGGCTAATGGATAAACAGTTGAAATATTTGGCTCAAAATAACGGCTGAATGGTTAAAATAATGCCAAAATAGTAGAAATAAATTGAGGTGTTCATGAATGGGAACCCAACTGACTCCCCCTGAGATGGCTGGAGTCAGATCTGACATAATTGTAGTCTGTCTATTAGAGCACTACAGGGAACTCCACTTCCTTGTGTCTCTGTTTTCTTGCCTGTTAAAGTTTGAAACCTTGAAATTAAAACTGTGAGAGAATCCTCACCCGGGCAGCCACCACATCAGGGGAACGCTATGAAAAGCAGTGTCTGATAAGTAGCCTCCATGACGTCTTAATTAGATGGCGGTGAAACACTGTTGGTGTTATGACCCTCAAGTGTGACCAGTGTTCGAAACATTAACGCTGGCCTTGAGCTGGGAAGAAACTTTGCAACCGTAACTAAATACTAAATACTTTATTCCTGGTAAGATGCATGGACAAGAGCAGGAGAGACAAACACAGAGGACTGGATTTACACAAAGAGAGAGAAAAGAAACAGTGAACAGGGAAAGACTGCGATGAGTGATAGAAAGAATAAGTGACAGCTGATAAATGAGCGATGCCAAGAGCACATGACGGTGATGTTATCATCCACCCTTTCATGGGCTTCTGGATCCTACACCTATCTACCCCATCAATATGTCTGAGATGTCGAGCCAAGATGTGGAAAGCAGCCATGAAAATGTGTTATAATTATTTCTGGATAGTGTTTCTGGATGTATTTCTGTCTAATTATGACACTGTTTCAGTGAAACAAAGTCAAATTATTATTGTTATTATTGTTATTATTATTGTAATGCCATCCGAGAGGTTAACTCGTACATAAGAGCATTGAAACATCAAGACACAGTGGATGTGCTATCAATCTGCCAGACAAAAAGCACATTGAAATAAATCACATATGTTAATTACTACTGTAAGATGCAATAAGATAACCCATCTGTCATCAACGGAGTCAGAGAAGTTTTCATTAACAGGTAAGTTTTCACATACAAGGCATCTGCTGAGGTCTGTCAGTGAAAACAACAAACAGTACTACAAATAACTAAAAAATAAATATAGAGATGGAAGATAGAAAAAATATACAAATGGACAAAAATATACATAGAAAAAGATATTTACATCATCATATCTAAATAATACATTTGTAAGCTAATCTATTGTGTGTAGAATTGCTGAAAAGGTCCATTTAATCCAGCTATTCCCACAAACCTTCATTACAATTTCAGTAAGAGCAAACTGACAATAAGAAAGAAACATGTTATTATTATTTTAGGGCAGTTCATTGGTTTCTTTTACCATCACAATTTGAATCATTAATTACCTTTTTATTTGAAAATCTGTGGATGGATTGTGGAAAAATCTACTGTTTCTCTGCTTGGGACTAGTTAAATATAGTGCACTAAATATATCTAGTACAATCAGGAGGGGGTTAGCATGTAGCCTACCTTTAACCTCCCTCCATGTTTTAAAAACAAGAACAGAAACCATCTTTAGAGGCCAATTTTTGCTTTAAATCTGTGGATCTTTTTCTGTAAAGTGTCCTTGGGTGACCTGAAAGGTGCTTATAAATAAAATGTATTATTATTATTAATATATAATTAATCGTTATTATAAAGAAACCTCAAACCAGATAATAAGCGCCATTGTTCTGAAAATAAGCGAGTTTGAATTAAATGATCTGTCAGTCTTGTCATCACTTGCTGCCGGCTGCTGTGTGTGATGGACTTCCGCGTTGCCATGCCTCTTAAACGTGACCCGGCTTCTGAGAAGCGCTATCAAAACCGACCAATGGGAGCGCTGGATTGGAAACACGTCGCCGTTCACGTTGAACAGGGCTTATGGTGCGTTTTAAGATAATAGGAAATAAGACAAACTAGACTTTTTTTAACGTTATATTAAGGTTTTTTGTAGGTTCTCAGGTTTCAAATCATGCGTATTAAATCCTTTATTTGGCCGCTGATTCTGTTATAACCCTTACTGTAAACAATATGAGCTCGAAAGTACACTGAACGTCGCGATATTGTAAATAAATCGAAACGGCTCGATCTGAAAAAACCTCAATTGTCATAATTAATAGTCCCACTTCTTAGAGATGCTCTCCCACGTAGTAATATTGCTGTATTTGCATAAAGTGTCGACCAACAACGTTAATAACTGCTCGTGACGTGAGACCGCTTGCGGCGAGTTGTGATTTTAACCGGTGCGCCGTGAACGCAGCGTGAGAACTGGATAAAAGTTGACACATGCGCAGTGAGCCAAACTCTTATGAAACAAAGTAGTTCAGTGGCAGAAAACAGGTACAGAGAAGACGAGAGCTCATCTCAGCCACCAGCCCGGCCGACAGCACTTCGCCTGACGTCGAAACGAAGGGAAGAAATGCTTCTTTCTTTGGGCTTGACATAAATATCACCTCCGGGGAGCCAGTACACGGTAAGACGGGCCATTTTGTCACGTTTGGCGCTTTAGTTTTAGTGGTAAACCTGCTGTACTTTAACAAACAGCGCCACCACTTACATAAGCGGTTGCTCTGGTGACCCCGTTATGGTCTTATTTCCTTGCCAAATACTTGAACTTGTCCACTATTATATGCTTTTAAATCCTTGTGAACTCGTAGATTCCACTAGGCATGTTCAGCAGTGCTTTATTTCGGGGTTTTTTTGTTTTTTTTTTGGAAGCTAATGTCACGTAACTGTTGGGTACAAACATCAACGTCCCATTCAGAAGAGACAGTGTGACCTAATTTCCATTTGGAGGAGTCACTGTGGGTTTACTCTCATAACATAGCAACAAAATCAACTGCAGCCTTGAAACTTATTGTGGTTATGATGTGAAAGTGTGTGGACGTGTTAATGACGTTAACACCAGCCTCAATGTGGTTTTACTAACAGAGGATGTGTTTTCAGTGAAGTCCTGTGTAGCTTCTAGTTAATTCACTGTTTACTGAAGGTCACACTGAGTTGGCTTTTTAAATACCCTCTAATTGTATATAAGATAGCTATATTTGCAGATTATAAATTTGATTTACTGTGAAATGACAGTGATTTTTAGCTATTTTCCCAATTATTGACACACTCATAGGGTCGTTCCAGTTCCTCAAATCCCACCCAGCTGGTGTCCATCCCATGTCAAACATTTTTATTATTGGTAAATTGGAGATGTTTCATTTTTTTTATGTGAATTGCAGATATGACATGAGTACTCTCAACACTGATGACTGGTATTGGAGGCTCCTCCATATATCTGGTCACTGGCTGTTTTGGGTCTGTGCTGAATGAATGAAACGGTGCCAGACTGTGAATATCAGCAGTGTGTGGCAGGGAATGCGATGTGTCACGTTTCCCTTCTGTGCAAGAAATGATGATATTTTTGCGGTAAGCCGGGCTCATCAAAGGATGTACGTGAAATCAACGATGCTCCGGAGATTGAGAAATTGTCTTTCTAGGCAGAATTATTGCCACAAAGTGCAAATTAACATCGCTGTCGAGTGTTGTAGCGAGAGGTCCACGCAGGACATTACCGGCACTTAAACCCAACAGTCAGCAGTGGATTTATGTTGTAGTACCAGGGATAGACAGATTACTGGGTCTGAATTTCAGTATTACGATCGTTGAGATGGTTTTTGTATCCGATTAAAGATCAAATTGATTGACCTAAAAATATAATAATTTGGATCTGATGCAGAATCCCTTTTTTCCCTCTGGATTAACCAATCAACACTGTGTCCAAAGTAACTTGTAACTAAAGTTATAAAGCAAATGCAGTGGAGAGGAAGTATAAAGTAGCAAGAAATAAGATAATGTAATATATCACCAAATTGCACAGTAATTATTGGAGTTAGTTGTGTGCCATTGACGCCAGCTGTAGTTCATTGTAAAGCCTCTAACATGGTCCACGTGACATGAGTGTCAACGCTGGTGAACATACTAATCAGATTTTTTTATTTTTCCTTGACCAGAGTAAAAACATTTTTAAAGCGTTCCTTTCTAAATGAAGAGAAGATATTGCATCTTAAATATGCCTGTGCATGCAGTTGACACGTTCAGCTGTCTCTTCATTGAACATACCGTGGTTGTTTTGGTTTATTTTGCATCAGTGAACCCAAACAGAAAGTTGCATCCTTCCCTCATGTTTTGTGCTCAACCTGAAAGCTTTGGCTGCAGGCTAAAGTCTTCTGCTCGTGTTTTAACAAATGCAACGAAAACGACCGCTGTCCTTGGTCTGTTGCTCAGATTAGCTGCATCCTGGCTCACTCAGTTGTGGGGAAATTGTAGCATTTCGACAGCTTCTCATTATCTTCATCACCGGCCTCCATCATAAGGTTATTTTAGGAAACGGCTCTCCATCCTTTGAGCCATAATTTGACCTGAAAGTAACATTCAAAAAGTGTGCAATTTTTCCCTTTTTATGGCAGCAAGTCGACGTCTATGCTCATGGACTCACAAAGCACCTTCACCTAATCGACATTTATTATTCATGATGTAAACAGGTGGCAAAGAATTTAAATATGATTTATTATAGTTGTGGCTTATTGCCAGCGCTAAGCTCTGCTGTTGAATGATAAACAATGTCAGGAATGAGCTTTTTTTTTTTTTCTAAATTGACCTTTATGAATCTTAATCAGTCAAGAGATATGGAAGATCTAGTGGATGAACCTGCAGGCGGTTTAGCTAGCCGCCTAGCTAATTAGCCATTTAAATCAGTTCAGTCGGCCCCTGCACGGCTGTCGGGGACATTCTGTTTTTCTTCCACTGCGATCAGCTGTTCTGTTTGTCAACCAGCTACTTATATCCACACATGTCTCAGTGTGTCTCTGCCCCATTGACAAGACTGTACTATATGAATTTTGTTTGTATAAAAACACAAAGAATGGTCATAGTAGAGAGATTAATCTGATATTCAAGGTGTTTAAAGCTAACACCTCTTGAGGACCAAAGGGCAGTCAGAGTTGTGGCAGGTAAATCCCTAAATGTCACCTGTCGCACTGGCTGGTGTGTGTGTGTGTCTGTGTGTGTGTATGTGGAGACCATAATGTTTTAATGCCTTCATGTTTTCGCTCGTGGTCAAGCTTTGTTGCTACTTAAATGTGGTCAAGGCCGTGCTCCTGCTGACCATGAGCCAATTAGATCAGTAATCCAGGGGCTTTGTATCACACAGGCTTTAGATAGACTGCCTGTTCCATAATAATAATAATAATAATAATAGTAATAGCGCATTTCATGAGACCCAAGAAGAGCGCTTTAAACAGTGTACAGGGACAAATTTCAGAGAACTATTGTCATCAGTTACAATTATAAGGTCTTAAAATCATAGAAATAAATCAAAAATGCCCCTTTTCTATCATTTTTCTTACCCTTTGCCCGAAAGTTGAGTTTAATTGTACAGTTAGTCTTTTATCTACGAGCGCCAAATGTCTAAAAATGTCTCTGCTGACAATAGAAAACATTAAAAACTCTTCTGGCCGCAGCGAGGAGTTGGTGTTCCTGTTCGGATCTATTCCTGGCCTCGTCCCACACTGTTGGCAACCAGTCCGACTTGGATGCTTCAGTTATCTCCCCTGTTGGGAGACGTTCAGTTTTGTGCTAGCTGTGACTGAAGTGTGGAAAAGAGAAGCTGACGGCATTCTGCTCCACACAGACAGCGCTGTCGTCTTCATTCAGCTGGAGGAAATACGGGTTTCACCACCATTCAGTGATTTATCAGCTCCGGCCAACACACTGATTTCTTCTTTCTTTCCCGGTTGCTTTTTTTTCCTATCAGAATAAAAAAGAAAATGGCCCCAAACTCCATCCACTGGTTCCGAAAGGGCCTGCGTCTCCATGACAACCCCGCGCTACGTGAGGCGGTCAAAGGGGCGGGCACAGTGCGCTGTGTTTACTTCCTGGACCCGTGGTTCGCAGGCTCCTCCAACGTCGGCGTCAACAGGTGGCGGTAAGATGATTTTCTGTTTTTTATTTGTCACATTTTAAGATTTTTCTGGGGGAATCTGGCTTCTGTTTAATAGTTGTTTACAAAAAAGTGCTTCCTAACATGTAACTAACATCTCGAGACCTCCTTCAATACCATGCCAAAAAAAAAAATATTGTTTATTATTAATAACCTGCAGGCACAGAAAAATACACTTCTGTCATCTTTCCATAAGCAGAAGCACAAACACCATTTTTTCTTTTGAATTACTTCATTATTTAAAACGATTCAAATATATAAAGTAATAAACAGTCTTTGGCTGAACTCGCTTATCATTTTCCTGGGGGATCCGTAGTGGTGACGGGCAGAAGAACAGCTATAAAGAAGTAGCATCGTCTTATTGCTGAGTCTCGTTTGCTTATGTAGGTCACACAGAGGCATCCGTGTTGAATCGAGGCGGTTTCATAACCAGTTAAAAGTTCCAAATGAAAATCTTCAAGACTGTGTCTGATTTCATCAAACATCAAGCTGAATATTGTAATATGTAATCTTGCTCCTGTCACCAGAACAACTCATACTTACTCACACCCTCAGCTTTATGGACATTCATAGCAAGTCCAGCTCATTTACTGCTCCGGCCCACAACTTTCCCTCGCTCATCTTGGAATTTTGGGCTGCAGCAGGCAGATGTTTTCAGCTAAACGGCTTTAAAACTCACTACACATTACCTGCTATAACAGAGTTATATTGGGATTAGACTTCAGGTGAACACAAACACGGCTCTACATGAATGTTGCTGTTGGAAATGTGTTTACAGCTTGTTTCTCCTTTTTTTCCTGCACCATGCCACTTTTATTTTGTAAGCGCAAGAAAAAAAAATAAGGGGGGAAAAAATGATGTAAATTGCACATCTTGCATTCCTTTTGTGCAATAATAACAGCCACAGTAGAAACTGCTGGAGGCTATGACTCATATATAATGAGGAGCTGGCGTGTTGGGAGGAGAAATGGGGGGAAGCTGCAGTGCCTCAACACACAACACGATGTCAGCATTTCTCTGCTTTTGAAGCGTTATTTGTTGTATGGAAGTTAAGAGTTTTTAAATGGTCAGGGTGGTGAAGGGAGACCTTTCATTGTCTGGCAAGCTTTTTAAAGGATTGTCTTGTGCTCCTAATCAGAATTTGGACTCATTAAGACCTATTTTTGTCCTTTTTTCCTGTGGTTTTAAATAATCCACAATGGACAATAGATTGTTTTAAAAAAAAAAAAGACTCCTGCATATAACTAGATTTAATAGCCAACATAAATAAGGAGTTTACAGCTTTGACCTGGATACACCTGCTCAGCTGGTTTAACAGACACAGGGTGCTCTTTTGTTTTATTCCTCGCTCGCATACAGTAATCCCTATTAAACAGGTCAGTCGGCAGGCAGTCTTAAGGCTTTGTGACTGGACGAACAGACCGCGGCGGGGGCTCTCTAAACACGGCCGGCTCTAAGGGGAGTCTTAGAAGTAGGTGTCTAAGAAGAGGTGTAAAAGCCGTTGGGATAAATGATGAGTATAAAAGGGATTTTGTGTGTGACTGCAGGCGGGGGGTGTTTGTGTCTTGTCAGATGTAGCTGTGCCCGGTGTTGAGAAGATGCGTGTCAGTTCACGTGAGCGCTGAGGCTGTTTATAAACCGCCGTGTTCCTGCTCTGCAGGGGAGGAGAGTCGATATCACTCCCGCGTTCATTGCTCGATGGCCCATTTTTGCTCTGAAGTGCTATTTGTAGTCCCCGTACAGGAATAGTCAATATTGAAGTCAGTGACCCTGAGATATCCAGCCGATTGCGGACGGTGCTAAAAATGTAAACACAACGGCGATAGCAGCGGCGGCGACCAGACAGGAAACGCCACATAAGTGACGCACACGCCTGGTGGCAGCACACAGATTCCAAAACATAATTTGTAGGTCACAAACGCACTAATTTGTTTTTGTCAGCTTGTCTCGATGTTGAAATGATGACTACATGAAGCTAAATGTGTTTACTGTTAGTTCTGCCGGAGCTGATGGGTCATTGTTGGCATTAGTAGACACGGACGTCAACTAGATGCAGAAAGAGAAAAAATGGCATTATGGGCAAGAGCAACATATGCAAATCTGAAGGGCTGCAATGTTTGTTAATGTCACAGAACAGCCGATAAGTGGAGTACTGAGGTGCTGCTGAGGTGTCCAGGCCTGCAAGTCTCGTTCTCCAGGTGTAAGAAAACATGTTCATTTGGCACCGACCCCAACAAACATCCCGTTGTCGTGATTTTAATAGAATTTTGTGTGCAAAAATTAGAAATGTGTCTTTGCTTGCAAGTGCAAAAAAGTACGATTTTAAAAACGCAACATATAACAGTCAAAACAGGACGTAAAACTGTGATGGAAAAATGATCATTCCCTCCAATATTTAATCCAATTGCAGTTGTAATATCTGTCAAAATGGTCGCAATATACTATTTTTTCCACTGTAAGTACTCAGTTTATTATTCTATTTAACTGCCACTTGAAGTGACTCAGCACCTCTTTTAGGAGACGAATCAACACGAATCTTATTCATTTTGCTGTGAAAGACAGCGTTGACTTGAGGGGAATATGGGTGATTTATGTGGAGTCTTTCTCAGCTTGGGAGAAAAGTAGCCGTTTTTTTTTTTTTTTTTTGTCACAGCTTGAATTGAAGTGGGCAGAAGATTGCAGGATGTGCCCCACTTATCAGTGCTGAGGCAGTGACGTACGCACTCGATGCTGCAGCGGCACTTTTTTATCTGCAGAAGCCAAAAAGCTGCGTAACAAGTCGCCGCATGATGCTCTTGAGGTTAAATTAAGACCAATCTGACAGAATCGAGGTCACTGATCTCTGCACAGACACAAAAAGACATGTCAGATTTTTATGTTGCTCCCATTTGCACGCTGTGAGAAACCAGCATTTTGAAATTCATTAGAGAGTCATATGATGCGTCCCATAGATAGACACTTAGAGCTGAGCAGGGGAAGTCGACCAATCAGATGTCTGCAGCACTAAGCTCAGTCGGTGACACTTAAACCTGTCCAGCTGCCCCGACACCTGCAGCTCTGTGTATGGAAGGTCATCATCCTGTCAGAGCTGCTGTTTTTACCTTTTAACTCTGACTTAAATCAATTAAATACAATAACACAGAGTACTCTTGATGAGGCGAAAGAATAATGAAGAAAAAAATAGTAAGGATTTTGTTTTATCAATGTTAAAAATTGAGCTGTTGGCCCTTCGTAATAACAGCAGCAGCACGTTGGTCCCAGGAGAGTTTGTGATCTATGATTAGACCAAAATACTGCGTCACTCCGTCGCCACTTCAATCTCCTCTCCTCTGATCCCTGATAGAGTGGGTGATGGAGAAGCGTCACGTTTAAAATGTTAAATCAGTTGCTAGTAAATCTGTCAAATCACAGCGGCGCAAAAAAAAAAAAAAGAGCAAAATCTGTGACAGGAAAAGAGATTTATGAGGTGGCGCGCAGGTGGCGATGAGATTGTCCCTCTCCGACGAAAGGCAACCACGCAACACCAATTATGTTGTATTGTACTTTTGTTTATGGGAGAATAGAACCAAACATGACAATTAACTTTAGTCTCTGTTGTTTGATAAATGCTAATAAATCAAACGATTTGTATGGAGGCAAGTAAAAATTCACATCGGGCACGGACATTCAGATCAGGTGGACCCGAGCACTTGTTTGCTCATTTATCGCCTTTCTGATCGTTCCTGACCTATTTCCTCATTGGTCTGAAGCATCTTCTTGTTGAGCCAGATACGATTAAAAGGCCACGTTGAAAAACAATATTCTGAAAGAGCTCTCGAAAAATGTAGGTCCTGCTTACGTGACGGACAAACAACGTCTAACCTTTCATCGCTGGTGGTTTCTGGGGTCGTCTCCTCATCGTCGACTTTACTGTTGGACACTTTAACTGCCTGATTTGTTTAAGAAGGTAGTAATCTGCATTTTACTCACAAACAGACTTATCAGGCCTTCTTGAAGATGAAGCATATTACCTTCTTTGTCCTTGAACTGTCTACTTGTTCATTGTGATACTGTTGTACTGGTGATAGCCAATGTTTTCTATAGATTAAGGTGATAAGATCTCACAGGACTGAAAACCAGATGGCAGTCCTCTCAAGACATTGAGCTTTAATAACTCACAAACATGATGTCAGCATGTTAAATGGCATAGAGCTCTTATTCAAAATGTTACAGATGAATAAAATAAGTTTTCACCTTTAGAAATTCTAGGAAAATATGCGTTTTAATGGCTGAAGGAGCCGCAGTGAGCGAACAGATTAAAAACTACTCAGTGGGCACTATCTCAGTGATGAATATTAATGTAGGAGTTCCAGGTGAAGAGATGGAGCTCTGGAGCAAAAGGCCAATAAAACAGCTAATCAATCACTTTTCAGTCCAGAGGAAAATGTGAGAATAGTCTGAGCAACAGATGTAGGTTAGTGTGCCACTGCATGAAACTTCTGAGTGGTTATGTGATCGTGACCTACTTGTGGTAAGGCGCTCTCACGTGGCCAGTTACCCAACAGAAACGCACTGGAAAACCCCAGAGGTGCAAAGATGAAAAGTACGAACAGCACAGAACACGTCGTCCATTAAATTAAAAAAAAAAAAAAAAGTTGAAAAACTAACAAAAAATAATGCAGTAACATGCTTTCTGCCAAAGGAGTGCAGCTGATGTTTCTCACAACGTATATCTGTGCAGGAATAACAAAAACAAAACATCAAATATATATCAGGACAGTTGTGAACGCTTGTGATAAAAAGTTTGAGGGTTAAAAAACAGTGAAAAGCGAAGTTACAGCCGAGATGACTTGATGAAGTTTTCATAAACAGCTGTCGGAAAAAAAGCTTCACTGCCTCTCGTTCACACACAATGATTCAGTTCTATGTCTCTGTTCTCCTGATGATGCAGAGAGAGACGATATGTGCAGTGTGTTCTCTTCAGTGTGTGTGTGTGTGTGTGTCCAAGAATGAGGTTACTGAGCTTAGCGATTGTGTTGTAGTGCAGTCTGTACTGAGTGTGTGTGTGTGTGTGTGTGTGTCCTGACAGATGTAGGCCAGAGCAGTTATATAAGGATTGATGCATGAACAGGCAGCAAGCCAGCCAAGCACACACACACACACAAAACCACACAACCACACACACAAAACCAGGCAGGCAGCCAGGAAAGAAGGAAGTGGCTAACCCAGCAGCACACAGACACCAGCACACAGGAACGATCGGAGGCTCATGAATGTGGAAGCACACACCGGCGCTCATCACGCGCACTCTTCACGCTGATCTTCACGTTTCAACTCGTGCTGATGCGCAAAAAGATTTGGATGAATTCACGTGTGCACACATGCTTATCCAAACACACACACACGGAGATATATAACAGCTGATGGCTGGTCACCCAGAATGATTTATTGAGTGTGTCTGATATTATGTAAATGCTCTGTGTCCACTGAGATAGAAGGAGGGCAGGACAGAATGACATTAAAGTAGAGAAGATGCATGTCAGCACTGACTGTTGGCGACCGGCCGACTAAAAAGCGAAGGAGGACAAAACGTGTGAATTGTTTTCGCCTCGTACACAAACGCGGTCTCCATGGCGATGGGTGACGTCTTCAGAAGGGCAGCTTCACTGACCTTTTGTTCTTCGCATCACGACCGTGTGCATGATAGCGTCTCAGTTTTGCTCAGTTCAGGACAGTGAGGTCGCGTCTTCAAGACATTTCGAGGGAATTTAAGGGGTTTCGGTGACCTGTTGAGTTTCAGTCATGACACAGAAATTACTCACCGTGTTTCGATTTGAAACTGATGAGGGCTGGGTTACGATTTTAACTCTCAAAAGCACTTTTGTACATTTTGACCTCGATAGTTATGTTGTGACAATATTATAGGGATGGCAATTAGAACTTAACACAATGAGATTTTGGACAAATAATCATCGGCAAAGTATTAAAACAAGTAGAAACAGTCTGGTAAATTTAGAAAAGCACTCTACTGCAATGCAGCCTTTCAAACCAGAAAAGACAGCATTCAATTATAACTGCGAACACTTTGTATTGAAACTGTGTAAAATATTCAGGATTGATTTATGTATCGATTAATAAGACCATACATAGTCAATAATAACAATACTATAATATTGTACAGTGTTTAAAGTGTTTCTCCTCCAGAAATGTATTCATGACTATGTGGGGAGGCTTTCAAAAACAAGTTGGAACAAATGTAAATAAATTAGGTTTTTAAACGTGTCAACAAAGTTATGAGATAGACTGTAATGTAAAGAAAGAGGCAGACGCAGGTGCTCCTGTTCATCTGTGGTGCTTCAGGTGTCGAGTGTGTCTCTGTGAGCGGTGTAATGACACAACCTCTCCGATCTTATCTCATGAAAAACCTTTTGTACGTAACGACTTTGGCACTAATGGTTTTGCAACCTGAAGCAGAAGTATGTAAGCAGCGGAGCCACATTTTCAGTCTTTCTTTTTTCCCCACAGATTTTTAAATCGTTCAGAAAATAAGGTCAATTAAACAGTCAGCGTTTCTTGTAAACACTCTGTTAGTTGTAAATTGCACGTGCGGTTGAAAACGTGGTTGTTTCCTCATTGGAGTGTGTCGAAATCAGAACTAACATTACCAGCTACAGTCTTGGCTGGTCCACAAAAAGACCAACCCAGACGGTGAGTTACGAAGCTCCAGCACGGGCTGAACAACTCGGTCTCGTTTTGAAGCACGTGCCTCATGTGTGCTCGACCTTCCCGCCCGGCTCTGCCCGTCTGTGTGGGGGATTGAGAGCAAATAGAGCTTTGCCTGCTAGCAAAACCCTCCTCTGGTTTTAATGATCAGGCTAACGGGGTCAGACGGGGAGGGAACAGAACTGAGCAGAACATCGTCTGGCTGCTGGGCTTACCGACTGTCTGCTCTGCTGTGATCCCGCCTGATTCTGCTCATGCTCAGAGCTGCGGGTCAGAGGCAGCGTAGTCTAAGATGGGTGACGCTCCACAGTTTGACCTGTGGTGAAACAGTGATGGCTGTTACCGGGCAGAACATACAGGTGGTGCTATGGAGATGAAACTGTAGGAAGAGATGCCACACTGCAATTATTAGCTTGAGTAAACGAGGCTTCACGTCAGCTTTAACCCTTCATAGGCTGTTTTAATGTTTTTCTCATGTTGTAATCTTGAAGCAGTGATGGAAGTATTACCAGATTACCCTTAGACCTTTAGTGAAATCTGCAATAATAACAGAAGAAATAGTTGTGAGCTCAGTAGTTACATGTCTTCCACTTTTAAACGCACAATATTTCAATACCATTAATCTACTTATGAGACCCAGATCCTCAGCCATGCTTCCAATTGTGCCCATTGACCACCAACACAAAGATTTACTCCTAAAGAGCACCACAACGAAAGACACGTCTATAAATTGTTGACAGGAACTGCAAAAAAAAGGTAAATTATGACACTTTCTATCCACGGAGGTTTACCGCTGAAAATCTGTCTGACGTGAACCGGACAGAAATGTTCACGGACGAGTCTTTGTGTTTCATCTTCGCCTTCAGTTTGGCCGCTTGGCGCATCAGGAAATGCCATCAGCCTCATCTGTCATCATCAGAAGCCATTCTTTAAAACAGTCCCTGACAGACGGCTGTGATTGGTCCGTTAGGAGAACAGATGGGACTGTGCGTCACAAACGGCCTTCAAGCAATCCTTCAGAGGCAGAAAACACCCAAAACATTTACGTTTGTAGTGGTTCATATCTCATCTAGCTCATGCTCTCTTGTTCTATAAAGGTCGTCCTCCTCTGTTGACGACTTAATTTCCATATTCATTATGGGTATTAGGGCTGTTAATTAGCATCAAGGATAAGTTTCACTCAAAAAGGCAAATGAGATTGTAATCCGGCTCTGGGTCAGACTGTATTTGATTGGAGGAATGCGTCGCTGACCGACTGTAATTGTTCTCATCAGTTAGTGTCGTCACATGTCTGCTTCAGAAGGACAAACGTGATTCACTGAAAATAAAAAAATAAAAAAAGGTCAGGGTTTAAACTAATTAAAATGCTAATGTGCAGCACGCTTTAAAGAACTTCTGTCCACGAGCTACCGAACACGACACATCAAACGATGGACTGTCTTATTTTTTTTCTGAAACATCAATCCGTTAAAGCTTCAAACGTGTGTCTGACACTGAAGGAAATAAGTTCTCGCTGGGTGGTCTTATGCGTCACGATGCCCAAAACACACACTTTAATCTCAGGGTATTGGATAGCTTTTATTGTTGTCGAAGCTTTTTACAGTGTGACGTCAAACATCTAAGCCCCAAGAAAATACTCAATAGATGACTTCAGAGGGAAAACACATCACAGCGAAGGATCGTGATGATGAATGTTTTCTTCTCTTCCCTTCTTTGTCTTCCCTCCTCAGGTTTCTCCTTCAGTGTTTAGAGGATCTGGACGCCAGCCTTCGAAAGCTCAACTCGCGCCTTTTCGTCATCAGAGGCCAACCAGCCAACGTGTTCCCGCGACTCTTTAAGGTCGGTTGTCAACCAGCAGCTTTGATCGTCCCGTTTAAATCATTACAAATTGAATGTTTTTGGACTGTTGGACAGACAAAGAAGCTTTTTAAAGACGTCGCCTTGAACATTTTTTATTTCTTTCTCTGTCCTTTAGGAGTGGAAGATCTCTCGGCTGACCTTTGAGTACGACTCAGAGCCTTTTGGGAAGGAGAGAGATGCTGCCATCAAGAAGCTAGCCATGGAGGCAGGCGTGGAGGTCATTGTCAAGATATCGCACACCCTCTACGACCTGGACAAGTAAGGAAGACACAAACACAGAAAACACTTCAAGGGACTTAAAGAGAAACAGAAACATATAATCACCAACTGACGAGCTTATTTTAAAACCACTGGAGTTTGATTAATCAGAGGATCTTTAAAAGCAACAAGAAATGTCAATAGGTGATCTTATCTCAACTCTTGCTTTAGTCTTAGAATAAAAGGTCTGTTATTAAAACCTGACCGGTCCTCGTCTCTGCTCCTCTCCAGGATCATAGAGCTGAATGGCGCGCAGCCTCCTCTCACCTACAAGCGTTTCCAGACCCTGATCAGTCGACTCGATCCTCCTGAGATGCCTGTGGAGACGCTGTCGGACTCTTTCATGGGCCGCTGTGTGACCCCCATTTCTGAGGACCACGGGGACAAGTACGGGGTCCCGTCCCTGGAGGAGCTGGGTGAGACACCAAACGCACACCCCTGCACTTAGCTTAGCACTGGCTGTCTGTCATTTATGTCCTAAATTGAGGTGTAGACTTCGAACTTAGAGGTGTGGTTCATAATTGAATCAGCTACTTAAATTAGTTGCATCTCGATAACTTGAGGTAACTAAAGTAAAGTCAGACCAAACATGGCAGAATCAAGAAATTGGGCTAAAAACACTGTCACCGCTTTTTTAAAGACATTTGGAAATAATTTCTTTATCTTAGAAAAAGTCCTTGCAAGCGACACCAGAACCTCTTGTAGGTTAAACTTGATTTCCTTGAAAAGGCTTTGAGGAAACTCACTAGCCTAGCAACATAAAGGCTGCAAACTACCCATAATGCACTGGTTGTTACACCTCTACCTTCTGCATTCACAGAGAAGCTCTGCGTTGAAAATATAATATTATCTTGTCCTCAACCTCCACTTTTTCAAAATATTGTGCTACATTCATTTAGTTTTATGAAATACTAAGTTCAAATTTGTCTCAGTCGAGGACAAATAAGAATAAATCCCGTCCACAATTAAGTTGTGTGTTCGTTCATCCTACTTAAACAGTTAGTCCAGTTTCTCTATTTAAAGGTAAATCTCCTCTCAAGCCTCCCTATTGGATTAATCAGATGACACGTCCACGTTCTTGGCATCCAGATGTCCAGTTTTCCATTCATGAAAGGTTACAGTCTATTCATACATTCCCCCGACACCTGTGCACCTGCCATTTCACTTATAAATAAATATTAAGTCCCTTTTTAATCCGTCCGTGCAGATGTCTGGTTTCTCTCTGTAAAGGCTTGTTTCTATGCAAGCTGCTGTTTGTTTCCTAAATTAACCAGGCAACATGTCAATCCTCTTACACTCAGTCAGTCAAGATGTCAGGTTCCCATTCACATTCACAGAAGGCCATTTTTCCATTCATAGCCTTCACAGTGCGGCAGCCACCTGCTGCTCACACCTGCACACGGTGTCCCTCGTGAAACTATTTGGGTCACCTGCCGAGAGCCGTCGCTTTAAGAAACCTCGACCAGTTTTATGAATAAGATAGTGAGGAGGAATATGAATGAATCAGGTACGATATGAAACATTCACCAGTGAGTTTAGTCTCAAATCTGCCACGTAATTAATGACACGTTAGAAACGGTGATTACTTAATTTGGGGTATTTAATTTTGTTGCTCAACTTCTTGAAGACTAAACAGTCTTATTGACAGATGTATGGAACCAATCACAACGTTGCTCGTATCAGGAGTCAGATCGATCTTAAAAACAAAGACAAAACAACCCTGACAGCGTACGTAGTAAAATTTGTGTCAGTGGTTCCGGAGAAAGTCTTCATTTCCAAAAGGAAAAAAAATCTGCTCCTGCATGATGTTTATCAATCCAGCTGGACTGTAAAGACATTATCACAGTGAATCTCTTCTTGAATAGACATTATAATGAGGCATTCATGACACCCTCCAGTCAAAGCATCGAGAGAGCTTGAGATCATAACTTGAGATCGTAAGCTTTAAGAAATCACATCCAGTTTTACCAGAAAGTATGATGAAGATGGTGAGGAGGAATATGAATAAATCCGGTCCAATATGAAACATTCACTGTTGAGTTTAGTCGAGCCATGACGTGAAAAACAAACTTCTCGAACACCGAACGGTCTTATTGACAGATGTTTGGAACCAATCCCAATGTTTTTGTTCACAGTGCAGCTCGTCTTTGACTCCTGCTGGCTAATACACCACACTTTGAACCAAAACATCTCCTTCATCCGCCCAATAATTTGCATCTTTAACCTCAGCTGAGTTCACCAGCTTCCTCCCTGGATTAAACCAACACAGCTGTCTAAAAAAACAAGTCGGAGGTGTCTGGTCATAATTTGTGGGAACATGATATTGTGGATATTGTGACATCCAGCAACAAAGTGAAACACTCTTTGCATACTGAGGTGATTCACTGTTTTCACTGTCTGATTCACAGGCTTTGACATCGAGGGCCTGCCGACAGCCGTGTGGCCGGGAGGAGAGACGGAGGCTCTGACCAGGATAGAGCGCCATCTGGAGAGAAAAGTTAGTACTGCACCTGCACCTGCTCCTCAACTCTCCTCTCTTATTCAAAATGAGAAAATGTGTCTATGTCATCCGCTCTCTGTCTTTTTTCCAGGCATGGGTGGCTAATTTCGAGCGCCCCAGGATGAACGCCAACTCGCTGCTGGCCAGCCCGACAGGCCTCAGCCCGTACCTCCGCTTCGGCTGCCTCTCCTGTCGCCTTTTCTACTTCAAGCTCACTGACCTCTACCGAAAGGTTTGTCATTTATCCAGTGAAGCTGCTGTATTTTTCCACGTCGTTCCATCAGCTTCGATCAGAGTGAAGCTGCATTACTTATTATTTTCTTTGTTTAGTGAATCACGAAGGACTTCGGAAGTCTCGTTTTTAGTTTGGTTAAATCTTTTTTATAATCAAAGACAAATAAACTTGTAAAGGAACCAACTGCCTTACAATTTAAAAAAAAAAAAAAAAAAATTTAACTATAGACTAGACCTGATGTTGTAAGACAGATATTTAATGCGTCGACAGCTTTGCTTGTGTCATGAATCAGATCAATCCTAAAAAAACAAGAAAGATTCCCGACAGCGTTCGTAGGTAAATTTGTTTCAGTGCTTCCCGGCAGATGTTTCCTCTTGTCCATGTGAAGATTTTGAGTCATCATGATGTTTTTCGATCTAGCTGCATAGCAGACAGATTACCAAAGTGAATCTCTGCGTGAACAGATGTTATAAAAAGGCTTCTATGTGGCCATACAGTCAAAGCATTGTATCAGAGCTTGAGATCCTCCTGTGATTCCCACTGAGTCATTTCACTTGGGGAGGAATGTTGAGTGTAACCTTTTTACCTCTGAAGATAAAACTGTTGCTGCCAACTGTTGTTGGGCAACGCAGGATTGTTTTGTACAGCGAGAAAGGAATGTAAGGAATTAAAATGATATGTGCTTGTTTGCCTACATGAGTGAGACAGTGAAGGCCTGAATAAGCTCACCCAGCATGCTCGTTTGCCAAATTGTTCCTGAACTTGTGTTTATGTTTCTCCAGGTGAAGAAGAACAGCTCCCCTCCGCTCTCTCTGTATGGCCAGTTACTGTGGCGGGAGTTCTTCTACACCGCGGCGACCAACAACCCGCGTTTCGACAAGATGGAGGGGAACCCGATCTGCGTCCGCATCCCCTGGGACAGAAACATGGAAGCACTCGCCAAGTGGGCCGAAGCTAAAACTGGTTTCCCCTGGATAGATGCCATCATGACTCAGCTAAGGCAGGAGGGCTGGATTCATCACCTGGCCAGGCATGCGGTGGCCTGCTTCCTCACCAGGGGCGACCTGTGGATCAGCTGGGAGGAAGGGATGAAGGTGAGGACGCAGGAAGTTACAGTTACCAGAAACTGTTGTTGTTTTGTAGGTCATTGACAGAATAGGTGGGTATGTAGGATCTTGAATTTAAGGGGATTAGACCTGGAAAAAGTCCTCAAATTTGATGTCTGAGAAGGTGTGGGAGCCCTGTAAATACTAACACCTGGATCATCTTCTGTCTTTGCATCACAGGTCTTTGAAGAGCTGCTTCTAGATGCAGACTGGAGCGTGAACGCAGGCAGCTGGATGTGGCTGTCCTGCAGTTCATTTTTCCAGCAGTTTTTCCACTGCTACTGCCCCGTGGGCTTCGGCAGGCGCACCGACCCCAACGGGGACTTCATTAGGTGGGTACCTTTCCTGGCATCGCCCATTGGTGCCATCTGCTGATCCCCCTCCCCCCAAAACTGGATGGTACCCTTCCTCCTTCCGTCTCTCCTACAGTACACTTAGACAGGGACACACTGAAGCACTGAGAGAAGTCAGACGTGCTCACAGAACCAGAACAAAGTGATCACAGGTCCAAACATTGTTATAAAGGCTTGAGATAAGTTGTACACTTGCATCTGATCTCTGCATAGTTGTCACAGGCTTTACATATCAGTAATATTTCATAATTCTACTGTGTATCATCTCGTAGTACACAGTTGTCTCCTGCAGTTAATGATATATATTAGCTGTTTAACACACATAGCCATGTCCTCGTTAGCATGCACACACACATACACACACCACTCATGCACCCTCATAGGTTTAGCAGAAAGAGATGGAGGGATAAGAGGGTCCCCCATCCAGATCTCTGGGTAAGTAAACGAAGGAGAATCATCTTCCTCTCCTCTTTTTATTTTTTTTGCCCGTTGGTCTTTTTTTCCTTTTTCTGTTAAAACTTCAGCACTTGTAGTTTTTGGAATCAGGCATGTATTTTGTTTAATTGTTTTAGTGTTCACAGTGTACGTCTCTGAGTGCCTTTTTAATTGTTTGTCAATGTCCCTTTGGTGATTGTGTACGCGTGCGTCTCTTTAGTTTGATATATTTGCAGCCACCAGATAATTGTTTTTGCTGTAAAGGCGTAGATGAACTCTTCTCTTTTCTCTGGATGTGGCTCTGTGTTTGTGTTTTGGCTCATCTGTTTTTTGGGGGGGATTGGGGGAAAAGTTCAGCTATCCCTCACCTCTTCGTAGATTGTAGCTGTTTGCTTTTAAGATGATTGGCCGTTCTCACGCCCCCCCCCCTCCCCCCGCCACCCAGGTGCAGCCGGGCTTCCAGCCAGGGCTGCCCTGGGTGGAAGACGGGGATCGAGTTGAGAAATCGGTAGTTGTTTGGTTTTGTTTTTTTACTCACCTGTGCCACCCCGGGGGACGGGACTTTGCTCGCGCCCCAGCGGCATCCTCTGGGCTGGTTTGTAACTCGGTAGCGTCTCATTTCGTCAAAAGGGATTCTGACCGCTTGGTTTGGAAATGGAAACGCCTTGCTTGCATTCGTTAGGTAGGGGACTATGAAGCATTCCCCAGAGGGTAGTGAGGAGAGGCGTTGGGCCAGCTATAACTGTGCCATCGCAGTGACGCATTGGTTGGCGCAGGTACTCCTTACCTGTGCTGTGCCACGCGAGCCGGTCCATTGTCCAGACGCTGGGCAAAGTCCCTCATCCGACCCTTTGTGAAATGTTCAGTGGTGTCCTGCTTATGTGAATGCAGCCTTGCCGGTTCAGGTGGACCTGGAGCAGTGGCTGGCCGAGAGAGACACACATGCACACATGCACATGAAACACACTATATCGGCCAATAATGTTAGCTAACCGTTATATTGGTCGGGCTCTATTGCATAGCTATACACTCGCATCTGAACCCACCACCTCTCACACACACACACACCTACGTTTACACTCCATGTAACCACACACTCTTAATGCACCACCCGCTGTCCTCTGTAGGACCACTTGCGACTGGCAAGTCGCAGATCTTCCTGGCAAAAGGGTTGTCGTCCCTTTTAGTGACATGAGGGGGCCCCCTAGTGGACAAGCCCAGAGTGTGGCGCTGGGGTTGTGGGAGGGGACAGTCAGTCAGAACACTTAAAAGACAACCACCACAGTCTGAGGGACAAGGGGAGCAGCCATGAGCTCTTTTCTCAGTCCACCACTGTCTGATCATGGGGAGGGAGGAGGGGGGAAGGTTGGAGGGAGGGTGGGGGCCTGGAGCTGTGAGGTATAATGGAAGACTTCTGTCATCGACGACGAACTTTCAGTGTTATTTTAAGAAGAGATTTAGCTTTAGCAACTCTTTTTTTTCAGACTTGCATGAAGTGAGGACACAGGCATGTGCACGCTGAGTTTTAAGAAGAATTAAACCTGTAACTTTTTTAGTGGGATGTTTGTTTTTTTTTAACCAGCGCTCAAATGGCCGACATAGGAAGAAATCAAAGATGAGGTAGTTGGGTTTGTTTTGTTTTTTTTTTGTTTTTTTTGTCAAAGAATAATCTTTTTTCAGTGCTAAGAAAGAGAGAAGAACCGGACCTCTCGATGGCAGAACTTTTCCATTATGCACCTGCTCTGATCAGGGTTGGGGGGAGGGGCGGGGGGAGGGTGGATGGGGGTCAATACACTCTGCTTTCTAACCGCGTGTCACAGTAGACGTCTCCTAGCATCATCATTCCAATCGGCAGTGATCTCTCTAGCGACGGGGCGATCTCCGTACCAAGCGGAGCGCCGTCCGTCGTTGTGTGTGCGTCCACAAGGCCGCACCGCACCCGCCCCCACCCTCTCTGTGCCTCCCAGCGCTGCACTGTGCCGCTTCCCACAGTTCCACAGCTCCACTTGCCCCCCTCCTCTGTCCTGTCTGTCTCCCCTCCTCGGACTCGGTAAGGTCGGACCAAGTGCAGTAGGTAGGTGACCTCTCTTTGTCACACGGAGCAAATCCACGACAGCCCAAGGGAAAAAAACAAAACAAACAAAACTTGAGCAGGTTGGAATGGTACTCTTGAGATGCTGACTTCTCTTTCTTGGTGTGTTTTTATTGGCTTCACCTCTTGGAGGATCATACTTTTGGTCTGCGGTGTGGCTGCTGTCACGCCGGCTTACAGTAACTGTTGTTCGGGAAAACACAGCCCCGCGTTTTTTTTTCCTACCACGTTGTGATGGAATAGGCCTCATTGTGCACTGTGATGCTAACTCACTTCAGTGCCAGAATCCACATGACTCTGTACTCATACTCTCATGTACTGTAGCCATACTGTGCAGTGTTGTGGTTGTTTGTAGCTTTCATTTTGTAGCAGCTATTTTTCATAATACCTGTAAAGCATGAAAGTGCTGAAGACCAGCATGCTCTTATCAGTTACAGAACATACAGAGTTGGTAAAGTAAAGCTGAAAAAAAAACCTCATATGATGAAATAACAACAATCCAGCTGCATTTCATTTTAAATAACACTTTTGAGCACCATATCTTTTTCAGTATTTGGATTTGTAGACACACAGTTCTAGCTTTTTTTTCCCAGTAATATTTTTTCACTTTTTTTGCAACTACTGTGATGTTTTTTTTTCCTAACCTGTTATTCTTGTATCCTGCATCGCCCCCCCCCCCTCCCGAATTACTCTGTAATCGTCCTTGTCGTTGTGACATAAGCTGGCAAATCTAATGTCGCTCTGTGCTTCCAGACGATACTTACCTATCCTCCGAGGTTTCCCCGCTAAGTACATCTACGACCCGTGGAACGCTCCGGAGTCCGTGCAGGCGGCCGCCAAGTGCATAATCGGCGTCCATTATCCGAAGCCCATGGTGCACCACGCGGAGGCGAGCCGGCTCAACATCGAGAGGATGAAGCAGATCTACCAGCAACTCAGTCGATACAGGGGACTAGGTAAGATCAACCAATCAGATCTGTGGTCTCAGAGCGTTAACACCAGTGGAGCCACCAAACTCTGACTGAAGTCAGTCGAGAGAAGAATGAGAACATGTCTTCCAACAAGAAAAGCCATCACTGTGCTTCTCTGCTCCTCTTTCCATGAATTTAACTTCTCAGACTGATAGAACTGATGCTATAGCAGCTACGCTAACCATTGGAGGAGCCGCCATTGTTCAAACCTCACCTTAAGTTGACACCTGTTCGTCAAAGGATGCTGATTCTTGTTCCCACATGCAGGACAAGCAGTACTGCCAAATGGCCAAATGGAAAAATAACTGTGTTTATTTGTTTGTGTCTTTCAGGCCTGCTGGCATCAGTGCCGTCCACCAATGGTAATGGGAATGGAGGAATGATGGCCTACTCTCCTGGAGAGCAGCAGCAAGGGACCAACAACAACAACAACAACTCACATTGTGAGTCAGACTTATCATAGTAAAGATGTTTCACACGCGTTCTTGTAGTACTATTAGTGAAATAATAAGGGTGGTAAATCCACCCACGGCTGTCAGTCACATGCATCCATCTGTGTAATCCTTCCAGTGCCTGGAGTGTCGGGGAGCTCTGTTGCAACAGGTAACGGCAGCGGGAGCATCCTACTTAACTTTGACACCGAAGAACAGACCCAGTCGAGCAGCGCTGCGCAACAGCAACAACGACTGCAACCGCCACAACAACAGCAGCAGCAGCAGCAGCAGCAGCAGCAGCATGGTAGGTCGTCCCTCGACAAGGATAGTTCCTCTTGACAAAGACACAACTGAAGCAATCGGCATTCACATCACAGTGTGTATGTTTGTCGACTGGACACAAGTTATAACAAACTGTTATTACAACAACTAGCTTTGTTAGAGAAAAGACGAAAAGACGCAAGATAGATGGCTGCTAAAAAAACAGTTCTTTTTGGTGGCGTCCACAACATAAAAATAACCAAAGTGTAACTGAACAAAAAGGTCAAAGTGTCCGTTTGATTTGTGCGTTGCAGGATACCACTCAGTGCCAGACGCCAGCCAGACCATCACCAGCAGCTTACACTACCACGAGTTTGCTGTGCCTCAACACCCAGGTAGGAAAACGCTTGTGACACCCTGTTTTCTTATCTTTATCTTTGGTCCAGAATGATTTAGCATGATTTCTAAAACAAGATTCCAAACAGTGAAATCCCCGGTACACTCCGGTGTGTATGTATGAATGATGCCACAAGAGGGCGACTCCATTCCTCCCCACCTGCATCAGCTGTTCGTGTGTTTCACATAATGATGATGTTTTTTTTATATCTTCTCTCTGCCGGGACATTCAGGACTGCTTCTGCACTCCAGAGGAATCACAGGAAAGAGGGAGCGCGAGTCGGAACGTGACATCTCGGGGGAGAAAGACTCGGCGTCCTGCTCCATCAACAAGATGCAGCGGCAGAGTGCAGAGGTCAGGCTACTGCTCATCACAGACTGATTATAAATGAAAATCCAATACGAGCCTCTCTGATGTTCTGTGAGAGAGCTGGAAGCTTTTGTATGTCAGAAAAAGCAACTTTTAAGTCTTCATTAGACCACATCGCAAAGCATTTCAGTTAACTGAATGTTCCGATGTTTTACAGTCTGCAGAGTTTGCCTTTGTTACTGTGAACCACCATCTTTCTTATCTCTCACTTTTGCTGAAAGATATCACACAATGCATCAGACTGTTGACATGTTTGAAGATATGCACTCAGTTGCCAATGTATTAGGTACAGCTAGCTAAAAACCAGAAGTCACACCTTCCTTATTCAATAAAAGTACAGATACTCTGAGAAAAGTAGAAGCGCTGACTCAACTTCTTCACTCCAGTCAAAGTGATACTCTGTGATGAAAAAGTGATACTATTAAAGCTTTGACTCACGGACCACTTTAAGCTACACACCTTGCTGTTCACCTTAGGTTATCTTGTACACACCAGGTGTCTTTATTGCATCAGACTCACTGGCTTGCCCTGCCTCGTCCTTGTTGTCCTGCATACAGACTTGCTTCCCCCCGATTCTGTGATCGTAGCCCCATCAAGTACAGGAGCATCAGAGTGAGGGCAGATCGTCAGCTTTTGCAGTATCGATACTGCGTATTGTCCACCTACGTAGCTCCACCTCCTCCAGAAGTGAATTGACTTTGATGCCATTTGGCTCAACACACAGTACAAAATACTCATTATATTATTTACTTTGAAAAAAAAGTCTGAAATTTTGGGCCAACCAATGTTATCACATATACGGTAAACTCAACTCTTCCAGCATGCGACACACGTGCTGCTGACGCATGACGTAGGATGTGCTGGATCTGTTCATTTTTCACGTCACCGATCCAGCTATTTTGTCAATATCGGGGCCGATATCCGATCTTAATATCGGATCGGTGCACCCCGATCTTCTCTGTAAAGAGAGGATGTTAGAGCTCTTCTCCCAAATCCCGCCGCCTCGCAGGATTAACAACAAAATGAATCCACGGGAATCCCTGGGACAGAGAGTAAAATAGTTAAGTACCATTTGAAGCAAGGTAGATCACATCAATGAGCAAAACTGCTGTGCTTATCATTTTATCATCAGTGTGATTAAGTACTTCCTGTTGCCTGCTGTCTGCTGGGTTGGTATTTTATGTACGTGAAACACGACTATAATGGATACAGCAGCTCATTCTTTGGGTGATGAGTCAAAATTAGACTTAATTAGACAAGTGTTGGCAGTGAATGGAATAAAATTGCTGTTCTTCCAATGAATGATCACAGGGGAATAGGTCAGTGGCGTCTGTCTGCACCATGACACACATCAACCCACCATGCACGCAGCTTAATGAATTATAAATGTCATTGTTGGTGTAACCCACTTTTAAATTTCCAGCGGCGAGTGGTTAAAGTTAGACCGACAACAGATGTTTATTTTGAATCCTTCGCGCTACCTTTCTGACTTGGCAAACAAAGGAGCGACTGTTTGGGTTTGTGACGCCTCTCTGCTCCCACGACAAAGTAAATATTTTCACAGTCATCTATGTAAATGTCAGTTTATTGTGAGCACGGCAACTTCATGACAGGCTAACTATGCAAATCGATGTTTTCAAGGTAAGCATAGGAAACTCTGAAGGTTAAGAGTGCAGGGAAAGAGGAGTCACAGCTCGTTAGTCCACGTCTGCAGCCAAGAACTCAGATCTTCTTTCTGCTACACGTGCAAAGTTGCTTCTGTAAAAATCTCCGTTTTTTTTCTTCTCTTCCTTGCAGACCACCTAGAGCCAGCAGATCCGAGACCGTCTGAATGCATATTTGGGGTCACAACTCGGCCAGTGGTGAGAGAGGGACATCCCAACGTCGTCATCTGTCCTCCAAACACACACACAGCTCCAGACGTGACTGCCTCCTCTTCAAACACACAGTGGCGTCTCAGCCTGCTCTGTTTTTTACCCTCAGAAATCCCCACAGGTGTAAACACAAAGGTGAAAATGTGATTAGCGTTTTTTTTTCCTAACAGGGCCTCTGTGTCACAGATTCCTGTTGTGCAGACAGGCGTGACGGCCTCAGAGGAATGTGCGTACCGACAAAATGCCTCAAACTTACAGCTCGACAAATTCTGCCAGCAGCCAGTTTATACTGTATGAACTCTTGAGCAGCTATAAATGTAAGTTGTTTTTTAAGAGCTGCAAACACAACTCTAACTACACTACATGCTAACGTGCTGCATCCCAGGAAAACGCCATCACCGCCGAACATGCTGACGGCTCGGTCGCACTCTAGGAATATGTTTGTAACAAATGTAATTTTTAAAAAAAACGCTGTTTATATCGATATTTTTATGTTTGTTCCTCGTTGTAAAATTGTAAATACGGTTAATTAGATTTTTAACACAATATTTTATCCCAGAAGATAAGAAATGTGCACATCCAGACATGAGGAACGGGTTTCTGTTCCTCTTCAAGCGCGTCGTCTCAGCGAGTGTTTTCTCTGCTTCTGTCCGACTAGTTTGCTTGTAAATATGAGCTTCTTCAGGCCCGGGAGGTTGAGTTGGTGAGCGAGCATGACAGCCACCTTTTTTATAACACAGATCGGACTATTAACTGTTGTTTTCATGGAAGCGTTCACTGCCTGGTTAGCTTACGCGATCACTTGATTTGTATCGGCAGCTAAAAGCAGCGATTCGTACAGATTTTCTGACTTTATTTAAGACGATATCAAGGATAACAAACAGTCGCATCAGTTTCGGCTGTTGGGTTTTTAAAACAACGTGTTTACAGTGTGTTGCTGTAGATTAAGTTAGGAGACGTAAAAACCGCAGACTTTTTAGACCGTGGCATTATGGGTAAATATTTCTTATGTAGCTTTCTTGGTGGTTTCTGCGTGAGAGGTGTCATGGCGTCTATGAGCTCATCGGAGGTGAACGTGTAGCCGTTCTGATCGAGAGCCTTTTGCTTCTTTCACCCCTTGAGAATCCGGCAGATTCTTATCAGTCAAATTTTTTTTTCTTAGTCATCCCTTCATTATCTCACCTCAATCCCTTAATCACACACAGATCGTCTCTGTGGTTTCACACCTGTGGAATACTTTGTCAAAGTGGCAGGGATTTGTCACGGAACGGAAATTTTTCTTTCTCTCGCAGCTCGCAGCTGTTGACCAACAGAGCTCGGACGATCCTTGTGCGGCGTTTTTGATTCGCCCCTTCAGAAGTCAGTCACATTTTCACCTTTCTGTTTCCCCTCCCAGAGAAATCTTCATCATTTCTTCGAGAAAAAAAAAACAAAAAACAGTAATGACTCAGAAACATATTCTGCCTGTTAGACATCAAGAGACAAAAATGACTTTGGAGTATCTCTGAGGCTTTCTGTGTCGTTGGAAAATTGTGAACTTTTTTTGCTGTGCAACATGTTCAAGAACCAAAAAAAAAAAGAGAAGTGTTGTTTGTTTGGGAGAGGATGTGTTTGAGGTAACTTCTGTGAAATACCAGAGGACAGCGAACACGGGCGGCAGGGTGCAAACTCCTCTTGACTTCTTTTTTTAATTTATGTTTTTGTTATTTTTGTTATTATTTTTTTTTTTTTTTTTTGGTTTACCAACCAGAACAGAAACAAAAACCAAAAGGACGCATGGCCGGACATCCTTTATGTTCTTGATTTAATATGAATCAAGCGACATAACCAGTATCAGCAAAGACAAGCGACTAAAACAACAAGAGAAGAGAAATAAACGGGATTAAAGGAGGAAGTTCAGCCAGCAGGACGACCGGGAAGTTCATGATGACATCGTGACTGTCACACGAGACGCGGTGCAAACTCTTCTCAAAGGTGAAACACTTTTCTAAGATTTCTTATAAAAAAATAAATAAAAACTCGCTAAACAAAAAAGGAGGAAAAAAATAACAAGCTGAGTGGACGCAATAAAAGACAGGTGACAGCGTCTGATCCAAATGAGCCCGATTCTGTGAGCGAAACAGAAACCTCAACATTCCTCAAGAACACGCGTGACCTCCTCCTTCTGTTACGAGGGGTTCGATATATACGATGTGTATTGTGTGGATGCGCGCGACATTTTGCGACCCCGGACGTATCGGAGAGGCCTGTGCGACGCAGTGACATCATCAGTTATATGCGATCCTCTGCATTTCATTTATTTTCCTGTTGTCTGCAAACGACGTTAAAGCCAGAGTCAGATCGAAGCACTACGTCCTCGCACTGAAAAGATACGAAGGCACCGCTTTTTAAGTTTAATTTGTTATTCTTTATGCTTGCGAGCGACACCGCCGCCACTGTCATAATGTTATAGTCGTGACTATTATAAGCCTGCCAATGTACGCATTTGCATTATTTCTGTCCAGTTTTTATCGTCATCAAGTTATAATTTGCTCTTTGAATGTAAATATACGCCCCTTTTCTTTTCAAACGCCTTTGAGTGATCGCGATTGTTAAGAATTAGTGAAGCCAGATAACGGAAAAGAAACCCTGCATGTTTCAAACGTGCGTCGCGGTGGTAACAGGCCTCGTAACAACGCCCAAAATTTGATCCATCGGATACGAGAAGGGTCGCAAAATGTCGGGCCGCAGCGTCGTAATCGGAGGGATTGTTTAACAGCTTGGGGAAGATGAAGCTGGTGTCTCTTCTTTAGGTTCCATCCACCCTCCACTATCACCTTCTTACTCCTGGTGAGAAATGAATGCAGTCGAATTGAACCAGAGAATGTACGAGTCCCCCCCTGTACGATACACCCAGCAGCTCCTCTAGCTGATGTTAGTTAGTACACACACACACACACACACACACACACACACACACACACACACACACACACACACACACACACCTACTTCTGGTGATGTTTCACGATAAAAGCTGACGTCCCCACAGCCCCCCTTTTCTTTTTTTTTGTTGACGTTCAGATGGAAGAAAATCCAAGTATATTTAATTTAAAAAGTTGTAGATTTGAGAATTTATGGTCCAAATGTACACTCACACACACAAACACACAACCTTCTGAATGGTTAGACAGGAGAGAAGTGACGTCTGCTTAAAGCTCCAATCTGCTGCAATCAGATTCATTCAAAAGCTGTAAAATCCTAATCCAAAAAAACGTTCTCTGCTAGAATTACAATTTTTAGATTCATCTCACACTAACGCAAAGTTTATAGTTTGTTTTTTTTAATGGGTTAAACCACAAAAAGAAGGCGCGTCAGCAGCCAGTTAAAGAATTTGATCCCTGTTTGTGTAAAGAGTCTGATTGTTGGTTCGGTCCTGCAGATTGGGGCCCGGCGCTCTCCTGAGAAAAAAAGTTCTGGTGTCAGTGGAGCCGTGATGACTCGTGTCTGTGTACAGTACTCGATATTTGTTCATCTGTGATCATAGCGGCCTCGGCTTCAGGAGTAATTTAGAGGGTGGGAGGGAGGGAGAGGGAGGAAAAAAAAAAAAAAAAAAGTATTGTAGTATTTCTGTATTATAATTCTGTATGTTCTCAAGAGGATTTGAACATTGTTAGTTTTTTGTATCTTTTATCACTATGGAAAAATACGTTGAACCAAGTTCTTCTTCTTCTTGCTTTTTGTTTAGTTTTTTTTTTTTTCTGTCCTCCCTTCTGTGACAGGAAGGCGAGAACAGACGCCATCTATCATCTCTGTAATATATCGCTCTGTCTCCGTCTCTCCTTGTGTTGTGAAAGGCTTTTTTTCTTGCGCTTGATCCATTTCATGACAGGAAATAAAAAAATTGTTACAACTTGACACCTTGTGTTTTTGTCTTCATTAATTATTTGACCCCGTTAGCTTCCTCTGCACTACACCTGGAAGTTTCTGAGGATGAGGTTTGGAAAAAGACTGATATGTTAGAAGAGTTAAGATTAGATCGTAATCAAAGGTGGCATAAACCCACACAGTCTTTAGTCAAGTAGAAGTTCAGATGCTTGACCTGACGTTCATGTCGGGAGGCGGTGTAGATCTGGACGAGAGTGTGACACCACTGGATAGACTGGCTGTGTCTCAATTCAGGGTCTGCATCCTTCGAAGGACCCGATCTCTGTGGTCTTTAAAGGCGAGCCCTTCAGAGAGACCTTGTTTTGTTTTTTTAAATATATTCTTTATGTACAACAGCAGAGGATCGCAGATCTTATCAAAGTGTTTTAATTTGTCGTTGTTGTGATATCTGATCTTTTCAAGGCTTAGTACATTCCCCATTTCCCTTAGTCCACATGTCATAACTTGGTGCAGAATCACTTTTCCACATATGCAGAATCATTTTTTTTTGCCACAACCATTCCCAAAGAAACAGCTTGAGCTTCATGCGCATTAGCCACATGTAGAGCCCCTTTCCCTTCTAAGATCGCAACCAGAGGATCTGGGTTCCATTTTTTTCTTAACGGCTGTAGAGAAGCAATGGAAAGTGTCAGACCGATAAGATGCCAACTTTGTACAGGACCAGAGAGAGTCTGTTACATAGTGACAAACTTATGCAGCTTGGTCCTGCAATAGTACAGGCGGTGTAATGTTTTAAACTGAATCAAGTTGTGTCGAACATTAACAGAACAATCACTTATATTTGACAGACATTGTTCCCAGAACCCCTCACCTATCTCCTCATTTAATTCACTGGTCGGTGCCTGTCTGTCAGCAGACGAATCTGCAGGTGTGTGCTGAAGTTCGATAGAAATATGAGACCGCCCCATGACTGAAGGGATCAAATCTGTTGATTAAGTTCAGAATTTTTCATGGCAGGGTTTGTTTTGGTAGCTGGCTATGTGCTTTTTGGTGAATCCACATATTTGAAAGTATCTGAACAGATTGGACGCTGGAATACGATACAAACTCTGGAGCTGGGCACAAGAAGCAAATGTGCCGTCTATGAAGAGTGAATTTAAGTCACATAACCCTCTCGCCTTCCACATCACAAAAACAGTCACTCATGCCAGGGGTGAAGGCATGATTTTTGCATATTGGGATATCCAAATAAGTATCAGGTGCTTTTATGTATCGTTTGATATAACCCCATATTTTCAGAGTGCTGCCTATGATAGTACTGCCACTGTATCCTGTTTTATTCACCTTGGTAGGGCTACTTTAGCAGGGCTGGGAGTATAAGGAGCGTTCCAGTGTTTACCAAGCCGGACACTCATCTGAGATGGCTGAGGGGCTTTTCTTCCACCACAGAGAGACCTTGTTAACCGCGTCAGCTGCTGTTAAATGGGAAGGTCTCGTCTTTGGAGCATTTCCTGGTTGTGCACCAGATGTTTTACCTTCACGTCACGATTTCTGCCGCCCAGGCCCGCGAAAGTGACGATCTACGCCACGCGATGTCGCCATCTTCTCTCGTTCTTTCTTCTTTTTGGGCGGTCAAAGAATCTTGCATTTGGAGGAGCCTTCGGATTGGGACAGGCTTCGTGCGGCGTTGTGACGTAATTGGCCTTCAAATGCTCCTCTGAAGGATGCAGAATCTGAACTGAGACCCAGCGAGTGTCTGAGGGAGCACTGAGACGGGCTGCAGCTTCTCTCCCATCCTCTTTGTTGTCTCTCGCTACATCTGCCTTGCGTGATGCGCACCGATGGGTTGAAATCAGTCTTGTGATGTTGGGAAGGTGCTAGAAGCCACAAGTTGCCTCGTGACTCCCGACCTGCTGATGATGTAAATAAGGCTCGTCAGAAATACTGTAGTAATAATTAACGGATGTGCTCAGACAAGCAGCACCTTAACCAGACGGAGGAACTGGTTTGAATCCACATCAACATGCTGCTTCTTGTGCCACTTATGTCAGAAGAATACAAAAATGACACCCACCCACCAAAACTGATCGAAACTCAGGTGACAGATGAGGTCCAACAGAACTTCACTCACTGCTTCCTCTTGCACAATTCTCCAATTCTTTGAATTCAGAACCGTAGTTTGGGAAGTGAAACTAACTTCTTGTGTGGGATGAGGAGAGAAAACACACCTTAATTAAAACAGAACCAACTTTTGAACAAAAAGACTGTTAACTAACTCCAGCGCACCGTTGTATTTGGTTTGTATGGACGTGGCTCGAGGCTGAAACTGAACCGGACCTGCTTCTGGACCTTTTTTATTGCTGGGAGTTCAGATGAGAAGATCCAAACCGCCCTCAAACAGCGTTCAGAGCCGGGGGGCCGTCAGCCTCTTTCCAAAGCTGAGAAATGCAGCTGCCAACAGCTCTCTGATGAGCCTCTGCTGACAGGACGACCACAACAGCTTTATTCAGCACGCTGCATGAACTTCTTAAAGGACAAGTTCACCCAACAAATGAAGGAAAAAATGGTCATCATCTACTTATTATCTACTGCGCTCATTTTCTGTATCAGTCAGTACGAGTGTGCTGCTGTCCCGGCGGCTAACTAGCTGATGTGACGTTGTGAATGATCGTCCTGCAGCTTCACTGTTGCATGCCCCCCTCTGATGTGATGACTTGACCGACAGACTGAAGTTGTGAGCTAACAGCCTCGATTTTAAATAGAACTGGATGTTGATCCCCGAGCGCCCCAGCATCCAGGTCTGTGACGGAGCGCTGCAGGAATGAAATCAGGTGTGATTGATTTAAAAAGCGCTAACAGAAGTGGCTAACTGACGCTGCAGAGGTTGTCGAGGACGCTCACTAGTCGTCTTTACGGGACGGCTTCAGTTGCAAAGCTCAGTGGTGGTGACGTTGAAGTCATGAGGCCGTGATGTCGTCTGTTTAAAGCCCAACATTAGCTTTTTACCACCTGGTGGTTTCATTTACGCTGCGAACATCCCAAAAGTGGAGTTCATCTGTGCAGATCATCCTGCTGAGCAAAACATGTTGGTATTAAAAACTGTTTGCCATCGAGATTATGTTCTGCAGTAACCCAGCTCAAGAACCCTGCAGGCTTTTTTGTCGAGGGAACACCCGGGGAAATACTATCTGCAGGGTTACCCTGCAGGAATATGTCATCCCTACTTTAATCATTCATGCGTATTGGTGATGCTCAGTTGTGTCTGTCTACAATGACACTGTGGTGATGTGTCGAACAAGGGCCTTGAGGGGTTTTCCCATGTCATTAGGGGATATTTCATCCACTCTGAGCGTCTTGAGGTATTTTTCCGAGTGCACATTTCAACCACTGCATCCGAGTAACTCTGTTCTGAGGGTCAAAGGGGGTCAAAATGTCCTCACCACATCGTTAAAAACTGAAAGTGGTCCTTATGGAGATGGCACTACGAGCCCACACACACACACACACACACACAAACACACACACACACACACAGGACTCCCATCAGCTTAACCACAAAAGCTGTTTGTTTGTGAGTCAGTGGATGCAAAGCGTGTTGCAGCACAGTGCAGAGCCAGCGGGGTGAGACCGGTTAAATTTAGAAACACTCTTACCTCAGCAGGCCGAATTACTCACAGATAACTGTTCAGAAACCAAAGAGAAAGTCTGGGTTACTTTTTCTCGCCTGGTTGTACAACTGGCCCCAACGCAGGGTTGACTCATGGGGCTCTACGCAGACTGTCACAGCAGCTTCACTGCAGCTGCAATACCTACAGCCAAACTCTAAGAATAGCACAATACTCGCAGGAAGTCCTGCTGTATTTATCAGGCACACGCAGGAAACAGACGGGTCGGTATCGCACCTCATGTGTGATGGGAAGTAAGAGTTTCTGTGACTCAGTGAGTGGAGAACACATTCTTAACCGGTTGACTTTATCAGTTGCAGCCAGTGGACCAACAGTTGTCATCGGTCAAATGATTAATGAAATGACAGCGACCAGGAATGTCCAGTTTCATACACAGGATTAGTTGTCCTGGCAACACACAACCCACTCAGGATGAGTTCACCTTTAACTGTGCTCATGTTCTGGTTATGTTCTGGAGGGGAGAAGTTCAAATACTTCATGACTGTACTTCAGTAGATGTTCCAGGAATCTGTCCTTTACTTGAGCGTTTGTTTTTTTTATCTCTAAGAGGAGTCGACGCTTTTTAAATCAGTCGTGGTTCATTCACTGACGTGTTTTATGTCATAGAAAACATGACGATTTCTGGGTTTTTAGGACTCATTCCTGCAGCACTTTATTTTATAACATGGGCAAGACCCTCATAAGTCATCTCATCACCATGATGCTGCATGATGAACAAAGGCAAAAGGGTTCAAAGCCGTGGAAGACGCAAGACTACAAATAAATGATTGATCAAAAGGTTGAACTCAGGTCCAAGATGGTGGGTCACCACGTTGACAAGCGAGAACAAAGAAACAGTGGTGCTGCTCTCATCCTGTGCTCACTGATATCACATGTGGGTGTGATATGCTACAGGCTCAAAGAGTGTGTGTGTGTGTGTGTGTGTGTGTGTGTGTGTGTGTGTGTGTGTGTGTGTGTGATGTGATGCCAGGTTATAGAAGATGGTTAAATGATAACACCGAGTCTTTGTGAAGTGTGACTCAACCAACGTCGAATCAGCCGTGTAGCAAAGCGAAGTACCACCAGTGATCAAACACATGTATTGAACATATCCAGGCCCGGTTCACGTTACGGGTCTTTGATGAAAAGGTGCTGGTGGGTCCTTGGATGATGAGCCGAGCAACAAAAGCCTGCAGGGTTCTTGAGCTGGGTTACTGCAGAACATAATCTCGATGGCAAACAAGTTTTTCATACCAACATGTTTTGCTCAGCAGGATGATCTGCACAGATGAACTCCACTTTTGGGATGTTCGCAGCGTAAATGAAACCACCAGGTGGTAAAAAGCTAATGTTGGGCTTTAAACAGACGACATCACGGCCTCATGACTTCAACGTCACCACCACTGAGCTTTGCAACTGAAGCCGTCCCGTAAAGACGACTAGTGAGCGTCGTCGACAACCTCTGCGGCGTCATTTAGCCACTTCTGTGAGCGCTTTTTAAATCAATCACACCTGATTTCATTCCTGCAGCGCTCCGTCACAGACCTGGATGCTGGGGCGCTCGGGGATCAACATCCAGTTCCATTTAAAATCGAGGCTGTTAGCTCACAACTTCAGTCTGTCGGTCAAGTCATCACATCAGAGGGGGGCATGCAACAGTGAAGCTGCAGGACGATCATTCACAACGTCACATCAGCTAGTTAGCCGCTGGGACAGCAGCACACTCGTACTGACTGATACAGAAAATGAGCGCAGTAGATAATAAGTAGATGATGACCATTTTTTTCTTCATTTGTTGGGTGAACTTGTCCTTTAAGAAGTTCATGCAGCGTGCTGAATAAAGCTGTTGTGGTCGTCCTGTCAGCAGAGGCTCATCAGAGAGCTGTTGGCAGCTGCATTTCTCAGCTTTGGAAAGAGGCTGACGGCCCCCCGGCTCTGAACGCTGTTTGAGGGCGGTTTGGATCTTCTCATCTGAACTCCCAGCAATAAAAAAGGTCCAGAAGCAGGTCCGGTTCAGTTTCAGCCTCGAGCCACGTCCATACAACCCAAATACAACGGTGCGCTGGAGTTAGTTAAGAGTCTTTTTGTTCAAAAGTTGGTTCTGTTTTAATTAAGGTGTGTTTTCTCTCCTCATCCCACACAAGAAATTAGTTTCACTTCCCAAACTACGGTTCTGAATTCAAAGAATTGGAGAATTGTGCAAGAGGAAGCAGTGAGTGAAGTTCTGTTGGACCTCATCTGTCACCTGAGTTTCGATCAGTTTTGGTGGGTGGGTGTCATTTTTGTATTCTTCTGACATAAGTGGCACAAGAAGCAGCATGTTGATGTGGATTCAAACCAGTTCTTCCGTCTGGTTAAGGTGCTGCTTGTCTGAGCACATCCGTTAATTATTACTACAGTATTTCTGACGAGCCTTATTTACATCATCAGCAGGTCGGGAGTCACGAGGCAACTTCTGAATTTCCTCTCTGCATCTCAACACAAATATCTCAACTTTCTCCTCCTCACATTTTCAAAACAGGCTTGTTTCTTTAGTTTGATGCATCTGATGGGAATTATGGATTATTTTGATTTGTGTCATCGCACGCTGCCTTAACCAACATCAGTGCACATCACACACGGCAGACGCAGCGAAACAGGGTTAAGAAGCCGTAAACAGACAGAGAGGGAGACTGGAATGTGGAGAAAAGGCGTGTTAGTGTCTCGTATCTGCAGAGAGTTTCTGATTTTCTCTCTTTGTTGCTGCTCGGGACGCTTTACCAAACCAACATGTGTCTGTTTGACGTCCTGGGAATGAGACTCAACAATCAGCTGTCTTTGTGGTGCGTTCAGGAACAGCCGGGACGAATCCTACTGATTCTACCTTTAACTTTAATAGTCTTTGAGTTCTGTTAATATGACGTGAGCTTCAGTTAGCTTTGACCACAAATGTCCTTCAGAGGGAGACTTTTTACTCTGAGACTCTGAGTACATGTCAGAGCCTGTAATCTATTACTTTACTGGAGTACAGGAGTTGAATCAGTACTTTTATTGGAGTGTTTACTGGAGGAAACGTGTGTGGACCTCTACCACCCCTGAAGAATACACTTTCAGTGTCAGTGTTTCAGTGAACACGGCCTCGTCAGGTCTGGTCACGTTAAAACATTTTGGAGCCTCGTGGTCCCTCATCCAGCATATCCAGCGGTTTCACACACTCTCACCCACATTTTGTGGAAATGTCAATTCAGACTGTTGCATTTGAAAGCATCTGGTTTGCAGAAATGACTGCCAACATTTTACCTACCGGGCTGCAGCACAAGGCAGCTGATACGAGTCTGATGCAGGAGGATTTTCCCCGGCTGCAGATATTTAAATCACATTATAATATATTCTGTACACAGCTGATAGTTATGTGACTCGCATGGCTTCTTCTTTAGTGCACGTGCACAAAAAACCCTTACGATCATTTTGGTATTTTCATTTCAAGTCATCTGTAAAATGAAAAAGCACTCAGTAAGAAGTTCCAGAGAGAAAACATTTCTTGAAAATGTATGCTGAAGCAGTTTGTCAGATAAGAGAACCTTCTAAAAAATGCTGTGAAACTGTAAAATGTGTGCACCAGGAAATAACAGCTGATCTCTTGAGTCATATTCATCCTTTGATATCAAAGCTAAATGTCTTCCGTGGGCACCGAAACACTTTTCACACATTGTCTCGGGCTTTTGGAGTGCATGTGCTGTTAAAGGTTTGTCAACTTCTGAATAAATGAATGTGAGGGAAGTCCCCGTGTCCTGCGGCACTCTGGTCCTGTCCACAGAAACTGCATCAGCTGGGCGAGGCAGGGTGAAGCAGGTCCCAACACATACGCTGCTCAATGATGCTGTAATCTTTCACACCGCTCTACAATACGCCGCGTCAGAAGAGAATTTACAGGTGGATTTGCACAATTGTGGTGACACGTTCTTTCAATCTGACAGCGTTCTGTCATCAGCAAGAAAGTTGCAGTAACTCCATCATCCGTCTGAATGACGTTTGAACACAGACTGGCATACCTGGCGATGTGCACGTATGTCGGTCTGACGTCTGCATTGATAGCCGCGGTCTCTGATGTGTTTCTGAGACTCTTTCTCTTGTCCCGCAGACTCAAGAACACTGGAAACTTTCATTCAACTCAACTAACTGACTGATGAATCTAAGACTGCTCTAAAAGCTCGAGTGCACATTTAGCTAACGTTGGTAGTGAAACATAAACAGTGCTGTGTAGTGTTTCAAAACCTGGCTGCACACCTGGCAGGTGAACCTCCTCACTTGTCAGCCTACATCATCACCTCCAACATGTTTGTGACTGAGGGGTTCAGAGTAAGAGCTGACTTTTTTTCGTGCAGCTGGCATTCTGCATCCTCTGAAGGACTCGGCCTTTGCGGTCTTGGAAGGCGAGTCCTTCAGAGAGACCTTGTTAACTGCGTCAGCCGTTGTTAAATGTGACAGTCTCGCCTTTGGAGCATTTCCTGGTTGCGTCACCAGATGTTTTACCTTTACGTCACAATTTCTGCCGCCCGGGCCCGCGAAAGTGACGATCTACGCCACGCGATGTCGCCATTTTCTCTCTTTCTTTCTTCTTTTTCGAGCACGCAAAGAATTTTGAGATATGTGAGGATAATAGCTGTGCATCCTCCAAAAAGAGGGGAAAAGAAGGCGCATTTGTGAGCTGCATTTGGAGGAGCCGTTGGATTGGGACAGCCTTCGTGCAGCGTTGTGAGGTAATCAGCCTTCAAATGCTCCTCCGAAGGATGCAGAGCCTGAGCTGAGACACAGCGAGCGGCAGATGTTTTCCAGGTAGGTCCACCTGCAGACTGACTGCTGGACCCTTTCTCCATGTTTCCAGCCGTGCTGGTGGCGCGACTCACACTGGGCCCACCTTCCTGCGTTTTGTATGTTGCTTCATTGATGAAATTCAAATCTGATCTGATCTCATCGTCAGTCATATCCTGGTGTTCGCTGGGAAGCCCACTGTGGTTTACCCTGCAGCGGCTGCACCCAGAAGATTCCCACAGCTGTGCACGGAGGCATCTGATGTTGGTATAGAGAACCCTCCAGAACCCTCCAGACACCTTCACACAGACTCAGACGATTTGGTAGAATACAAACTCTTTCTGAACAACCTGACTTGATAAAAACATATGAAAAAAATAAATATGATGAAATGTAACCCTAACCCTAAGAAACCTCTGGTGGGCTGCCAAGTTCAACACGGCCCTTGAAGGTTAAACCAAAACTTAAACTGTATTCTAGCGTTGCAGTAGATAATATTCTGCAGTAAAACATACAGTGCCTATAAAAAAAAGAATTCAACCCTGTGGATTGTTTTCCGTTTTATTGCTTTTATAAATGGAATCATGGTCAGCATAAAAAAAGTAAACAGAACAAATAATTTACAAAAAAAAGCTGAAATGTTGAAGTGAAACAGATTTCTACAAAGTAATGTCAATTTATTAAAAATATATAATATAAAAATAAGAGATAGATGCAGTCTGTGTGGACAGCTGTGGCCGGCACATCTGGACGCTGTGATTTCACTTCACTCTTCTTTGCAAAACTGCTCAAGCACTTTTTCGAGGTCCCGCCACAAATTCTCTGTTGGGATCGAGGAGTGGGCTTTGACCGGTCCGCTCCAGAACATTCGCCTCGTTGTCGTTAAACCTTTTCTTCGGGTCGGTGTCTTGCTGGAAAAAAAGTTCTTTTCAGTTCTTTTTGCAGACTGAATCAGGTCGTCCTCCAGGGTTTCCTTATATGTTGCTGCATTCATTCATTCCATGAATTCATTTCAGAGGGCGAATGCTTACGCAATCACTTATTTTACATGCTATATTTCTAATTAATTCACATTTCTTATGATGATGATGAATGATTTTTCACTTTGAAAGAGTTTCATTTCTTTTGTAAAAGTTTTGTTTTGTATATTTTTTATGTGTTGACTATGCAGCAATAAAATGGGAAAACAGTTAAAGTGGTTTCCCAGCCAAACACTTCTTCTTGCCAGGTGTACTGAAACTCTTTGGGTTGCACCATCCGCTCCGCGAGGCTGGCGGGGCAAGATTTCCTCACCAGTTTCATTGTTTGACACAAATTAATGAGGTACACAAAGGACACAACTGGTCTGTCTTAAGATGCTAAAATGAAGAGGTGGGACGCTCCTACGCGTTGCATGTGATGAGTAATTTCACTGAGTCAACATAACGCGCTCAATGCACGATCGCTGCTAGCTTCAGGGAGCGTTTAAAGCCGCAGTGATGCAACACTGAGACCAAAAATAGGAAGTCGATCTGCATAACGTGTTTAAACAAGTCAGTTTAAATGGAGCGGTGACACTTGTTTAAACAAGAACATAAAAGAGGAGAATACCAGAAAAGAATAACAACGGAAGTAAATAGTTTTGAATTCATTAGTCAATGTACAGTAGAGAACATGACAGGATGTGAGATAGATAGATAGATAGATAGATAGATAGATAGATAGATAGATAGATAGATAGATAGATAGATAGATAGATAGAACATTTGGATACTTCGAGTCTTCTCTCCATCCTGCATGTTTTAAAGAGATCTGATTCATCACATCAGTGTGTGTGTGTGTGTGTGTGTGTCACAGCGGTGGATTTAAGGTGTTAAAGAAAGGTTTTGAACAACTCACATTAGCAGTAGCTTAAGTTCAGCTCGCCGCCGTGCTGCCAGCCGAGAAGCATCGATCAGTTAGGTTAAGGTGGAACTTCTGTCTTCCAGCAACAACTATCCACGCGAGATCTCACGTGACTTTTCCGGCTTTTGATTTTAGTATTGTTTCTTATATGAGGCTCCTTTTTCAACTTCAAGGTCAATATTGTTTTTCGCTAACAACAAAACAACAAATTATCCTGCATTTATATGGAACTAAGCTTTAGGAGCGTTCCACCTTAACTGTCCTCCAGGTTACGTCACATTCTGAGATCGACACTTCTCCACTGGCAGGACGGCGGCGAGCGGAACAAGCTACTGAGAGTTGTTCAAAAACCTTCTTTTTAGTAACTCTGTGTACACAAACAATGTTCTCAATGCTCGTGTTCATGTGTAGAGACCCTGGTGATACTACGAGCAAAGTTTCATGTTGTGTCGAGCCGTCTTACTGTTTTAAAAATAGAGATTTTGATGCTATCGTAAAAGTGCCCGTAGCACTGCCATTGAAAATGAGTTTGACCCAAAAACGAAGATACGGTAAATCTTAAAAGTGCCTCTTTCATCGTAATTGTGCTTTTACACGAAGGTTTGACTCGTACACATTCACAAAAAAAAACCTTGGTTGCATTTTGGCGAAAGTTTTGCTTTAATGTCTGTCTCTTCTTTATTTGTTTGTTTTCTATTTTTCTCTCGTCACAACACTGTCTGTGCTCTGGTCAGGTTTAACCACCTGGTTTTGGAAAACATGTTTTGGATTTGGATTGCAGACAGAGATGGGCTGAGATTTCACCTTCACCTTTCATCTTCCACAGGTCTCCAAAAGAAGCTATATCAAAGTCAGGCAAAAAATCATTCGATGTGAACGTGATATGTGAGCCCGTCTGCCACTCATGTCAGTCTTGGACGTTTTCAGTGGTTTGCAGAAAAGTTAACAGCCAACATTATATCCTGGCGGTGATTTCTGTCAGTGTGATGGCGTCATAACTGTGCAAGAGGCACTCGTGAAGCTTTTACAGGTGTGCTGAGATCCGAAGTTTGGAGGACAGGTGTGGTCAGAGCAAGGGGCCAGAAGCAGGAAGTAGGAAAGGTGCCACTGGACCCCAACTGTAACCCACTTCCAATCATTTCCATCCAATACGTTGCAGCTGATATTGTTTTTACCTTGTCCCTCTGCTGTCTGTCTGTCTGATGACAGGTGTCACACCTGGCGTGATCCCATAGCAGTATGCACGGCCTCTAGCATCTGTCGTCATAAGTCATAATAGATTAAGTTCAAGTTAAAGACAATAATGTCAACCGTTTGTTTGGGATCACAGAGTGAAAACTACAGGTGAGTCATGCATTAGAGACAAACAGGTGTGTTGTGGTAACATTTACTTGTTTTGATAGGTTATTCAAATGATTTGATGTTTTTCTTCTCTGTGGCATTAGTAGTGAAAGTCCAGACCCACCTGCACCCTGTGAGTCACCGTGTTGAGTATCTGAGTGACCAAAAAGTAATCAGGTGGAGCTGCTTTCCATGTGTGTAGGTGTGTGTGTGTGTGTGTGTGTGTGTGTGTGTGTGTGTGTGTGTGTGTGTGTGTGTGTGTGTGTGTGTGCGTGTGTGTGTGGAGGGATTCCCTGCGGTCCATACATTAAAATTAGAAGATACTGCCCAGTATATGGTTGACAAACACTACGATACAATGATACCAGCAGCCTGGAATAAACTTTCCGTGCTGTGTGCGTAACCAGTTTGTTTACTCCTGCCTGTTGAACTCGTTTCACCCACCGGCCTGTTTGCTTTGCATGAAAGGTCTTCCCCCGGAATTCCCAATTATAATACCCATAAAGAAGACTTTTTAGCATCAGTATTACGACACAAACCCACATGGCCTTGATGAAATGCCAGCAGCAGCAAACTCATGACAGCTGCCCACACCAGGTCCCCATTAATCTCTTTGGTTTTTTTTGTTCTTTGGTGATATCCTGTATGTTCGGTTTGATGTCTGTCAACACCACATCTTTGGCTCTCTTCCCCAAGGCGGGTTGATGGAGCAACGCTAAATGGGATGTGAGCAAAGGCTGACTCATAACTTTCAGTGTAATGCCAAGTCAAGTACTTCAGGCAGCGCTGGTAGGCGTTTTCACCTCCCGCACACCATGCAGGTTTGAAAGCAAATCCACTTTCATGATTAATAGCCAACACAAAGCTAAAGAAAGGTTGGTTTATTTTGCCTCATGGCCAACGTTTCAACCTTCAGGAAGATCCTTTTTAGAAAGTGAACAATTTGTGTTGCTGTTGGCTGATTATTAATGCACTTGTGGTTAAAATGCAGATATGCTTACAGTGGCTCAGCCTAGAAACCCACACTGGGTGCACCTCACAATTTACATCCAATGCAAATGTGCATGAGATACAGTCCTTTAGTCAGCGGTGGTGGAAGGATTCAGATACTAGTCGTAAAAGTACTGACACCACACTGTAAAAAATACTCCTCTACAAGTTAAAGTCCTGCGTTCAAAAAAGTAAAACTATGTAGTAATTATGAGTGACATTTACTTGGAGAACAAAAGTAAATGAGATGTTAACGGTTGAGTTCCTTTAAACTTCTTTATATGCTGTCTGCTACTTTATCGCGACAGCAATGCATCATATTCTCTTTTAGGGAGGAAACTAAGTAGCAATAAGCACACAGCCCCTGAGCCTGTTGTTCCGAAGCTAACTCAATAGCACAAAGCACACAGCCCCTGTGCCTGTTGTTCTGAAGCTAACTCAGTAGCACAAAGCGCACAGCCCCTGTGCCTGTTGTTCCGAAGTTAACTCGGTAGCACCAAGCACACAGCCCATGAGTCTGTTGTTCTGAGCTAACTCAGTAGCACTAAGCACACAGCCCATCAGTCTGTTGTTCTGAAGCTAACTCGGTAGTACTAAGCACACAGCCCCAGAGCCTGTTGTTCCGAAGCTAACTCAGTAGTGCTAAGCACACAGCCCATGAGTCTGTTTTTCTAAAGCTAACTCAGTAGCACAAAGCGCACAGCCCCTGTGCCTGTTGTTCTGAAGTTAACTCGGTAGCACCAAGCACACAGCCCATGAATCTGTTGTTCTGAGCTAACTCAGTAGCACAAAGCACACAGCCCATCAGTCTGTTGTTCTGAAGCTAACTCGGTAGTACTAAGCACACAGCCCCAGAGCCTGTTGTTCCGAAGCTAACTCAGTAGCACTAAGCACACAGCCCATGAGTGTGTTTCTCTAAAGCTAACTCAGTAGCACTAAGGACACAGCCCATGAGTCTGTTGTTCTGAAGCTAACTCGGTAGCATTAAGTGCACAGCCCCAGAGCCTGTTGTTCTGAAGCTAACTCGGTAGAACTAAGCACACAGCCCATGAGCCTGTTGTTCTGAAGCTAACTCGGTAGAACTAAGCACACAGCCCATGAGCCTGTTGTTCTGAAGCTAACTCGGTAGAACTAAGCATACAGCCCATGAGTCTGTTGTTCTGAAGCTGACTCGGTAGCACTAAGTTCACAGCCCATGAGCCTGTTGCTCTGAAGCTAACTCAGTAGCACTAAGCACACAACCCATGAGTCTGTTGTTCTGAAGCGAACTCGGTAGCACTAAGTGCACAGCCCCTGAGCCTGTTGTTCTGAAGCTAACTCGGTAGAACTAAGCACACAGCCCATGAGCCTGTTGTTCCAAAGCTAACTCAGTAGCACAAAGCACACAGCCCATGAGTCTGTTGTTCTGAAGCTAACTCGGTAGTACTAAGCACAAAGCCCCAGAGCCTGTTGTTCTGAAGCTAACTCGGTAGCACTAAGCACACAGCCCATGAGTCTGTTGGTCTGAAGCTAACTCAGTAGCACTAAGCACACAGCCCATGAGTCTGTTGGTCTGAAGCTAACTCAGTAGCACTAAACACACAGCCCCTGAGCCTGTTGTTCTGAAGCTAACTCGGTAGCACTAAGCACACAGCCCTTGAGCCTGTTGCTCTGAAGCTAACTCAGCAGCACTAAAGGACTAAAAAAAAGCCCAGAGAGCTTGTGGAAAATAGCAAACCAGTCGCAAACACATCTCCTGCTGGCCTGCAGTGCTCGGTTATGTGTGTTTGTGTTTCGGGGGAGGCCTGGAAGTGGGATTCTTTTGCTGGTTGGATACTTTTGACATTAATTAATTCCTTTGATCTGGAGGTGATGTAAGTGGATTTTTACTATTTACTATTTCACCACTTTCTTATTTGCTATTTGTCACGACCACAAGATCGGCCGTGGTTGTACAGACGTGTGTTTCTGAGGAACACCAAGGTCATAAAGTTCAGGGAAATAACTTTCAAATGGAAAATTTGGATGAGCCAGCCTCTCTTATTCATATGTTATGATGAAAGATCAATGATACATCTAGGAATCACGCAGTGCAGACACTGGCTGATTCTACAGGATGATAATAACTCATTAGCAGTACTTCATCACTGATCAAATACCATACGCTCTTTCACCACTCAATATAAACACTGCTGCATTTCGCTGTTGAGGAACATTGAAGTCAAATTATAAAAAAAAAACTCAAATTCAGTGTTGTCCTTAATGATTTAGTACAGCTAAATATTTCCCTTTCTATGGATGCAGTCAAGTGAATTAAAACAAATCGCGAGTGTAAAATTACTCATCACATGTAGAGAAACTGCAAGTAGCCAGAACTTGTTCGAGGGCTTTCGTATGATGCAAGAGTAGGTTCAGAGGAATTTGGCGTTAAAGGTGTCATATGATCCGAATCCAAACAATCACTCACGCATAAAAACGTGAAAAAAAAGAGATTGTAAGTGAACTATGTTTATAAATATCACGATGTAATTGAAACTCTGTACGAAGCATGATCTGATAATTGATTAGGGGATCTAATGGGGTCCTGAGGGTTTAGTGATTAATTGAACCGTCATGTCACAGTTTCAGTGACTCGTTTAAACCCTCATGTCACATTACGTCAACTTCAGGTTTAGACATAATCGTCTGAGACATAAAAGAAAACAATAGTTTGGCCATGTGGAAATGACCTGTCCTGCTATTTGTTTGGACAGTCTGAGAAGATGACATCATGACTGCGTGGGAAAAAACCCGAAAACTCTGACGTGTCTGATGGTTTGTCAAACACAACTATCTTGAAAAGGTGCCACTAGAAAGGGAAGGTGATTGGACTAACTGTCTGTTCAATCGCCATTTATCATGGGCTCATTTCAGCCAAATCAGAGTAACGGTAGCAGACAAACTCTCACCAACGCCAGTCGAGACAAGCGAAATCTTTTCCGTCGCCGTTTTTCTTTGTGCTCTTTGCTCTTTCAGCCTCGATAAAATCTTCTCTCCATTCGTTCGCTAGTCGCTACTCTTAAACCTCACCTGTAGCCACCATAAGTTCCTCAAGCATGCTGACTGGTCCGACCAACTGTGTTCAGTCGCAGGCTCATCGCTTGAAGCCGGTAGAAATGGAATTGCAGGATCACTGTGGTGAAAACGCAATTAAACAGCCACCGCTGCTGCTGAACATCTATCTGAGATGCCTCGGGCACAAATGCTCAAAGAGGGGGTGAAGTTTAAAGTAGAACTGTGACAAAGTTGTGAGAGCGATACAGTATCGGCCTGTTTAGATATGCTACCCTCGGGTCGGCATATCTGGCTGATCAGCTGTTGAGGAACTTGGCGGCATTTCAAGCACAGTTCTAACTTGAAGTTGAATGTGTTGGATATAAACATCACATCTCTTGTGCACTGCAATAAGACAGCTCCAAACTCTGCCACTGAATGCTTTTCCATGCATTTATTTGACTAGTTTCATCCTTGTTGAACTTCCCTAGTACGCTGAATGCAACGAGACAGGAGGCAGCGTAGGTGGCAGGCTGGTCACTACACGCCTGATGACAAGGGAAACCTCTTACGTAGGAGTCTGGATAGGCTTCCCTCAGCTGAATATGGCGGAAGCTGTGGCTCAGCTTATCTTTTGTGCTCGTGTGGTCCCCTGCAACACCCACTGGAGAAATCCCTCTAGGTTTCCCCCGTGGTTATTGTGGTCAGTTTCAGGGAATCGGTGAAGCAGACGAATAAACAAACATTTTGTTGTGTCTTTTTGTGTAGTTATCTGTGTGTGTTGTCTAAACTACTGGCTCAGATAAGGCTTTCAGGTATGAATGCATCCGAAAATGTGTCAAAGTTTGTATAAATATAAACCAACACCTCCTTAAACTGCCTTTTATAAACAGGCTGTTAAAGGGTAGTATGGTCAGTCCTGCGCTGAGGTTATTGCAAGTTTGGGTTTTTAGTAAACACTTCACATCAGGCAATTACAGACTTTTACATCCTGATATTTATCACTTTGTGTCGACCTGTAGATGTCTGGCGGGTTCAGACAAACTGCAGCCAAAACAGAGTGAAAGAAAAAAAAAAAACAGACGTCTGTTGCGCACACATTGAGTCAAGTGCTGATATCGAATTGAGACGAAAATACATCTTTGGCCGCCTGCCCAGTGATGCTCGCCCGCCTCCGTTGTTTTCCCCCTCATGCAAATGCTCTTTCATCACTCAGTGTATAAAAACAGCAAAGGTGCACTGGGAGAGGTACACACCTCCCGCTCTCTGAGGCAGGATATCTCTCAGCTGGACTCAGCTCACACAAGATTAGACAGAAGGACAGATCCTGTCACACTCTGCTTTTTCAGCCACAGCATGAACTTTACTACTTTACTGGTGAGTAAATAATATTAAAATATATGTTTATATTTCAAGATCTTTTACAGTTCTTTTTTTAAAGGCTTCATTTGATTATCATTTTAGTACAAAGTTGTAGTACACCAAAATGTTGGTGGAGTGTTGAGGATGAGTTGGTGGTAGTCTGGTGGATATGGCAGCAGGGGGACGTGAACTAGACGCCTGGCCAGTATCACTGATGCTCAGCAGATGGGTACCAGTGATGATGTAGGGAGTTTAAATCACCCGCTGCAGAGCTTCCCTCTCCATTCCGGTTTCTGATGTTCCCTGTCAGGATGCTTTTTATTGCTCAGCTGCAAAAGTGCAGAGAATTTGGCACCATATTCTCAAGATTCCTCAATAAGTAGAGCCTTTATGTGCTTTATGTTTGTTGTTTTTTATGTTTTTACCTGTGCGGTGAACGTGTAAAGACCGTGATAATTTCTCTGTGGTCTTAATTTCTGCAATATACATGCAGCTCAGTGACGTCAGACCATGTGAGATAGCAGTAGCAGTGATTTTGCCCACCGGATGGCTAAAGATGATAACGTGCAAGCCCTGGAATGATTGTGTCAAAGTTGTTGTTTTTTTGGCTAATCAAGATTCTTTTTGGTAGAAAGAACACAAGAGACAGAAAAACAAAGAAAGACAGCAGATGTGTAGCGTATGTCACATACCAGGAGCATGAGCTCAGAGAGCAATCAGCTGGTTATTCTAGTGAATTACAAAAGTTAATTATGTGTGTCTTTGTGTTTCTAGGTTGTACTGGGTCTGATCGGGACAGCGTTGAGCTTCCCCGCGTCACAGTTGACCTGTCCTGTTGGCTGTTCACTGACACAGTCCAATAGGACACATCAGCACTTCAAACACTTGCTGGACGGCCACAACACTTCAGTCGCACCCTGGAGCCTGGAGTGAGTATTCTTACTTAAACACAGGCAGAGTTACTTTGTCCCAGTACATTTGGTGAACTATTACATTCATAACATTAAATACAATACAGTTTCTTTGTGAATGGTAATCCATCTGATATTTATAGAGTTGTGGGGAAATGAAACAAAAGTGATCGTGCAACTTTGCAGCATTTGAAAAATACAATAAATGTATTAATACTGAAATCCATAGCTTACCCAGCTCTAGTGTCCCCTGTGTTTTCCTCCACCGCTTCCTTTTTTTCACGTTTGTTTTTTCTTACTTTTTCAGGAATCAAACTGAAGATGGCAGAGAGCCCCACTCCATCAAAATTGCCAAATGCAAGAAATGCACTATAGTTGGCATGAAGTCAGAGGAGATCCAAATCAAGATTGATGTCTACAAGATGTCGATCGATGGCACACCCAGTCATTGGTGCAAGTGTCCCCTTAACATTACTGTCGGATGTACGTGTGTGCCGAGTCAACAATCTTTGTAATATTACGAGGCTTTAGAAACTCTTCATTTTGACTTTTTTTCCCAACAACTTAGGTTTTAAAAGGTTTCTGTTTATTGCATCAATATATTCTGTTCAAGCTCTTTAAAGTACCATCACATGTATTCATGTGGAGAAGACGTATCTGCTCGGTGTGCATATGTGAAATTAATATATTAAATATATGATTACTCTCTTATTCATGTTATTTTATAGCTAAAGTTTAATGTGTGTCTGAGACATGGAATATCTATGCAACATGTTTTTCTTACATGTGATTTAATAGTTTGCTGAGTTTTTTCAGCAGGGTCTCAGATCGACATGTTTTTTCAGGGAAAAAGGGGAAAAACTTTACCTGTCTTATTTGTAAGATGTGACGCATGTCACACATTTGTTACATATATTATGTAATTTGCAATAAAAAAATGTAATACTTATTACTATTTTCTATATTTATTGGTATTTTATTAACATGTTTGTTGTGCATTGTGTGCATTGTAAAATGTTACCATGCTGGAGATTTCCTAGAACCTTAATAAACTTTTGAATTCAAGTCAAAATCACAGTGTTTGGATTCTTTCTGTCAATAACTGCAACAAACTCACCGCTAAGCTAACTGAACTTAAATGAATGTTTATTTTACTGTTTACAATCAATTAAATGCTTTAAAAATCAATTATGAAGCAATTATTTATTCTAAAGTTGCAATGTGATTAGTCGAAGTCATAACGATGCAACATGTTTTAAAATCTTTATCTATTTTGTGATTTGAAGCTTGATATAAAGCGCCATTTCTTGCTTTATGCTTGTGGTTTCCCTACATGCTGAAATAAAAATGTGTGATTTTTCAAACCTGACATCAGGTGTGTCCAGAAGCAACAAGATGCTATTGCATATGTGAAAAAGTTGCATAAAGTCTTTTTCCAGCTCTGTGGCTCTTATAATTAGCCTACAGTGATGTTCCTCAGTGGCTAAAATGCATTGTGGGTAATGTAGGCACCAGGTTTTAAAAAGTAGTCCACTGGTCTACCAGTGTGGGACTCAACATGGACAGCAGAACCCGACGTATCACCGCTTTTATTCCACACATTCTGCTTCCTGTTCAAAACCTGCTGCCTACATTACCCACAATGCAACTGAGCCACTGTATGACATCACTGGAGGCCGTTTAATAGATTACATGCAGCTTCCTCTTGAGTCACAGAGGGCTTTAAACAACACTTTGTCACACATGCAGTAGTTCTCCCCAACACCTCTAAGCACACTTTAACGCCTAGAATTGGTGGAATTTCCCTTTAAATACTAAAGTTATTTATAATGCTGATGACACTTGGTGACACACACTGCTCTGTACACATTGTGTATTCTTTTAGAGCTGCAAAATGTCAATGAATAATTAATAAGATAACAGAGATATTATGCAACAAGCTGCTGCTGTCACAACAATGAAGAAAACTCAAATGAGAGAAACCTTTTTATGAAATTACACATCTCTGAATCCAAGAATATGTTCTGATCAAATCCCTTCTATAGGCGTGAAGTGAACATATTTCCTGTTTTTGAGTTAATGTTGCACTGATGCGGTGCAATAACAGGTTATTACATCTGTTTTGAACTATGTGACAGAGACTGCAGCTGCCTCTTTGTGAGCAATTCAAGATAAAACTATTGTATCCTTGAAATGAATACAAAAAATTGTTTAGACTTTGTTTATTAAAGTTGTGGAGATTAAATTTGAACACAGAGTTGTGATATATCTACAATATTAATGAGGTAATACTACAATAATACAAACAAAGAAATGTGTATTTTTTTCTATAACTGATTAAACAAGCGAGGAGGAGAATACGGTTCCTAGAACACTCTTTGAAGCCAGAAAAGTGGCAGGGTCCGCCACATATAAACAAAGTAAAACAGTATAAATCGTGTTGTCCTTTAATGTCAAGTTGTTTATTCAGTCATGAAGACAAAGAGAGTTTGTTTATTTAAAGAAAAAGAAAAAAAAAACATGTCAAGTCAATCAATGAATCGTCTGATTAAAATGTCAAAATTAAAATTGTTGCTATTGAAAATGCATAAACATGTGGATGACAATACACTTAATGCACTATATTTTTACATTTATTGAATAAAGGATGCTAACTGCAGGCTACCTAAGTACACATGTGCCCTGTTGGCCCTTAAAATTGTTTTTAAAGAATTCATATGTTCCCTTTTGGCATTAAACAGCTCATCAGGAGGTTTCATTTCATGCATATAACACATTTAAAGCTAAATTAAATCAAAGTATCTGAATTTTTTTTATAGCAACATGAATTATTGATTGTTTTTAAATGCCCCTGTTCAGATAACATTTGCCTTCAGTGGGACAAAACAGTCTCAAACTGTCCTCTCAGTGTCTGCATGTGTTTTGCAGTACCAATATAATCCTGCAGGTGGCGACACGTGCAGAGAGAGAGATATTTCTACTTCCGGGTTCCTCGCTCTTCCTTTCCTGTCGGCCATTAGTCGTATACGGTGGGTATCTGTCGAGCGCTCGTCTTAATAAATGTATATAAATCCTAATTTATCCTCTTGTAGCCGTGATTTTTGTAAGATTTATCAAACATAAAGTAATTATGTAGCCGTAGATGATGTTTCTGTGATGTTTGACGGAGAAGTTGTGTGTAAATATCAGCCGTTGGTCGAGTGTGTGAGCAGCCACATGCGGCCGTTAAGTGCTAACATGCTAACAGCGCAAGCTAACTGCTAGCTAACTCTCCTGTAAATGCTGGTGTCTGTGTAGCTTCACACACAAAACATGTTAGTGTTTGTTCTTGACGAAGACATTTGTGTAGCTTTTGTTTAACAGAGGACTATTTGAATATTAAGATATTTAATCCATGTGTGTTTTAAGAGTGTGACCGGAGTTGTGGAAGCTAGTTGGCGTTAGAAAAAAATGCTTCTCTGATTTCTCACTTAAGTCTGATTATTTTTTATTTTTTTTCCCCAGCTTTGTAAGCGACCACCTGTACAACTTTAATCATGCAGAACGACGCTGGTGAATTTGTGGACCTGTACGTCCCACGTAAATGGTGAGTGATGATCCACATCCAGAGATAACTGAGGAATCATCTTGAACATTTTGGGGGTTCACATTTGGGGAAAATACACTTTTAACTCACAACTGAAAGCTTGCATAGGTTTTCCTTCAGGCTCAGTTGAAAGCTTTGTTGGTCATAACTACACATGTGGATGATGTGACTCATAGGAAGGTGAAAGTAATATACTTTGTGTGTTGTTGCAGCTCTGCTAGCAACAGAATCATTGGAGCCAAGGACCATGCCTCCATCCAGATGAACATTGCTGAGGTAAAATGAATAATATCAGTAGGAAAATTCATCCTGTAGTAATGTATGAACATTTATAAATTTCGCCAGTAGTGTTGTGACGATACTGGAATTTCGTACTTTGATTCAGTGCCTTGAATATGATCTATATCCAATAACATGGAAGCACAACATCTCATTTTTATTAATAGATGGAAAGAACAAAGCTTGTGCGCTGTGTCTTTGGTACAACGGCATCCAAGTCAGGTTATTTCTGGGAGTATTTAGGGATCTACAGCGGCGCATGTGTCAATGTGCTGTCTGAGAGAACAATACTACAAAAACTGAGTGTTGAAGCCATTTTTAATTAATTGGTATTGATAGTTATAGATGTTGAGACGGTTTAGTCAAACCTAGTCTCTAGATTGAGCCTGAAGTGGACATTTTATGTTTTTAATGTTTATTTATCTGTAATGTACTTGAGGCTAAACATATTGACTTGAATAAGTCAATGCTTTATTTATGAACTGAAGACGTTTTTATAACTGACTCACAGGGAGCAGCTAGCTTGGTGCTGCACTGAAGTGAATTTGTATACAGTCATAAAACCAACAGTGTGTGTTGTGAGATTTGCATGGAGTTGTTCATTAGAGTAAACCACAACATCACCATGACACTGAGCTGGAACAGTACAGGGAAGAATGGAAGCTGTTATATAATTTACAGCTGGACACTCTCGGTCATAAGACCGCCTCTGTAGCATGGAAACAGGAACATGACAAATAGTTTTGTTGGCAAACTAAAGGAACTGTTGTAGAATAATATTTTCATGGTGACGGTCAACATAGTCTGTGAGTCATCTGAGACCGTTTGCAGGCCACTCAGATGCCTTAGCGGTCAATGTGGGTTGTTTTTGTTTTTCTGACAATTATTATACCACGTTCACTTGACATGCAGTCTCTGTTCCTAATGGTGGTTTACACAACTCTAGAAAGTCCCAACAATCCATTGTTTTTAACACAGCTGAGTCCAGTATAGGAAACAATAGGAGAATATACTCACGTCTAAAGTCCAGAAATTGATTGGACTTATATAAAATATGATTTCAGCAAACCTATAACCTGCTAAAGCACCAAAATGGTACCCTTTTTTTTAGTTTCTGGCTGGTTTTGTTAGATATTCAAGATGCAAAATAACTGTGAAATCAGTTCAGTGCTGTAGAGCAAAACATTTTAATATCACTTTGAAGGGCTTTGAGAGCTCCACGCAAAGTTTTCCATGTCCGTCAGTTTGTTTTGGACATGTTCTGACCCAGTGTGCTCTGTCGTCTGCAGGTCGACAAGGTGACTGGTCGCTTCAATGGTCAGTTCAAGACCTACGCTATCTGCGGCGCCATCCGCAGAATGGTAAGTCTCAGCTGAATGTTGTATTGTGTGTTTTGAGGAAACCGAGAAAATCAGCCTGCTTGTCTTGTAGCTTTGTTGGTAACTAAAAGATCAACCTGACAAGTGTTGATCGAATCCCTTTTCTTTCATCGGGTCACTTTTTTTGCAAAGAATATTTTTCCCCATCGATTTCTCTGTCCCTTTTATTGAAAGCAGTTCAACATAAATTTGATTATATTAATACAGAATAATCTCAGCAAATTTGCAGCTGTTGTGATTCAATAATTGAAAAAAAGACAGCAGAGGAAGGTTTTAGAAACGTTTTGACGGACTTTAGATTCTGCTTAACAAAAGTAGGTCCTGTGTTCTCTGTAGTAAAAAACAACCTCGGCCGGAGTCTGTTAGTGATTATAACTGCAGCCGTCATAGGAAACAAGTGTCTTTAATGTGCAGAAAGTTTTCATCTGAACTGATTGTTTTCATTTCTCTTACAGGGTGAGTCTGATGACTCCATCCTCAGGCTCGCAAGGAATGACAGCGTTGTTGCAAAGTAAGAACCTGATGTTGCAAAGTAAGAACCCGTTGTTGCTCTTTGACAAATTAGGGGGAATCAGTTGTGTCCATCAGTGGCTGTTAAAACGGTCTGACATAAGAAATTCACACGTATTTTAAAGATAATATGGGTATATAATTCACTAGACATTTTGACTGAAGCATGTGTGTTGTTGTAAATACATGAACAATGGGACAGTGAGCCAGCATGCAAAACAACCAGGAGCCTGAAACTGAAGCAGCTAAATGCAGTTTATATTTTGATCCCAAAATAACTCAGGATAGCGACATTATTGAAAACTGCACGTTCTTTTTATCAAAATCTGAAAAAAATGCCCACACTAGAAAGCTAACTGTCTCCAGGTGTGGGTGTCTTGCTCTAGTCTCATTTCCTCAGACATGGCGTGTGTGATGGTTGTAAATGTGACCTTTTGTTGACCATGTTTTGGTGGCAAACAGCGTTGGGTATGAAACATTATCATATGTGTATTATTTGTTTACATATGTTAATAGTGGCCCCCTTAGATCGTCTTATGCCACCTGTTGGTGTGACAGGTCCCTGAACAAGGGTTCTGTTGATGGCTTTATAAACTGAGACATTCCTGCAAGTTGTGTTGTTGAAAATACTTCAAATAGATTGTGATCATTATCTTGTAGCTGCAGAGAGGAAAAATCCAACTGTATATCAATTTAAAACTTGAACATTCTGGAATTTGGAAAGCAAAGGACATGTTTTGTCTTAACTTGTTGTGCTTGATGTTTATCAGGGTTTAGTTCAGAAACTTTAATTTGGAAACTAAACTTGTTTTCTTCTCATCTCACAGGAACTTCTAAGCGTGACGTTGGATCTGTGGAATCTTTGTAAAATAAAATGGAATAAAAAACAGTTTCTTTGTCATCGTTTTCATTATGACTCTAGCTGATAGACATGAACTGGTTAGTAGTCTGAGCATTGAGATTTAATTTAACATTTGCATCTACTTGAACATGAATAAACTTGTGAATTTTTAAAATGATTAAAATATCCAGGTACGGAATGAATTAAGTGACATAGTCCTCATTTCCACTTAACAGTCAGGTCAAATCTAACTTAAGTGTTATCGACAGTCTTTGTTAATCCAATGATTCAAGTCATGCATGCTACTGCAATAGAAGATATGATGAAATGGACATTTTGATAAAAGGTTAAGTAATATAAGGCAGCATGAAAAGCTGTATTGGATTGACCTGGAATGGTACACAACCACTACACTGCCTGAGACATTTACCACTGGCTTTTATTGTAGAAGGTGGTCACACATGTAGTTATTGGAGTCCGGTGCTTTTGTTGCCTGTCACAGAGAAAATAGGTTGCAGAGCAGGATGTCAGAATTTGTGGTTTACAGCTTGGTCAATATTTTTTTATGAATTTGTGAGGACTTGCAGTATGAATAGCAGCATGAAATGTGGCCTTCTCACACGTTGACCCATTGAGTGGCCCTTTTAAGTCCTCCAAATGACTTAAACAGCTGTGGAGACCTGAGGTGACGCGCCCTCTTAGGTCAGTATACACCATTACAGGTAATGAATGAACACCTTGGGACAGGGCTCCATCCTCTCTGAGGCTCCCTCCAGCAGAGGGCAGCATGTGACAGGAAATGAAGCTTCATTCAGAACCAGAAAAACTGGTTTCATCCTGCAGGCTGAAGAGGAAATCCATCAGTGTCTGGACTTCAGTACTGCATTTTAATATTTTTGTTCTTCCACAATAAGAAAACATTAAAGGAAACATGCACCTGATGCCTTAGCTTTAATAATTCAGTCATTCTGCTCTGATCATAACAGCACATCACTGCTGAGACTACATTATTGACCTGACCTTTACAATGAGAGCTTGTTTGTATCATATTACTCATAATGTATATATATATGCATGTGTAACTGTATATTTTATTTGTGTAGCATGCAATCTGTGTTGTAAAATGACACATAAATTACCCCTGATGCTTGCTCTTATATGACTTATTTTAATATAAATACATTAGCAACTTCTTTGTTTTTGTACTTTTCTCCTGTTCTGTGGGGAACTTTACTGCATGTTTGTATGAAAGTTGCTGTATAAATAAAGCTGAGTTGAGTGAGTGGATTCAACTTTACACTTCCTCTAGTACTAAAGATATGATTTATATTAATGAAACATTTTTAAAAACACTTTTTTAAACAGCTTTACCTGCATGGTTGGTATTGTTGCGGCTTTCTGAAATGTGAGAAACAGCGCCCCCCTTTAATACAGCGTGCGCTATACGACGGTTGAGTGGTGAACAGAGGTACTGCAACGAACAGGTGCAGCGCTGCCGAACGGACGTCAGGTGAAGTTTGCTTCCTTTGACTGGAAGTGTTCAATATATCAGTAAAAATAATCACTGCTTGTCATTTGGAAACTGTGAAAGCTCAACTCCGATGAAACTATGAGAAGTTAGCAACATTATTCAAAGGAAGCAGCCGGGAGAAATGGCTAATGTAGCAGTTAGCTAGCTATGTGTGTTTGTTAAGCTAGCTAGCGTTAGCAGGTGAAAACTGTAAACATAACAGAAAGTATGAACGGAATTCATGTTCAAGCCTATTAGCTTCACATAGTTTACATTTTTTTTATTTTAATCTTTAGTTGTATTTAATTTAGTGTTCAAAGATGGGCGATAGTGTTCAGGGCGGCCGTTAGCCTCCATTCATTTCCGGCTGCACCAACTGACAGTCTGTGACGTCACTGATGGTTTTGTTGTTTGTTTTGTTTTTTTCCCCTCAATTTTGTGTCAGAGAAACAGAGAAATCTCCATTATTAATAAATAATCAGAATCAGAATCAGAAATACTTTAATAATCCCAGGGGGAAATGATTTTTGTTACGAGCTCCAGATATAATAATTAAACTAATATAATTAATTATAATTATAATAAGATAATTAAACCTTTTCAAAGGCATTCAGATAGTAGGTGACATATTCCATCATTCACATTTGTGAAACAACCTTTAATTAAACCTTTTTCCACATGAAAAATTAGCATTTTTTTTTAAAAAAAAAGTAGCTGCTTCCAAAACCATTTTAGCCCTCTAACGACCCAAATCCTTAATGATAAGAATATTTTAGGTGCTTACAAGATAGATTTTGGCCCTAGCTATCACTGAAAGTCATCATATTTGCTGATTTTAAGACTGATTGACTGAACAAGATGGGTGTCGACCGATATCAGATAAATCACTGCGTCCCTCATTTCCATATGGTTGCAGTTTAATAGTAGAGTGACTTGACAACACCAATGGAAAGTTATTCTAACTTGATCTTCAGTGCTTGTTTCAAATGTCTGCCAATTTCCACATCATATATCAAAAGAGACAACGGTTTGCCTGTAGCAGCAGGGAGGATTTTGTACTTGCAGCTCTTCTGTGTTACCTCCAACTGTCTGCACCATCTGGCTTTCAAAGAATGAGCGAGCAGATGACATGGAGGTCAAAGTGGGAATAACAGGGCAAGGTGAAGGCAAGGGGAGGTTACAGCAGTCATCTAGGCTAAACACAGTGTGGAGGTGATGGTCCGGTGATGTGTGAGAGCGGTTTCAGGGCGTCTTTAACCTCAATGATAGCTGTCATCGACTGCTGCTTTACTGCTTTGTTCCCACACTTCCTCCCTCTCTTCTTTTCCCTACAGGTGAGAACCCGAGCAGGTGAGAAGTATTTCATCATCATCCTCATCACCTCCTTTGCCTTTTCCCAGAAGACATCGCTTGTCTGTGCACCGTGGTATGTGAATATTTGCAGCACTCTTACCCTCTCCAGTTCACATATTTCACCGATCATACCTGTACATCTGCGCAATCGACCCAATAGAATCGCTGCTGCACCAGGTGATTGGTGTCACCTTCTTTCCTCCTCCCTCTTTCTCAGGTGAAATGACAGACTCTTAGTGAGTGTGCTCTGCTGTTCAGCCTCTAAATTGCATCACTTCCTATTTATGGACAAATTGCTAACCATTAGCTGCCTCAGTCCTGTGTGTCGTGAGAAAAACTCTTGACAGGATACGAACCCACCTTGTTGAGGAGGACTAAATGTGCTGTGAGGCTCTGATGGTACAATCCCTTGCAAGTCTGAAGTCGATATTTCCAAGTAGCTATTCCTGACTTCCGGTGCATTTGTTTGGGAAAACTGCAGCAAACTAATGCAAGTCTCTGCACCTTACAAGCATCTAGCAGAGAGACGGGAGGAGGCTCCTATTAAGCATAAATCAACTGAATGGAAATGAGAATGGCAACAAAAGAATCAATCGTAAAAATAGTTCTGCTTACTGTTCTGGTGTTAAAGGTCGTCTTTTTTTTCAGTGGGTTGCAGCAGGAAGCTCGTTAGACCCTCAAAAATATTGGCTGGAATGAAACACCAATTGTTGCTGTTAATAGGGCGAACAAATATAAAGTAAGTGCTCATGTTAGCATGTCAGACTCAAAGCTTAGCTAAATAATAAGCAATGCAACATGCTGCGGTCCAGCAGAGGGACAGAATGACGTTGCTTTCCTCACAGCGATGTGTGGCCACCCATCACCTGCCTTTGCAGAATAAAGCTCCTTTCATACCTGCACTGCTGCCGTGAATTTTTCCAAACATCACCCAGATGAGCTTCATGTGTGAATGCAAATGTCCGAATCAGTTGGCCATGAAAAGAAACCAGAGCTTTCGAGGAAACCAAACCCATCCACAGCACAAGGCTCCTATCATTTGCTGAGATTTTCGGTGACGTTTTCTTTTTTTCATTTATTACTATTCCAATATCAGTAACACACACACACACACACACACACACCACACACACACACACACACACACACACAGCGTGCATCATCTTTTAGAGCCAAACTCTTGATCTTGATCTAAATTAGATGCTAAACATGCGTTGGTGGTGTTTCTCAGCCTGTGGCAGGGAGCGCCTGACGAGTCGCAGCTCGCCAAACAATGAACTTAACATGAAGGGATGGAAGCCCCTCACACTCCCCCCCCCCGAACCCCTTCACCTGGCCCCCTGCATACCTTTCACACACACACACACACACACATACACACTCACAGAGAGAGACAAAGAACAGTGTTTCAGCCTCTAGACAAGAGGCTGGGAGCCAACATGGTCCCGAGCGGAGGACATATCCTTATCTCGAGGCTTTAATTGCATTTGTTCTAATAAATAGAACTTTACTTTATGTTCTATCGACAGGTTTTTGTGTTATTGAGTGAAGCTTCTTTTGTTGCTGATTGAAATTCAACCTTATTTCCATCTAAATAGGAGTTTATGTCACTGATAATTCCCGGTCACACAGGCAGTTCACATGTGGGGCTTTTCCCCTGGCAGCTGATTCAAACCATACTCTGCTCATTTGCTTTCCCATTTTCAGTAGTTTTGAGTAGTCCGAGCGGGCTCCAGTGACACCTTGCGACCACAGCCAACCCTTTCTACCCTTCAAACAGGCCTGTGTGGTGAGACTCGACTCACGTCTGTGCAGGAGACCGAAGATGTTTTCAGTAAATAAAAGTGTCTGAGTGTTGAGCGTCGAGTAATTTTATAGTTTCTTGCTGAATCTCTGTGGTGTGAAGTTTAGTTTCTCTCCAGTGTTTGTACTGTCAGATATGTGCTGTAGTTTTCTGTGTCATCGTGTTCAACAGTTCAGGTTACCACTGATGAAAACACTATGTTTCCTGATTTTTGCTGATCATCATCGGTTAATGACACACCTTCAAGCAGGTAGTCTGGTTGTAATGGACCTACGAATCCCTGCTGCTCTGGACTGGACAAAACTGAACATGCCGAGTAAACTGAATCAAAACAAAGCAAACACATCTGTGGAAAAGTCCCAATTGAAACCAGTAAATGAGTGCTGACAGTTCAACCTGCTGCTCCTTTAAAGGCCACTAGATGTCAGCTCACAAACTCTTAAGGTGAGGTCATATTTTCTCATGTAAAGTTCGATCAATCTTGCCCAAAGTTATCATTCTCTCCTCTCCTCTCCTCTCCTCTCCTCTCCTCTCCTCTCCTCTCCTCTCCTCTCCTCTCCTCTTCCTGCCCTTTGCCGTGCCTCTCTCTCTCTCTCTCTCTCTCCTCTATCTGTCCAATCTCTCTCTGCTCATCCTTTTGTCCGTCTTCAGAAGCAGCCCGGCTCGTCTCTTTGTGTCTCTTTGTCCTCTTTCGGACGCCAGCAGACTTCAAAGTAGGCGAGAGCCATGAAGGGGAAGGAGGAGAAAGAGAGACTGGATGGAGAGAGTGAGCGGGTCAAAGAGAGGGAGGAGGCTGCAGTTTAAAGAACAGTGGATGCTAACTTAAACCTGTGGGGACGTCGTACCTGTAAGAGCACAAAAACACCATCATCAGTATTCTATAGTCAACCCATACTTGTTTTATGAGGAAGGAAGCATGTTTGTTTGGCGACACTATGGACAGCCAGGCTGTTAATTCCTCTCTAAATGCTTTGTGCTAAGCTAACCAGCTGCACGATAACAGATAAGCATATTTCCAGACATTTTTCTCTGACATTGTTTTTTCATAATACAAAAACAAAAAAATTATTTCCCTGAATAATGTAGAAAAAAACACACATTTGGCTTTTTTCAGAGTATTTCAGGTAAGTTTGTTCTGAGGCTGGACGGCGTCACATTGTCATTCATGTTAAAGGGGTTGAAAATAGGCTTTTATAAAGTTTTACACCCTGAGGTGAGGAGCATGAATGTGTTCAGCGGGTGACCAGATATCTCACTCTGCTCTGAAGACTTGGATGGACTGGTTGGACCACCTGACCCACAGACATCACTAACTTCAGGCTCTGATCCTTTTCTTTGTGCCAGTAAAAGCAGAACTGTATGAGGAACAAAAGAGCGAGAGAGAGAGCCAGGAGAGGGCCCACCAGGAGAGTGTGTGGTTTGAAGTATCTCGTAGAAGCAGACAAAGAGGAGGACAAGTAGGTACCTGCCTCACGCACACACTCTTTAGTCCGCTGTCAACCCCAAACATCCCCTCCCCGGCCCACAGCACTTCAAACATATCCGCCCACAGCACTGTGTGTGTGACATTTGTGTGTGTGTGTGTGTGTGTCTCCAAGTCGTATCTGATCCAGAACGGGAGGCGGAGCATCCGAGGAATGCCGGGATAATAGACAAACAGAATTTACTAAATACTGTTATCATGTGGATGGACTGAAGTTATGGCGGCACGGGAGGGAAACATGAATCATGAGCACGTATGTGTGTTTGTGTGCAGGTTTGTGATGATAAGAGCATTAAGCACAGTTTTGACTGAAGGCAGATACTAACAGATGGATTTAGATAGAAGCGTCTGGTTTTGCAGTAAAGGGTGAGGACGGGAGGACGGAGCTGCAGGGCTGCTCTGAGCTGTGACTGCAGACTCTTCAGTGGAAACGTTACTTCATCAGTGGTTCCAGACATTGAAAGGGAAAACTATTTATTCTTTTTGATAGAAAGAAAGGTATGTCTTTTTGTAAACTGTGACAAAGACGAGCCATCGTAATTTCAAAATAAAGGCACATCTTAACGATGGTGCCCATATGAATCGATATTTGCACTTTGGATTGGATCGCTAATCGCTAAACTTACACAACTCACAACTTAATTATTTACATTTTTCTGCAACAAATATATACTTGTACTCTGTGAGTGTGAGTGTGTGTGTTAGTAGGGAACAGCAGGGGGTAAGTGGGTTCAATTAAAGGAGCAGTGAGCAGTTGCCACGACAACAAGTGGCCTATCCCTGACTTCTCCTTTGGTCTCCTGGGGAACCAGGAAGTAGATTAGTTATAGATTTCAGGAAGAAAGACTGAGGATTAGTGAGGTGAAACGACGAGCTCTCTCTCTTCCTCCCTCCTCACTTGTCTTCTCCTACTTTTCTCTCTCTCACAGTTTTTTTCACTTCACTTTTATTTATTTTTTGTTGGTGGACGACAGGACTCCCGTTCAGAGCGTTAATTTATCTATCAAAAAGGTTAAGTTGGTTTTATATGAGCACTTCAGCATTTTGAGAAATGTTTATTTGCTTTTGCCGAAATTACGAGATCTTTACAACAACAGATTGTGGTGTTTATACCGCTTTTGTTCACAGGGGTCACCGGAATCATTGGTTCCCTGTAGGTGCTTTAAGTTTTCCTGCCAGGAGAAACTTAATTGTAGTTTCCAGGTACATACTTTTATTCGGGGGTCCTAGTAGAGTAGCTTTATAGACTTAAGATTTAAAAAAAAACACATTGTTTTTGCTCATATGGTGCATTGCTGCAGCATCCCTTTTCACATTGTACCTTGAACACTCTCTACAGAGTGAGACGTCTCGCCTCTGTGCAAGCAGCAGTAGCAACTTCATGTCTGCTGATTGATTGGATTGTATATTATTTATAATAAATATATCAAAATATATATTTATGTAATGGCTGTTAGAAAGTGATGAACATAAGTTAGGGAAGTAAAGGCTCGACTCCAAACCAGACACTCTTTTTCACTTTCGGACCTTCTACATGCACAAAAATGCTTTGTAACACAATAAAGGAACGTAAAACAACCAAAAGCACCATATGAAATCTTTAAGAGAGGCTTTTTTCAGGACGTTTTAGTTTCATTGTCAGAAAATTACTTCCGGTTTAATCTTTTTCTAGTTTTATATCATTGTAAACTGAATATTTTTCAGTTTTGGACAGTTGGTTGGAAAAAAACAAGCCATCTGTTGACATCATCTTTCACTCGAGGGAGCATTTTTTAAAGTATCTGATATTTTGCAGACCAGATTTAATAATTTATGGTTGATTGACTGAATTATGAAAATTGGCTTATAATTTGCCACCCTGATAATTTGCACACTTACTACAAAAAAGTCTCCTGTGTGACCCGCGAGCCTACAAACAGCCTGTGGAATGTTTCTAGTGTGTCAGTGAATGAAGCTCTGCAGCATTAACACACTACCTCGAGACTCCTTTAAACTACAGGAGGTCACTGACCCCTGTGTGTGTGTGTGTGTGTGTGTGTGTGTGTGTGTGTGTGTGTGTGTGTGTGTGTGTGTGTGTGTGTGTGTGTGTGTGTGTGTGTGTGTGTGAGGCTGGCAGCAGTCTGCAGGTCAGAGTTCAGCATGTGTTACACAGACGATGGAGGAAGTAGATGTGTGAGGTTGTTGGACTCTGGACAGTGTGACACACAAACATGGCAACAATTTCACCTGCCCGACTTCAGTTAATCAACTTTCTGACTCCTTTTCAGCGCTCTCGTCTCCCACAAGACGATTTATTTATGATATCGACGTCCTTTGAAAACCCCAGAGGCCTGTAAATATCACCTTGACTCACCTGAGCAGCTGTTATCTGCGCCGTGTGGCGGAGAAGCGCTTTCATCTTCTGAAGTGGTTCCTGCAGCTTGATTAGACGGTGATGTTTAGAGTCCACGAGAACACACAGCTTACACACACACACACACACAGCTGCTCAGGTGTTCCACAGAGGTGTATGCACTTTAGCCCAAATACAAGGCTCTGTGTTTGCAGCTGCATGCTTTTTAGGGGATGTTTTTATTTTTAAAAAATCGAACCTGAAGTGATTTGTTGTGCTCTGAATTTTAGGTTTTGTTAAATAATCTACACTTAGCTTCAAGATTCTTCATAAACTCTTAATACAGACATACACACATACACACTTAATATTGTACTTACTGCATATAGACTCTTATACAAGTTAGGCTGACTTTCATGCAGCCTGTAAAGAATCAACTTCATCCTTAAATCATCTCCAGAAAAATGTGCCTGAACTTGTTGCGTTCTGCTGTGAGTAAAACTGAGTTTGCTTCAGTTCAGATGAACAAGGTTTAGAGATTACAGTCATGCTTCCTGATCTGTGAGACTATTCGTGGGCGGGGTAGCTTAGCTAAGCAAATGCTAACATCATTGAGACACTGTGACCAGAAACTTTGAATCCATCCCTGACATTCAACAAGAACGTCAAGAAAATTGACTTGGAAGTGCAACACAGATTAGAAACAGAAGTTTTTAAGATGTCCTTGAGGATTCGCTGAGTAACAAGTCAGCTCAACAACATCCATCCTAGAAAAAGAGAAAGAAACTGAGAGAGAACAACGTATTCAGACGGAGGACAGAAGCTCCCGCTGGATTCAAACTGAAGATTGTCGAGCAAAAGGGGATTATTCTGGTGTCGGAGGACGGAGCCTTTTCTTCTGTGACATGAACCGTTTAGACTTTAGGAGAGAGTGTGTGTTGAGACTGAATACTGAGTGGACCGACTGTCTCGCTGTCTTGTTTGTCTCTCGCACATTTACATTGAGCCACTCGCTGACCGACAGCAGCAGCAGGAGGAAGAGGAAAGTCTGTATGGGACAGTGTGACAGCTCCCAGGGAGAGAGACCACAGAGATCACAGAGCGACGGAGAGAGGAGGACGGATTGTAAGCGCAGAAGAAGAAGAATGACAGGCCGCCTACTGTCTCCTGGAGTTTAAGCAGACGATCAACACAGTCACATGTATTTGTATACGCAGAACCTCCTGAACAAACTCAGGAGCCGTTTCCAGGGGACGCAAAAAAGTGATGGACAAACGATGAAAACTTGGCATCATGACATTGTGACATCACCACCATTTTGAAGCCTGGAGTTTGGCTTTACAACGGCCCCAATCTTGATTTCTGGAGCCTGAAGTGATCATATTTTCCAACATCGTCTTCCGTAACTTCATGATCATCTCCAGTGTTTGGTTTGTCCACTCTGGGCTCCTGTAGAAACATGGTTGACTCAATCTAAAGTAACAAAAACACAACAAAGTCTCAGTTTTAGATGATTAAATGCTCAATCCTCCTTAATCCTACACACTGGACCTTTAACTCAAGTTCAGTTTCGTTGTTGATTTTGAGGTTTCAACCACATCTCACAGTCCTGAAAAGCAAATGAAGCCTCGTTGTCATCAAGTGACAGAAATATTGACCCAACAGGCTTGATATCCAATCAGAATCACTGAATTTGTGTCTCATTGCTCATTTAAAATAGATTTCAAACTAAAAAAGTGTCATATTTCCACATTTCTACTTCTCAACCACATCAAACCCATTCATCCACATTTAAAATAAAACCTTCTAATAAAGATATTCAGATGAAACTCAATATATATTCAAGTTTCTAGTTCCACAGATGACTTGTTCTTATTATATGTTGTTATTCTTCTTTGTCCTGTCTGCTTACAGGGTTTGAGAGTGTGTGGCCGTGTGTGTGTGTTTGTGGAGAGCACCTGTCAGTGTGTTTTTATTAGTGTGTGTGTGTGTGTGTGTGTGTGTGGTGTGTTTGAGAGTCAGCCTGTCTGTGTGTGTCTGTGGTTTGATTTTCCCATTTGTTGTTTTGCCACTCGGTGGGTGCGATGCAGGACTGTCAGATGAATCAGACGACATCAGAGCCCTGAAGCAGTAAACTTCACTGGGACTTTAATAATTGAAAATGACCAAAACACCCTTTTCTGCATTAACGTCTTAAAAATAAGATTTAATAACGCTGCGTGATGAACAGGGATGTCTGTAATGGGCCGATATCAGCCGATAACATTGGCCAACCCGATAAATCTGTCAGGCTCTGACACAGAACAAGAAGAGAAAGGAAGCGTTTTTAAGGTCAGGAAGAGATCAAGAAAGGAAAAAGGGAGGAAGCTGGAAGGAAAGAAGGGAATTAATGGGAGAAACGGCTGAGGAGAGAAAGGTAGAGGCACGGGAAATGAAAGTTGAATGGAAGGAAGTAAGGAAAGGATGAGAGGAACGGATGTGATAGACTCCAAAAAAAAAAAAAATGGAAAAATTAAACAAACATGATGAAATTAACCAGAGGATCAAACTTAAGTTACTTTAGCAGATCTCACGTTGCGTCAGAGCCAAATACGCAGTTTTTAAAATTGATCAACAAATGAATTTATCTGCAATCAATAAAAAAGATCTGTAATTTTGATAAGCACGTAGTACATAAACAGTATATTTGATGCTAAAGTACATTTAAAGGTGCAATATGTAAGAAGTGGCATCCTGCTGCCAACTGCAGCTAACGTTAGCTTAGTTAGCTCAGTTAGCCGTGCAGGTAGCAGTCCGCGTTTGGAGCGCGGGGTTCCGGGGGAGTCATAATTATGTCAAAAGTTTATGTTTAAAGTTGATTTTTAAATGTTTTCAGGTAAATTTCTTCCATATTGCATCTTTGATATCAGAAACTTTAGGACTTTTGCTCATTAACTGATCATTTTTGGTGACTTTCACTTTTACTAAACTCATATTTTAAGGTGATTTCTTCTTTTTTCACTCCAGTTTGACCTGTGGATACTTTTTAAAACAGTGCTGAACTCTGAGCAGGGATGGAGGCTGTGCCCTCCTCCTGCCACTGGGGCCGGGCCTGCAGAGAGGGAGGGAGGAGGGAGAGAGCAGAGTGAGTTAGGTGGCTGCAGGAGGACAGAAAACCTCGACGCTCCGCTCTCCAGGACTACAAACCAGCTCCCCTTCCTCCTTTTTTCTTCTCTTAGTCCGCAGCTCACCTCCTTCACTTCCCCCTTCCTCCACAAATGCAGTAGCTACTTCTCCTCCTGCTCACATCGATTCCTTCCTTTTAAACTTTTTTTCTTTTATTCCCGGAGCGGATCGAGTCGAGCCAACAGGTGGAGAGAGAGAGAGAGAGAGAGAGATGGTGATGATGATGGCGAGCGGACCGGCGCCGCTCGCTGCTGCTGCTGCTGCTGCACTCTCCCCGGCTCTGCGCGCTCGGACGCGGGCGGCGCTGCTGCTGCTGTGGCCGCTGCTGCTGCTGCGGAGCTCCGTGTCGGCGCAGGAGCTGCCGACCAACGGGGTGAACGGCTACAGCCTCCACCCGCCGTACTTCAACCTGGCGGAGGGCACCAAGATCACCGCCACGGCGACCTGCGGGGAGGAGGAGGGCGGCAGGACCGTGCACGACCTGTACTGCAAGCTGGTCGGAGGCCCGGTGTCCGGGGACCCGAGCCAGACCATCCAGGTGAGCCGGACCAGGACTATAAGAGCATCTGATTCTCACTTGTGTTGCTCAGTGGTGGATCTTTATTGGACCTTATGGCGTCAGAGAACTAGTTAAAACATTTCCTTATTATATTTTAAAGTTTAACCAGTTTATTCCTCACAGTAGATTTTCTCCCAGCTCATGTGAGGTGCTTTAAAATGACTTTAATTGACTTTTTATGCTTTATAGCCGAGTTATAACACTCCTGTAGTAGGTGTATGATGTTACAGTATGGACTTATAATGCATTATAAAAGTATTTAAACTTAAATTTGAGGAGATTTCTGCAAAAGTCTGCAAAAAATTTGATTTTTCAAGTGATTTTTTGCATTATTGAAACATTCCTGTGGTATTCCTGGAGGCTCCAAGTGTGTCTGCGGTGCTCAGTGGTGACACACAGTGACTAAAGTCTCTGTAGTGTGTCTGTATGGTGACTTTAAACACTCATTTACATTCATTTTGCACTTTATTTGGGCTTAGAATGACCCACCCCTGTTGTTTTTGTATAATATTCCCATAACGCTAAAATATCTGTCTGTTTTAATGACACACTTAGGGTATTTTAGTAATTAAACCTGTGTAATATCCTTTAAAAATGTGCGATACAGTCACCGTTGCTCTCTCTCTCCTTCACACAAACTTCACATTTCAATCAATCAGTGTTGTGTTGGATCTGACGCGGATGCCAACACGCACACTTGACTGCATTCAGAGCGGAGAGTCGAACAGAGGGGGTCAGCAGTGTGCACGAATCTCCAGCTGCTCTGCCAGGTCATTATTTCATGCACTGCTTCCTTTGTAGGACTTGGCAGCGCTTAACACGGGCCACTTATATAAGGAGAGGCAACATTTCACTTGTGAGTGGACACAGAAGAATTCAGCTACCGGCGGGGTTGTTTTTACAGATGGGTTTTTAACGGGTTGACGAGTTTGTAAAAGGTCGGCGGCGGCGGCAGGTTCATTGTGTGTTCGACAATCGAGCCTCCAGGGTATCAGTAGTTAACGCACAAAGGATTATTGCAGTTTCATGGGTTAACCATTAAAGCAACCCTCCGGCCGATAACACGCCGGCCTATCGCCTTCTTTTCTCTCTCCCACCTGTTCCCCACATTCCTCACGGTGACTGACCCGTGTCGTCCAATCAGACCGAGTTTATCCGCTCTGTTAGGGAGAGATTGAAGAGACGAGCGCTGCTTCCTTTCGGTGATGAGCTTAGAAATCTTGTTAGTTTGTGTCTGTTTTCGCTGCGCATACTAATAAGCGTCATTCAGGGTGGAAATCGGACGTAAAGATAAGGCTGTAAACGTTGATGAGATAAGGACAGATTGATCAGTGGAGGTAGAGAGTGAACAGCAGGTGGTCTGAGGTGTCGTTTCATTATGAAGCCTGAGAATGAAACACAAAGACTCGTGTCCTGAGGGGAGATTGGGTGCTTGAGGAAGGATTATTTCTAGATTTAACCACCTTAAATGGAAGAAAGAAAGGAAGGAGATATTTAGTTGAGTGATTATCTGAAGTTCAGCTGGTGAGAATCGACCCTCTGCTGTTAAACTCTCGCAGACGGGATTCCCGACCACAGTTGACCCACTTCAGCTCCTCCTCACGGTTGGATTAGGGTTTAATATTCTCTCATCAGAAGTTTTTCATCCCGTCTCTCTCTCTCTCTCTCTGATCCTCCTGCTCGCTGCAGGTTCGGTTGAAGTGGGTGAAGTTGATGCGTAATTAGTTCAGGAAATCTTCAAAATGAACCCAAGAAATCTGGTCATTAGCTCAAGGAATGGTGCATTATGTGTTCCGGCTAAGAGGTTTAGCCCACTTTGCTGGGCTTTTATGGCTCGGCCCAATTGTTGGGTTAGTGAACAGCACACACACACACACACACACACACACACACACACACACTTTTCTGTGTCGAGGTTAATCCTGTTTTGATTAGACAGCAAGACGTGAGAGTGTTTGTATTAATTAAAAACAGCAGGAGGAGCACTGGAATGTGTGTGTGTGCGTGTGTGTGTGCGCGTGTGTGTGTGTGTGTGTGTGTGTGAGTAGAAGAGTTAAGGATTTTTTCTCAAAGCATAAATAAACTAAATTCTCCTCCTTACCTGGGATTAAACCACAGTGCGGCCATCACTAATTAACATGTACTTTTATGTACTGATTTAATAAGCAGCAGCACGCTAATCATCATCATCATCATCATACTCAGCATAATTTTCCCTCATGGCGATGTTGGGGTGTGAAATATCCCGTGTGTGATGGATTGTCATGAAACCACACTTTGGTTACAACCAAATCCCTTCAGAACAAACGACATTCCCATCTGCCTCTGCTGTACTTTTGTGTTTACTGTTAATTAGCAAGTGTTAGCATGTTAGCAGACGTTAAACAATGTGTTAGCATTGTCATTGTGAGTATGGTAGCATGCTGTAGCTAGTGTCTAGCGACCCCCAAGTGCTCGAAGTGCACGATGCCAGAAGTTGACAAAAAACTTGTCTGACAAACGAAATGACAGTTTGGCAAAAGTGCAACAAGTGAGGCTCAGTATCGCAGTTTCCTCGCGTTATAAATGAAAGACAGGAGGACACAGATGCCATTTTACATCTTATTTTACAGCTCTTTTATACCTGGAAACGTATCTAAATATTCTGTTCACTAGCCGAGTACAAACACTGTCGTCTACAAACACACCCGCTCCCCGTGGTGATTTTACAGCATTACAATAAGAAGTGAATGTTTTTAAATTCTGAGGATTCATCAGCCAGAAATCTTGTAACCCGACACGGATAAACTTCACTAACCTGAGGCCTTTGTTTGGCCACACAATAGATATTCAAAACATGCTGTAAAAAGCAAACTTCCACACTTCCCATGCTCTGACTTTTCCCCTTGAATTGAAATCATAAATTAAAGCGTGTTTTGACTTGTTTGGAGGAGCTGCGAGAGAAGTGTGGAGCTGCAGAGGTGGCAGGAAGCCATATCTGCTGAATGTAGACCATATCAGTGAACTGGTTTCCCCTCTGGATGTGGCCAGGAGACGAACATGACTGGTGTCATTAGGAATTGAAGCATGGGAGGGCAGGACAGAGAGGAGGAAAAACGAACAGATGTGATGTAGAAAGAGAGAAGGAGTTGGAGGAAGTATGAGTGAAGCTACCTGTTATGTTTAAAATAGAGAGAGCGAAAAGCTAAACTACAGATAGCAGCAGATGTTGACTGAGTAAGGCTTTATTTCTGCCCTGAGGACGTGGATTCCTCAGTCAGAGAGAGGCAGAGAGTTTCTCTTATTCATCTAAAAGATAAAGAGGAGTAAGAAGCGGGAGAGAGATGAATAAGAAAGTGCTCATGTTCGTTTCCTGATGGTGTTTTTGAAGAGGAAGTGTCAGGAGAGGATGGAACGGGTATTGACTGAGAGTTTGATTGCAGAGATCATTTAATATTAAAAGAAATCAGAGAGATCCTTTGCATTATATTTAGGTAGAGTTGCCACAAACACAGCTCATGCTGTAGGTGAACATGTTCAGAAACCTCCCGAAGTTTCCTGCTTTGATAATTTGTGCTTACGCACAGGTGGACATGTCCACTTAAAGTGGCCCCTCCACCTCTTTAGGAACCCTAAAGCCTCTTCTTTCTCAGCTAATCCATTTTGGTTTGTCTGAGCATTTAACCCAATCACTGCTAGCTATGTAAGCGTTAGCATAAACCAAACAAGCGCGGACCTGAACAAAAGCCCGGGTCAGGAGATGTTATCACTGCAGGTCAGCGAGGTCAGAGATCCCCGCCCTCTCCTCCTGACCTCCCCGTCTTCCTCTCTGCACCCTCACCTGTCAATCAACCTCTCAGGGTCTCTCAAATTTTATTATCTGTGGACTTGGAACTACAAATCACTCCCCAAAAGTCATTTGTTTTTGAGAATGTTTGAGTCTTCTTGCCCTCAAATGACTTAATACGTCCCATATATACCGTTACTTTTGCCAACAACCACATGGATTTAATTCAGTTTTAACTTCCAGCCTAAACAGAGAAATGTGGATATACTTCATTGTGTTGTGCCAACTTTGACACCCACTGAAAAAGACAAACTGCTGCACTGAACAAGAGACTAGTGACGGGCAAATTAAGCTAATGTCCGGGTCAACAAATCAATAAATCTTTCATTGAAAACATTATAGACAGCAGGAAATCACCTCCAATCAGCAGCGGAGTGCAGAGAAATGAAGGTAAACAACCAACATCTGAAGGTTATTTGAATAGCCGTTTAAAAAAAGACGATTTTCTTCTCAGGTATGGGACGTTTTTAAAGAAGAAGGCAGGTGTTTACTGTGGTGGATTTCATCCACCCTGACCTGCTGCCTTCTCTACCCTGTTAGCACAAAACTAAAATAACTGAACACACCGACTAGCAGAAAAAATACAATAGAAGCTGGAGCTTCAGTGTTACAGTAACCCGAGTGGAGTCACCTCTCTGTAGGAATATAGGAAACTTGACCCGGGTAGCTTCGGGGACAAACAGTTGTGAAAGAAATCTCCTCTTTTCATCGAAGTTTACTGTGACTCTCAGACATTGTGCTGCTCCTTTCTGTGGTTTGTAGAAGTCGGAATGAAACTTAAATACCACGTTAATAAATGTAGGTTACTCACTAACAAATGTCTCTGAGAATTAGAGTTATTCTGCACAGTAAAGCGCCTTTTTTCCATCAAGATTTCGATGTATTGAAAGTCCAACCAAAGACTACAGCAGGTGTCTCACCAGTCACTTCCTCATCTCCGGTTGAAGTTACTCAGTGGAGCTTTTGTTTGTCCTCTATGACATTAAACGATGAAATATCTGATGAGAGTCAAATACGGCGTGAACGTGGTGTTTTGGTCGTTTCAGGCTCATTAAAACGTTGGTGCCTCTCTGTCTCTGCCTCCTCAGGGTCAGTACTGTGACATCTGCAGCCAGGGCGACAGCGATCGCGCCCATCCCATCACCAACGCCATCGACGGGACGGAGCGATGGTGGCAGAGTCCGCCACTGTCCCGCAGCACCGAGTTCAACGAGGTGAACGTCACTCTGGACCTCGGACAGGTAAGGATCAATGTTTTCTCTCTGAATGCTGTGGTGCCGGGTGTGTTCAGGAGTGTTTCCAGAGAATCCAGGTTATTGTAGAACTTCCTTGATGTCCACAAGTTTTAAGAACACCAGAAAGTTGTTGATTGTTTCCTTTGGTTTTAGATTATCAGCCTTTTAAATGGACTATCTGCAAAGAAGGTAGTAAAGGGAGGATATCACAGTGTAGCCTTTAGCCTGCAGGCTAGCTTAGTTCAGCTGTAATTGCTAGTTTGGTTCTAGAAGTTCTGCCCTGTGAAGATCTGAGAATGTTTACATGTAACACCGTGTCCAAACTGCACGTGAGCGTCCGATGCTGTCGGTTAGATTTGTGTTGTGTTGCATCACGTAAACGAACCAGGAACCTTTCAGCTGCTGCATCGTCCTCTGTTTGTGCTTTTTAGACAGAAAACACTCATTTTATGTTGTGATGTTTGAATATCTCATTCGGTTGTGTGATTGTTGTTGTTTGAAAGTGGAGTGTAAGGTTTCACATTGTTTGCTCTGGTTGTAGACTATCAACATTTTCATTTGGCAGTTTGAACGAGGGGTGTTAAAAGGAGGACATGTCAGGGTTTGGACTTTAAAGTCGTTAGCCTGTAAGCTAGCTTTGTTAGGTTTTTAATTGCCGTTGTGGTTCTCAGAGTTCTTCCCTGTGAGATTGTCACAAGGTCTGTCAAGTTCTCATTGCGACTCTGGACAGTTTCTCTCTCAGTTTTATCAGCTGTCGTTTATCCTCAAGGACTGAAGAATGTTTCCCAAATTCTCAGGACGCTCTCTTGAAAGTTTTCTTGGATTTCACCTCGACAGAATGATCCTGGGTTTCTAGATTAAAGACCTGCCGCTCGTACTGGAAGCGTAAATCTTTTGCCCGCCATTATCACCGTCATTAATCTCAGCAGTCTCCCTCACAATCGTCTGTTAAACTCTCATCCTGCTGGACGACCTCACGGTGATAATCTGTTCAGCCTCGTCCTCTCTGATAATGAACGTAGTAAATCTGACTCTAGCAACTGGTTAACTAGCTAACCTCGGAAACATCGGTGCACGTAGAGATGCTGTAGTTTGTTGTCGCGGTGGACCAATCAGATTGACACACACTCACATATAGATGTACAGCACAGGAACACACTGAGTACAGAAAAAGCTGCGCTCTGTGCTCCGAGTTAACCTTTTTGTGTTCTTGAACGTCGCTCTTGAACAACCTTTTATGTGTGTGAATGCGGCTCTTTTGTGCTGCTGCTCTCCTGCTCGAGTGCCCTCCTCATTCATCAGCACTGAGACATTCACTGTGTCGATCTGTCCTCCCTTTTTCTCCTCGCTCTTTACTTTATTTCCTCCCTCCCTCCCTCTCTCCCTCTTTTTTCCTCTCACTCTATCTGGGTTTGAAGGTCTCAATAGAGAAGCATGGAGCTGTGACTGTCACAGAGTGTGTGTGTGGGTGTGTTTCTGTGTGTGTGTGCGTAGCTTGTTAAAAGCCTTTTATAATCCTGTTTACCTTGTGGCGGTAATAAAAGAAAGAATGAAACGTTTGGATAGAACAAAATGAGAACCGTCAGAGCCCAGAAGAGTTCTCACAGACATTGACGTTGACTGGATGACGAGGACGCAAACAGCCTGCAGCTAAACATACTTTTATTCCCACTGTGCCTTTATAATACAGTGTATTTACAGGTAAAGGATGCTGACAGTTCTGACTGTTCAGTGTTGTTAAGTGTATTTAATCTGGTAAAGAACATTTAGACTTTACAGTTTTTAATGTCAGTATCGCCCACACTAAAGTTTACTGTAAGTTTTTACAACTTTTTGGATCTTGACTCGTACAGACTTAAAGTTAGGATTCACGAAACAATGAATGAATTAACTAAGATAAAGGTCAAAGTAGTGTATAATGAAAATATGTTTCAGCCCCAGATGTTTATTAGTCGCCTGTTCGTCTTGTGCAAGTTGATCTGAATAGTTTGTGTCTGAACGAGACGAAACCAGCTGTTGAGCAAACACACATTTAATCCAACGCTGCATGCAAAGTGTGTCGTTTTACGACTCTACAATCGCGTCAAAATATTTTCTGGGTGGCACAAAAACTCAGAAGAGAGGGAGAGAGAGGAGAGGAGAGAGAGAGGGAGAGGAGGAGGGGAGAGAGGAGAGAGAGGAGAGGGAGAGGGAGAGAGAGAGAGGAGGGGAGAGGAGGGGGAGGGAGGGGGAGGGTCTCTAGTTACCAGGTTGCAATTTTGTCTTGAAGGAATGTAGGTGGGCTAATGCCAGAGTTTTTACGAGTGTGTGTGTGTGTGTGTTGGTGACAGGGCTCAAGAGAGTGTGTTGAAGACCCCACCACACACACACACACACACACACCTCTTGCCAACCCCCACCCACCACCACCACCACCACCACCTCTGCCTGAATGAAAGAGAAAGAGCGGAGGGAGAGATTGGAATGTCAGCTAACCTGTCTAAACCCGCAGAGGGGAAGGCTCGTTAAATTACCCCTCACTCCTCTCTGTCTCTCTCTCTATCTATAGACTAAACTATGGCTTTATTGCTCACAGTTAGATGATAAGATTCATACCACTCATGTCTAGATTGATAAATATGAACTACAGCCAGTAGCCAGGTAAATTAGCTTAGCACAAACGCTGCAAACAGGACTAGGAATGTTGCATTTTTTGCTTCACATGTGTGTTTCCGTCAGGATTAAACAACATGGTATAAAATGTGTTAATTAGTGCGCTGAAGAGATGCTTGTGTTACCTTTGAACAGAGCTAGGCTAGCTGTTTCCCCCTATTTACAGGCTTTGTGCTAAGCTAGCTTTTTGGACCTTGACTCGTACAGTTGGGATACGTCTGCTGTTTCCGTTTTCACAAGTCTTTTTATAATGTCTCCTGTTATAAAAGTTATAAAGTTATAAAAGTGCACCTTTAAAGCAAAAACACTGCCAACCGTTACCTTTGAACAGAGCTAGGCTAACTGTTACCCTCTATTTACGGTCTTTGTGCTAAGCTAAGCTAACCAGCTGCTAGTGGTACCTTCTTATTGAGCGTACAGATATGAGACTGGTGTCTTTTCCTAAAACTCTCGGCAAGAAAGCAAATCAGCTCGTTCCTCAAATGTCGAAGTGTACTACTTGCAGTTTTGTGGTAACAGTTTGGGGAAGACGCTTTCCTGTTTCAGCATGATAAAGTCCTCGTGCGTTCAGCCAGGCCCATTAATATGGATGAGCAGATGCCAACACACGACTGAGCGGATACCAGCTCTCTCAGAGGTTGTGTGTGTCCAGAAGATGAAGCAGCTCTGTGGACATTTAGATTGAGAAAATATATTGAATTCTGATAGTGTGGAATTCAGTGTGCAGTAAATATTCTGTACAGTCCTCTGTCAGTATCAGTTGATCAGAGAGCAGGTGTACCAAGCACCAGCTGCTCCACCCAACACTCAGTTTATGAAACACATCTGACTGGAATCTGAAGCTGGAGAGTCTCTGCAGTCTTTGTTCCTATTAATGTCCTAAAATCTGCTTTTAAATTATTTGATTCAAACGTTCACGTCCTCTCATTTTCATTCTCCCTGTCCTTCAATTCCTTCTTCTTCTCATTCCTTGTGTCAGAATTCAAACTGAAGAGCGTCAGCAGACACACACCTCCTCGTCCTCCCGCTGTATTTCTATATCTGTACCACCCAATCGTTTAAAGATAAGTACGTCTCCTCTACCGTCCTCTTTTCCTTCTTCCGCTATCTCCTGCTCTTATTCCTCTTCACTGTTATCCTCTTCGTCTTTACCGCGGCTCCTTTATCTCCTCCAGGTCACTTTCATCTTCAAATTCTTCCCTTAAAACTCAGAGCACTCATATGAGAAGTCCTCAGAAAAAAAGAGTAAAATAAGTTCAGGATAAGAACATGAAACTGTTTCTGTTTGTGGAAGTAAATATCGCTCTTTGAATTTACGTTCTTAAATGCACCTCTCTCTCTCTCTCCTGTACTGGGTTTGCAGCAGAAATCTCTCATTTCACTCAATATCAGTTTGAAATGCACTAAAAACATGTTGAAACATTTTCACCTCATTATTTTCCATACCTGTATCTGTACATACACACTGTGGAAGGAGGCGAAGGAGGCGGGAAAGAAATATAAGAGGAGTGACAGCTACCTGATTAACTGTAGGGAGAAGATGAGGTCATACCCAGTTCAACACAATCCACCGTTGTCTTGTTCAGTTGGCTGTGAGATCTAAGGGTAGTGTGTGTGTGTGTGTGTGTGTTTGCAGGTGTGTGTGTTTCATTCCTCAGGTGTGTGACAGTGGAAGGAGTGTGTAATGACAGGTGAAGGGGAGGCGGGAGAGATGTAGGAGAGGGGTGGAGATGGAAAAAGACGAATAAAGGATTACATGACGGGAAGGAAGGAGAGATCCAAAATTCCCAGGAAAAGAAGAAGAGGCGGAGGAGGAGAGCAGGAAGGAGGGCAAGACCGTGGAAAAGAGGAAGGAGGTTTTTAAATTGAGAAGAGAACGGAGGTGAAGAAGAGGAAGGAGGAGATGACAGAGGAACAGAACAGGGGATGTTTGTCTGTTTCTGCAGCCTATTATTAGAGCACACTATAGGCTTCAGTTGGGAATGTGTGGGTGTGTGTGTGTGTGTGTGTGTGTGTGTGTGTGCAGATGTTCTTCAGGTGAGGTCTTCTCTTTTCCATAATCCTTCCTCCTCCGTCAGAAAATAGAAATGTGTGCGTGTCATCACACTGCAGCCCTGCAGCGCTGTATTAAGCTTTCTGCACCTCCAGTGATTTCAGGTGGTTTTTTTTAGTTTTTTACAGAGACTCTTAAAGGGACAATCCACCAAAATGAAGGAGCAGAGAGCTCCATATTCCTAACTGAGATGGAGCCATTTGATACTTCATTTTTGTTTGTCCTCATCAGAGTGAAATATTTGCTAAAACATAAATGATATGATCAAAAACTTTAGCTTATAAGTGTCTTTCCCCTCCTTCCCTCGACGACTTCCTCTTCAGTTTATCCAATTTATCTCAGTTACATGCAAGGAATTATAGTTAGATATAGATATTCAGTTGTCATGGATGGATTTTTGCTTTTAACATTTAAAGCATTTAAAATATCAGCAGCCAGTTGTCATTTAGAGCTTCAACTAACTCATTTTCCAATGAATCTGCTGATTATTTTCTCATTTTGTTGCTTAGTGTTAAAGGAGAAGAAATTCCAACTCAGGATTTTAATAATTACGATATTAATGAGTTAATGAAACAAACTTGGGAGTATTTATGGTTTCTATAAGTGAATAAACAAGCTGTTTTCAGAGGAGAATAAGGTCCCTGAATACTGGGTGAATCTACAAAAGGTGGCAGGGTCCGCCAAATATAAACGTTAAAGAAAAGAGAAAAACGTAAAACAGTATGAAATCGTGTTGTCCTCTAACGTCAGTTTGTTTATTCGGGTTATTCAGTCATTTAAGATCATACAGATAAATACTGAATTCACAAAAGAAAAGACAGGCAGTAAAAGTTCGCAACAAAAGCAGGAAGAGAACGCAAAACTAAAACCAACTACTAACCAGGATCCCACGAGGCCACCGGCAGCAAGCACAGGAAGATAAAACACGACCAGGGAAGAGACCGGAAACAGACGGAAAGACAAAGATTAAATAAAAAGCACACAAAAGAGGTGAGACTAATAAAAGACAGGTGAAACTAAAAAAAACGGCAGGAAGAACACAAAGACAGGAAGTGGAATGTAAAAATACAGGAAGTGGAATGTAAATCATGACAGATGAGGATAAATCTTCCAAAATAAAACAGGAAACAATTAAACAAAAAAAAACACAAGAGTTTGTTAGTAGTCTGTGAAATATTGAAAAAAAGCAAATCAGATGGTTTATTTAATCTCAATTACAGAACATAAAGATATACACTTGACTGTTTCATATGACGAAGAAAAACAGCAAATCATCACATGACAGAAGCTGAAACCAGAGAATGAAAAATGACTGAATTGATCAATCAAATATCAAAATAGTTGGCATTTAATTTCCTGTCAATCCTGATTATTTTAACCTCTTAGAAATTGTGCCAAACAATCACAATGAATTAAATCCTTTCAACTGTGTGGATGTAGAAATAAAACCAGAAATATCTTCATTTGAAACCTCCTGACGTAAGTGAAAATCGGGTGAACTGACCCTTTAAACAGCCTTTAACGCTGAATAAAGACGGACTTTACTGGACAGTTTCTTACTGGAGAGATTCAGATGTTTCTCAGCGTCACGCGCTCTTAATTTCCTGTTGCGTTGGCAGGTTTCCCTACAGGACAAACACAATTAAAGGCTCATACACAGACACACTCACACACACACACACACTCACATCCAGTGTTGCGGTAGCTCCATTGTTCGCCGTGCGTAAGAGCGAGCGCGGTGCCAACTGCTCCCCGACCGAATGCTTCCTGCGATTGATGTGGTCTGAGCCTCGGAGTTACCGTGGAAGTGCCAGCCAGCTCTGAGCCGCAGGGCAGAGAAAAACACCGACGGTTTCTGACATGATTTGTTCGGGAGTGAAGCTGAACTCACACGAGACGCGTTCAAAGAAGTTTAAGTCTAAAAATATCTGAAGTTTGATGTCAAGTGGAACTTAATCTTACATTTCTGGAGGCTGTGACACCGTCAGCTAATAGTCACTGAGCTGCTGATGTAGATTTTGTGTTTAACTTGTTTTTCATCTCTGTCTTTTACTTTCTTTGTCCACCAGTACAATGTACTTCTGCAGCAGCCAGGTGCAACTTTTCATCAGTCATCAATCTGAATCGGTATCCTCAGCATAAAGCTGGCAACAGACTGCTATATTAACAAAGATTCACAAGGACGTCCTTCTTTCTTTGTTTTCCGGTTTAATAATACAGACAAGTTGAAAAGTTGTTGCCTCGCGCAGGCAAATAAAGTGTTTGCATGATGTGATTTGAAGTAATTCATCAGTTTTATTAGTTAGTTAGGTCAGTTTGGGGAGTTTGGACCTTAAACGTGTGTGGAATAAAGAGCAAATCCCCTCATTGAACAGCGAGGGAGACAAGTCCAGTCTCAGTAATATAGACAATATAATACTTCAATAATCAGAAGCAGTAACGGACAACAATACAATACAAAAACACCAGGAAATGACCCCATAGCGCTGAGCCTTGTGGGTATTAGATGGATTTTACCATCTGATAACCAGCAGCAGCTCATCAAGACCAGAAAGTTCCATGGATTACATGAACGTGACAGACATAACTTCATTTTCTATCCTGTCCGCCTGAGCAGAAGACGTCTGAGATCATCTGTGTGTGTGTGTGTGTGTGTGTGTGTGTGTGTGTGTTTGTGTGTGTGTGTGTGTGGGTGTGTGTGTGTGTGTGTGTGTGTGTGTGTGTGTGTGTGGCTCGCCGATTATAATCAGTGTGTTCTCTGCCAATTTCTGCTTTTTTACGAGCTGCATGTCGAGCATGGAAACATCTCTCTCCTGTGTGCGTTCGTCTGTGCTGACAATTCCACTGTTGTTTTGTTTTGTTTTGTTTTGTTTTTACACTCTTGAGGTGTGACCCTGCCTCAGTGTGTGTGTGTGTGTGTGTGTGTGTGTGTGTGTGTGTGTGTGTGTGTGTGTGTGCGTGTGTGTGTGTGTGTGGCCTGCTGTACAATGTCCAGTCATGCAGACAGCTCTTTGAAAGTGTGGGAGACTTTTTTAAAGATACGATCTCTCATTCGCTGTATTTCCCTCACACCCTCACAGCATAATCACTCTCTCCATCTTTCCCTTCTCTTCTCTCTCTCTCTCTCTCTCCTCTCTCTCTCTCTCTCTCTCTCTCTCTCTCTCTCTCTCTCTCTCTCTTCTCTCTCTCTCTCTCTCTCTTCTCTCTCTCTCTCTCTCTCTCTCTCTCTCTCTCTCTCTGTCTCTTTCTCTCTCTCTCTCTGACTGTCCGACTCTGTCCCACCACAAAGACTCCTCTGTCGAGCCGATGACTGACACAGTAATGATGGAAATAAAGGGTGATAAAGATAGATATGATGGACATCAAACATCTCATCAAACATTCCTCTGTGTCACCATTTCTCCTAAAGTCTTCTTTGTTTGTCTCTTTTTGTTTGGAGTCTTCAGCTGCTTGTTAGCAACCGATAAAACAACTCCACAATTAAATCTTTCGGCTGGTTTTTCATCAATACTTAATTGAAAATCTCATTGTAGAGCAGGTTAGCAGTGAGCTGTCACGAGACATTAGATGCCAAAGTGGTTAGCTTGGATTAAACAGCTGGTATGCTAAATGTTAGCATGGCTAACACACAATGTACAGATGTTTTTATGGATATATTTTGGCTGCTAGTTAACAAGACGTGCTTTACATTTGTGTACAAAACAGAAGTGATACGTGGAGCTGAAATGATCAATCGACAACTAATAACTCAACTGACAAATATTCTATTTCTAGCTTCATTTTGCCAAGAAGGTTTTGGGCTGTCGGCTCAGAAGACAGAAGGAACGTAAAGACACAATCCCAGATTAATGATTATTTACCGTATTAAGTTGTTATTGCTAACGTGTTAGCGAACGTCAACATCCCACTGAAGTCGTGTTTCTGTCAATTTTTGCTTTCTTTACGCGTCGCTACAATCGTTCAGCTCTCTGCACTTTCCCACCGGAGTTGTGGGATATTTGAATGAGCTAGAATATAAACTTATCTTGCATTATGTGACTTTATCTCATCGCTCAGTCAGTGTTCGAGCCTGAATGTGCGACATTGTCAGCTTTAAATGTTGTCATCGCCATTAAAGTCTTCCAGAAAGTGATTTATCTCTGCGTTGACCGTCGTCCTCTTTTCTTTTTCTGTTCTCTGACTCAGTCAACCACATGTTTTAATTACATCTTCTAATAGCGGCCCTCTTTCTGTTTCTTAATTCAAACCCTTTTGTCCTCTTCAGGCTCTCTGGCTGTCACTTTCGAGGGGTCAACAGTTGCAGTCATTCATCCCTCCCTCGGCTTCCCTCCGTCATCTTTTAATGACTCGTACTTCTGTCACCATCTACTCATCAGCCTCCCGTTTCTCCGTCCCGTTCTCTTTCAGGGTTAAACGTCGCCTCTGAAACTGTGTCCGCTCGCACAAATACACAAGCGCTGACAACACAGTGCACATTTTTCAGTCATTCATTATGTGTACTGGGCAGGAAAATGAGCAAAGAGGGGGAGAGAAAGAGAAAGAGAGGGAGGGAGGGAGGAAGGGAGACAAATCTGACCTTAATAGGAGTGATTCAGCTTTGAGTGAGGAGAGAGAAAGAGGCAAAAGGGGATAAAGTTGATGTCACATCGAAACCAGAATAAAAAGGAGGGATGACGGATGAATGGAGGCAGGGAGGAGTGGAACGGAGGGGCTGGTGGTCGGAAATAGCCGGCTGATATATTTCAGAGGTCTTTTTATTTTTCGCTGCCTGCTTCTGTATGTTGTTGTAGCAGATATGAGAGCGTGTTGACGCTGGCAGGAAAACACACCCTCACTTAAAGCTTCAGTTTGGTTTCATGACAAATTAAGATGAAATGCAGAAAAAGTTATTCAAAGGGGTTTTTTTTTGTGTTTTGCTTGGAACAGATCCAAGAGAGAGGACGGGAATTTGCCAAAATCTGACATTTGACAAATACTTTCAATATTTTTTACACAATGTTCTTTTGTTTGATGTTGCTTATTGTGATATCTGTGTGTGATATGATCTCTTTGTTTCATCGTCCTGCAACCAAAAATGAAAAGACAAAAATGTGTGATGGATGGAGAGAAATCTTCACAAAGGAGAAGAAGAAAGAGAAACTAGAGAGAGGAAGTGGGTGGAGGTGAGACTGTAGGAATTACTGGAGAGGTTAAAATAACAAGGATGGAGCGAGTTAATATAGGAAGAAGAAAACGAGGAGGAGGAGGAGGAGGACAGGAAGCAGAGAGGGAAGTAGAGAAGGACTCCAGCTGGGAAACGACAGAAAAAGAAACCATTCATACTCCATCTTTCATAGAAATGTCAAATGTTGTGTGTGTGTGTGTGTGTGTGTGTGTGTGTGTGTGTGTGTGTGTGTGTGTGTGTGTGCGTGCGTGCGTGCGTGCGTGCGCGCGCGCGCGTGTGTGTGTGTGTGTGTGTGTGATTATCAAAGCAGAGGAAGTGATTATAAGAGGGCATGTCCCGCTCTTTATGCTGCCCGTCAGTGGTTTGGTTTTTGTGTGTGTGTGTGTGTGTGTGTGTATTTGTGTGTGTGCGTGTGTGTGTGCGTGCGTGTGTGTGTGTGTGTGTGCGTGCGTGTGTGTGTTAATATTTGTGTATTTGTCATAATGTTCCCTCTTCTTGTCTAAGTGCTGCTGCCGCGATTGTTCTGTTTGGTTTGATTAATTATTCCCCAACAGACACAACTCTGCAAAATACCTGCTTTGATGATTGTGTGTGTGTGTGTGTGTGTGTGTGTGTGTGTGTGTGTGTGTGTGTGTGTGTGTGTTTTACTCCGTCGTCATGCATGATGTCCGCTCCAGCCTGTTGATCTGTCACAGGTCAAAGGTCATTGTCAGACTTTCAGACTCTTCGGTTCTGAACTTCCTGCTGCTTTGAACTCCCTGACCACACACACACACACACACACACACACACACACACACACACACACACACCTGTCCTGTCTTTATCTCCTGCTGACCGTCCATCTCCTCGTGTTTCATCTGTCCGCCTCCTTCCCTCCACCTCCATCACAGAGACAGGCGGCTGGAGGTTCCTCCCGTCCTGCTGCTGTCGGGCAGAGACAGAAACAATAAATAAAGTAATGACGGCCTGGAAACATGAAATGATGGACTCATGGAAACACAAACTACAGTAGAACGTAGGAAGACATTCAGTGATATTAACGTTTGAGAAGCCGCAGAGCTTATCTCTTCTAGAAAGACAATGGCAATGGACTCGTTACTTCCCATTAATCCCACTACAACACAGAGACTTCTAGAAACAGAAACGTGGACTCCGTCTCCTCGGTGGTTCTGAGTGGTCAATAAAAACTCGACTATCTTGCCTTCAAATTAATTAATTTCACATATCAAGCACAAATACAAGACAAAACCCAGTTTCAGCTTCTAAAATCTTCTGTTTTATGTTTCTGACAACCTTCTTCTAATCTTGAAGTTTCGGACCGTGATCAGACTGAGACTATGAGACATTTTCTGGCATTTTCTAGATAAATTAGGCCAAAAAATAATAAACAAATGAATCAATAATGAAAATAAGTTAGCTGCAGCCCTGTTTGTGTCGTTTTTAGTTGGATATTTTTGGATTTTGGACTGTTGAACGGACAAAGTAAGCAGTTTGAAGATGTTACCTTGAAATCATAATGTGCTTTTGTCACCATTTTTGACGTTTCGTTGTCTAAAAGTGTGAATAATTGACCCGAGTAATTAAGATAGCGGCCACATGCAGCACACGTTCTTGTCACTCATGTCTCGTTGCTTCTTCAGCTACGTCTGCGTTCATTCAGATCTTGTTTACCGAGCTGTCGACTTGTGATTTGAGGACACGTTTTAACCCTGAGCAGGACCTTCATGATAAAACAACGTAGGGAACATTTACTCTTCCATCTGGTTCAGACATGTTGGCTCTCTCCTGCGGGACAGAGCGACCCCGATCGTCATTCAAGCTCGGTCCCATTGTCTTGCGATGTTTGCTCGCCCCTCACAGCCTCCTTTTGATGCCGCAGTGGTCCTGAGCCCTCCCAGTGACTTAGCATTCAGAATACTTCTCAATGGGCCCTTTATCACACCATTGTGTCAGCGAGAGTGTTTGGTCCATTCATAAACACTGCGGAGGACAAACACGGAGGAAACACTTGGTTGTGAATGGGCGATGAAGTGTCTCAGATCCTTCACAGGGAGACGGAGGAAACGGGAGTCAATGGGAAATTAATTAAAATGTGGGGTGAGGTTGGTTAATCGGTCACTTGAAGGGCCGGAAAACAAACAGCAGACACAAATATAAACCAGAGCTTCCTTTGATGAGACTTCATTCAGTTCCTCATTCTGCATTTCACTGAGAGAAATGTTCTTCTCTCTTTTCAAGGAGTCATGAGCTCGTCCAAGGACGCGGACGAAACACACAAATTCAGGCAACACAGGAATTGACTTCAGTCGTTCAGTGTTTGGTATTCAAAGGATGTTTGGCTTCATGAAGGTCTGCGTGAGCTGCTGCTGACATATTCTCAGAGCGCAACACGCTATCAGACCACAAACACAACTTTAACCTACTTTTACTGTGGGTGAAGTTTGAGTTAGACGGAGAAGTTTGGATTTGTTGACGTGGAGTTAGTCAAACATTTCACCCTGTAAAAGACTTCATCCCTAACGCCTCCTTTGCACATAGCTTCGTTAATTAATTAATTTATTTTGGATTACGCCTTGAGTTTGTTGAAGTATTTTGGAGAAAGTTTTTGTACTATGTTAGCATAAAACCTAATCAGCAAACAGATTGATGAATGTACAGTTTTATCCATTTTATTTGGATAAAATTGATAAATTACTTAAAATGCCACGATTAGCGAACAGTGATATCATGCTAGCTGTGTAGCATGAGTTCATGCATACTGGTTTAAGTGTCTTATTATAAATTCACAAAACTGTCTTCACACCTGGCGGGCTGAACCTACTCACTCACATGTCGGAGTGCGTTATCGATCCTGTTTTGGATCAGAGAATTTGATCCTCTATTTGCAGCATAATTTCTATCCATCCATAAAGAAATGCACTTCCTCTCACTGCACACCAGGATACAAAACAAAACTGTGTGGAAATAGTTCCCAAAATCAGATACAAACATTTAAAAATCACAAAAACTTTTAGAAACGAATGCTATTAGTGTCAGAAAACAAAAGTTTCTTTACACTTAAGACATCCAGGACATGTTTAGCCTAGCTTAGCATGAAGACAGATGCTTTGCCTGTGATATCTTATTAGCTAGCAAGCTAGTGACCAGTACACCTAAGAATTACCTGGGTTTAGGAAAAAGTGTCTTTTTAAATATATGTGTTAATAAGACGTCTTTAGGACTGTTGATGGAGCTATGTTAGCTTAGCTTCCAGTCTTTTGTGCCAAGCTAGGCTAAACCGAACATTTCAAACTCAACATTTCCCAAATCACACATTATCAGATTTGTGTATCATCCCTGTAAATCCCACATTAGTCATGTTGTAGATGTCCAGCTGCAGTGTGTGTGAGGAGTGTGTGCAGCTTCCTCCGCAGACAAAACCCAGACAGAAAAACACTTTCTGTGCCAGCCTCGTCCTCCCTGAAGGACACCAGTGACTTTGAGCAGTTTTCATCCTGTGCTGCCAAGACAGACTAAGAATAGACTTGATGCTAATGTCTGCCCTCTATCACACAATGAGCTCATTTAGTTTGATAACAGAACCGGAGTCAGACGGGACGGATTTAACTCTGGTACTGTGTTTACGGTATAACCTCCGTCGACTCACTTTTACACTTTCACATTTAGGCCTCGTCTGGTTTTGATTTGACGTCCAGAAGCTGGACACTCGTCCTGCAGTGTTGTTCAGCTCTCGACCCTTTTGGTGTTTGCTGCTGCTGTGAGTCAGTCGGTTAACTTCCATCCTGTTTTGTCCTTTCAGCCTCTCAGCGGTAGGACTATATTTAAAATCCAGACTGAAATATCAACTTTACATAAAATTCAAACACTCATGGTTCCCGTCAGGATGAACCGGCTGTTCTTTTTATTTGTGGTCTTGAGTCAAATGTCTCGACAACAGCTGGATGGCTTGGCATGAAATTTGGGTTCAGGCATTCACGTAGAGATAGAATAGTTCTGACTGCGGTCATCTTCGGATGATTTGGTGCCATCATCAGGTCAGATTTGTGTCTTTTATACAAGGTTTATGATTGATTATTTAGTGTCATATTGCAAATATTAGCGAGCTAAAAAACTCCAATACGTTTGTGGCAAAAGTTAACATTTTACTGTGCACGCGTTAGCATCCTGACGTTAGCATTTGTCGTTTTGCACAGCTGCTAGCATTTCTGTCGTCTCTTAAGTCTTTTTTATGATTTCAGCTTAATTAATATGGACCAGATCCTTTATTTTCTGGTGTTTATCCTTTTAAGTATTTTCACCTTCTTCAGATTCGACAAAATAATCTTCCAGTCGCCTTGGAAGTCGCCGCTGAAAATGTTGTCATACCTGAGATGGACATTTTCCAGTACAGCCAGTTGGAAAACCAGTTCCAGTCAGGTTAGCGATTGTTATCGGTATCTTCGGACAAGAACACAACTGCTGTTATAGAAGATAGAAGGATGTTGCTGTTGATGCACCGAGCAGCAATCTTAGATTTTGAGGTGCGTCCAACTCTCGGAGGCGATAATTGCCGACTTGAAACTGAGAAAATTCCCACTTCCCAGTTCATGGCCTCTTTTCATTGTGAGACAAATCTGCGAGAAACAAAAGCTGCTAAGTCGACTCGAGTCAAAGATGAGTTTTGACCGATGACGTTCGTCGGTTTCAGGTCGTTCCCAGCTGAAGCACAAGTTAAGACTGGAATCTTCAGCTGTATTCACCTCATGAGAGCAGATTTCTTCCAAACGATGTTTCTTCCAAACATAGCTGCAGAGGAAAACAGGCATTTTCAAATTAGAGGATTTCTCTTTCTGTCACTGTGTTAAAGACGAGGTTCCTCTTGTGTTACTCTTTCCCATTCCTTCTTTAAAAATAGCCCCAATGTAGTCTGGCATGAAAACTATCAGCAGCTGATCAGAAATCTTATCCATGTTTCACTTATCGGCGTTTTGCATGACTGGAAGAAGAAAGGCAGGCACACACACGATAAAATGTGAAGAAAACGGGACAAAAAGGCGACAGAGTGTGAGCAGCAGGACAAAGAGAGACGGCTGCCCTCGTTAATGTGACAGTAAATATTGATTTAAACCGGGTCGGCTCCAGCAGACTGTTTGAGTTTCTCCTCTTTTCTTGACTTGGTGACTGAAACGACGGCGCAGGAGAGGAAAGAAAGGAGACACAGAGGAAGTGTTGGTCACTGAGTTCAACTCGCTTTAAATGTTTTTACTGGTGAACACACATGGAAGTTTAGTGGCGTTCAGGACTTCACATTCTTCTTCTGTACAGGTGTTCTTATCTAAATCCTCGTTTTCAGAGATTCGATTTAATCTAGAAAAACAAGTTTCAGTGTCTACTCAGAATCTCAGGGATCAAACCTGTGACTTTATTTGTTTTATAGGAGTTTTACTCGACCCGAGCAGCCCAACGTGCTGGTTAAGTGTTAGTTTTAGGTGATGACTTCTTTCTAGTTGTCTCTATTTTTATTTTTAACAGCTCATACAGATCGTTTTGCTATTAGACAGCCTTGTTTCCTTTTCTTGATGAGGAAGGACTCTTGTTTTGAAACTGCATCCTACAAATTGGAAAAAATGTCACTTAAATGTAACGAAAAGAAGATTTTATAAGTAAAAAATGTCTGAAAAGGTGAAGATTTTCTTAAAACTATAAAATATTTTTCACTGAAGTGCTCTTTTCTCACATGATGGGGTTATATTGAGTGTAATTGGATATTTTTACAAGGAAATTTAGACGATTATATACGATTGGATGTAGTTTGTTGACGTGAAGCGATGCCAACATATGTGTTCATTTTGTGTCATCTGCCGTCATGTGATGGCTCCAGCAGCTTCTCAGATGACCAAAGACAAACCACTTAATGTTTAGCAGCTTTACAAAAATGTATTTAAGATAAATCTGGCACATTTACATCATGTTGGTGTTAATTAAAGTGCATTATCATGTTAAAAAAAACACAATACAGCATGTTTAGGATGTTTAAAATGTACGTTTATGGAGCGCTACATGACAAACACAAATATGTTTCTTCTTTATCTTGACGTTGGAGTTGTAATCAACAGTTAGCTCCAAGGTATCTTAGATGTTCTTCAGTTTTGAGTCCCAGTCGGCCTTTATTCTTGGATTATCCTGCCATGTTTTTGTGTGGCGGCGCCATTGCTGTGGCTTTGTATCGCTCCGCTTCAGGTCTTACAGTCGTGTAGCTGCAGGAATGTCTTCCTCCTCGTGCAAACAGAGGAGTGGAGGAGGAGGAGGAGGAGGACGGAGGAGAGTCGATAGAGAGAGCAGGAGAGGAGGACAGCAAACAGAAGGGAGTGTTTTCCCATAGTTAAGTCATAAAACGGTGAATGGGAGTTGAAGGGAGGTGCGTGCTAACGTTGTGTGTGTGTGTGTGTGTGTGTGTGTGTGTTGTGGGGGTTGACCTGTTGACTCACAGTCAGTGGAGGGTAAGGTGTGTGATCTGTGCACACATGGACTGGTAGTTGAGCCTGATTGTGAATTGAGATGCAGTGATGTTAAGGCCGTCCAGCAGAAGCCGTAGAACCGAGCCGCTGAGATCAGAAGCGTGACTTTAAGTCTCCCGTTGATCCTTCAGATAATAAACTACGTTCTCCTCTGGTGGCTCAGAAGAAACAGAGAATAGTGTGTGTTTACAGAAATGTGTGTGTGTCCAGCTCAGCCAGCAGTTAACAGTCTGTTAATGAAGCTTAGTCGGAGTTCAGAGACTGTGACTGACCGACCGACGCGCTCCGCGGGGCAAAGCGCACATTTAAAACCTCATCACACACTGAGAGAAGCTGTGGCGACCAGCTGAAAGAGAGGGAGTGTGTGTTTGAGTGTGTTTCTCTGAGCTCTACACTTGCTCCTCGTCACGTATCAATCAGTCTTTGGGTTTTGGACACGTTAATGATTCTCCATCAGCTGCCGGCGAGGACTGAACTCGCGACCCTGTGAACACCAGCAGGATCGTCGCACCATCAAAGCAGACGGGACGCAGACGGACGTTTTGTACTGAGTGTTTATTAAGAGCTGAAGCAACTGGGACTGGTTCAGCTGGAGCCGACAGCTGGGGAGCCTCAGCACTCCCAGTCACCATTAACATGCAGCCTTACAGTGTGACACATACTGGGAATATTTGACATGGTACAGAACATTTCTGTCTGGCAGCCCGTCTGTGTGATGGACACCGTGTGCACCGAGGAAGAAGATGTCTTACTGATATCTGTGTAGCTGCATCGCTGTGTCGTCCAGTAGAGTCTTTCATTTAATATTAACAAAATATTAAGAAGTGGATGAGATAATTCCACAGTTAACAAACATAAACACATTTTCTATGACTAATTTCTGATGGAATTATCCATGAAAACAAGCGAGATTCTGGTGCCGAAGTTGGGAAAAAGTAAACATGTTAGTCCGACTGAAATGGTGCTAAAACTAATTTCTGAAAGTTGCACCCAGATAACGCGGTTGGAAGTCGATTTTCAGAACCAAACTGCTTCAGCACCACAGTCCCTGCGCCGGGCATTGACCCGGAAGTCGTCCATCGCATAAATCCAGGAAAAAAAAGAAAAAGACGACAGCGGCGGTAACAGAGCAAGAAATACACATTTTTGGACCGATGAGGAGACACAGTTCACGTTGTCTCAGCTGAGTGTGCAGCCCGGTTGGTATGTGAAGGTCGAGTAGCAACTAGCTGAAACGGTGCATATCACCACCGACCTGGGACGATGGCAGTAGTCCGATTAAAATGTCCTGACCGAGCCGTGACTGCAGCTCGACATAAAGTGTGCATGGAAACATACTGACTGTAAAACCTGACAAGGTGGCTTAACTTTATAAAAACACGGAGGTAAGATAGACTAATAATTTAAACTTTTTAGCTCATACAACTTAAATTTAGCACTCTGCTTTTCTTGGTCAAGTCAACCTTGTGACAGTCTACGTCTTGTTGTTGTTTCTTGACACAAAGGAGGAGGGCGGTGGCTTTGCAACAGACACAGGAGGGAGAGCTCAGGTGCAATCAAGAGCAGTAGCAATGGCTGCATACCATTTAGTTTATCCACTTCCAGAGCAATTAATGTAAGCAGTTACACCTGTGTCTCTGCTGCAGGGACATGTCAACATGTGGAAGCAGGTCTGTTCAATATGTCCGTCATCCAGGATCTGTGTTGACCTTGAACAAGACACTGACCTCCATCAGCTCCCTGAGCTTTGACCTCTCTGAGGAAGAGCTTGAGTCCTAAACTAAAGAGACTCCCCCTCTCTCCTCCTCCATCGCTCTCCTCATTAGGACGTCCTATCTCCCTTATCTCTCCTCCTCCTCTGTCCTCCTGCTCCTCACTAATTATGGGATTTGCCTCAGCTGTCTGTTATAATCAGAGACGGAGGGAAGACATGAAAGGGAGGAGAAGCTCATCGGGAACGTGGGGAGAGTCGAGGTCACAGGAGAGGAAACCTCCCCTCCGTCTCCTCCCGTCCTCCCTCTCTGGGCTGTTTTATCAATCTGCTGATTCGTTTCTCTTCTCCTTTCACTCTCCCAGGTGAATTCAAGTTTTCAATGGTCTGTCAGGCTGCAACATGTCAGCTGAGTTTCATCTGTGAGGGAGTCAGTGAGCTGCAGCGTTATCTTATCACGCCGACAGATTCTTAAAAATCCCGAACGCTCAAATTGGGAGCGAGCGTGTCACTTTGCGTTAACGTGTTGCTTCTGCAGTTTTAACTCCACGCTCTCGTCCCTCTGACGTGTTCAGCTGCCGTTTTTCCACACTGTTTTGTGAAGAAGTAAAAATAGTTGAAGCCTGAATAAAAGTCTTCAAATGTAAGTGGACAGATTCTTATAATTAGGGAGATGAAGCCTCGTCAGTGAGAGAGAGAGAGAGAGGATGATGGTAATAGCCGAGGACATGATGAGGGGTAATTCGTCCTGGAATGTCTAAATCGTGTCTCTCACCTCCTTTAGACCCACAATCCTTCAGTCCTGAACCAGCAGAGAACTCGTTATTACAAACACACGTTTGTATTTCTGCTTACTGTCCTCTGTTATTGTATTTAAGGTAACGACACGTTTCATTTAACGACTTCTGACATCAGCTGATCTGTCAGTGAGTTCGAAGGGAAGTCTGAATATAACCTGAAGAAAACTTTATCTCGTTGCCTCGTCTTGTAAACACTCATCAGCAGCTCCCATGATGCATCACTACTTATACTGTTTTGTTTTGTTTTGATGGAGAGCAGCAGAAATCACACGCCGGGCAGTGAACCTAAACCAGATTAGGGAGTCCAGCATTTATTTGTAACTTTCTGAAACAGACACTGACGTTCACGCCTGCTTCACGTCGTGATTGGTCGGCTGTGTGTCCGCCTCCCTTTTTGTGTTTGTTACACGACTAATTCTGTCAGTTGAAACACTACGAAGGTCATCTGGAGTGACGGTCTGAAAACCTGCACCATAACCCCCTCATTTAAACGATATCGCTGCCTTCAGATGTCGCTATTTGTAACAGTTGTAAAGAATAAACTAAACCTCTAAAACCTCGAACCGTCAAACAGCTCTTTGAAGAATCAGCTTTTACTAGCTGTGTATGTTTGGGCACACGAGGAATTTGACTCTGAGGCGAGGACCGGACAAAATGTCCTCACTTTTCAAAAATGTCTTCACTCTCAAGGTCTGAAACACACAAAGATAGAAACACACACACACACACACACTGTGCAGGAGTTTCCACATCCTGGGGGGATGTTGAACTGTCAGGCAGAGTTGTGGAACAAGGCATCAATCTGCAGAAGCACCAGGAGGATAAAGTGTTCCTCCAGGCCTCTTCTATCTGTTTCACCTCCCACCCCTCCTCTTTACTCTGCGACTAATCTCTCCTTCATCACCTTTCTCTCCTTTTCTTTCTCTTTTTTTTTATGCTAAGGCAGCTAATTATTCTGCGTTGTTCCTTTAAGCACCTGCAGCTCGTCTCTAGATGATAAAACAGTTTATCTCGGATGTTTTGCAATTCAGGTTTTTCGCCCACATTCACCTCATCAAACTACGTCGGTCTGATCTTGAAATGTAAGGTTGATGTGCATTTCATTTCTCAAGGACGTAGAGCTGCAACATTCATCTGTCTGAGTCACTTATAAAGACAAAAACGCTTGAATTTCTCCAGCTTCTTAAATGACAATATTTTCTGGCTTCTTTGACGCTTCTATGACAATAAAACAACTGAATATCTTAAAAATAAAATAAAACATTTGAGGACATCATTTATGTTGTTTTTGCTTGATTTGGAGCAGTTTCTGACATTTAATAGACCAACAAATTAATCTATTAATCGCCAAAACAATCAACATATTAAACAACAGTGACAATGATTGTTTGTCACAGAATTTAATCCCCGAAATTAAATCATGGGACGGTGGAAAGAATGGAAATGAGTCCCCCAGGTGCTAAAATCTTTCATCTCACAGCAAGAAGATCTACTAAACTTCCAATAAACATGCAAAATATTCAGTATCATCTTAAACAACAGGAGCCATGAAGGAGTGATCCTTCTCAGGCTCGCTCTCCTCCTCCCCTCCCTCCCGTCTCGATAAGTTTTCTCTGAGAAGACGCCTCGGTCGGTCTTTCCACGACGGGAGTCGTCTCTCTTATCTCTTATCTGTCTCCTCCACCGTCTCCTCCTCTGCTGCACGTCTGCGTTTTCCTCTCTCACTATCTCCACCGCTCTCCTCGTTGTCTTCCCCTCTTCCCCTCCTCTCTGACACCTTTTCTCCTCTTCAGTGCAACGCCGGGAAGTCTTAAACATTCCCAGGACATCACAGACACAAGTGCAGAAACATGGATGCTCACAGGATATTTCTGGATCTTTCTGGATAATTCTGTCATCTAGGCAAAGCTAATGCTATGCTGGTGCAACTTAGTTAGCTGTTAGCATAGAGCATTAGCAACTGCAGGAGTACTTTTTCTCTCAAAGGTGCAACAGCTATGATCTGCTTTACAGAATTGTTGGTGTTTTCTCAAGTCTTTACAATTTTATATCTTGTAATTAGGACTTTTGATTGAATAAAGTTGATGTTTTCTCATAATTAGGAGACAAAGAGACAGTTCAGTTGGTGGAAAACTGGTTTAAAAGTTGCAGTTATGTAGTTATTGAAGTCAAAGTCAGAAGATAAGTCTTTGTGGAGGTTTCAAACCAAACGGCGTGTCATTCCATGCTTTTTCCCGCGGGAAGTCAATAATTCTGATTTCCTGCCGTCTCTGGAACTCAGCACCTCACCGAGTCTTAACCCAGCTTTCCTCCTCGTGCCCCGACTTGTCAGAGACGGTATATATGGGTATGTGCAGCAAGGCTTTTCCCTCTGCAAACCAGCGTGACGATGGAAAGATAAAGAGAGACAGTCTGTAATCTTTACATTTCTGAAGTGTTTCAGAAACACTGAGATCAGCGGCTGAGCGTGTTCGGACCGGCTGCGTGGATGTGTAGGTGTCTCTCTGCATCTGCAGCCTCCGGGCAGCCAGAAAATGCCACCTGGAGGAAAGTGTGTGGTTGGCACATCGAGGCGGTTGTTGGGAACATCGCAGGCTGTTATTAGGTTGTCTGAAAGTGTCGGCCGGTGTTTTCTCCTCCTTTCATTTACAGACATCGAGATAATGTGCAGTTTCACGCGAAACAAACAAAAAAAACGAGTAATGAAGTCGGCCTGGTGGCTGCTAATTAGTTCACAAGATCATGTTTCAAAGCCAGAAATGTTTAGTTAATGTCTCTTTTCATGGTTTTAAATCACAGCAGCAGTTAATTGGAGGAACTTACAGGAGGATTACAGGTCAGTTAGCCCCGGAGCTAACTGTGAGATATCACCTCCCCTCACCTGGGGCTAACTCACCCCCCTTCAGACCAGGCTTATCTCTCTCTGAAAGGTTAAATCTGTGCAGTTTATCTCTGTCAGGACTCTTTGTCTTTGCCTGAATTGATTAATGGGGGGAAATAATGAACATTGAACGTTATCGCCGTCCAAACTGCCTCAGAATAAGTATCCAGCACTAGTAAACGTCTCAGTTTGTGCTGGAGGTTAAAATCACCTGATGGTGGGAAAAGTCAGAGCCGCCGTGCTGCTTCTCAGCCCCTTATAACTCAACAAGACACGTTTAAAGAGGCGTCTCGTTTTAAACGGTGAAACCTTAAACTGTCAGAAAATGTTCGCACTGAAATCTTAGAGGACGAGAGAGAGAGAGTCTTCCCCTTCAGGAATCCTGGGCAGGAATTCTGTCTTGGAATTCTGGAGGAAGAGGAGACGGACATTCCCGAACCCCTGGAGAGAGAGACATGAAGGGACGGCGTAGCCGACCGTCGCTACAGGCCTGCGTCTTGTCTTCATATTGTCTTCATACTTCTCCTGACATCTGTGACCGTCCTCAGGAGGAAGACGACAGCTTCGAGTCATTTATTTTAACACCTCTTGCAATTCCCAAATAAACCTTTGTGACGTCTGACTGGAAGGGCAGAGAAGATCGACACTCTGAATGAAATCTGCGTCGATCTGATGCTGATGAAGCTGCGCTGAACAAGATCCTGAGAGTGTGATGGAGTGAACGAAGGAAAAGAGGGATAGAGAGAGAGAGAGAGATGGAAAGAGAGGTGTAGATGAGTCCATGTCGGGGGAGGATTAGGAAAAAGGAAAGAGAGGTACGAGAGGAGACGCTGAGATTGACTTGGAATGTCAGGAATGACCTTCGTTCTCTGGGAGCCGCTCGAGCCGCCCAACGCACACACTCCAAACAGTGTGTGTGTGTGTGTGTGTGTGTGTGTGTGTGTGATCAGAGCAGCTGCTGCTCGGCCTGGCACCACTGGATCTGTCTGCAGAGACGGAGTGAGACAGATTACACACCGACTGACAGATAATGAGAGTCAGTCAGTGGAAACAACGTGAAGGATTATCGTCTCACAAGGACGGTGTCGTTGAGTTTTTTTTTTCCCTGTGAAGAAGAATCAACAATTACATTTAGCAGACTTGTTAAAGATGCATAATGATCTGGCTGGTTGAGGTCTGTAGCGCTCACAGTTTAAGCTTTTTGACAATGTGCAATTTGTCAGAACGTCCGCTCTGCTAACTGACTGCGGCCTCCAGACACCGTCCGTCTGCTCGCACCCTTTACGTCAGGGCTTCTGTTGGAGCTGCATGCAACAACAGAGTTATTATTTTTCAAGACTTTTTCAGTCAATTTGTTTGTGTTTACTAGAGGCAGAAAGTTTGTCCTCAATCACCACGTTTGTTCTGCTATTTTCCCCTCAAAACGATAAACTTCCAGCTTCCAACCCAGACAAAAAAACAACATTTTAACCCAGGAATGAACAACTGATTTGATCGAGTCAATACGTTGAGTTAAGAATCATGTTTCGATCAAAAATGACTCATCATCAACTCCAAAATCCCAAGAAAGCGTCTTGAAAACCCCCAAGAAACGTAAATGTAGAGTGACAAAGAATCAAAACCTAAACCTTCAGCTGATCCTATCAGAATCCTCGTGGCGTTCACCAGATGTTTGATGTTAATCATTTTAAATCAATACCCATAATGCCACGTCCACTGAGC